>JBAMJR010000154.1:1875000-2547500 GCA_038501785.1 Myoxocephalus aenaeus
TGGCGCTGATCAGCACCTTGGACAGAGACTCGGGTGTTAACAGCCAGGTCCACTGCACAGTATACGGCCACGACCATTTCAAACTCCGACAGGCTTACGAGGACAGCTACATGATAGTTACAGCGGCAGTCCTAGACAGGGAGAGGATTAGTGAGTATAACTTGACAGTCATGGCTGAGGATTTTGGGTCACCTCCGCTGAGAAAGATCACTCAGTACACCATCAGACTTAGCGACGAGAATGACAACGCCCCTCACTTTACCAAAGCTGTCTATGAAGTTTCAGTGGCGGAAAACAACGCCCCCGGGGCTTATATCACTACAGTTGAGGCCAGTGACGTGGATCTGGGGAATAACGGCAAAATTGCATACCGACTTGTGGACAGTGTTATCATGGGGTCCCCAGTAAACACCTTTGTATCTCTTAATTCAGTGTCTGGCTCTATATATGCGCTAAGAAGTTTTAATTATGAAGTGATGAAACTGCTAGACATACACATCCAAGCAAGTGATGGGGGGTCACCACAGCTGCATGGCACAGCTGTCATCAGACTAAAAATAGTTGATCAGAATGACAACCAACCTTCTATCATAGAGCCACCCCTTTACAAAGGATCTGCTGAGGTTTTCCTGCCCAAAGATACACCTGCAGGTTACGTGGTAACCCAGATAAAGGCCACAGATGCTGATGAAGGCGTAAATGCACAGCTGTCCTATAAAATCACCGAAGGGGGACACCTGGGTTTCTCTATCAACAAAGACACTGGGAAGGTGCATGTGAGCCGACAGCTGACGTATGATCTCACGGACAATGTCAAAGTCACAGTCTCGGTCAGTGACAATGGATCCCCGGCACTTACATCCACAGCTATTATACACTTCAGCTTTATAGAAGGAACTCTACCCAGTATGCCTTCCTTGGCTCAAAATGGCAGCGAGGAGCTCTTTGAATGGGACATATCCATAGCCATAATCATTGTCCTGGCAGGGAGCTGCTCTCTCCTCCTGTTGGCTATTATTCTCATCACAACCATTTGCAGCCGACGGAAAAAAGAGACAAGTGAGGAGGGGTACGATGATAAAGAAGACACACCGAATGTGGAGAATGTGGAAAGTGGTCATGTTGATTCATTGATTGCAAACCACAACGGCAAAGTGTTTGATGCCCATCCATTTCCAGAGAACCCTCCAATGGCCAGCAGCAACACAACAGAGGCAGGCTGTGAGGATGGCAGGCAGACGGCAGGCGTCTTTGACTCAAACAGCAGGGTGATGGACGGCAAATTAAAGGTAAGACATTCGTTTTCAGAGATATTTGTTATTTATTTCAATTGTCATTTTCTGAATCGTGACTCAAAATCGGTGTCGAATGTGTTTGTTTCTTCGCAGGGTTACTCAACGCTACCGGGATATGGGAAAGAAACAGTCAGACCAATAACAATATGGAAGGGAAATTCGTTCACAACTATCTCAGCAAGAGATCCACACATCAGTGGCAAGGACAGTGGAAAAGGGGACAGTGACTTCAATGATAGTGATTCGGACATAAGTGGAGATGTGCACAAAAAAGAGTCGCCGCCAACAAACAGTGAGTGTCAAAAAAGCATTATGAGAAATAATAATTAAATGGAAATTCTGAGAAATAAGTGAAATTTGAGGAGGTGAAATCATGCAGTGACGTGACATGCTTTCCTTTTTGCTTATACAGTGTGGTTTATATTTATCATACAGATTGTGACCTGTTACAATAATGTGTTTTCAAAAAATTTGACACACTATGATTGATCTTATACCTGGGCTCACTGGGGGTTTTCAGCACCAAACACCTTCAACCAGGTGTTTCAGCAAATGTATTGGTATACGTCCTGACAGCGCTGCTGTTTTCCACAGGTCTCTGGGCATGTACTAGCGAGTGCAAAGTGTTGGGACACTCGGACCGATGCTGGAGCCCTTCGGCTACAAGGCCCAACACCAGCATGGCCTGCGGACCACATCTGTCAACCTTCAACAAGACAGCCTCACTTCCCCGGAACACTGGAAGGGAAAACTACTATCCAGCTCTCATACCAAAAACTAACGGTCTGCAAAGTGTGTACGAAAAAGTTCAACACCAGGAATTTGATTATATTCTCGTTGGTCCACCGACGCCGGCTAGAATACAGGAAGCGGATGAGATGTCCATTCCAGAGTACACAAACTCTTAAACATCAAACTTTGATCAAAAGGGATCCTGTCTTTATAATGTACAGTACTTTTGTCTTAATGAATCTATGTTGGGTTGTTGAAGTGTTTTGTAGTATCATGTGTCTTTTGGCTCATATATGACTGTTTATTGTATCATGTGTAATATGCAAGATTTTGTACATTAATAATATATTTTTCATAATGATTCAATGTAAAGAAGAATTTTATTATGAATTTTTGAGAGCATGTGTTACTATTTAAGGGGCATGAGCTATGGACATTTAGGCTGAAAGGGGCCTCTCCGCTGTGAAAAACAATCAATATGAAAGATTACCATGTTTGTGGTAGATTTTGTCACATTGTTGCACAAATAAACAGTTAAAAAACAGTTTAAAGCGTGAGCTATCTGGGCTTACAGCTCTCAAATGTAATCTCATCGTTAAGTACAACCTATTTTCCTGAGGAAATATTCACAACAGCACACAGACTAACCTCAATTAGCCAACTGAATGCATTTTTATTTGCCTTCTGAGCTTATAAACCAGAATAAATAAAATGTGGTCCTCCAACGATCACAGTTTAATTGACAGAAAGCATAAACCAATATCATATTCTTTTCACAACAATGTAGTTACTAGACTGCCTTACTTTGCATACAAATACTACATTTCAAATAAAATGCTCTTACAATTATATATTGTTTGAAGGTCAAAGAATCCCCTCACCTTTTCTGATTGCCTCCCAGCTAACCAATTATCCAAATACGTGATTCAATCTGTTTCCAAGCAACAGCCACACTGCACATTTGAATCTCTTTTCTTACTATGTTTCTTCTTTCTAAGTTATGATAAGGACAGAGTAACCTTGGCCACCTTTCTACCATTGTCAAATCAGAAAGTTAACAATTAACAAAGGTTATTTATGTGTGTGTCGCTAATTGTGTACAGCAGAGCTGTATTTTAGCATTTTGTAGGAATATAAAGACCAAAGAGGACTCACTTCTGCATACAGGTTTGACTACATGGAGTGCAATCTGCTCATTCCACACCTGTATCCAGAGAAAAATGGGAGAAAATCTGCAGTATTTACATAAATGAGTATCATAATTGAAAACCAACTTTAAGAGGTGGGTGGACAAATGAAAGGCGTAAAGCATAACTTACTAATGAGTCAGCACTTATATGTTTTCCACCTAACACTGACTGAAAGATCAGTTGACAACCTTTTTACCAACCATTACATCACTGCCTGTGTGGAACCACAGGATGGCCACCTTGCTGTAGGCGAACTGGACCTACAGGTAACATTCAGATGAAGAATTTAGCTCAAAGAATTTATATCAACTGTGCGTCATTCACACTCAAATGTCAAAAAACTTCCTGGTGGATAACCTGATTCTCCAAAGAGAAGCGACAGCATTAGTGGAAGAATTATAGAGGACATCATGAGAGAGACTATGGACAAAATGCAAAATACCACTCATGGATCTGGCTGTTTTGAACACAGCATGTCTTCGGTAAGATACAGGCTTAATAACTATTTGATTAGTAATATAATTGAATTATATGACTTGTAAATAAACTAAAAAAGTCTTAAGGTTTTCAGGAATGTTATCAGTTGTTATTGGTGAGTGTTTGTAATTTCTTACTCTGTATCTTCTGGACATTGTGAAGGAGCAAAGCAGCACACCGACCTCTGCTCCGGTCAGTCGCCTCCTGAGATTTGGAGCCGTAGCCCTCGTTGTTGGTGCAGTGTTGATGTTGTGTGCATCGATGACTGCTCTCTACCTGTGGAAAGTCAGCAATCAAAATGTAAGTGTCCACTGAGGATTATGCCTTAGGTATTACAATGGCCCTAATAGACATGCAAGGTGAATGAAAGGGTGCTCCAATAATAATCATATTCATCTCAATTCAGACTGTGAAATTGCATATTTAATTATGTTATGACATACATTGTTCCAGTTACTCTGCTCCATCTTATATCAAATAGTCTAATGTTTATGTGTCCTGTTGAGTTTACCTGTAGGGCAACCATTCCCATCACGGTCTGCAACAGCAAGTGGTGCTTTGCTCAATTCTTAGTGTGCTTGAAAATAAACAGGATTTCTGTAAGCAACACCAATAATCACTGTGCAGAGGGATTGCAGGAGCAGTAGGAAGTTTGTTGTGTTTATTGTGTTGCATGTTTATTGTGTTGCATAACTTGACTAATCCGTCAGTTTTAACGTCCCACCTTGAATGCTGCCAGGTTTATAATGTTCGTTACAGTATGAACATCAATGGGGAGGTGAGGCAGGGCTCCGTGGAAATTGATTCAGACAACAACCTGGAGAGATTTAAAACTGGGAGTGGAGCTGAGGAAGCTTTGGAGATTCATGACTTTCAAATTGTGAGTGAGTTTGTCCTTGTTCTTTCTTCCTGAGGTAGTTCAGCTGGGACTTTGTGTGTGCTTAGCGAAGTGGCAAAGCTGTAAGTGTAAACATGGCATCTCTGTGATTTGGTGCAGGGAATAACCGGAATCCGCTTCTTTGGAGGAGAAAAGTGCTATATAAAATCCCAAATCAAAGCCAATCTTCCACACATGGGAGCTCACAACAAAGAGTCGCTGATGTTTGACCTGGTATGTGCACACTACAGAACTTTGCAAAGTGGAGAAAAAAAAATTCCAGGCTTGATAGCGAGCATATCCTCATTTCTTTATCTAATTCAAGGACATTAATATCATTGTGTACTTTTTATTTTGATGCTATGGCACAATTTATTTTGTGAAACTTTAATGCAAGTAGAGCCACATTGAATTGAGTTGAATCGTTTTCTTCTTGGCAGACTGATGAAGTCATTCCAGTGAGTTTTGATGAGGAGTTCTTCATATGGGTTTCTGCAGAACAGCCGCTGAAGGACACCAGCTTTCTGAGCAGCAAAATTCTGGGTCTTTGCGAGGATCTTCCAATTTACTGGCTCCAACCTATTTATTCCAAAGGTTTCCATGGTCTCTTCATTCTTGATATTATGTATTGCTTCACATCCAACCCTATCCCACAGGGTCTATACAACTGGCCTGCTTCACGGAGCATGGTCCATTCATTTTTCAATTATTATTGTACATTTTTTCATAGTTTATTCAAAGCTTGGTTGCGATTGCCCTGCTTATCTGCTGACACACTTGTAAAATGTACAGGCTTGTCTGAGAAGTTGGTGAAACACTTGAACATCTTGAACATACTCCACATTTAGAGTACACCAAAAAAGGCTCTAGTCCTGTATTAAAAAAGAATGATCCTGAAATATGCAAGACTGCTTGAAATCACTGCTGCTAATTCAATTATTCAGGACATCTGAGACAACCCCAGCTATGTAGGATTGAGCTCTGAGGACATGCATGGTGTCTTGTGGATGTTGACCCAAAACTCTTGCCTCTCGTGGCTGCTGTAACAGATGGGGAGAGAAGAAAGAGAGACACACAGCGAGCCAAACGGCAGTTTAACATAGAGGAGATAGACACAGCTGCTGAGGAGAGGAGCCCGGTGAGTCACACGGAAGATGACACCTCCAAAGTCGTGGAAGAAGAGGAGGGGGCACACTCTGCTGCGGGGTCAGCATACAATCCCGAAAACCCCTATCATGTGAGTATACCAACTTCATCAACAACACTGTTTATGATAAACAAGGCTCCAGAGTTGGTGCATTTTTGATTAACTATCAAGAGGTATATACTGAGCCCTGAAGCAACCCTTGAAGTAACATTAGGAACTGAAGTTTCTCTGTTTTGTCAACACTTTCTCAGATGACTTCATAACAACATGCGTTAAATGCCAGCCTTGTTAAAAAAATATATTTTTACAGAAATAGAAGTAGGAAATGGACTAACCTCTGCCAGCTGATATATTGATGTGGCTGTTGAGTAGGTGTCATATCATTGGCTATGATTGGAGGTCATTGGGGTAACAGCTGCAATTGTTGATGAAGGTGAAGTTTTGAAGTGAAAATCCCCATTGGTTATTAAAATGAATGTGCCAAAAAGAACTGTAGTCACACGTTTGGGAGGATGAGAAGTTTTTGAAAATATTTGAATTGCAAATGAGTACAGATTAAAAAAAAAAAGAAAAGATTGCTCTTCAAAGTTAACATTGCTTCAAAACTGCAGCGCAGCGGAGGGGCCGGAGAGGAAGGTGCCATGACCTTTGACACCATGTTAGACCACCAGGGGATCTGCTGCGCAGAGTGCCGACGCAGCTACACTCACTGTCAGAGAATATGCGAGCCTCTGCGCGGACACTGGCCCTGGCCTTACAACCACAGAGGATGCCAGGTAGCGTGCCGGGTCATTATGCCCTGTCGCTGGTGGGTGGCACGCATTTTAGGTTTGGTGTAAGAAAACACGGCACACTTGTGAGAGAACTTTTTCTTTTTCTTTTTCTGAAGACCCCCAATGCCTCTAAACTTTCAGCTTCTATGCAGTTATGCAGTTATGCATGGGTTTTACTCTAAACACCGCTTGTTAGCATGAAATACAGATCATGATAATTAGTATGCTTATCTATACTATAATGCCCATACAATGTCACATTTTCATCCAGACAAAATGTGTTTCATATAAACAGATGATTTTTATGTGTAAACTGCTTCTTGCCATACAGTAAAACTGGAGCACACACATGCCATATTCCTGTTAGTAGCAACAAATTCACAAATGAGCATATCCATTTTTGCATCATGTAATTCTAAAGCTTAATGCGCTGTACTATGTTTAATGGAAGGTATGGGACTGAATCCAAAGGCTCAGCAGATCATGTACCTTTTCTGACTGAATAGGCTTCAATAAATTCTAATTACAGTATACGCTGCCTTTGATGTAGATGTTTCTTATGCCACATCTTGTTTCCATGGTTCCACTGGGTGCTTTTCTGATAAAACTGAAGTGACAGCAACGGTTGCCATAACTTCAATTCACAGCTCAGAATCAGTTTGAGGGCAATGCAATTTGTGCACACTGACATCTGCATTGATGTGAACTAATGTGAAATGAGTGTCATGGCAATGATGGAAAATATTTTCATAAAAGTGACATTTTTATTAAATAAATAAATCCATCATTTTATTTTTATTTTTTTCTATGAAAAGAGAAGTGTGTGGATTCTAAGCTACCAAATAACATGATCACAGAGTCAGGCCTTTTTGGGGCTTGTGGTGTAAGCTACTCTGAATACCTCAAAATCAAAAGAAATCTGATTACGATCTTTAAAGCCATATGCCAACTTTCTAAATAATTGAAAGGAGCCATGTTGCGATCAAGACGATTTCACAGAGGGTGATCCAGGCACATCAAATTACAACAGATGTGAAATTGCATCATATCTGCCACTAAAGCCGCATTGAAACTCTGAAGCTGTGTGAGGAAACAACACAAAGAGATGCTTGTCTCTTTGCTTGGAGATTGTTCCTGGTTTTATGGGGGTAGAGGTGCTTATCACATCTGCAGTGCTGATAAGACGGCCTCTGTGCTTCCGTAGGCTATATAATATTAATCCCTCTCCCACGTCTGCAGATGCACTTAAAGGAAGGTGACAAGCATGACATATCCAGGACCTCCTGATGGCTCGTGCTCTGGAGTGCAGCCGCTAAAAGAGCCCCAAGTACCCTCAAGTGATGTAAATTTGCAGGGGGAGTCCAATTTCCATCACAGCACTGTCACTGCCATGGTCATTAAACTAAATCATCCCGCTGTGTGTCACACAGCTCCCATTTTAAAGTCCCCTCAATAATGGAGTTATACTTGGACTGAAGATTGCAGCACAACAGTGAATGTCTGACCTGACAGCAGCTGGAAGAGTCCCCTGCACATTATTTCATCTTTAGAAATCAAAGGCAGACAATGTATATGGACGTATGAGATACCTTGAAGTTATTAATTTTAATTGAGAGACATTTGTATATCTTAGCACCAGGACTATGTATTATCTCTACTTAGCGAGTGCAGCTGAAATTCAAATATGATGTGTTATGTGCCTGTTGCTGTCGGCGGTTTCCTTGGGTTTCACTCAGAATTTGTTGATACAGCAGCACAAGACAAAGAGCTCTGAGTCTAAGCTAGACAAAAGGAGATGAAAAACACAAAGAAAAGAGAAGAAAAAAACGTATCACCACAAGCAACAACTCAAAATGGCATTTAAACTAAGAAAAAAACACATAGCTCAGAACAACAGCATTTTGCTATCCTGAGGCCCTGTTTCTAAAAAAAAAACGTGTTTCTTTTTGCCATTGCTCTCCTAAGAAGAGCAATGTACCCCATTGAGTAGAAAAGACGAATGTGTTGGAGAGCAGCTTCAGTGTTTGAGACAGTGGTGCCTTTTTGTTTGTCTCCCCTCTGGAGCCAAGCTTACCCTGGGAGCCCTGCAGGCCTGGGAACAAACAGAGCTTTGTGAGCACTGACCCACTGTGCCCAGCAGCCAGACTGCAAGCCTCCACTCCTGTGCTAATAGGAAACCACAGAAGAGGAGTATGCAGCAGCAGAGGGAGGGGAGCTTTCTCACATCCACCTGTGCTTTCATCATTGCCCATCAAAACAGCCCCAGTCAGGCAGGGTTCTGTGGTACTCTGGTGACCACTGAATCAAAAGTGTTTTCACCAACATCCTCTTGGCACCAACACTCAGCACAATACATTTGGGATACCTTAGCTGGTGATTTATTTGGTGGCATGGATTTGTGCTAATCAAGCCCATGCACTCACTAGAGCTGCCTATAAATATGTCAATAGCCTGTCATAAATGTGCCTGTGGTTGCCCAAGAGGCATTAGAAGTGTGAATAGAAGTGTGAAGTGAACCACTCTAGTAAACGTGTCCTACATTTGATTGTATGTTTTCCATTACATCCAGACATGAGTGAAATAAACAGTAGTGACAGTCCATTTTGCACCTAAACCAGAACACAGAAACCCTTTTAGGTAAGCTCATTATGTTTTTTCTGCAAGAAAGCCCTGCGATACATTTATAGATGCTGGCGTCGTGAAGAACCTGTAACCTGCAGTTTTTCACCGGCAATAACAACCCAGGCACTGAACATTTGTCTTTTTCTCCTGAATGGCCAGAAATAACATGGCTGGAAGAAAGAGAGAGAGAGAGGGGGGGGGGGATGCTGGTACAAGACTTAAATGCTTTTTAATCCCATGGTTGAGTGACCACTTGCAGCTCTGCCCAGTAGTCTGACTCTGCCTGCCATTTGGTTTCTCTGAAGTTTCACTGCCATTGGCTGGAGTGTTCTCTCTCTCTCTCTCTCTCTCTCTCTCTCTCTCTCTCTCTCTCTCTCTCTGTGTCTTTCCCTCATCCTGCTATTTTGTATGCAAGCCCCTAATGGCCATTAATTAAATGCCTGCTGGTATTGTAAGGAAGTCTGTCTTGTTTATTTCACAGAGTTAAAACTGTAAATATTGTCTAAAGCTACCTGCATTCCGTAAATAATACTTTCTATGTCATCAAATAGTATAGCAATTCTCCCGGGTGACTCAATTACTCTGCACACACTGCAGGGATTGTTTTTGTGTATTGCACTTGGTTGCATGGTGTTCTTGTTACAATCAAACAGAAACCTGTAGTGTGGTGTGAGTCTGAATTGGACACAGTGCTACATTTGCGCCATTGTTTTCCTAGAAACACACTGTATGTGTGACAGCTATGAACACTATATGTGACAGCTATGAACACACTGTGTATGTGACAGCTAGTGTGGTGAAGGCATCCAACCTGCAGTGGATGTAAAGAGATCCTCACATGAGCTGGACAGTCATCTTTACAACACAGCAGGCACAGGAGGTTTTATAACCAACAATGTAAATTATACTTCCTCGTCCATATCATTTTCTTTTACCCTGATAGTGAAATTTTATTTGAAAAAAAATGCCATGTCTGATGGGATCATTATTAAAAATGTTCTCTATCAAAATATGGCATTTGTCAAAGTCACCGTAGGATGTACCCAGGAACGTACACGTCCTCTAGCGGGGTGCTTAAAAAGAGCTATACATAGCTCAAAGCAGAATCAAATCAAGACTTCAGATCTACAAACTGTGAAGAAAAAAAACAGCTCCTGCACAAAGCAATGTCAAGAGGCTTGCCACATGAAAGCAGAAGTTGTCCAAAGAGTTGTGGGAAGTACTGACAAAGTTTATGAGAATAAAGTAAATGTGTTTTTAATCTTCAGCAGCACATGCAACAATGAGGGAGCCTGAGCCCCACGATATGCCACCCCGGGGGCAGGCTCTATACTTAAGGCTTACAACAGCCTCATTATCTCCCTCAACTCAGATCAGATCCTAGCAGCAGTTTGTCACAGGCAGGCTCCTCTCTGCCAGTAGGCATCAGACCAATACTCCTGCAACACTACTGTACATAATTGCCATATGGACAGCATTTTGAGCCAGACTGAAGACTAAAAAGCCCTCCAGGCAGATTCCCCAGATAACTAAATGAATATTTTATCTCATTTCCATCTAATTTGCACCACATTATTATACAGAACTGAAATTTTTAATTAATTGATAGAACAGATCAAACACAGGTTTACACTTTGATTTTCGGGAGCTGTTATTTTGATAATTTGCATGACTTTTTTCCTTTGCCAAGCTTTTTAATCTCAGAGAATGTCCGCATCTCTATATAGAAACAATATAATAATACATACAGCAAATGAATAACTGTCAGCGCAGATGAAATGCTTGTCTTGGTTGTGTGAGCAGTTCCAGTGAGAAGTCCTTTTACCTGCCACCCCACTGATTAATTAATTTCACACTGTTTAATTAAATCCACAGTCTGGGGAGTCTGGGCAGCACCGTGGGGAGCCCTATCTGAGCCTCGTGTGTACAGAGATTACTAAAGAAGGTCTCAGACACCCGCTCTCTCGCTGATGTTGACACTGACGTCACCCTTCTCTGGATACCGGAGCTTGATTGTGTCAGTGTCATCTGGCATTTGTGAGCTTTTACTGCTGGGGACATGATAACGCCGCACCATTTGTTAATTATCTGCTGGCATTTACATTAACTGAGGAGAGTTGAGCATTTGACAGCATTTGACACAAATTAGTATCTGACAGAATACGTCGGATGAAGTGTGCTGCTGAACATAAACCTTGGATTTCCATTAAGTGAGTAGTTAACAGTACAAATAAAAAGCAAAGCCATTTGAAATGCCATGCAAATGTAATATGAAAAATAAATTAGTCTAATAAACACAGAAAAACGAAATAGGAAAACCAAACAGGACAGATTCCAAAATGTGTATGTACATATTTGTACATAAACACAGAAAATACATGGACTACGTTGTTACAGATCAAAAGCAGTGCAAATTGGCTTCCGTACAAATGAGCATATTGAACTTCCATATCCTGTCCAACACACTGTTGTCCCCAACAGTCAAAGCCTAAGAGACACAGAGACATTCTCTTATGTCAGAACAGAGAGAGGCGCACAAGTGTGTAGCGCAGCAGGTAATGTGACTGTGTGGGCTGAGAAGCATGCATGTTACTCTCTCTGTTCTCTTGAAACATATTTTTGGCATCTCTAACCACAAAGACATTTGGAGTCAAATGGCTCAAATTTGTCTTTACAACTTAAAAATATTCAGATTTATGGCTAAATATACAATGTTGAGGACTATGGAATACAGTATGTAAATTTGAAAGGATTACATTGATTCTTGCTAATCTCTCATAACAACAAATATAAACCTAATTCTCACTGCCGTATGCTCAATCTTATGTTTGTATGTGGAGGAAAGCAAGGATAATCGATTAGGTACATAAAGATGGCAGCCTTCTGGTTTGAAGTGATGTGATGTGGAACCAGCATTTCCTTGTGCTCCATATTTGATATGCCAAGAGCTATCAGAGCAACAAACACGTTGTACAAAGTCACAATATATAACAAAGTTGCCACATGGTTTCATTAAAAATCTACGGTTTAATAAGATATTTTGTATTCCTGCGTGATCATGCTACATGTGCTTAAATAACAATGAAAAGTACCATAGGTTGACAGTTTTACTTGGGCTACATACTGGAAAGTAGCTTTAGAAAACATCACAAGGTCATGTCCTTATTACGCGTCTCTTCTACATGAGCATCACAAACATCACACGTATTCAAACACTTTTATTCCAACAAACAACTGCATCTTTTCAAACAGTTGAGTGTTGTGCTCTTTACTTAGACAAGATACACTTTTAATAGGCATTGCTGTGCACAGCATCAAGACAGTTTTGCCGACTGATACGGCATTAGTTGAAGAACAGCGCTCTATTTGTGCTTGCCTTGTCCTGTGACAGGAAGACCTATCAGGTGCTCATCTCTACCCCCCACCCCTCCCATCCTTCTCTCCTCCTGACCTCATTCTGTCATCTTCGTTTTCCTTCTTCCCCTCTCTCAGGTCTTTTATAAAGTGTCTCCATGCATTACACATTTAACAATGCATTAAAAATAGGCCACCATCAATCAGTCATTCAGTGGCGGAGACAGAATCTACTTGTGGCACCAATTTGAAATGTTTTTCAAGGTTCAAGAATGAAAGGAATGCTATAAACTCTCTGTGTATACGGGGAAACTTAACAGATATGAAAATATAATACACCGTACCCCATAAAACCCATCGTAATAATTTTGAATTCTCATTTGCTTGATTTCGTACGGTATGATGTCTTAACAGAATCCAGAAACAGAATGAAAAAAAAATACATATGCAGGCGGTAGGCCGTGACAAGATTTGTGTTGATGGGTGCCAGGTTAGCGTCATGCCCAAAATAGT
Organism: Myoxocephalus aenaeus; assembly: GCA_038501785.1. Classification (NCBI taxonomy): domain Eukaryota; kingdom Metazoa; phylum Chordata; class Actinopteri; order Perciformes; family Cottidae; genus Myoxocephalus; species Myoxocephalus aenaeus. The sequence continues at coordinate 1,887,981 of JBAMJR010000154.1, forward strand.
GATTTGAGAACTGTGATGCATGATACAGGATAGGTACTAGGTAAAATCTGATGTAATGGTTGGGAGTGAGTCAAGCCCCGGGGGCAAATAGTCTGACTCCAGGTTGCTCATACCAAAGCAGATGTTCAACTGACAACAGAACAAAAGACAGTGCTGCATGTTATTCACAAGGTATTTTACATTATCTGGACGACATGTAATGGTTGCTGAGCTACAGATAGAGCTGTTTTGGTATCCATATCCATATAATATAAAAAATACTGTGTTTTGTTAACACAGTAAGGTGTTCTCAGGTTGAGGTGTGGAAGCCGGCTCGTGAGCTTTGATGTTGCAGCTCTGCTCTGAGGCTTGATCCTGCGTTCTGGACTTCAAAACAGAATGCACCTCATCATGAGGAACCGCTTGAAGAGGTAGACACCAACTGCACAGACATGCCTGAAGGACCACACACACAAACATTTGGTTAGAGAACACATATTTACCAGCAGCGTTACGTGGAGATAATTGCACATTACTAAGTGTATTTGTCTGTGTGTAGTATTCACGGTATAATCTGAGTAGAATGCAGTTTTGCCTATTTGTATGTTTTTTAATAATGACAGACAAAGAAGCCTAACTTCTTTGGTACAAAGAGCGCATAATAGAAAGCAGGGGGTGTTTTGCAGTAAAAGCAATCTCAAGTTGGATTGTCTTTTAATGAAAGAAAATGGGATGTATTAAAAGGAAAAGCCCCCCCAAAAAAATTGTGATATAAAAACTATAATTGCAGAGGCACAGTAGTTATGTGCACAGTGTCACAGTGTGCACAAACCCAAAGACAAAATAAAATAAAGTATGTTTTAGGCATGTGCTTCTGAGCTAGAAATACAATGAAGTCTTTTGAAGAAATCTTGTTGGAAAAATTGCCTTGAAGCCATGTTTTCATCTTCTTCACAACACATTACTCTGATTCAGTGACAAACTGTCTGCTAGATTGCCAAGTGTCTGTTTTCTTCTGACAAGGTTTTTCCAGACCATTTTTACTTATTACCCCCTCGGGCGATTGCAGGCTCCAGTCTGGGCCTTTTGTAGACATGACTCCATATGTCCCTGATGACACATATGATAGCTCATCCAATGTGGATCACAATGCTTTCACCCCCACCAGAGAAGTGAATAGTAGCCTACATAGAAACAACTGGAAAAAAGCAATGTCCACGACGCATATCTTACCTTGAAACATCTTTTAAATCTCTTGCTCACTGTGTACAATGCAATAGGGTTGACGCACGAGTTGAGTGATGCCATATTAATGCCAAAATAGTCCAGCACAAGAAAGACACTGAAAAAGGAGGGTGGACATTAGGTACTAATCAGACCAAAGAGCACGGACCAGGTAAAGAACAATGGAAAAAAGGTGTCTAATTCCGCATGCTCACCTTAGTAGCTGACACCGTTTCGGATCTTTCTCATCATATATGGTTAATTTCAGGATTCTGCTGAGGTATAGAGGTAACCAACAAAGTGCAAAGACAATCACCAGGCAGAAGACGGTTTTTGCAACTTCTCGTCTCTTAAAAAAAGGAAAATATTATCAATATCAAGGTGGATGTTATGCAAAGATATGAGCAATGTGAAATAAGAAAAAGTTGCAAAATTTGATTAAAAGTAATAACCTGCTTGGTGTGGTCGCTTAATGTGTTATCAGTATTCCTCAGCATTTTCCTGGTCATGAGTGTGTAGAAGACGGCAGTCCAAGCCAGTGGCATGCAAAAATAGAAGCCAAACAGCCACCAGTCCTTTACTGATTTATAAAACTGTTGATTAAACATGACAGAGGCCCACAGTCAGTCAGTGCTACAGATGACATGATGCTCCATTGTTGCTATGTCACAGCGTGTATAAAACAATGTCAGAAACATAGGTTTACAAGGACATTTACAAGAATATGTGGGCATCTATTGGATAAAGTTATGAGAAGTAATATTAGAGCCATTGTTCGTTTCCTTTCCTCAACACATGTTGATGTATGCTGGATATGAAAAGACAAATCAAACACATGTTGATCTGTTTGTTTTATCCTGTTGCGTTGGCTGGAGATTATTACATTACCTGCATGAACGGAGTGGTTTGCATGGGATGAAGCAGACATATTCTCAGATGCTTGTCTTTAAAGTCCATTGTTATCATATCAAAGCCGACAACTTCAGGCAGAGCCAACAGGATAGAAATAACCCATATCAGAGATATTTCTATTGCTGTCCACACTGGAACTCTGATGCCTTTGATTCGATTCCAGGATACTACAGCTCGGTATCTGCAAAATCAATGGGAAAATGTTATGGCTTGGGGGATTTTTTTGTCTGGAACAATAATAGATTTTTCAGTTAAAGAACATTTCAAGGGCTAATGCTAAACAAATCTGTCTGCTCGATAAAATACAGATAGTAGCCAGCCAACACTACTTTCTTGTCGGGCACAGGACAGTGCAGCTTACTCCGTACCTGTCAACGCTCAAAGCACATAAGCTCAACACAGTAATTCCAACAGATGTTTTCTGTATGAAGGGGACAAGTTTGCACAGCAACAAACCAAACGGCCAATCTTCTGCCATGAGCTGTAGAAAAAAGAGAAGAAAGACAATTTTCAGTTTAAAAAAAAACAGACCCACAATCAATTCAAGGTAAGATTGAAGTTTTAAAATGGATAAAGAGAGCAACAGAGGACAGGATAAGGTGCAACATTGTTTTCTCATTGTAATTGTAACACAGAGCAAGGTTAACAGTTAACTCACCCTGTATGCGTTGATTGGAATGTCAATCACAATGTGGATCAGATCCCCCAAAGCCAGACTCGCAATGAGAATGTTTGGTCCACTTCTCATGCATTTGTTTACATATATAATCTTCAGTAAGGCTGAATTTCCCACTATTCCAACAACAAAAACAACAACAGAGACCACAGTATGGACATATTTGAAGGCGTCTCTGATTCCAGCGGACTCCAAGCACATAGGAGGGTGAGGTGTTTTTTGTCCTACTTGAGGTGGATGAATTGAGCTGTTGGGTTTCTGCTTTGCCAGTATTAAGAGACCAGGGGAGGCTGTTTCAGTGAGATCAAATACAGGGAAAGGTTCTGAATGCTGATCACTGGCCTCCCCTCCTATGAGAATATTTGCCAAACAAAAAATGAGAGCAACGGCCCACATTGTTAATGATTTCCTAAAAAGGCCCTGAAATATTTTTCACCAGCCCTGGAGGGAAAATGAGAGTGCAAATAATTAGCACAGCATCTCAGCCTTGAGATTTGCATCAAAGTATTCAGGTGAGGAAAAGGATTCATTTAATGTATCGATAAAAACAGTAAATAGACAGCACTGAAATAATAAGGTACATTCAATTATGCCAGCTTACCTTTAGATGCAAACATACAAAACTCTGTATGAAATTAGTCTCTGGAATACCTAGAAAGTAGGCTGTATGTCCAACACAAAGGACTGCTATACTGCTACTTTGTTGTAAATGTAACACCCAGCAGAGGCAAATCAGGGTTTTATAGACTAAGGTATTGTTGTCAGCATTAGTCATCGATCTGTCAGTGGTGACTGTAATTACATCCCTTGCTGCATCATCCTCAATGAAAGGATGGCATTGAAGTGTATTGTCTGTAATCACAGAGTGAGATCATTTTATAGGCTTTCGTAGGGATGTTATGTTACAGTTGTTTCCACTCTTATCACTAATAAGTTAGCTGCAGCTAGTTTAACATAAAACTTCAAAATCTAATTCTAAATCTAAATGTAATCAAAATGTCTATTTTAGTGAAGAGATGATTTTATTTTGCTAGAAGCCAGAGTCTCTTTCACTAATCATTAGTGAATGTAATGGTAACATGATACAAGTCTTCAGCAACTGTATGACATTTTGGATGAACATGAGTTAGATGCAAAACTACTTCCAGTCAACTTGAACAATAACAAAAATGATACAAATGGAGCAGCGCAATATTCAGAGAGTGTGCTCTAGAGATGTAGCTTCAGTTGACATATCACGTTTTTAAAACATGAGTCAGTCTGCATCCTTCCAGAGAGATACTGCCGCTGCATCTCCTGAGAGTCCTAAAGAAGGTGACTTCTCCCCTTGACAGCTTTATGACAACCTGAAGAGCCTGGAGGAGCAGAAGACATGTGACGACCAGAAAGGTCCCCTTGTTAACATCATAACCGACAACTACTCCAGCTCCCTTTTGAACATTCAAATCTGCACTCCGCTAGCGGCAAATGACCTTGGAAAACTTTGTGCTGGCATGCTTTCACAAGAACAACTGATTAAGAAAAGTGAGTTGGTTGACTATGTTAAAAAGTATGACAACTGTTAACAGCCAGGCTGTCTATGTACTCTACATTATTACACCTGTTTTGCCCTTCTATGTCATTGCTCTCCAATCAGTATATCACCTACAAAAAAGGAGCCGTAATTTATAATTGCATGACTGGAAGTTCTTTTAACATAACACTATTACAATGTCAGTGTCTTCTTCAGTGACCATATCATTGACCTGCAGTGTTACACTTTAATCTGCTATAGTATTTTGTTTTTATCTGCAGTAACATTGATCAGAAACCAATCTACAATGCTTTAACCTTGGTCTACAATGTTCTTTGGTGGTCGTATAATCATATTTTGCTGGTCCGGCTGGTCAAACTGGTAAAAAAGCATTTCAGTCTGCAGGAGAGAAAAAAGAAGAAAAAATACACTGCCACTGCGATATGATGTATGTATAGTGCTCCCTAAAGCCACCATTACTGCAGGGGCATAGTTGAAGCGACTGCAGTTTCTCTTGAATATGGACGGTTGGGTCTACTACAGTTGGCAATCACACCCTCCAATGGATAAAGGTGGTTTAAAACGTAAATATTACAGAGTCCTAAGTAGCATAATGACATTGGCTTAAGTGGAACAAAACAAATTGCTATCCTTAATTTATATCCCAGCATCCACTAAATGTATCTCCCTCAACTTACCTTGTTAGCTACTTTAAGCTCAGCAGGCAGCACCGTACCTCTACCTAGCTAGCCCCAAACAGCAGACTGACAAACTAGCTGGAAAAGAAAGTAAACTGATAATACGAGAAGATATGTCCTTAAGATTTGACAAAGAACAAAACAGAGCTGAAAGGAGAGTTTGTATTGGACGTACACTCCTGAGGTGACCAGACACCTTACTTCAAATGACTTGAATTGTTGCTAACGTTGCTTCATGTCTGCTGAATTCTTAAAGAAGGGACTGCCAAAACAACTTAATGAGATGTCAGCTGTATCTCTGCAGCTGGTTTAGGGGTTCATTAGCTTAAAGATGAGTACAGTGTATTCCTGGTAAAGTATTGCTCTTGTCTCTGTTCTTTTGTGCAGACCAGTCTCACGAAAGTTCATAGAGGTACTTGTACTGGATGGTAGATTCATTACTTTGGTTAGCGCTCAGACCCAGACAGATTGGGAGTGGGTGGAGCAGAGAATCTCTTTCAGCTGTCAAGGTAAGCCATGTCATCAGTTTGGGTGGGAAGGGGTCACATGTTCGTGCCCCCTCTTGCCTCTCATGACTGAGACATATGTCAAGTTCCCAATTATTTCTCTCTTGTGCAGTTCAAAAGGAAATTGAAGATCCTCGGTTGTTGCAGGCAGAGGTGGTGAGAATAGACACTATAGCAGATTCTTCAGAGGTAACCTGCTCATGGCAAAATGTGTTTCATGCATATGTCAAGTGATGGTATATATTATTACGTATATTACGTGTATTTACGTGCAATACGTTTAAGTACTTTTCTGTTCTGTCTGTATATTAATATTCTCTACTGTTTTACTGCTCATTTATATTTATTTATATTACTTGTTTCTACTGTATTATTCTTCTTTTTATTCTTTTTATTCACTTGTGAGCAAGGCTGCTGTAATCCTGTAATTTCCCCACTGAGGGACTAATAAAGGATTATGTTATGTTATCTTATCTTATCTTATGGTAATTGTGTTAATACAACGCAAAATGTGGTGGTAAAAAATAATTTGCTGTACTGTTAAACTACTGAACTTTTTGAGGTTCTTGTACTTTATGAGTACTAATTCAATAGTATGTTACTTTATACTACTATACATTTCACAGACAAATATTGAATGCTTTACTCAACTAAATTAATCTCATAATTTAATAAACCAGTTACTTTACCATTCCAATTATTTATACACATTTTAATCAAGAAATACATTATGCATTATTACAGAATAATGCAACCAGCAGTAAATACAATTAGTTCATTATAATTAACAAGCTTAAATTACTTCAAATCAGTTCCAAAGATTTAGAACATGTTGAGCTGAAAGAGGCTCTGCAGTAACATCAGGGATTATTGTCACAAACACCACACTGAAGACAGAAGTCACTGCCGGAGGATCCACCACAAACATTACAGCATTTAGCATGTTAGCTAGACCCAGAATGCTAGTGAAGCATCCTGGGTGTAACTGATATCGGTCACTTAGCGTGATGGCTGAGTGGTGCATAAAATCAGAGATTAATTATGGTAGATCCACGTTTTAATGTCAAGGTACACAACTGCATACTATACTCCATAATGCCAATACTTTTACAGATGTTGAAACATTGGCCTCCACGGAAAAACAACTTTGTTTGTCTAACAATAGTAAATATAATTTGTTACTTCCACCCCTGCTTTCAAGATCAGAATACCTCTATCACCATCGCCAAATTCTCAAATTTGTCTCGACAAAGGCATTACAATATGAGCAACGTACAGATTATAAAGCCCTCTAAAACAAATTTGCGAGGATCCTTTTATGCATGTAGGTTATATGTAGCATATACCCAGTGGTGTATAGTAACGAAGTAGAAATACTTCGTTACTGTACTTAAGTAGTTTTTTGGGATATATGTACTCTACTTTACTATTTATATTTCGGTTTACTTTTACTTTTACTTCACTACATTTTGCAAAGAAAACTGATACTTTTACTCCGATACATTTCCCATGAAACCTTCGTTACTCGCTACAAAATCAAATCTATCTTTAGAAAGAAAAAAAAACACTTCCGGGACTGTGGTGGAACACAGACTCCACGAAGCAGATTTTGCGAATCACAATATTCTGCATTTTCCCTCTGAATCCTCTAGTCCAGCGCTCCCAAACCTTTATGTGCGACACCTGACGTGTGTTCGTTATGTCCAGTCTACTGACTCTACTGCTAACTAAATCTTTAGTCCAGTCTACTGCTTAACTTATAAACCGCTGCACCAGGGGCGTCGTTAGGCCTGTTTTAGGGGGGCTGAAGCCCCCCCAAAATGTTCTTCAGCCCCCCCAAATAATTTGGCTTGAAAAATTAAAAAATCTTTTTTTTTATTTTATTTATTTATTTTGGTGATGTCATTAAATGAAATCATTGTTTCTCACATGGACAAGTTATTTATAACTCTAACATTCTACATATGTGAGTGCGTTTTGGTTTGTATGTTTTCTCCCCCTTCAAATTACAATCCAATAGCCTATCATCATACTTAACTTTAGGGCACTAGGACCTTGGGGAGGCTGCTGCGCTGGCTTTCTCACTCTGCCAAGTAACGTCTCTCATCAACCACAGCAGGATTAAAAAGTAAACTCAAAGTTTAGCTCAAAGTAAACTACACCAAGGAGTTTAGCTCACAGTAAATGATGCACGGAGGGAATGTAACTACAGGTAGTTACAGAATTCAATTCAATTCATTTTATATAGCCCAACATCACAAATGCAAGTTTGCCTTGATTATAGTGAATGTGTTGGGTGCCTTCCATTTCAGCCCATCATACAATATTTATTATTTGATAATCAAGATGTACTTGAAATGTTTTTATTTTAATTTTTGTCATTCATGTTTTTTCTCTCTATTGAATGCTAAATTAGACACTGAACTAGTTCATCTTTATCTCAGTGATAGTGTCCAAATGAGCGTAAAATATCACTGGTTTGTAAAACACGGACAACAAAATAGATGTAAATGTTGATAAAAAAATCGTATTCCCTTCTGCTCAAAATAAAACAAGTAAACGACTCAAAAGTTGACACTGTCAGGTCCATTCTCCATCCATTGGATTTGGGAGTGACACGGATATGAAAGCTAGTTTATCCGTCTTTCCTTTACAAGCAGGAAAATTATTTCTCTCTCGTTATTTGAGAAAAGTTCATATTTGTGTTCAATACGACCCTGACATTCTGTCTCTTCTGTTATCATATACTAATGAAAGCAAGCAAAACTACAGAGCAAAATCACACTCTTTCTGATTGAACCAATCTATGAACTGTCGGAAACAATGGACATGTAGGCCCAGTCCCAATCTCCACCCTAAACCCTCAAGCCCTGAACCCTCAGGCACTCACTGACGTCAGCTGCTAAGTGGCTGAGTGTGAGAGGCTGTGAGGGCTTGAACTGGTGTGCATATGAATGGGACAGCACTTTGCTGCAACATCACATGACCACATACAAAAATATTGTGTACAATTGTGTATTTATTTTATACTTTTTAGTCACTGATTTGAACGTCAACCTCACGACGTAAGTCCTTTTAAATGATCTATTTACTCGTTTTGTCAAAACGAAATGTTTGAATGTAAAAAAATATATTTATATATATATATTTTGCTTGCTTTCCTCTGATTTCATGTGTTTTTATGTTCCATCTTTAATCCGTAATGTTGTAGTGTATTTCATCGGGCTGAACGCCCACGTGTCTCTTTGTTTACCCTTTTTTTTTTTTTTACGTCTTCATGCTTCCATTGGGAACTGCGTGTTTAGCGTCACATTGCTATGAACTGTGGGTAATTCCCTTAGGCTTACGGAAAGGGCTCAAAATGTCTGCCAGAGAGCCCTCAAACACTCTACGTTGTGACAGTGGGACACCCCTAAACCCTCACGGACTTCGCGGGAGCGCGCCTCAAAGTCTGTGAGTCCGTAAGGGGACTGGCCCGTAATGTAATGTAATATCCGCGGCCCCAAATGGACCCCAAAAAGAAGCCGCGCGCTGCGCGCGCACACATGCCAGTTCTCTAGGGGCTAAGCCCCCCCTTTCTGTGAATCCTAGAAACAGCCCTGCGCTGCACAAAGACAGGATGTTGGAATGGAAGCAGGTTTTCATGCTTTTTTGGCGATCTCAGGATACTTTGCCTTGGTTTTAATCCAGAACACCGGCAGAGTTGAAACAGACTTTTAAGTTTCATTTTTAGGGTAACATATTGACATGTGTGAAGAGGTTCCGTCTGAGGTTACCACAGACGGATGTATCTGGTCATTTTTCACAATAAAACATTTTTCCGGACTTGATTTTTTTAATTTAACTTAAATTTTTCATTCATTCTTTCTGTTCCGGGCGGAATGAGCATACTTATAACCACACTGTTACAACTCCTTCATAGTGTCATATTGCTTTTTAGAGAATTATGATGATAAGTTCATAGTAGATGCAAAAGTATACTTAGGTACAATATATTATGTTGAACATAATATATATGGATGGATCACAGCCAACCCAGTTATTTTATCAACACAACTCCTTGTCCTTGGTCACGGTGGCCACAGCACTTAAAAGACTAAACTTCATAATTCTCAAAATTCTGACCCATTGCTTTTTTATTAAAAGCATGTACTTGTACTTTTACTTTTAATACTTAAGTACATTTTATATCAGAAAAATACTTTTGATACTTAAGTACAGAAAATATCAGATACTTTAAGACTTTTACTCAAGTAGTATTTTAATAGGTGACTTTTACTTTTACTGGAGTAATTTTCCAGTAAGGTATCTTTACTTTTACTCAAGTACGGCTTTTGGGTACTTTATACAACACTGCATATACCAACGATCTGTGCAAGTCTTGGTCCAGAAGATGAAATGATGCCAGAGGTGAGGAACGAAATACCTTGTGTGGGTCCACCTTGTCTTATTGCATACAAACCAGAGCCAAAACAAACGCCTCATGTTGAAAAGGTACTGTCGACTTAGTCCTGTCTGGATATTGCCCATAGTGATTGGAAATGACAGTGATAGCCGTTTTCATTTTCTCACAGTAGCTTTATAGCGAGTGGAGGCTATAATATCAGAGGTGGAGAGGTGATTGTGTCTATTTACTTTTTGCTGCACTGTAGGTTCCAGAGGTTGAATTGAAACAGGATGTGCTCCTTGCTCACTTTGACTATTGCTAGCAGCTCTGTCAGCCCTTCATACAAAATACACTGTTGGAAAATGAAACAGACTTTGAGGGGGTGAGTGTAGCTTGTATACCTCGAACAATAAATTGAAAATAAAAATAGAAATAATGACTGTTCAGCTAACATTGACAAAATTATTTCCATTTGTGGTGGGAAAAGGTTCAGAGGGGAGGAGTAGTGCATGTAAAATAAATGTTTATTTGTGTACATTTTCAAATGATATACATTATAATGGGGTTGAGAGAGAAACTGGCACAGAAGGAGTCAGATAGGAAGATTGATGTGATCCCACCTGCCCCCGGCATGAGTGAGGAGAAAAGGAAAGCCTCTAAAGCGCATGCAAAGGTGAGGTGAGCAACATGCATGCCTGGATCCCTTCCACATTCATTTTATAAGTTGGTAAGATTGAGTGGAAGACTGCCAAGGACATACAATTGTACTGTATGTTTATATTGATTGGACTAGAGTGTATGCCATTAAAGAGCGGCATCTCTTTGTGTTGCAGGAGCATGCAATATGAGGTGGTATCTGAATTTAATTTGAATGCCCTTCAGGGTTTGGCATTGTATTGTACATTTGTCCTACTTCTGCAGAACATAATTCAAATTTATAATGTAGGTTGAGACTTTTGCAACTCAAGAGAAAACCTAAACAAGACAACTTTAAGATAGACTTGAGTAAGTATGCAAACTGGGGCCCTTGTCAAATGAAGAAATGTAATCTGCAGTATTTCATGTTTGTCATTGATCAAATATATGTTCTCCTTTTATTGCTAAGGTCATACTGAGCTCAAACATAACATGACCTGCAGCCTGTCAAAAGAGATCCCCAATACCAATGATGAGCTTCACATCCCTCAGCTCACTGACTTGTTTTCACTACAAGAAGAAACAGATGGTGAGGTAACGGGTAGTGTTTTGTATCCTTTTAAGAAGTGCACAAAGTGGAAGATCAAGGAATTGGTCAAAGTACTTAAAGAGAGGGTATACATGTGTTCCTTTTGATAAAAGATTTGCACAGTGTTAATGAGCCTTAATAGACAAAGTCATCCTTCTGGGAAAGCAGCCATTATAGTATCCTCTGCAGAAGCTGCTAACTTCACTTACATCATCTTGGAGGACAAGGACGTAGCTCCCAGCATCAAAGGCATTCTCACAAATAAAGGCCACGCCACATGCTGTCATCCCAGTGGAATGATGTGGCAATTATTACTCTGTAATAACTGCTATTATGACAATTTAAACAAAGCGCTTACTAAAATAAGGCATTAAAGGAATGGCTCCACATTTTGGGAAATATGCTTATTAGCTTTTGTCATGGAACTTGATGAGAAGAGTTATACAACTCTCTTTTCTGCATAGTATAGCTACAACCAGCAGCTGTTTAGCTTAGCTTAGCATACAGACTGGACACAAGGGTAAACAGCTAGCCAAGCTGTGTCTGAACGTAGCAATATTGCAGACTTCAATAGTTATATCTTGTGTGTGTGTGTGTGTGTGGTACACACAAAATTAAGTGTAGAGAAATGCCACTTTGCAAGGGGTTATGTGCCAGACTATGTATTGCAGTAGTTGCCATGTTAGCTTATCAGTAGAAAATACAGGAAGTTAATGGTCTCAAAAATCTTTGTTGTGTGGATTTAAATCAAACAAGGTATATTGTGTTACCTATGAGCTTTATAGGTAGCTTTAGAGCTAGCTGTTTTCTCCTGTGTTCAGTCTTTATGCTAGCTAACTGGCTGCTGCTGGCTGCATAGTTTAAATATGAAAGCTGGCCTCAGTGTTATAAATAAATTGTGCACATTGCAGGGCTCCATTGTTCACTTGTTTATTTTTATTTTTAAGGCTGAGTGTGTGTGCTAATTATTTGTTTAATACATTAGCTGGTCACATTCGGCTCAGCACACTCTGGATGTGCGTGCTTCCTAGTGGTGGTATCAATGTTCTCATCCAACTCTCCACCAGAAAGTGAATATGCATATTTCCCAAAATGTCAAATTAGTCCATCAGTTAATTATGAATCAAATGTGTGTCAAAACCAAATCTAAACGGTATCTTTTGTATCTTAGACACCAAATATCTAAGACCTCTTAGTTTTCTTAAATTACTTTTTGACCAGAGATTTTAACCAGAGGGATTAACCTGCTGCCCTCATGCTACAGGTCTATTGCTAATCTCTGTGTGTGTCTGAAGGTTGAATCTGACCCCTGTTGGAGGTCTCTGCTTCAGAGACAGGAGCTTTGTGCAGGCGCTGGAATTGGTTGTATCGTTGTGACCCGCATGTGTGTAACCTTCCCTTCAAGCCTAACCTTTGCCCTGGGCCCACACATGAGCGTGTGCATACACCCTCGCACATCAGCAAAACAGCATGCACTTCAATGTGGGCTCAAAGGTATTGCTAAATGCACTTTAAATGCCTTTGCAGTGATTTACTGTATGTGTTTTTCTTTGTCTTGACATGAAAAATAGGAGCCTCCATACCAAACTATGCAGCATTAACAACAGTCATTAATGACTTCAATACGTGTACAGATTAATTTATTGTTTGATAGGGGGCCTCTTGTTATTTTTCTTTTAACGCAGCTCATTTATCCAGAGAGCTATGACAAGCCGGGGCAAGACGTTCTGAAGAGATAGATCCAAATAAAGAGCTCAGAGATTCACTCTCTGCTTGGCCAGATGCAGACCTGCATGTCCCACCACTCTTCAAGCCTGAGTAACATTAAGCCACATTACTGTTTCATTGCCCAGACAAATGGAAAAGGAGAAGTCATCCGAAAAGATAAAGGCCCATGTAAATTAAGAGAGAAATACAGAATTGGCAAAAGCTGATATAATTTTTGGCTGTATATAGTAGATATAGTATCTGGTGGTACTTCTAATCATTCACAACTATGTCATTTGACATTAGTTTAAGTACACTGCTGCTCATACTGTATGTGTACTCCTTGCCTCGTAATTTGAAGTCAAATTGCTCATAGTTTCTATTTTATAGTATATATTTTTATAGTTCAATCATAGTTTTATTTGAAATACTTCTAATGATCTATGTTTTACTTTTCACTATTAAACTGCATTTATTTATGTGCTTGTGTTGCTGCAACACCTGGATTTCTACTCTGAGGATCAATAAAAAGATTATCTTGAACAACTGAATGTAATGGCAGTGTAGAGAGCTATAAACGAAAATAAATCAAATAAATGAAGAGGCGTATTTTGTACAGTTCCTGACATAGACACAGTTTCTTACTTTTCTATGGTTGCGGTACACTCAGAGCAAGATATTCTTTATCTGATTTAAAAAAAAAATGTATTCATTAATTTGAGGTTTCTCTGCTTACTTACACTTATATAAGTGTTATATTGGGTTGTATTATATTGTGCAGGTGGTTGAACTATTGCATCTACCCCCTGCACATTTGTGGGTTTATTAAACCTAATCTAATATAGACCTGGTTCCAGTTTAAACTCAACTGAATATCTAATGATCCTTGCATTTGACGAGAGAATTGTCACCAGCGTTGATACAGACGGACTGGGGACATGAGGAAGTCAAGCTAGTTTATTCACACACATATATATATATATATATATATATATATATATATATATATATATATATATATATATATATATATGCATTTGCGTTTGGAGATAATAAATACCCAAACCAAGAAACATCAAAAGCTCTTCAAAAAAATGTAGCTTTGACATCTGAGCAGATGAGTGTGAAGGTAAAGTTCACACTCAACCTAGAGGATGGTTTACAATGACAAACTCACAATGAGGTCCGTCCCCCCCCCCCCCGTCCCCCCCCCACACACACACACACACACACCCTCTGTCAACTGTAGTGATGATGTCCTTGACAAAGTAAAAGTGTTGCGAGGAGACTCAAGAGTAGGAGTGGCTTCTCTGAACTTGACTGAGTATCTTTATGTTGTTAAACTAACATTTTAAACGCACTTTGTAGAGACCTTAGACAAATGGTGAATAGATGCAATTAGCATATATGAGGCCTTTTTGTGTGTTTTAGAGATCATTTTACTATTGCAATAGAAATACTGAAGTTTTCATTTCCTTGTCTCTGATATTAGACAATATGTAGATGATATGACATGGTATCCAGAGACATGGTTTGATTTATTCATGAACCACAAGTTAAAGACCTCAAAGAAGTTAATAAATTATGAAGTGTCTTTGTTTTTTCTCCTCAGAGCGTTCCTAAAAACATGAAGTCTGAGTTGGAGATATCCCCAGATAATTAAGTGTTGGAGTCGCTCTGCAAGGAAACTCCCCAAACTCCCGCAGCCTGCCAAGGAGAAATTGAGGAGTCTTTAATCTGGACAAGGTATGGAGGAATGTGCTCCTTTTAAACTGCTTCTTTTTCCTCTTCTCAATAAATATGAATACATTTGGAACATGCAATTAGTCTGCGTTTGTCTTGTATCAAAACTTGCCTGTCACTGCTGCTTGTTTCAAACCATGCCAGACTGTAAAATGCTTTTTGAGTACCTCATTAACTGGCATATTTGGATACTATGTATTTGTGACAGTGTCTTTTTGAGAAATGAAATGGGATTTTCTTATTTAAAGAAATAAGTGTCTACTCCAACAACATTTTCAGATCACATTCTCAAGTGGATGAGAGTCATCAGACTGTATGCAACGTTTGCTTCAAGCACTTCCAGCAGCTGAAGAAACCACCAGTGACCAACAACAGTGTTGAACCTAAAAAGGTGAAAGAAAGAAAGAGAGAGAGAGAGAGAGAGAGAGAGAGAGAGAGAGAGAGAGAGAGAGAGAGAGAGAGAGAGAGAGAGAGAGAGAGAGAGATCAGCTAACACTACTATTGATATGGTGACATGTTCATGTTAAATAAAACCTGACGGACTGAAGAAGAGTGTGCTGAATGAAGTGTCAATGTGATGACTTGAGATGATTATGGAAGCTCATTTCAATCTCATAATCAACCTGTGACATTTATCCACTTCTGAATAATTAACCTGTAAATTTAAATTAAATAGCATTACAGCATTTAACTATTGGTTTGAATTTCCCTTTCTTAAATTCCAAGGTAGTAATTTGAAGTACCCTATTAGCATATGTAGCTACGCTGGTCTGTCCACCAGCAGTTTAAAATGCCTCAAAAACTACTGGATGACTGCCGTGCAATGAGGTACAGACAATTGTAGTCCCGAGTATGAAGGATCCTCTGACTTTCTTCTTAGAGGCATCATAAGGTTGGCGTTTGTGTTTCAGAGTGAAGTATCTGGACGACTATTGGATGGATTGTTGTTAAATTTGGTACAAAAACCCATGGTGCAGATTAGATAAATCCTGATGACTTTAATGATCTCCAGAATTTCCCCAAATCAAAGTTTACATTTCTCTAAATATTATGGTTTATGACATTCACATCAGCTATGTGTTTGTTTATTAGGAACTGTTGTCATGCTAACATGCTAAACTAAGGCGTTGAATCTGGTATTTATCATACATGCTAAATATGGCTGCAAGAGTTTCCAAATTCACTTCTAATCAGTGGTTCAAGTTAAGCAAACCTGAATGGATCCGATTTTCTTTCAGCATTTCAAGCATCTGAGCTGCCTAAAATAAAAAGAGGGAAAAAGATCCTGGGTGGCCCAGTTATTATCTTGTATTTTGTTTTCTGAATTTCACTAATCCAATTAGGGCAATCTGATTATTTGATTAGATCAGAATTTGACTCATTAAGCAAATTGAAAATTTATTTTTGGACTGAATTTGTGAACTATTCGTTCAGTCAAGTTTACTTTTCCAAGAATCAATTGAAATGACCTACTTTACATTAAGAATTTAGTATGGTTAGATTTTACAATTCGGCTGTTATGTGATTCCATAAGATAAGAGTAATAATACAAAACATGAATTTATCATTTTGACATTTACTCTGGGTCTTTTTTCCTCTCTGTCAGTTTTTCTGCTGTGAGAAGGCTCGGAAGTTATCAGAGATTCTGCTGGAGGGTGCAGCGGTTATTACCAAGGAAACCGTGACTGACAGGGACCCAGCGATGCAGAAAGATCAAAGGTGAGGATTGCTCTGTTCCATTATTGGCTTTCACCATTAAATGGTTTTCAAATTAAATGTCTATGCCATTGAATTTCTGATGCTACATTTTACACCGCAGGTTGAAAGGTTTGGAATTTAAAAGCAGCTCAGATCGTCAGAACCCTAAAGCAGGTTACACACACAATCTATCACGGACAGATTTCTCATGCAGATTCATTTTACTCATCTTTCCCTCTTGTTCATGCGTGCTGTTACACATTTAACTACATTTCAAGACACAGAAAAAAGTATCTGCCACCCTACACTATTGATTATCAGATGACGCTTGAACTGCCATAGAAATCATGGATTCTGAGAACACTTTCTTTCAATGGAAACAATTCTGGACCAAAGGTACTTACATGTGTTGAAATCAGTGTCGCACGGCCGATCATGACTACAGCCGAGAGTATAGAAGCCTACATTCATTAATAATGATATTTGGTTCAACAGAGGATAACACCACTTTACAAACGTTACAAAGGTCAAACATTTATTGTGATTTTTCCAGATAGAACTGGGCAAGTGCGGTATCCTTTAAGGTGAATCTGACATATCATTAACACTTAGCGTTTGATTTGTTTGCACTAATCATATTTAAAAGCTATCCATCAGAAAGGCTTCCCATTCTTCTCTCTGCTGCATGAGTGGTGCTGTGTGGTGGCCCTGAAGGACAATCTGTCTGAGAAATAATACAAACCTTGAAGGGCTTCTTGTTCACAAGCTGGCTCTCTTTATTAGGGTGAATTGGACTCCATGGGGAGGCACCTACTGCAGTGACACAGGAGATTTTAAGAAACAATGGAGCTAGCTGGACAATCAGCATCACGTTCATGCCCCGCCTGACACTGAGCCCTAACCTCAACATATCCACGACCAATCCCAAGAGCACATCGGCATGGCTTTCACCTCTGGTAATTGTAGTGTACGACTTAATGTCGGGGGGGAATTTTAAGTAAGTTATTGTGGCCTGTGTTATCAACATTCATTATAGCAGAAATACAAAAGATGAAAGAAGTAGACCCAATTTTAGGCCAAATCATTAATTCTTCTTTTCTTTCCATTTCCTTGCGGTCACAGTCGAATCAAGGCATTAGGTCTAACGCTGCCGGGGCCTGACATGCTTCAGAAGTATCTGCAGCAGAAGAGTGCAGAGATCAATGTCCTGCTCCAGAACATCCAGTCCCTCATCACCTATCAAAAGACTGTCAGTCCACAGAAGGTCAAACCCCAGCAAAGCCCCATCTCACAGATGGAAAGATGGCAGCTGCCAATGAAACGGCAACAGTCTGCCAAGAAGACCCCCTAAATCTGATGATGTCCTTGAATGGCAGTTTCTCATTTGTGTGAAGTGACTCTTACATTATTGTTGAGAGAATTTGAATTCAATGACAAAGTGCTTTCTAGCAATAAATCCATAACCTTTCATTTTTAATCAGTGTTCATAAATAGTACACCTGTACACATCATTTTACATGGGACACACTAAAGCAAATGTCACATTGCCATTGTCCTGGTTGTTTGATTTGTTTTAACTCTTAAGAAGACCATGAGGAAACATACCCATAAATCCTACAGTGCAAAACTGCCAAGGTCAAAGGAGTAAAAGCATATTAGTTGCAATCAACCTATATATATAAAAGGATAAAGTATAAATCATTGTATTTTTTTTTACATATTTGCAACATAATAACAAAAACATTCACAAGAAAAATCTTTAAGAACACGTAGGACAAATAAAGAACTGAGTGGATTTCGCTATGATCAGAAAGGAAAACCTGTCGGACCTGAGAGTCCTGCAGCACAGCAGGCCACATAGAGTGCTACTGAACGTAACAAATGCTGTTACATTTTTAAATAGAGGAATTAACTATTTTGCAGCATATTTTTCTTATCCTTCCAAACAATACAGGGAATCTAGGCATCTGAATGAAATCCTTCTTATTGGCCAATAGCTACCGGGCTGATAAAAGACCCTTCAGTGCCTCTATTTGCACACCCAAAGGGTCCTTGTCTTCGCACTGTTAATACATCCCCCACCCCTGCCAATAGTGTGCAAATGTGATCACAAATCCACTCCAACAAACCCAACTTCAGTTCCAGTCAAACAAAATCATCATTGTTATGGACTTCAAGGTGAATACCTGAACCTCAACGCACTACTTGAGCCTCTGAGAATCTTTGGTCTTGTGCAGGATATTTTTTTCCCCCCGCCGTCAATTCAGCAGTACCGGTCAAGCTTGCAGCTCAGGTGGAGCGTCTCTGGTCATCTTGCATACTCAGCCTCACAGCTCCTGGTCATGGTTGGAGTTGCAATATCCCATTGCTATCCAAAGGGTGTTTTCACCAGCATTGCCATGCCAAACTTGCACATTACTTATTCACAGACAGCAGCAGGTTAATCTGAAAGAGAGCCGTAAAAATGATGAGTGCTCACCGTGGCTTAGCTGGCAAACGTTATCTAACGGTTCTCCACTTAAGTTGCTCTCAGCAGTTTTGGATGTTATCATTAAAACTATGTCAGGTGCCTTTGGGCTGTGACAGTCCCACAGTACTGTACCTGCTCCATCGATGGACATGCAATGATTTGAAGGTCTTCTCCGCTGTATTCCTCCTGAAGCGAGGCATGCAGTCTTTGGAATACCTGCTGGATGTTATTCTGTGGGAAAAGCCATCCTATTACTGAGTGCTGGAGAGAAATTAATACTACATTTCCATCTGGCCTATGTCCCCCCACTATCTTGTTTCCATGTCAACCGCAGAATTTAGTTTCCCTCTCATTCAGCTTCAGCTGGCACCTTGATGAACAGTACACAGGCGGCACAAATATTTCTCTATTAGCACTCAATCAAATAGATAATTTAGAGCTTAAGGAACAATCTTAAAGCCAAATGTAAACAAAAGGGTTAGCCCAAGACTGTATGTCTCTCTAAATTGATTGACAGGTCTTTAACTACAGCGACTAAGCCTTGCTAATGATAAATACGAGTTATAGATGCTGTGAGAGGTTTGTTTACATGGTTGTCTGCATACAACGCTGCACAACAGACCTACACTTTCAATATCTATGAGGGAAGTAAAAGACAATTGCACTTCTCAGTGATACATGTGAATAAGCTCTAATTTACATTATTTCAGAAAATTACTGATTTGACCTTTGAGTGCAAACAAATGGGATTGCTGCTTTTTAAATACTGTATGCTATAATTATTTGAGCTTTTAACAAGCACTTGCAAAGAAACTGAACAAGCTACAACCGAGCGTTTCCACCACCCACCCGGACAGGCTTGAAAAGGATGAACTCCGTGTCTCTATTGGCCAGGTACAAGGACATGCTCTGTAAAGTGCTTGGCAGCTTGCTCTTCATCACACGGTAGGTAGTCGTCACTATATCGTTGATCTTGGCTGAAAAAAGAAAAAAGGACAAGCAGAAAAAAAAACATTGACATACCCTCTATCATGCGCTATACACGTTTTGATGAATTACAGTATGATGCCAGTGGTGTTTGCCGAGACAAATCTTACCTGGCTGTGCCCAAGGTTGCTGAGACAGACTGTACGTGGGACCCCCTTGGATAGCCATAGTTTTAAGAGCTGCAACCTGAGTGCAGACAGTCGAAACAAAACATTACTATCTGAACAAACTTAATTGGTGCTGGTGTTACTATTAACCATGCAAAAAAAAAAAAAAGGGACTGTGATGCCAATTTGGTCAATTTGACAAAGAGTAGTATTTACTTTTTGAATAAATAACAAATTGATGTGGGTAGAAATAAAAGACCGACAACAAATTATTGCAACACAATTGCTGCATTGAAAGATTTCAGAACAATGACACACACACACACACACACACACACACATTAAAGAAGTTAAATGGAAAACAGCCATTTTATCTTCAGTTGTCATTACCGTACCAAAACCTTCAGTAATCAGTGACTGAGCAAATATTTTTTATTTACATTATAAAAAAGTAAAGGCTGAAAAAAATAAAATAAATGAAGGTCAGGAGGCGCCATCAATGCCTGAGGCAAAGTCTGCCTTTAGTTACCTTGGTGAGAAACTCCTCAAGGTTCCCCACAAAGATCTGAGTCTGTTGCTGAATGAACTGCTCACAACTGAACTTCAGGTGCCGGTCCACATCCTTCTTAGAGTCAATGTAGTGCTCCTTTATCTCCGGTGTTCCCTGTGGGCCACATAGAGGGTTTAGTACTATCAAGTGCTGTTTGTCTGAGCAAGGGTGCTATCAAAGTACATAAAGTGTATGGTAGGTTTCATAAAATAGGCAAAAAAAATTAAAACAATACCTCCAACAGGAATTCAAGGATGGCGTTGTGGCTGTTAAGACGGAAGAATTTGGGAACAGCCTTAGGGTTGAGGATTTTGAAGGCAGCATCTTCACACAAAGCAGAGATTAAATCTTGGCTGGTGTAGAATTAGAGTGCCCTCTAGTGCTACAAATTTAATATGACCTTGACTGAGATGAGGGGTGATAGGAGGAGCAAATATGCCCTGTGAGCCAGCGGTTAATGTACATTATGGTGTTAGATAACACTGTAATTTCCACATTAATTGTTGCCACCGGTGCATGTGATAGGCAGAAGTTGCTTAATGAGCATGAGAATGTAATGACTGGCTTTATGGAGCTGAACACCAATGTTCCCTCCACCTTTAATTATCTCACCTCGTGTTTTCTTCAGATCCAGTGAGATTTCCTTGATGGCGAAATCGGTGTGAAATGGGGCAATCTGTTCACGCACTATCAGCAGGTGCTTGATCAGGAAAAGTTGCCCGTCTATTTGAGTCTACAGAAAGTGATAGCACACTGTTAAATCCACACTGCAGGCTGCCAACACAAAAGGGAATCTGCTGACTATCCAAGCTACAGAGAACATAAAAAGCATAAGTTTAGAGACGATAAGGAATATGTCTAATTGATAACTGCTGATTAACCATAGCTGGAAAGGGACATAACTGACCAAAAAAAGGGCAGTATTTTTCAATTTATTGCTCAGCTAGCGACTAAAACATTGGGAAAAAGACATCATCAACATGGAGTGGGAACATATCCTCTGAGATTGATGTTGCTGCTTTAATTTGAAGTGTTAGGTTGAAACGGGCCAGTTAGCACAGACAGACAGCAAATTTGAAGGTGAGAGAAGCCCATAAATAAAGGATGGTCTGCTGAACACTCTGTAGAGCATAATAAAGCAACCATTAAAATAAACTTTAAATGACATCCCAGCTGCTTTAGTTAGGTATCCGGTAGCAGAAAGGAATTTGAATAACAGAGCACATTTTATTGAAGAGGGAACTGATCTTATTATGAGTCAAAAGTAAGGCTCATTTCCAGCTATTCTTAAAATAATACAATTCTGAAACGTTCAGTAAAAATACAAAACCATAGTCTACTCTTAACCATGTGTGCCAACCTTGTTTTTAAGGATGATATCTGTAGCTTTAAGCAGGGACTGGATGCAGGCAGATAAGGCTTCTTGAGATAAACCCTGGAAGACTGCTCTCTGGAAAAAGACCAAGTCACAGTAAGAAACACATGAATAAGAAATGCATTGAGGAAAACAACTATGTCACACATCTTACCATATTTAAGGATGCGAGACTATAAACAAAATAAAAACTGGGCACTCACATCTATACATCTGTAGAGCTTGGACAGACAAACCAGCGTTCGTCTGACAGTAGGGTACCACATGCCGTGCAGATCAGCAGGAGAGATAGATGTCTGGAGGCGGGATGCTTCTACATTGCCTGCATTTATGGTACACAAGAGGAAGAAAGCTATCAGGGAACAATTACATCAAAGGTGTGTGTGTGTGTGTGTGTGTGTGTGTGTGTGTGTGTGTGTGTATAACTTGAAAACGGACCAGCATTACTGTTTCTTCTACCATCAGGATCCTCAAGCTGAACATCAGAAAACATGGACTCTTGTGACATCTGCTTCATCTGCTCCTCCTTCAAGCTATGTGCAATTCTCTATTTGCAAGAGTTAGAAGATAGAAAGTGTTAGCTTGTTCTTTTCCTATTTGCTTCAACAAGAGTAAATAATACAATTTGAAAATAAAACTCAAAAAGGTATTTAATAACATGCGCAGATGTTCACGAGCCCGAAGACCAAGGCACTAATTTGCATAATTAATTATGTTTTTCAAGGAGCTAGGTAGAAAGTGTTACATGTTGGAAAGTCACCTTTTGTTTATTTGCTTCAATAGGACATCAACAGGTTTTTTTTTTAATAGCTTTTCATAAAATAAAATTGAACCAAAAAAACATTTAAAATGATTTGACATTAAGGCCACAGGGTACAGGAAACACATTTAAGAGCTTTGAAACGTTAATCAAGATGCAAAGTTGTATTTAACTACATGTGCAGACATTCACTAGCGAGAAGACCTTGCAACGCTTAAATTAACTGGAAGTCAACTCAAAACATTAAGATATATGTGCTTGTTACGTCGGACATAACAAGCATTTTAACCATGAGGCTCTGGGAACTTTCAACTGTAGAAACTAAACAGATTACAGTTGTTTTTTTCTGAAGATGTCACAAAGAGAAAACAACATCTGTTTCAGCTCACAAGACTCACCTCCATCATCTCTAGTTTCTCAGGGTAGGCCAGATCCCCTGGAGCTGGGTTGTAGCCTGTGATATCAGTCTGTATGTAAATGTGAGTCCTGTAGACCAGCCTCTCCTGGACGTCCTCCAGCATCTCCTTCACTACTGCATCAAAGGCCCCCAACTGAGTAGCTGAATAAAAGAGCTCTGGTCAGTTTACAGTTGAATATAAATCAAAATCACAATAAGGTCGTATTGGGTCTTAAGTATAAAGACGATCGATAGTGGATAGTGTGAAGCAAGGTGCTATACCAGGAAGTCTGTTTCAAAAGGAACAACATCAGCCTACCAGCAACTCAATAATTAACATGTAGTACCTTGTTTAATCTGTAGAACAAATGTAACATCTACGCATTCCTGTTTTCCTGGAGGTTACGCATCAGACTATTTCTTGGGAGTAGTAACTTCCAGGACTCTCCACTAGCTGCAACCAAGACATAGTCCGGTTCATAGCTCTTGTAAAAAGAGATTTGGCGTTAGTACGCTTTGGTTGTTGGACATGTTATACATATTTAGTGATCCCATTATTTTTTTCCAAAAGAGCACGACACCAAAAGACGAGGGGTGTGCAAACTTTGTGGGACTATATCGGTCCCCAAACTCCAACACAGGTGTATCTTAGTAACTCAAGAGTTAAAACACCAGGTGACAAGTGAGACAATTTGAGGAGAACAAAAGCTCTAACCTACCATTGTTATGAACATGGTCTTCCAGCATCTCATTCTTGAGGATACTGCAGAGCTCAGACAGGGTTTCCAGGTGGACGATGTGGATGATTAGAGGCCGGAGGACATCATACAGGGACAAGCATAACTTCTCTAGCAGCTCACTGTCAAAGATTAAACACCATTTAATTGCTTAGTACATCTGAGAGAAGTCTAAAATTATGCGTTCTGCTCAATTAAAGCGTTGACGATCCTTCAAGTTGAGGAATAAAGTAATGACTAAAAATAATTATGCAAACTGTTAAATAAGGTTTTGCTTATAAAATGTTAATACAATTTGCACATGCTGTGAAAATTGGTATTTCAAGTGCTTAACATATCAAGCCAAACTTGACACGGCTGTCATGCATTTTAATGCGTCACGCCTTAAATAAACACACCTGCATGTGTGCTACAAGACTATGACGCTCAGTGTGTTCAGTGATCATGATAGTACGGAGGCGGGTACTACTCACTCTAGTTTAGGAGAAGGCTTTGAGAAGAACTCATTGTACAGTTGGTGTTCATCCTGGCAGACGTGAACCATAAAGGCACAGCCACTGCGAACCTGTACAAATACACATAATGATCACCGGCATTTCCTACTAATACTTTGCTTTGGCTGAACTTCAAACAAGCAAACACGTCCTCCCACATAAATGATGCAGGCAGCCATTATAGCAATCATTAACAAGATGCATAACCTTTCAAGTTTCATTAAAAGAAAAGTCTCGGACAGGTGGTGCCGCTGTTATGACGTTTGTTGTATGAAAGTCTGACCTTTAAATTGTAGCATCCCCATCAAGCCAATTAGTGAAGTGTTTTTAAATGCCACAACAGCATCAAAATACACAGTCTGTCTGGGTGCCAAAATTATTTCTGAAGTATCAAATTGGAATAAAAATATTTTACCCCAAATTATTGGGCCAACCGTTAGGTCAGTTACATTTTTAAACAGTAGAGGAATACAGCACAATAGTCACTGCTTTATAGATGAGGTTTGACAGAGTATACAAACAACACTGCACATTAATTCACTTGTGAACAAAACAAGAGTAAGCTGTGGATGCATGCTGTGCACAATCTCATTTATCATGTGCACGGCTTTGAGTCTGCACCAACACTCCAGAAAATATCCCAGAGGGACCATACTGTGCATTCTCTGTAAACTCAAATGTCACATTATTTCTAAAGGGCAGGTCTGCTTTAAACAAGTCGTGCCTTACCAGAGCACAGTGGTCTTTAATGTTTTGGTTGGTCAGGTCAGTAATGGTGGATGCAATGCTGGGACTGAGGAGCAGCTCTCTCTGGTCAAGGTAGCACTGATGGATTTCATCGAGCAGCTGATGGTATCTGCTCACATTAATATACGGAGGAATGAGTTAATTTAGTACAAGGAAGAAATATAACAGGAATGCTGCGACTTTAATCTGGAGAAATGCCTACACTCACTCAGGAATCTTCTCTGCTCGCTGTTCTATCTGTTCAATCAGTGACTGAAAGAAGAAAAGAATATCGATGAAAATGTCTTATTACACAAAATGAGCCATGTATAGTTTTCGTGGGGAATAAAAACAGAATACTCACTCTGACTTTCGGTGCAGCCGCTCTATACTTCACATAGTACAGTGTAAAGGCATTGTCTGCATTAGTCAAGCCCATTGGATCCTAGGGGAGACAAAACAATTAAATAAATTATTGATATTGACGCAGGGACACATACTGTTCAATATGTTTGCCTCCTTTCACCATTGTTGGCTTGTAAGAGGAGGAAATGTGGCTTTTCCTTACCCTTTTTGTTAACTGGCTTGTGAGATGCTGCATTGTGTTCACAATGTGGATCTTCATGAAGTGCATAGCTTTAGAAAGACATTGTTTGAACTTGGCCAAATAAACTGGATAGTCCTTGAAATTGGGCTGGAATTAATAGATTTGCAAGTGTTAAAACAGCTTTCATTGTGATAACATATCATATATTGCAATAAATAAATCATACAGCTTTATTAATTTAACATTATATTGCCATAGTCTTCGTTTTAAACTTCCCACTGGTATATACATATGCATTAATTACACAGAAGGCATTTAATCATCTAGTGTTTAATTATTCTATTGCTGAAAAAAAAATGACATTTGCACAAACAAAATTTTAATTTAATTGAGAGTGCGAGCTACTTACATGTGAAGAAACATATTCAATACAGTCATCCAATTTTGACAGCATTGGTATAAAGCCTTCACTATTTACAGACAGGGTTGGTGAGTTCAGTTTCTGCAAAGACAAAGAAAAAGTTAGGTTCGAAGTAATTCTAAACAAACAATTAGAGTCTTTCAGATTTATAATCAAAACCTTGTTTTATTTGGCAGTTACCACTGCCAGAAATGTCTTATTTCTATTTGAAATAAAGCTAATGTAAAATCTATAAAAAACAGTCGTACAGATTTTACTTTGACGTTTGAAAGGTTTAGGAGATAAAACTAAATTTGACACATTTTATGAAACTTTTTCGAAATAATTATATAGGAAATGTAGCTGAAAATAATGTTTTTAATCTGAGAGATAATTGATGATTTTAAGATGTATAGGTTAAGGTTCAAATCTAATCAACAATAAACATAAACATCATCTACAAGGCAAGAAAGAAAACCTACTGTGTTTATGTTTTCTAACTCATTAAAATATGACAGTTTCTGCTGTATGCTCTCTGCCAGGTCAACAAGCTCCGACTGCAGAGAGAAAGAAAAAGAAAAAAAAAACACAGCCGACATAATACAACATGACAGTTTAATTTAATTTCAAGTTCAATTCAGCTCAAGTTCCTCGAATGGTCCAATCTATTTATGAACATAAGCAGCAGCTTTCTGCGCGAAAAAATAATAAAACTACAGTGCCAATAAGATATGAAATATGTCACAGTACAGATTTGTTTTAACCTACTGAATGCCTGCTAGCAATTCAGACAAGCTTGTATTTATGTCACACTGCTCTGAACTAGATAGGGGACGACGTTTACAGTCATCTCTGGTGACTCCTTTTGGTCTTACCACAGTTGTTTTTACACAACTTCCCAATTTAGAGCAGCTCCCAAGTTTAGACCATACAGGCAGCTAATTCTGTAGTTTGTGATGTTCATGTTTTCTAATATTCAGTACTTAGCCTGTCCTGGACTATAAGAAAAATATACTCAGTAAGATTACAATTTAAACATATTCTATTGACCAAGTCTCAGTAATTTGATTCGTATGTGGCTTGGGTTAATAGCAGGAGAGGCCAGAGTGCAGCTTACCTGCTCTTTTAAGAGCTGTTCGCAAGCCTCGTGTAAGGTGCCAGTCTTATTGGACACAAACAGATACTGTTTCTGGAGGGAGTCCAAGTGCTCCAGAGCAGTGCAAACATCTTTCAGGATAGCGTCACATTGTTCCTGGTAGCAGTTTAGATCATCTCTGGTTTTCCTGAAGGGGAAAGCAGAAATATCATCTGTGTGCTTTCCAAGATGATGCAGTGAAGCGACCTCCAGGTTTGCAGAGTAATTTGACAATGTTTTAACGCTGAGCAGAAAGCCTGACACGCTGTTCTTGCTGTACGTCAGAAGTACAGCAAGAACAGCGTGTCAGGCTTTCTGCTCAGCGTACTTATTGGGGAGTGACCAGAAGTACAGCAGATAAGTGCATCTCATATAGAGCAGTATAGCAGCATAGTTCTGCCTTGTTTTTTGTAGATTTAGCTAGTCATACACTGTAAAATAACCAGCCTGAAGATTTGCCACAACTATGACAACTTTAATTTACTTTTACTAGTTTACAATGATTTTAGGGTGTGTGATGACAAACAAGCCTTTTAATATAAAGCACATTAGGTTTACTTGTCATGATAAAGTTATATCAACTGTAATAAACACTTGTCAAAGTAGGTTGTTTCTCTTGAACTCTTTCAAAAAGGTTACTCCAAGCCCGCCCTCCTCTAAACAAGCACATGGCCAAAACATCCCATACAGTGTCGTGGACACATGCACGCACCTGTATTTTGAGCTCTCGTCCTGGTCCATGTTTGCTTCCAACTTAGCAAACCAGGCAAAAAACTGCAACACAAATTGGCACTGCATTAAAACCATGCACTTTATTGTGATGAGAGTACGTCAAAACAAACAGGCTGCAGCACTGTTTACTGTCACCTGTTGTGCAGTTTCTATCCGGTCATTCCCCATGTCGAGCATCTGGAAACCCTTGAGCAGGACGTCCTCTGTTGACGCGGGCACAGTCGCCAAGAAAGGAGACTGCAAGGAGCGCGACGAAAGGCTGCACAGGTCCTCAATGGGCAACTGCAACAACAAAACGGGGCTCTTTAATCCTGAACGTACGTTGACGTCGCAGTGCAATCTTGCTAGCTAAGCCTACAAGCTAACGTCCCGCGATATGTAGCGTTAAACCTCAATACTCTTTGTTTAAATGGCAGACAAGTGCACTGAGTTTACGCACACACAGAGAGAGGGAGGCACATTCAGGTTAGCTAGTGACACTGACGTTAAGAAAGTAATGTAGCAACCCCTGTTAGCACGCTAGCTGGCTACCGGAGTCACAGCTCACCTCTGACGGGACAGAGAGCGTCTCCGCTGCGGCTCGGATCTCCAGGACAGCGTCCATTTGTTTCTCGGTGAGGGGAGCCATGGCGTCAGTGCGGCGGTCCCAAAACGACAGTTTTTCCCGGGTTTCTTTATCTGCTAGGTCCAGGAGGGACTGGTCTGTGGACGCCATCGTCACTTCGTACAGCGCCAACGTCAGCAGCGAAAAACGCGCAGGTACTTCCTGTTCCGGGAGTGTGGGCGGGGCTTGGAGAAGTGGCTGTCAGTGGAGTTCAAAAGTAGTTTAATTTACTAAAGAGTATATTTTATTTGAGTACTTTGATAGTGATCGTTGCCTGCCACAGAGCATGCAAACAATATAAACTATATGTGTGTTAAGTGTTTATCATAATTATTGTGTGTACATCTTCAATTTGACATAACATTCATATTCATATTCATATTCATATTTTACTTTATTGTCATTGCAGAGCACAAGTACTGGGACAACGAAATGCGGTTTAGCATCAGACCAGAGTGCAAAATAAATCAGTAAAAGTGCAGTGCAATGTGCTGGATGAATACAATGTAGAGTATGTATAAACAGTATTGGACAGTATAAACAGTTTATATATATATATGTAATATAAACAGCAAAGTGAAGTGTGTATAGTCATTGGAGGAAGGTGTGTGTGGGCGGGGGTGGGGGGCGTGGGGGGTGGAGAGAGAGAGGTGGGGGGTTGGTGGTGATGGAGGGATGGGGCCTATCACCGTGGTGCAGAGTTAACGCTGCATAAATACGTGTTTGGTATTCATGCTATTTATGCTTTTTTTTGTAATGTTTTTATTTAATTTTTTATGTTGGATTGGATTTATGTTTGGTTGTGTCCGTTATTTTTGTTTCTTTTCTGCAATTGTTATTAGTCGGTACTAATACGTTATGTTATAGCGATATTCAAATCAGTATTTCCATTTAAATTATGGTGGTTAAAATTGTAATAAATACATAAATAAATAAGTAAATTATTATATAAAGCAGCTGTTGGATTGAAAAATGTTCACTTTACATTAGTCTAACTTTGATTGTTCCTGATCAAGTTTAATTCATTCTGTATTTACAGTGAGTCAAAGTTGCATCAGCTCTCGGGGGGGATGCAAATTCTTAAAAATATCCTTTATTAATCCCACAGTGGAAAAATAGTGCTCTGTATTTTACCCATCCACAGTAATTAAGGAGCAGTGTGCTGCTGTGAAGCACTGGGGCTTCAGTGTCTTGCTCAAGGACAAGGAAACTATGGGGAGAACAGGGATCAAACAAGAATTTTACATAGTATAAAAGTACAAAGTACACGGACATAAAACGTCATTAATAAATACATGGCGAAATGCCTACTTTCATGGAAATGTTTACGTTACGGCGTTAACAGGTTACGCTTGCACATGCGCGACTCGCCGATTCTCTGCGTTTTGCTAAAGGCCTACCGCCGTGAGATGTCCGTGAGGTCGGCTTTTCTGCTGTTGTGTCTCTCAAAACATAATACAGATCTAAGCTCAACATTGACCATGAATTGAGAGCGGCCGTATCAAATCTACAACCCTGTTTGTTTTATATTTGTAAAGGAAAGCAGCTCACTGCAGCCACTAATACTGATACCACATGGATCACACATCTGCACTCATTTTGTTTTGCACAAGTTGCACGTTATTGTTATTATCTTAAAAATATATTCAGTGCAAAACAGGTTATTTGCCACCCCAATAGGTAATTTCTTTTCCAAATATTAGTTATTTTTTGCACAGATATAACTTTATTTGCATTGTTCTAACAAAGTGATTGCACGTGTTATTAGTTTTTGTCTGATGGAGCAATCTGGTTTACTTGAAAGGGATTTCAATTTTCTTTATTCTATTATTTGAAAAAGCACGGATGAAAAGTTGGAGTCACAAAAGTTGGACCATTTTGTTACAATTTTGTTGGGGAGGTGGGGCCCGAACATTTTTCTTCCTCCAAAGTGAGGCGTGACAGAAAAAAGTTAGAGAACCACTGCTGTACACAATCATGTTCCTCTATGAGCTGCAATGACAATACAGTCTCTGTTATTACTTATCTTCTCTTATCGTATCTTCTCTGATCTTTTCTTCTCTTATCTTATCTCATCTGAGGCCCTCTATGTAATTATTACAAAGCTAACGCCAGAAGAGAAATAAACCAACATTATAGATTCTATTTATGGATATGACAGATATGGCATCTAGCGGCACAATCGTTTATCACAGAAAATACAAATCCAGCAGGTGGAGCCCCGAGGCACATTTTTTATATTTCAAAATGAGATTTCCAATTTGTGTTCATCATGTCTGCAAATTGCTTTATTTTCCCTAAATGCACATTTAGAGTAAAACACTTGATGACGCTTTGCCTGTAAGTGTTGTAGTTGCACAAGACAATGTGTCTTATCATCACAAATACTGAGCCTTAACTGTAATGCCTGCCAAAGCCGATTTTTGTTTCGAACAAAACATTTTTTTTGTTTTTGTTTCGATGTGTTCTAGGTATTTTGTATACCTCATAATGTAAAGCAGACGCTGGACCCCTCAAACAACAGCCCTTTGTCTTGGGAAATTTGTTCTCGACACAATCATGTGATACTGAAAAAGGGATGCTGTGATCATATGGCTTTTAATTAACAAAATGATATACCAGCATTGTATTACATGATTATGATAAAACGTATTAGTTTTATTTTTTTTTCCAGATTATTTTCTTACGTCACTGTCAAACTGTATGGTTGTTGTTTACATTTTTTTATTAAAATAAATTCACTTAAAGCTAATCTTAGAGCTAAAAAAAACAGACCCATGTATTGATCCATTGTGATCACACAAACAACATCCAGGTTTTCTTCTCAAACAAACGTGTACACACCTCAAGATCCTGGTGGCATGTCATGGGGGAGGTAGTGCTCACGTATTGCAGCTCTGTCTGCAGGGTGTCTCCTAAGGAGGTCACACAGAGTTCAGAATTTTCCTTTTTTGCTCCTGTCTACTTTAGTTGAAAGGGGATGCGGCAGAATTCAAGCCATGTTACTCCAGAACAAAAAGAGATGTCAGAGCAAATCTTGTCAAAAGTTATATTTTGGCTCAGTGTGGGTCACAGGGGGTCCTGTAAAGCAAGGCTGACACATTTCTCGATGGTGGTGCTGTTGTTTTCTCCTCACTGTGGTGTTGTGAGAGCCTGTTCAAGCTTTAATGAGAGATCAACTATAAGTGAGTGTAAACAACAAGTGGACAGCATATTCAATTATCATCTTACTGAGACACATGCTTTGCCTGCAGTACATCTTAAACCCATGAAACATCAAACAGCTAATCAAATTAAGTCACTTTTATTACAGCTTGTCAGAGAGAAACGTGAATGTGAAAATTGTGGTGAATGATCTCATAATGCTGAACTGCACACCTTTACAGATAATAAATATTTGAAAATTACTAATTGATTTCACATTAGTCTAAAACTGTCTTTTAATCTTTGTGAACTAATCTATTAAGTGCCCTTTTCCTTACAAGACAATGGCAAGGGAACAGTTGCATTAAGGTGGCGTAGAAATACATTGTATAGTGACAACTTCTCAAAGTGCTATGATTTAAAGAATCTTTCAAAAACTTAACATTTAAAATAGCCAATACAAACCCTCCAGAAACCTTAAAATCAGAGTATGTTTGTCACTTGCACCTAAAGGTTTATAATCAAACATGAATGGAACAGCATGTAATAAACTTAAGAACTCAAAATAATCTGGAGCCTATTTAAAAATGAATTTCAAACTGTAAGCAAACCCTTAATTCCATCCAGCAGTGTAATGTACATACATATGTGCAAAGCAAAGAAATACATCTACAAATGCTTGTAAATCATTTCTTAAATAATTCCTATAAATTTCAACATAGGCTTGATTAGGACTGTACACCTGGGCTATTAATTGCATCTCGTTCAATTACTGTTGTTTTTTTGTTCGTCAAAATGTATGTGGGCATCACAGTCAATGAGGCGCAGGCAGCCTGGTTTCTTTTTGGGTACACAAAGAAAATCTAGCAGGACAGGTCTGTCAGTTGTTGTAGTCTGTCCCCTCTAAGTGATCTGGGATGGGCAGTCCGGTGAGGACTGTTAAACACCTGTTCCACACATTGAACACTGGGCAGACTGGTTGAGCGAAGGCAATATCGAATGTATGCAAGTGCTGAGCGCCGACCGCGTCATAGAAAGACAGCAATCCTGCGTCATAGTCCAACAGCACTCCCAGGCGACGCATGTGGGGTGAGGGCTCAATGGGCATCTCCTTACTGTTGTGACGCACCACCCACGAGTTGTTGCATCGAGACAGTACCCAGGAAGCAGAGTTTTTGCCGACCCACTCATGTTTTGGTGCTGATTTGTATGCAATACCCACTGCAAACCTGCATGCAGAATAGAAGAAAAAAAAGTCGTAAATATCTTGTACATTTCTAGCATTGTAAACCCAACTCATTATCAACAAAGCATGCTAGGGGCTCTGTGAGGCTGTAGGTATGCACAGCAGAGCTAAATGCATTTTAGCAGGCTCACAATGGCAATGTTAGCATACTGCTAGGTAGCAGGTATCATGTTCACCATCTTAGTTTAGCATGTTAGCATGTTAGCATGGTCAAATTTGCAAATTACCAATAAACACAAAGAAAAGTTGAGACTGATGAGAATGTCATTGTTGTTGTAGGTATTTGGTCATAAACCAAACCCATTGGACATATTTCAGATTTTGACCTAAAGTTAAGGGATGACCTAAATTATTACAATTCCGTCTATAGGGAACCAGATTATTTGAACCAAATTTCATGGAAGTACATTAGATAGAGACGTGACCATTCACTCGAAAACATAACCGTGTTTGCATGAGATTAAAAGTCAGGATTCATCTTCTGGGCACCATGAATGTTCAAAATGGCTGTAAACGGATACATTATTTTACCATGAGCTCCCTCCTATCAGCGCTTCCCAGTAATGGCGGCCGCTGTCGATGTAGACGTTTCCTGTGACACCGTAGCTGCTTTGGCTGGTGAAGCGGTCCTGACTGTGGCTCTTCTTGGACGAGGTCTCGTCCCTCTCCACCGTCAGGTTGTCATGGGACACTCTCAGCTTCCGGTGAGCTGACTTTGGGTCTAACTTGAATGGTTGACCTTGAAGAAAGGAGGAACAATGTTAGTTTTTATGCATTACAATTCTCATATGAAATTAATCATGGATTACACTCTTGACATACTGTTGGTCTTGAGTCTCCCTGGTTCACTGCTGCGACTTCCAGCCTGGTTTATGGCCTTCACTATGAAAATGTACTTGGTGCCACACTGGAGCCCGTGGACAGTGTAGTGATTTTGCTTGATGTTTGGTACAATCATCCAGCTGTCAGCAGAGTTGCACAAACCTGTGGCCCAAACAGACAGAGAGTCACTGACAAAGAACAACACAATTTGAAAGTCTCCTACTGTCGAGTTTGAGCCTAATTCAATAGAAGAATACAGTGTAATTGCAGTCTAACAATCTATAGCTGCTGTTTTTGACTCATCAAATATAGTCGCATTACAACTCATCCAAGTGTGCTTGAGCACTGAGGCAGATAAGAATAGATTGTTCATCGAGCATTTGTGACCTTGTTAGAGGAATCAATTCAAACAGACTGCTGCTCATTCCAACCCTGCGATAATATTGAGCTTTTGATGGGCATCTTGATGTAAATCCAGTCTGACAGAGCTGTTATTTCCCTCCATATCCCTTTCTAGACACTGCAAAGATTGCAGTGTATTTGTGTAACATCTCATTACCATGAGAGTCAGGACAGAGCTCTCCTCTCCTACTGCTACACTACACTATTAAGTGTGGATTCTGTAACATGGTCCCCAATCAATTTAAGGTCCTTGAATGAAATCCCTTTCAAATCCCTCCATCATTGTTTCCCACCACAAACATTACACTGCACTCCCACCAGAGAGCTGCATATAGACTTACTGACAACATTGGATTGGCTGGTGAAGATGGCGTACTGAAGTTCATATGATACAACAGAGAATTCATCCTCTGATGTCCAGTGAACTGTGATTGTGTCGTATGAAGCTGTACATAATTCCTCGCGGATTATTGGCGGATTTGGTGCTGCAATCAGAAAACAAAAGACAAATAATGAAAACCGAGTGGATTATATTCTGCACACAACATAAATAAACTCACAATATGATAACACTATCCAATATAATAACACTATCCATCTGTGTTGTGTGAGATTCCTCACGCTCCGCTGCAACAAGGACAGATACAGGAGAACATTCCTGCCAACGGCATTACGGCTTTATAATAAATCACCGCTTGCCAGATCCTCTGACTAACCACATGTATATATATATTTTGCACAATCACAGCTATTTCTATTTTATTTTATTATTATTATTATTATTTTTATTATTATTGTATATATCTTTTATCTTTCATCCTGCTGTTTTTATTTATTTTGTTGTAAATTGCTGCTACCCCCGACACCAAATTTCCCCTCGGGGATTAATAAAGTATATATTCATTCATTCATTCATTCATTTTATACTGACAAGCGTAATCAAGCTATAGGTTGCAGTTCTCCCAGCTATTACAGCTAACCGCCCCATGCAGAGATAAATTCACGCTGCATAACGGACGCTTAGCACAACTAATCAAACCCATTTAACTGAGCAGACAATTGTAGCCTTAGAAGGCTTTTAATTGTATAAGGCCGAGAAGCAAAAATACTGATACTGATATTGGATATCTCTCTGATACTGACTAAAATAGCTGGATACTATTATTTTAATAGATAACAATTCAGTACATTTATATCCATGTATTTATTTGTCACATTTTAAAATTAGGATATTTTTAAATGCATTGTTTGGATAAAATACACCCAACAAATCATCTAGTTTCAAGAATTGCAAAGTGAAAAACTACTCAAAAGCTGTACAGTGACTAAACTCATCTGGCAGTAAAAGACCACACTCACATGTGAGGTAATCCAAGCTTTCTAGCATTTTCTTCTCCCGTGTGAAGTCCAAAGCAAAAGTATCAAAGGTGTCACTCAGGTTCATTTCTGGTAACAGGATTTGAGAGGAGGCCGTTGCCATGGACACTCTGTAATCAATAAGTATATTAATAGATGGTGATGGTACACCATAGCTGTTTTCAGTTGATAGTGTTGGCTATCTTTGTTACCTCACCTGTCACAGGTGCTTTTAGCCGTTTGGAGGAAGCGAGCTTGGTCCGTCTCCTTGAGAGTGTGGTCGGCCTGAGTGATGAGAGAGGAAGACCTCTCAATGCACTGCTTGCAGCTGGCTATCTGCTGCGCTAGTTTCCTCATCCGAATAGACTAGACAGGAACAAAATAAGGAAATGTTGATGATTAAAAGCTTGGTAAATAACAAACCAATGTCCTATTTACTGAACGTGGCTCCAACCCGCCAGATGCTAGATTGGATTTTACCCCACTAATTAGAACACCCTACTGGGGAAAAATCTGATTTACACCTTTGATTTTTCAGTTGTGTAATACCCACCAGACTGTGAGCTTCAACCTGTTCTACACTGGCACAAGAGGTGAATTTATAAAACTGCCATAGTAACCAGACCCTCCTATCATGCATGTGTGCCACATTGGCTTAGTGGTTGAACGCATAAGCAGGACCTGACACGAGGCACGGGGTGAGGAAGGAAAGAGTCCTCCTCCTCAGAGGGCCATCACAGGAAGCAGGCCTGATCTTACTCTGACACTGAGCATGGCACAGCATGCTACTGCCTCTCTAATGGCATCTAGCATGGGAAAAGGAAGGTAAATCATTCAAGAGGTGCAGAATAAGCTCATTAAATATATGGACACTGTGCCAGAAGTACTCCGGTGCTCAGGGCTGAAGACAAAATACAGCAATAAACTCTGCAGTCTGGTGAATAGTTCACTGTACGTAGTGTACAAAACCACATACTGATCTGAGGACATGTTGCCACCAGCCCCCTGTCTGAGCTTTAAGGTTAGAAGCAGAGGATGAGCGATGTTATGTTAGCTGAGATGTCTTTCTCTGAACCATGATTGCATTGTATGTTTTTCTTACCACCAACAAAGGTCAGAAAAATAACCAAAAAGCAGAAATACCTGCAGAACAGCTGAAAATGACTTGAAATTAATTGGTTCTTTCAAAGATCAAATGCAATAATATGGGACATAGTGTAGCACAAATTGAGAAAAGATATACAGTTAGCAAAATTACTTAATTACACACAAAGGTGGGTGCCAGCATAAGCTTCTGTTAATGTGAGACCAAGTGAGGCTGGAGCAGCAAAACCTTTAACATACCGAATTGAGTAAAAGCATTTAATTATTTATGGAATTGACATTTTGATGAGTTTTTAAAGCAACACCAGTGATTTTCTAAAGAACACCATAACACATTACAACATCCTCCAATGGTTTGAAATGGTCTACACTTCCTGATCCTAAGTGGGCGAGGCCATTGCATGTTTGCCTTTCCCTCCGCCTCGTTTGAAAATGTTTGCGTGGATGGATAAAAGCAGATTGGGTTATATTTGCATAATCTGTTGGGTTTTTTTTGCAAACATTTACACAGCTAACAGACATTTTAGCATTACAAAAATAGGTTTGGGTCATTCATTAATGTTAGTTTCCAGATCTCATGGAATCAGGCTCTCTATCCTTTCTGTCCCGTCTTTTATGTGGGGAGGCAAGGTTGTCAACATGTACAAGGTGATAAACAAACACACACAAAGTGTTTCAAGACACACAATCTTATAAACAGTACCTTTCCCTCCTTTATCTTGGTTGCTATGAGTTGTCTTCGTTGCTGTATGATAGTAATTAGCAGGTCACATTCCTCCAGCAGCTTGTTTTCTTGTCGCGACGCATTTACCTAAACATAGATAAGAGACAGTGTCAATTGTGGAAGCGTTTTTGTAATTCCTTTGCTTTGACAAAATGTTTTGCTGCACTACTACCGGTTCGTTTGATTCAATGTTTTATAATTACGTTCTACAGGACAATTCATTTTATGCAAACTCCATGTGCTAGGAAAACCACATTAGAGAACAGTTTGTATTTTTATCCCAATGGCAAATACACAAAATTCTTCTTTGAGGATTCACATAATAACTACTTTAAATGTATATTTCCAAGTTCAAAATGCTCAATTTGCAGCCTACATGTTACAGAACTTATTGATATATAGGCTAAAGAGCACTTAATCTTGTTGACGTGATGAAAAGCCACTCTCAGATACAGTAGTTCTTCACTCTGTTAATAATTTAATGAATTGTTGCCCATGAAGTGCCACAGAAGCAAGCAGGCCGCAGCTGAAAGCGAACAGATAAGCAACCCTCACCTCCACATGTTGGCAGGTTTGGATGAGTTTCCCCATAAGACTTTCCAATTCACTGGTCCTCTTGATTAGACTGTTGAGGTTGGAATCCAAAGCTTGCTGCAAAACAAAATTGAAAATGAGCATTTCATTACACACTGCCCCCTCATCAAACTGTAAATAGCTGAATACAACTTGGAGGAGAGTTAGGTGAATGGGAACACAAGGAGCGTATCAGGCTGGAGTGTAATGGGCACAGGAGAGGACACACAAGGCTGCCACTGGCCACATTTGGGCTCCGATCGTGTGGAGGCCCCAGTCCTCCCTGTGTGCCAAAGATCCCATCGTACTGCCTGCTGAGGCCACGGAGCTTAGCAGAGCATCTGCCAGTGATTTGGACAACTAAACCCGGCTGTGTTAATCACTGACTCAGATCAAAGGCTTATGTTTCACACTTAATCTCTTACTGTAATTGGGTAGCATGATGACTGTGTACTGTGGTAGTACAAAACATCTTCTGATGTGACAGATTCTTCTTCTAAGAAAGAAGATGAATGTATACTTGCCTATCAATAAATACAATTAAAACAAGAGTGTAGTCCCACCAAAAGCAGAGGTGTGGACTATTCTGTCACTCAAGGTGTTTTAATACACACAGCAACACTAATCAACATAATCTAGATTGTTACTCACAGTAAGAAGCCCACACTTTCAATTGATAAAGTTGGACATACTTGTCTTAATGTATGGCTAAAGCTAGGTCTGGTAATATTGAGAAACAGCAAAAGTAAGATTGATTTAATAAGAAATTGAACCGGAAAAACTCAGCCAAAGAAAGGAGTGAGCTTCAAGAAACATTTCACAAAGGACAAAAATGTAATTGTGAGCATTGGGCCTGATTTCCCTTGATCAAAAACTAAATACTAAAAATAGTAGAAGACAACAAACGGTTAAGAGAGGCATGTAAAGATCCAAAGTTTGTGGACCATAGTGGGTAGACCTCTTTCAGCTTCGACGTCTCACATTGTGATTTCATAACGTGGATGCGTCACTGTGTACTAAAATAGCGAACGCTTTATTTTATCGCTCTCACAAATATGATTTATTTATATGGAAGAGAAGGTGATGAAAGCTTTTACAGATGCTGAGTTGAAGGCACAGGTGTGGGGAGTTCAAAACTTTTCAAATGGACGCATAAACCATTACATATTTATCAAACCGATGTTGAATATAGCCGGATGTACACGGTTAAAACTTTCCCCCAACAATGGTGTTGTTTGAATATGACAAGTATCACATGAAGCCATGAGGCAGAGCAAATGGAAAAGGCAGAAACCGCGAGAGACATTTTGGTGTCCTGTATTTCTCACTGCGCCTAAATTACGGCTTCTCTTGCAACATTAATGCTCTTATTCGTGTTTTTAGACAGCTCTAATGGAGGTCTCCTTCCTAGAGCCATTTAGAGCTGATGAGAGGAAAGAATAGCAGCTTCCTTTCATATGTGAATGCTTCTGGTCCCACACCTTTGCTTTGGCCAGTCTCTCTTCCTTCCTCTCATAGTCCTGTCAGGTCACTGACAGGACTTTGAGTTTTATCCTGTGTCAACATAAGATTTTCTATCCATTGTCAGAGTTTGTCACTTCATCCTGTGAACACCACAAGCCCTGTTACACATTTATGGTTTCTACTTTGTTGGAAGGCTTTTTTAGGCTTTCATTCAATCAGAAACGCATATCATAGTGTAATATGATAATGTGTAAATACACACTATTATCAAGTATACGTTAATTCAACACCAAATGCACTTAATTAAAGGCCCAGTTTGTATTTCTTTTATGTAAGTTGTAGTTTATTCACATTTATAATTGAATAGTTTTCTGCATATTCTCATTTGATTATACTTTTAAATAAAGTTATGTTTTAGAAACATTACTAATTCAAACAAAAATAAATTGGTTTATATTCTTGAGGACATTTTGACAAAAAAAATCATGCCTTCCTAGGGAACTTAAATAGAAAGGATCCATCTTGAATATTATTAGTAACACCTCTGCTTGCCTTTACCTAATATGTCTAAAAGTCCTCTGGGAAAAGGGCCTGTTATTAAAGGACTTGCCAGACCTGTTTAGGGGGTGTTTCCCCACCTTTTGAAACATTGAGCATGTTAAAATAGTGTGTGTTTCTTCCTCTTTGTCTTTCAATACCTCTTCATAAAGTGGAATATACATTGTACTATAAAAAAAAAATTATTTGACATTACCAGCCTTTCAATAGAAAACAAACTGGTAACCTGTTTTGCTTTTTTTATAAACGGAAAAAAAGTTATTCTCCATTTACCCCATTGCATGCTGGAATATAGCCGAGCCACTCATCTGACCCTAAATATGACTATGTACATTGAACATTTACCATGTATGATGGATGGATAATAACTTAATATCATGTCAAACTAGGATCATGTCACATAGTGCCAAAAGCAGACTGAAGGAATTACTGCATTATGCATGTTGCACACACAAACACACTCGCAAATGTCACAACATCCCATTGTGTGGGAATTTGGGAAAAGTCTGAGGCAATGCAGCAGTAAACATGTGTTGGAACAACCAGCAACTATAAACAAGCTCAGCTGCGCTCCACCTGGGTCCTTTCCTGCATGACACGAGAAAAAAACTATTTCTCTCTATGAAGGGGATTGCTATTTCCTCACTTGAGGCTTCTAGCAATGCAACTAAGTGCATGTAATACAACGTCAACAAGATGAATAGATGAGCAAAAATGATCATATAAAAAAAAGAAAAATTGGTAGAATATGTCTCATTGCTAAAATGATGTCAAGCAACTGAGGATATTATAGAAGAGAAAGAATCAGAACATAGCTCGTAGGTCTTGAAGAAGATAAAGGATAAAGGACTCTACTCTCCAACACCGAATAATAACACAATGTCACATTATTAACCACCAAAGCTACTGTGGCTGACCAGTTGCAATTCTGTTCAAGCCCTTGAAAAGTAACATTGTTTTGTTTGTTTTTCTCCATGAAATAAATCTGTCCCTGAATGTGGAATTAAAGAAATGATGCTGATCACCTGGTCTGCCTCCTGGTGTGAATGACCACGCCCCACCACACAGAGAACGCGGCCAGACGATTTCTGCACAATGACAGCATGATCAAACAAAGGAGACAGGTTAAGACTGGTCCTCTGACCTATCTTTCTAAAAGTGTTGCAAAAGATTGCTTGCATTCCAGTTACACTGTGACTAAGCATTGTGAGGAGAGGAACAGGCACACAAAAGGGTTTTGAGTGTTACCTGTGATATACACCCCCTTTTGTGTCATGCATGGACACTGTGTATGTTTGTTAAAAAATAAATAAAAAAAAACTCATTTATATTTCATGCAGTGGATGCCATGCAATGTTCAGGATACACTTAAGGTTGAACTTTGACAGAACTGGACAGCTCAAAACCGTTGACAAATATATATTTTTGATGATACATATTTTGATGATTTGAGATTTTACCTTGCTTAATTTAAGTAACATACAGTAGGTCAAAGTTGTTATTGCCAAGTCCAAGACTATAAAATGATCCCCTGAGGTTACTGGAGACATGAATAGAGACCAACATCGTGTCGACAAAGCACTGACCCGCGAAGCCGAATTCTTTGTCTTATGATAAAAGCTGATTCACGTATAATGGAAGGAATGCAGAGCCACCTTTTCATATGCTCCAGCTAACAGCATCTTCTCATGCCTTATTGATATTGGCCCATCTGCTGAACGTGGGCACTTCCACTTAACCTAAAAACTGTGAAAGCATTCTCTTGCAGTCATTATATTTAAGAGTGGTCGAGAGAGAAACCACCTCGAACTCACTTCTTTTATACTGTTTCTTTAGTGCCTGTGATACATTTGGTCTTAAAGGACAAGGCTGGCAATATTCTATATTTGTATACCGTAAACAAATCCTGTGAAAAGACTAAAATCAAGCCCCAAGCCCATATTGAATAAACCTTTAAAAACAAGATACTTTCCCAAAATAACCTTAGATGTTAAAGGAAGGTTTCTCAAACAGATGAAATAGTGTCTTGTCTTTGTCGGGAACCATTTTTTTTACGCCAGCGATTATTCACAGCAGAAGGACGATTTGTGTGGGATTGATTCAAAACAAACTCAGGGTCCTGTTCATTGTTTTGAGGGAACCCAGTCCAATGATGTGGCTCATGTACTGTATGTGTTTTTGGACAACAATGGAGGTCGAAGGCAGAGATGAATAAGGTATAGCAGGCACAGACTTGTTAGAAGAACCAATGAATTCCCCATTATGTTGTTGACAATAAGAAAAATATTGAATATCACCAGACGCACACATTATTGTACTATACGTGTAATTAAATTAGGTCATTTTGTATTTAGTTATTTCATATATGTCATCATATGAATTTAACAGTATATTATTTTTCATATTTGCAATCATATAATGCTTGCTTCACATTTTATTTACTATAATAAACACAAATGCCTCTCACTTGCCATAACATTGAGCAGCATTAACTTGTTTGTACTTGCAAGGAACATCGCATTGTATTTTAGGGGTTATTTTAATAAAATAATAGAGTCCAAATCCAGTATCAAATTCCCTCGGAATGCGGAGCGGACCCAAAATGGAACGAGCTGTTGAAACTGTAGCCTTAAAATAAATTATGGTTCAGCTAAGCTGCAGAGAAAACAACTAATGACCAATGTTACAATGTCAGACTTTACTTTACTTACTGAAGGAGATGAAACAAGATTTTGAGCATGAATCAGCTTTGAGCTCTGTGCGACTACAATAAGTCGTAAATTAGTTTCCTTCAGTGCATCATTATCCAACAAGCATTCCTCGAACTACAGATCATTTCTTACCTTGAGTTTGTCAAATCGGTCCCCGAGGGCTGCGACGTGGTGGTCCCGGTGTCGGCCCACCAGCTTACACAATGCACAGATCAACTGTTCATCTGTCACACAGTACATGTTGACCTTCTCATCCTCGTGCTCCAGACACATGAGCCCTCGCAGATGCGAGTCGAGCAAGGGCT
The DNA here is from genome assembly GCA_038501785.1 of Myoxocephalus aenaeus. Taxonomy (NCBI): domain Eukaryota; kingdom Metazoa; phylum Chordata; class Actinopteri; order Perciformes; family Cottidae; genus Myoxocephalus; species Myoxocephalus aenaeus. Next base: position 1,930,679 of record JBAMJR010000154.1, read on the forward strand.
CGATTAGACGGTGGCCCGTGAAAGGCTTCTTGTTGGGGTGGGTGGCCTTGAGACACTCATCACAGTATGACACCTCACAGGTGACGCAGGTCTTCACAGCGTCCTGAGGAGGGTCCTGCTCACAGAACTGACACTGCACCCGGTCACCGGGACAAGTCATGGCTTTGCCGTCTGGGACGGCTCGCTCGCGCCGAGTCTCGTTAGGAGAATTAGGTCCGCTCAGAGAAGCTTTCTGGTAGCGATCGATGATGTTCTGTAATGTAACGTTGCGTTTGAGTCCCTCTAGGCCCCTCTGGTTGAGGGTGATGACATAGCGACAGGTTGGGCACTGAAAGGCGTTGATGGATTGTATTGGCTCGCTGGGCGTGCAGTGTGAGACCAGAATACGATGGGCACAGTTGAAACAAAGGCTGTGAGCACAGGGCAAGAGCAGCGGGTCCTCGAAGAGCTCCAGGCAGATTGGGCAGGTCAGTTCCGACTCCAGCGTTTCCATCTTCAGGCAAAACAAAGTGAAGTCGTCAGCGAAATCCAGGGAAGCTGATCAGCTATCTGTAAAGATGACACAGAAATGTATTAGAAAATGGTGATAGCGATGAAAAGAAATACACTGTGGGAAGTTGGAAACACGCCTTGAATAGGAGTAAATTATCATAGTTTTATTTCAAGCAAAAATACCAAACATTCCTTTGTTTCAGTTTGTCAATTGTGGGGATTTTCCGCTTTATCTTGTGTGATAGTAAATTGAATATATTTGTATTTTAGACTGCTGGTCAGAACAACAAGATATCTTTTGGCTTTAGGAAAATGTAACCAGCCTTTTTTGCTATTTTCTGAGATTCTATACACCGATTAATCAGGAAAAGAATCCTTGCCTAGGTTGAGAAAGGCAGTTTACTTGAAAAATAAATAATTTAAAAAAGCATGCATATTCTCTCACTATTTATTATCATAAGTATTTATGATAATAGAACCAAAATTATTCATCCCAAGCTTTAGTTTAATTTGATTTCCATTGCAAATGAAATTTTGAAAACATGAATATAAAGATTACTTTATGTAAATATTTGAAAGATATCTGACTGGAACTGAAGCAAATTAGGGAAATAAAACAAGCAAACAGGAGGAATGTCAGACCCAAATATTTGTCTGCATTTTATACATGTATCAAACTTCTGTAATGTCTCTCTGGCTGAACTTACAATGTTGAGAATGCAGCAGTTGCTCATTTCAATTTGGCACAGGACTAGTTTAGCCTATCCCCATGTGTCCCCCTCTATACTGTATCTGTAGGCCAGCAGGCCAGTGAGGACTGACAGCTCAGCCAAGCAGAAGTGTATTGGCCTGCTTGCTGATGGCTGAGGCTCCACACTATCACAGACACTAAGCCTTTGTTCCCGGCCGGTCAGACACCCCAGCTGCGAGTGGACACACTGTGCTCACAGCGTCTAGCTACCTTCACTCATTATGTGTGAAGAAGGCAAAAACTCATTATCAGAACAGCCGGGCACAAGAAGCCTTTTGAAGTTATGAGGGTACTGCAAGCTACAGACCTGGGTTTGTTCTTTCCATTCTATTCAAATCTTCACAGACATGCAGCCATCCCACTGCACTGTACAAGACAAGAGGCGATTGTTGCACTTGTCTCTAGTGACTGTGATGCATCTGTGGGGCTTTGTTCCTTTGTTTTTTTGTTCTTTAAAGACAAAGTGGTGAACGTATGTAACGAGAAGTTATTACAGAGGATCAAACACAACCTCTTTACTATGCAAACCCTTCAGTCTTTCACAACAAATGGTAAATATCAAGCATGTTGGCATTGATATTGTTTAAAAGTTGGTATTTTAGTATTCATTAACCTTATTCCCTTTAAAGTAGTTCCCTTTTTGTAAGTAGCCTCAAACCAAACCAGTCTCTACAGAGTAACCAAACTGTGGTACATGAAACTACATATCCAACTTTGTAGCCATTTGTTTGACATGTTTTTACTTTAACACACACAACAGCATTATATAATTTATAGCAAAGCGGCCAGCGACAATATAGCTGTTACTCTACTCGCCAAACAGGTTTAGTTGTTCCTTCAACCAGGCTTTCCTTAATAGAAAATGTATTACAAACACAATGCAAAGACGCTAGTTCTCTGATGTCATTGCCTGTGGCATAAAATGCCATAAGTTACAAAGAGCTTGTAAAACAACACTATGGCAGAGAGCCACTGCAAACTGCATTACAGCGCCAAGTACATTACGCCCTCCTGAAAGCTCTCCCATTCATACACAGTTTACTTTACCCACCGATGGATTTCGCCCCACTTTGCAATGCCGAGACATTTCTGCTGAAGGAAAACTTCTGTCCTAAATCATGAAAACATATTTATGACAACACATGCAGCAGGCATAAACCCCAGCATGCTGTGCAGATAAACAGGAATCCAGAAGTCTTCACTGCCCCAGTAATCCTGCAGCAGAGCTGTCATTAAGCAAGAGATTGAGCAAGAGGTAGAAAACACAACAGGAAAAGTTGCCCGACAATTCCAGGAAAGCCAGCTCCACCTACAGCTGGAGCTCTGGCCAGTACTGGAAGGAGAGAGAGAGAGAGAGCAGACAACAGTGAGAGTGTGTGTGTGTGTGTGTGTGAGAGAGAGAGAGAGAGAGAGAGAGAGAGAGAGAGAGAGGTCAAATCAGCAAAGCGGAGGCACAGCATTGTGCAGAGCCCCAGCCCATGCCCTCACAGGCAGGTTAGTGTCCTCTCGGCCCTGCCCATTCAGAAATTTGAAGCGTCAGGATCAGTTTCAGGTTTCCTTGTGTGACCGTCCCTCTACCTTCCAGCAGCACAATGCTGTAGATTGGAACTTTTATTTGCTATGCCACCAGGGACTCAAAGCTGAAGACACAAACACATGAGAGGCAGCCTTAGACTCATCTGTAAACGTGGAGGTCTGTGACTTGGTCGGCAACTTGCCGTGGAATTACATCACAGTCGGTTGTCTGTGTCTTCAGAAGCTTGTGTATGTAAAAGCAATTGATTTTATTATTCTAGGACCAAATTGTTTATAATTGATACAATAAAAGATCGATACTTGGCTTCCGTGTATCGATACAATATCGCCACGCAAAATATCACGATACTATGCTGTATCGATTTTTTTCCCCCACCCCTATGTAATACATATGAGTGCCACAATAGATAAAAAACACACACACATCGCTCAAAACAACTGTAATTAAAACTATGTCTATTTCATAAAACCTCCATTCAACTTCCTGACAGCAACAGTTGAAAGTCCCTACGCCTCCTCTCTGACAGCTGCAAATGAAGACAAACACTACGAAGCATCATCTGCTACGAACAACTCGGTCCCAGTTGGCCCTCATGTGGGAATCACCGGTGTACCATCTGCTTACCATGTGCCTCTATTTCCAGGCACATCCCCACTGTGCTCCCTTTGAATTCTCTTGTCATTCAAAAGGAGTCCCCAGAGTGGCTATCCTCTCTGACAGACAGACACACACTGTAAATACTATAGACACCCGAAGACAACGCAATGGGTGGGAGCTACATTGCTTGGGAGATGCACATGGGAATGTGACAGGCATTCCCAGGGAATCACAAAGATATATCACGGTGAATAATTGATAGATAGATAGATAGATAGATAGATAGATAGATAGATAGATAGATAGATAGATAGATAGATAGATAGATAGATAGATAGATAGATAGATAGATAGCAAGTTACATAGTAAACATAAAAGTATTAAGTATAGAAAAGACTCAATATATACAATACAATAAAATAGCAGAGCAGAACATATTCAATTTAAGAAAGTTAAATAATAAAAAAAATGCAAAAATGCAAAGTATATACAGTGTATATAAAGTGTATATAAACTATATACAGTGAAATAGAATAGGTATTAAATGAACTACTAAACGACAAAAGCGGTAGGGTTAATGATATTGGTTCAATTGAAGGAGAATCTGGCTAGAGGGGATTTATTATAAAGAATACCCAGAATCACGTATTGAATAGTCTCTAATAAATAAAATTAAAAAACGATCACCGACCTAAACCAACATTATATCTTTATACTTTAACAGCTTGCTGTGGGCAAATAGTTAGAGGAATAATCGGTGTAAATGTCCTCCTTTTGGGGTAAATTGCTTTTTCATTGAATGGTACTATCTCTTTTTTCACAGCAGAATTATGCTTCAAGATGCTAAATGCTGCACACACTGCAGATATGACAGGTGTGAGACATATGTTCTTAACTGCATGGCTCTTTGTAAAATGATGAACTAGAGCACAGACTTAACATTTGGAGTTTTATTTGATTAGGAAGTAATGGCTCATTTAGAGATGAAACAATTACACCGTCTCAGATAGGAAGACAATTTCCTGCTCAAGCACTTTCTAATCCTTTCCGTTATGGTCTTTATCACCTTTAATGATGGCTCTGAACCATGTACTCATCGACTGAGAGAGTGCGATTGCTCTTTGTCTTCTTTCCTGGGGCAGACACCTAACATATTTATCTGTAATCCTGTCTTCACAGCGTGGCTGTGACCAATGTGTGGCCTGTTGCTGCTCCCTAAAGCAGCCAGCTCAGCAGCGGCCCACTCAGGCCTAATGTGATTTTCAGCTGTGGCAGCACAAGCCAGCTGATTAGACTGACAAATCTACCTGATCTGCGGCTGCACACATTACTGAGATTAGCTGCATGAAGCCTGGCCCTGACCGACATCCATTTATTACTGATATTTAAAGGATTGTGGAGGCCAAGTTAATTACGAAAACATTTAGGCGACTACATTTAGAACTCATCTGTCAAACAGGATTATAGGAGAAGTGTGGCTGTCATATGTGCACTCATCTGATGTTAGCAGACAAGTTGTTTCGAAAAAAGATGACTCAAATCAACTTTCCATTAAGAGGCTCCAACTTCCTGCATGAGTGAACAGGATGTTTTATAATGAAGCTCCAGATGAGGAAATGGCACACAAAAAAATCTATAATGCACATACTGTTCGTAGCTAATGAGTTTTACACAGACAGACTTGAATAGAGGTCTAAAGGTCAAGTTATTTTCCCCCTTTCTTTCATTCCTCTGTGTCCCTACTGTCTGGGCTGAACAGGTCATCCTGGTCAGCGGCGCAGGTTGCATCAAGCTCTCATTTCCTCTCCGCGGCTTGGCAGGTGCCATCGGCGGGAAAACACTGCATCCTTTCCACAACCACAGGAACTTCACAGAATGTGACTTTCCAGGCATGCAACTGGAGCCTGCTGCTCATTAGTGCACGAAGAAGAAATGCGTTAGTGGCCCGAAACAATCCAGAGGAAGAAGTTCGTAAGCATTCAGTCGCACTAATCAGTTCTTAGCACATGTATCTGTCTTACCTGCTGTCTGGATAAGCGGTTTGTAAACGGCATACATCAGTAAAGGTGTTTTATTGCCGGGTTACACATTCAAAGAGCGACACCATGTGGAGGATTTATATAATACAGCAAACACATGTATCTATTTCATCTTGAGGTTGTTGGTTTTTTACATAAAAAAATGCTCAAAATATCAGTGACATTTCTCACAATAATAATGAAAAAAATCGAAATTAGATTCTGTCCATTCATAGCTTACTATTTTTATGTTAATCCAAATTATACAAGCAAACTAATTGGAACAATAACAACAAACATTTGAATAATTAATATTCACAGAGCTACCCTCTGATCAATATCACTTCACCCTACGCTTGAAACCAATGCAACACTTATTAATAAGGACCACCACATGTGTTGCCATGGTGACAGCTTGATATATATTTGTCACACTAGCGATCAAAGGCATGCAGCCACTCTGGTGGGAAGATGTCTAACATTCCTCCTCACGGGAACAAGATAAGTTACTAATTAATAAGGGAAACAGCAGTGCCCCAGTCTTACTCTTCATTAGCTCCGTGTAAAATGACTCCAATGTCGGCCTGTCACAAACTGTGTCCACATGTATTGCCAGAGTACATGTGCAGAGGAGAAAAGACAGTGTATTTTATCTTATCAATGGGGTAAATGGTATTCTGTAGGTCATGATGAGGCTACCAGATTATGGATGAACGGCAGGGTTTATCTCCCTTAGTGCTGCAGAGGATCTCTCTGTTTGAGTAAAGGTAATAATACAAAAAAACTTTTATGATGACTCAGAAAAGGAAAAGCCAGAAACAAAATTGCAAGCTACTCAAGTGATTGTTCTTACAAATTGTATTATATCCTTTTAGAAAGAGCCTGTGCAAATGCATATATTTTAATAAATTCTACAAAGCTTTCACCGAATAGCTGCTTTGACACTGGAAAACTTCAGCTACTCCCACTCTCATTGACGCGTTTTAATCACAAAATTCTCCCGGGCCTTCTCACTTAGTCATCATATCCCACAAGTATTATTCACAGTTCAAAACATGAAGGAATATGTGAACACAACAAGGCCAAACAACCTCAGCAGAACTCTGCCTCGAGGCTTGGAAACATATGATGACTCAATGTTTTGGTAGGAAAACATAGAGGAGCAGTAATAATACAGACTTTGGGAATGACCCTCTGACTTACCCGCCACATGATTACATCCAGGAGAGGAAAGAGACACCTTTAAAGTCAGTCTGTGTTGATAATTTGGGCTCTGCCAAAGCTGATCCGGTGCGGTGGTCTGAACTTTGAGTATGACTCGTATCTCCTGTTGTCTATGAGTTTCTGACCCTCTAACCCTTTTCTCTAAGCTCACAGTAAACCAGCAGGAGGATCAAAACTTTCCACCCTCTTCTCTCTTCTCACTGAGTTCTGTACCTATCCCATCTACACACAGTGGGATGCAAAGTGTTGCATTGGCCAATCACATGAAAGGGGCAGGACTTCTGCTGGTTTGGTCTATCACTGGAGGCTATCAGAGCATGGAGTGTTGCCATAACTCTCAACAAAGCTTTTGTTTTATCATCCTCAACTAAACAACATCCACATAGCTGAAGCTGCACGCCACAAAAACCACATTCAGTGCATTGATAACACATTCTCTCTTGATTTATGCTGCAGGCGAGATTCCATAGAGCCAAATGAAGTAGTGCATAACTAAACACAGGAATCAATGATGACTTTACTCTCCAGGAAGGACAGTGGCGCTTTGTGTCCGAGTCAATGTCCCAGTGCACACGCTAACATGGATGGACAAAGACATATTAACTTTGCCACACAGCAGCCCTGCTTGGCTGGCAGTTGGCATGCTCATTAGCACAGATGGTGATCATGCACACAACATTTAGTTGGGAATCTACATCCAGCAACCTTGTTTCTCAGAGCGATTACACCCCTTTTGTTTTTCCATGTGAATACAGTCACTGAAATGGAAACAGGAATGTATTGTGTTTGACTTAGATAGTGTTGAAAGTTGTCTCAGATTTGTGGCATCTGTTCACCACTCTTTGGCTATGTGGAGAATGTTCCCAACACAAACGCGTGCTGGCATCCAAACAGCATTGCTGATCACTTAAAGTTTGATCAGATTCTCAGCTCTGGAATTGAGCCCTTGTTCACCGTTTAAACATGAGGTCTGAGGTATTTAGTTTGAGGCCATTACCTCAAACGACCTTGTCAGCGTCATCAGGTCTGTTTTTCATACACTATCCTTGTGTAAAGCTATTTTTTTTTGTTATGTTGTAAAACCACAGCACATAAGGCATGCACAGATTTAGATCAGGAGTAACCCAAAGCCCCTGTCAGAACGCCTTGTGTTTCAGGTTTGCCTGCAGGGTTCAATATATAAAAAGAAATGTGCGAGCAATGAAAATAACTTTTTTTTGAAAGTATGTTAAGCCAGATGCAGACTTTAAGTAACTATTCAGGAATTATCTTGGTAATTGCATGATACCTAATGCAAATGGAAAGTCTGTTAGTCAGTCAACCAGATCCATAGTCCGGGTGACAGATGAATGCAGAAATAAAGCCTTGGAAGAGATTTTTCTGAAAACACCGGCTTTCCTCAGAAGCCTCCCTTTAGCTCCTACTTTCTGTCTGGGCTCTGCTGCTTCGTCTGTCTCACTGCTATCTCTGAAATTCTCCTCACACAACCTCTTCTTCTCTAATCCTCTCTAAAGGAAGCCGAAACTGCTCCAAACGGTTCAACCAGGCGTCGACTTCTCAAGCTTTTTCCTTCTTTGTATTATTTTGTTGGCTGGGATCATTAACTTAGTCCCATGAGAATGTAAGGAGGTAAATAACACCCCTGCTTTCCTGTGGGAGGCTGTCAATCACAACTGATGATGAGATGGTGAAGGGGGGTGCATTTAGCAGCCAAGGAGGCACTGCTGATTGGTCACCGGGGAACAGAGGTGCCCTGCATGACAAATGAGAGCACTGGGATGGATGGGCCTTGTGGAGATGCTCAGCTGAGGTTACGTGCACATTTATAATAGACTTTATGCTCTCTCTCATTTACATGCCCTTCAAAAGAAAACAAAGCTATGTAAATGAGTGAGTAATCAAAGCTGACAGCAAAATGTCTATTAAACACAGCTGAATTCGTGAAAATGTAATTTGTGCTGCCCACAGCTAACTAGCTGAATGCTATGGTCGACATGAGGAATCACACGATCTTTAAATGACTCTTTGGTACAATCTGGACACTCAGTGGGGGGACTGGGAGGAAAGCATAAAGCTTCAGTTGCTATGGCGGTGTGGCAAGAGCAACGATGCATCTTGGCGCTCGAGCCAAATGCCACTCTAATCTTTTCATTGGCAAACCTTCAGCTCTCTCTTCACAGCTTGTTTGTTTCTCAGTCAAGCCTACTGCTGTCTGTCACTCTCCAGTTCCTTCCTGCATCCCATGCCAGTCTGAAGTCGGCTGCATTTAGTAAGGAAAAGAAATGTGTAAAGACACTGTTAGCGGGGAAACAATACCTGAGACGGGTCACTCTGCCCCCAGTGACCACAACTAAACTCTTGAGACTGACTAGTACGAAGAGACTATGGACGAATTAAGCATGACTTCCACTCATTCTACACACATTACCCACACACTAATGGATTTGTAAACAGCACAGCACACATCCATTTCCTCAGTAAAACACACTATTCTCACATCACTCTGCAGTTGTATGCCACCTCTCCAGTAATTTACAACAGCGAGAAAATCTACAAGAGAGCGTTATTGCCACTGCCCAAGGCCACACATCGAAATTGACTTTGTAATAATGACTTTGCCTCTTCCCTCTCTCGCACTAAGTTTAATTTCAGTGCAATAAAATGCCATAAAACTCATGACATTTACATGGACTGGATGTATGGCCAGTAAGTTTTAAAGGTGAAAACAGTTTTACCTCTCCAGGGTCAATTCAAAGCCACGCCCCCTTCCTGAACTGCAATAAACATAAAGTGGAAAAATGTCTGTTTCTGTTTTAACCATTCCAAAAAAGAACACTTGTCTGGTCGGTGGTTTAAGTAACTGTTCCCACTCAACCGCTGGAAACCTAATCTGATCCTTGATCCAGGCTAACACACACACAGTTTATGTGGCTTCCAGTCCGGAAAATGGGAGAAAAACATTTATTTTTGCTTATTTGTGTGCCTCATTGGCAGTTTAACTTCCACAAATCAAAACAACTATGATGTTGTTTAACTCCAAATATGCGACATCTACTATGCCATAACCTATTAACTTTGTCAAAAGAGAAACTGGCTCTTTCCTATCTGTTTTCTCAACTGTTGTTCATCATAGCCATAATATACAACATAATTCAAGCCACAATTAAAATCCAGACCAGAGGTTATGAAACTGACATTAACAATTGTTTATGTATTTGTATAAGTAACAATCAAAATGGTGAAGTCCCTGGTGTAATCCTAGTAAAATTACTTCCAGAAAATATGATGAATTATACTGTACATAATATTCCCTTATCAATAAGTAACAGCACTGTTAAAATAATGATTCAACATGAATGAATATTCATCCCCACTAAATAAGGCCATTTGCTACCTGAGGCAGTTCTCTTGGTGGCGGTTGGCACATTAAGATGTATTAATTGGACAAAGACCTGAAAAGGGCCAGAAAACCCTTCCTGAAGGAGAAGATAAGAAGTTCAAAGAAAATGTGATGTTACATAAACGTTGATGAGTAAAAAAGAGGAGTCGAGCAAACCTTTGTAAACTATTGTTTATACATATACATCATGATGTGAAAAGGTTATGCTTCACCTTGGTGCTCAGCCACTAGCAAGTGCAAACTCATTTTGCAGGAAACAAAGGACTCGTGAAATCTGTATGTCATCTTAAAATATCCAAATCTGCCTTAAACAGAAAACAAAGCACGAGGAAACTGTTTTATACTGGATGAGAGTCATATTTAATCAGTTGCAGGATATGATCAAAACAACATCAACAGAATTGCACACTAAAGCAAATCATCACAACTTTCCTATTCAATTCAGCAGCCAAACAAGAAGGCAGTTAGCCCTACTTACGCACTATTGTTGAGTGTGATCCTCTGAAACACAGCAAGAAGATGCAGCTCCCATTGACAGCTCAGCATTCTAGTTCAGTAGCACATGGGTGAAGGACTAAACAAAACATAGAGTAGCATCCTGGCTAGTCTCTTTCCACACGCCCTCCCTCATAGAGATCCCCACCCTGCCCCAGCCCCAGCCGTGTGCTCATGCAAGCGTAATACATGCCCAGGAAGCGTCACTTCCACTGGGTCATTTCATGGATATTGTCTCCATTAATGCATGGGTCCATCAAGCCCCCCGCCCCCCTGTCCTCTCCAGGGTTGAGCTCTCGCCCCAGGCTCCCCCTCTCAGCAAAAAGACAAAGATGTAGCAAATGCAGAGACAAAGGGGGGTGCGTGAACCTTGGGGAGACGATTTTGATGAGTTTCTGACTACACAACCAGGCCCCGAACAGATGGGATCAGTCTCCAGGGCTCTGCTGCATGGTTGCATTTAATACGCAGCTCCATACATCCTCACAATAAGCGTTGCACTCTGCTGCTCACTAAACGGCGCTCATCAGATCATAGACCACATACAAACACAAAACTGAATATCTTCATCATGTTATTGCCGTGAAGCCCTCAGAAACTATTAAAGCACGTGCCTGGTTGAGTTAGCACATGATTGTCTTTTTGAACGCTTATCTAAGCATCAGTGATTGTTTTACTTGGACAGTCCAAACGAGCCGCGCCTCCTTTTGCCAGTAAACAATAAGATGAAACCGTAGTCTGTCCTCACCATGGCAAAGGTTCAAGGTTTTAATTGCTTACATCCCCCAAGGCATACTGCCGATAACTAAGCAAGACACAATCCATCCAAACATTAAGCAAATAAATGAACACGTTACCACAAAGCCAATTACGACATACTGCAATTTAGCATTAGCTTTTAACAGAAGTGTTGTTTGGTGCAATTTAAGAGAAAAGTCCCCCCTTTTAATTATTAAAGCTGTTTATCACACAGCTAGGCTGAAGAGTGTAACATATCTGCTGTGCACATCACTTCAGTCAACGTCTGCATGCATTTAATGTGGTTTATGATTAGCTGGCAGATCATATAGGGCTGTTGTGAGCATTGACCTGGAATAAATTATTTTCCTCTGAGTGTGCTGCAGTTTTATTAGTGCTGTGTTCATGATTTTGCCAACAACCAAATCAAATGACCATTTAGTCCCCCTCTCTAAAACACAAAGATGTGAACTTAACTGGTGGGATTGAATTAGTATAAGCCGCACTATTTTACTATTTTAATTTTTTTAAATGTACATCTTTTTATGTAAATTGTGATTAGATCTAGATTAGACTATCTAAGAGAGCTTTATCAATACCCAATGAGATGTCTTCTTGAAGAGCAAAGACATTGGAATACCATTATAGCCTGCTGTTTAACATCTGACAAACATCTGTTTGTCAAGATTTTGACAAAAGATGACAAAAAAAGACTAAAAGAAACATCATTCACCACAAAAAAACAGTTACACTTTGTGGCTGAAAGCAACACAATGAAACACTCATCTGTCTGGTGTTTTCTCACTGAAATGAAACAATGAAGGAGTTTTTGGGAAAGTATGGTCATGTGTTATGTTTAGTCCACACCACAGCCTGGTTGCTTAAAAGTCTTGGCTTTTATTTTTCCCTGAAAAAATGAATCCTTCTAAAAAGGGTGCGGTGAACGCCTACTGCATTCTGCAATCGCTCCAAGCATCTGGAGGATCTAGAGGAGAAAACTATAGCGTCGCGTCTTTATCAAGAATTTCCCTTCAACAACACTAAACCTATCTTATCAGATATGGCAGTAAAGCACTCAATCTCTCTCCCAATTGCTAAATACATAGCTTCTTTTTGTTTTACAAGTAGCACTAGCATTTAAAGACACAAATGATCTTATGTATAGGACGTATAAAGCTTTACTTCAACACCTGTGCTGTTCTTCCATCCTGAAGTCAGAGACTGCACTACACTCCTACACCAAGAAATGCTGGAGGAGGACCGAACATCTGCTTTGGTGTGCTGTGTGCATGTGTTCAAGGAGACTGCCAGAGCCAAAGGCAGAAGCCCAGCTGTCAGGATCTGGGACTGCTGCATCCGGACCAAGGGATGTTTTCGAAAACACTATCTTGCTCAGGATAAAGCACTTTTGAGAGAGTTGCCAGTTGCAGTTAGCTCTACCACTGATAACCACCAGTGTGTAGTGCACACAGATACAAGAGGCCTGTCTCTGCTGTGTTTCAGATGCTGCAAAGGTTAAGAGGCAGTCAAACTGATCGGTTTTCTGCTTTTGCTGTGAGCCTTGGCTCAGAGTGGCCCTAATATTCTCACTTCACATGTCAACAAAGCATTCATCCAAGACAACCCAGGACACATTCCTCAATCTAGGCCTGTGACGCACATTCTCCAGAGTTTGAAATGGATTAAACATTTACTTTTCCCACAAGGGTATCGCTGATAAAAGCATAGTCTTCAGCTGTACTGTGTACACACAGACACACACGGACACACACACACACACACACACACACACACACACACACACACACACACACACACACACACACACACACTCTTATGGCTCATTTCCATTCTCACCCATTGCCTCTGACAATGAGACTGAACCAGCTCTCATACTGTCACAACAAGCAGGTCCAGAGAACTCACAGCTGCTGGTCGAGCTGGCAGTGCTGATGGAGACAGTTCTGTTAAGATGTTGCATGGACATTGAAGAATCAGAGCTTTGTAATGAGAACAAGAGTAAAATAGATCACCACACATTGAACAATAATAATTCAATTCCGAAGCACAAAAGCTTGATACCAAGAAAGAATCCTCTACTTTGAGTCTTAAAACAGAGGGAAGGAGGGCGGTTACGAGCAATAGCAGAACCAGATGCTTATATGAGGGAAAGTACTGAAAACCAAAACGAATTTACCAGAGTTCCCTATCCACAGTTATTTGGCACTATTACACATGCTGTTCTTTCTTAGAACAACATGGCATTGCTTTAGCTCTCGCCAAAACAAAAGTTAGGGGAATAACGCTACTCATTAAAAATAGTTTCTGTTTCTGACTTTTTTTTCTGTGCAAAGGACATATTAAATTGTTTTGCCAGTTCAATCATTTGCCAGCAGTTGTTTAATGAGGAAGCGGATATGTGTATATTCAACTGTCAGCAGATGTGATGCATGTGCACACAAGACGGAACTTGTTATGACAACATTTCCATCTCACCTCTAAATTTCACTGACAAACACATAACGCGCCGCGCTTCTTCTCCTACAAACCTGATTGTTCACTCGTGTGCATCCATGCATGTGTGTCTCTAATGTACAGTCCTACACTGTGCAGCCTGCATGGTGGTTCTGCATGTCGTAGAAATCAGCATCCATGTATTATAGATAACGTGTAGTGATTTATGTGTAATACGAAGATGGAGATGGAATTCAGCAGGAACCTTTTGCATACAGAGTTAGGCCATCACAGTCACCTTGTTCTGACTCAACACAAAAGTGATAGTAGTTCCCTCAAGTGTCCCAATGTTCACTCTGAGACAATCAGCATTGATACCCTGAGCAACAGAAACCATATCTACGACATAGCGCTCACTAAACTCCCATAACCCTTAAAGTGTTTCTTTGTCAGACCTTACCTGCTTCCCCATGGCTGCGGTGGTATGTGTCTCTCCTTGTGAATACAATCTATGCTAATGCCGAGCTGGTACTTCCCCTGAGGTAAAACAGACAGGAGACAGGAGGTTGAAGGTGTTCTGTCTGCACATACACTCCCCTTTAGTGGGGTGTGTACACACACACATACCTCACTGACACACACTCTGCTTCTCATCTGCTCTGCAGGTTCACACAGGAGCATGGAAAGCTCCAGAGAAGAGTACTTAACTCTTACCCAGGCTGGAATAATGGAATGATAAAGGAAGACGTTCTTATCTCCACACATTACCGTACAAATCATACAAAAAGTTTTGAAATTCTCATTTTCTTTTGCACCAATATCCCTAGCACTGGTACAGTTAATGAGTAGCTTTCTACATGTTGTACAGGTAATAGAAAGAGAAATGAGTGAAACTGTGGGTCTGGACCTGGTACTGATATACTGCAAGTCAGCATCAGATAATAGGGATGACAGGCTTTCCTTCATCATCACAGGCAGCTCCATTGAGTTACCAGGCGGCGAGAAATAAGGATCAAGCTTCAAGATCCACAGCAGCCAGCAGGCAGAGAAGGACAAAAACATTGCTGTTAAAGCAAGAGAGAATTGGTTTTCTCCACCCTAATGAGAATTCATCCTGTGAGATAGATGAGTCAGTGTGAAAACACAATTCCATACTTGCAATAATGAGATCATTTTTGAGGAATTGGGTTTTCATCCCTCAAGTGAAAAAAAGTCAAGGTTACCAAGAATTTCAGTGAGGAAGTCCCCCTTTTTTCAGCTCCTAATAAAATAATGGCTGGATATGAAGATGTAGTGTGTCTTCATTAAGTGAACAAATCACAGACGGATTCAGGTACTTCTCACCTTATTTGCCCCAGTCACAGCACACAAATAGATGAGGTCAATGTGTTGCTGTGTTGCGGCAGAAGCCTTACAAATTACACTGGATGTCAAATCCCAGTGAACCATGCTGTGGGCAATTTTGGCCAATGTCCCTATACGGGGCAGCTAAAGGCCAGACGGAAGAATGTTCATCTAGAAACCAAACCCCTGAATAGTGCTACACCTTTGTTCAACATCAGTGTTTGGGGCATCCTGATAGCTGAATGGTGAACACCGTTTTCCACATAACTTCAATGTCCCCTTTGTATTGTATTTAGAGCCTTGTTGCAGTTTAAATCATTCAAGGGAAAATATGGCATCCACATGCTGTGTCTTTTATTCATAAAGAGTTTGGCACAGCTTTCAAGATGCTGGGCTCTGCCTGAATATCATACAATTAAGAAAATGTGGGATTAGAGGGACTTTTGACACACCTGTTATGTTGGGATGATTACACCTTCACAGCATGATTTACTCATATGCTGTTTGATGACCTCAACACATTTCCAGCAAAGCTTACCCCCAGCATCAACCTCAGCAGATGTCTGATGGGTTGGACTGACATGTTTTTTTGCCACGTTAACTGTACATCTGCAGCATCAAATCATGGCCAATAGTCATAAATAAATACATGTATTTGTCCTAGAGGATTAGTGTGGGTGTTATTTCCCCATAAAAACAATATCAGACATGATACTGATGTGAATGCTTAACAAACAGAATGGTGCATCTGTACTTTGCACTTCTTTTATACAGATATCAAACAGAGTTGAGGCTCATTTCGATCATTTGCTTTGAACATCACAACAAAAGTGCCGCCGACTGCAGAGAAGATTGTTGGCAGTTTGGCTTTCTGAGAACAAAAAGACAGAGCGAAAGCCTCAGAAGGATCCCAGAAGGTCACAGCACTATTCAGAAATCACTTCTGAAGCATGCGCTTAATTCTGTTGAGTAATGTCATGCTTTTAGTGGCAGAAATGCAATGAGGATATCACATGGTGTTTCTTGGTTATTTATGCAAACCCCTTGAGTGTTCACTGCGGTGCTCTCGTGTTTGACATCTGTGCAGTGTAGCATCTGCTTTTGTGGTAAGTTGCCTTCATACTTCCACTGGAAAGTCAACCCTCGTTAACACGGCTCACACTTGATGAAGAAAAGATCGCTTTTGAACCCTGTGCTCCTGTAAAGCTCGACTTCTAAAGATTTTAATTTTAAAATTGAATAGTTGAATACTACCGGTACACAGGAATGTTTTCCATTCCACTCCTGTAACTACTAGTTTGATTGCTCTTCATTTATAATCATAAATAACTGACAATAGTTGCAATGATTATACCTGTGTCCTCGTATTGTATTGTATTGTATTTTATATATTGTTGTTGTATTTGTGTTTGTTGCTATATGGACCCATCATTTTGAAATAAAATGAATATATAATACCTTTTACTATTGTATGCGTGTTTTTGCATGTTATTTTGTGTGTTTTTAGTGTGTTATCTGAGACTGACATGAAGGAGAGGGAGTGATAGAGCTACAACTAGATGGTTTCCAGTGTGGGTGCCTGATTGGCTGCGTTGCCCATCATTGGTTGTTGCTAGATGGGTACCTATAATATATAACAGACCACATGAACATTTCACCTCAACTGTGGGATAAGCAGCAACCTACGAGAAGAGAGAATGACAAGTATGAAAACATATCTGTTCTATTAATACGGGAATAAAGGCAAAACCAAGATAGCTAGAGGGAAAAATGTGAACTTCTACTGCTCTTCCCTGTCTTCCTCGGGACAATGGTGTGACATTTTCCATTTGCTGATTAAAGCCTTTCTTCGCTCACGGGAACACAGCCATGTTGCCAAAGTGTTTGTATGTTTGCATTTTAAGTCTTAGAACTGTTTCATTTTTGAAGTCACTCTGTGATAATTACCTAGGTCGATCCTCTGCTTAAGTATTTAACTGCTGGCACTTTCTTTGAAGCTCAAAACAAACATGATTATACGTTTGATGCTTGGTTTAATGCTACGTGTCTTCTCTTGCAATCAGCGTTCATGGGGGAATTTTAACAAATGTAGCCTCCAGCACGTTGAGTTTCTCTCCAAGAAATCAACAACTTGAATATTTTCTGGTGGATCGCTTGTATTTTGCTAAAAGATATATAAACAGAACGGAGAGTTCCCAAGGCATCGTTGGAACAAATTGCACATGATAATGCAGCCTCTTATCAGCTGCAAAAAACATTATCAAACTTGACACCCTTCTCCGAACACAACAGGAAACACATTCACAGACAACATATGCAAAGTGTATGCTAAATATGAAAAGATAGCATCAGTATGTATTCATAGCTGACCCTTAAAATGCGCTTGATAACAACCAGCTATCAAGGAAAACATCTGGAATTCGCAAATTCAGTTGCATGGGAGTCGCATGAAGTCATTGCTTCACCCACGCAATGTGTTTGTTGCGCAAGTTTGTAGGCTGAACCAAACTGCCTGTTGAAAACTGCCTTTTGGTGGCTGTCCTGAAGAGTGAGGCTAACACAATCTACCCCCCTCCCCCACACACACACACACAGCATGCATCCCAACTGAATCGCTTAATCATGTGGACTCAAGGAGAGAAGGGGAAAATCTTGCTGCCAATATGAGCACACAAGCCATGGTGTAATTGGGACAGCACAATGAGAGCTCACTAACATACTGTTTCATAGCCTTCTTGTACGCCGATTAGTTGGACACAAACATCAAAATGAACAAATTCAACACACTTTCAAACATTTTTGGGTCCAATATGAGCCTCGTTTCAAAGGGAGAAATATTGATGAAATGTATTCTGATTGGAGGATGCAGGCAGAGCAGATTTTGGGGCTGCACAGCTCACTGAGATAGAAAACAAGATGGAATAAAATGTTTACTGGACTGATAATCTGCAAACAGTTATAAATAAATCGATTTGGAAAGCCTTGAAATTAAATACAAAATCTAGGAAATCTAGCAATCAAGCACTACTTTACCCCCGCCCCCTCAAAAAAAAAATGAAAAGAGGGGAAGTGTTGCTCAGAATTGCACCAATTTACGGAAACTGGTCTTATCAGGAAGACACTTGGTATTCCCATTTTGTTTATAAGGTGTTGAACTGGACTAAGCTGAGAGACTTAATGCAATAACTGCTAATCCTTTAATCTTGAACATTTCTCTTTCTAGAAATAAACGTAATTACCCAGTCATGACCGTGACTCCTATAAACCAGTTATTGACATGTTGGTCTTGTGCCACTCTTGCATTCATGCATAGTCTGCTGACCATTGTTTTGCATATTTTTCCATTAGTGAAATAATGTGCATTGTCTTCACTCATTATTGACATACACTGTCCCCCACTATTAAGGGCTTTGGATGCACATTTCCACAAACAATGGAGGAAAAGTAGAATCATAAGTCAGCACAAAATAGCTTATTGTTTCAACTTAATGTAAATACAACACATTACCTCAACATTGATGTGATTGAGTGATTGATGGCAATCATTGTATTTGACTTGTTAAAGATACATTTCCGGATTTTGTTGTAAAGTTGAATACAAATTACGGCCATGTCCTTCAGCACTGAAGATGTCAGTGTACATCAGCATATTAAGTAGCTCAGAGTTGGTATCCAAAATGACAGAAATAGACTGAGGCTTTGTAACATTGGATTTCAAAGTGTTTTGTGCCATAAGCAACAGCTTAATGAGCCCTCACTCAGCTCTATTTCTCCTTTGTAGAGTTTTGTATATCTATCTCGACCTTGGAACACCAGGGGCGGCGCTCCCTGGTTTCTGGACATCCAACCTCATTTTGGTTTTGACCTTCCTCTGTCCTCCCTGCAGCTGCTCCTGATGCCAGTGAGCAGACTCAGACAGGATGGACCCCCTGTTGGGAACAGTTGCAGCTCTCTGCCAAAGGATCAACTTACATCCACCAATGCTGCAAAGATAAGATGTGAAATTAAATGCTTGATCTTGATTGTTTGCTTTGGGGAGGCAGGTCACAAATGGAGGGAAAAAAGCATCTCCAGGCTGTTTTTTCCCCCCTCAATGCTAGGCCTGTTAGTGTTTCCATCATTCAATGGGATAGTGAAGGCAAACTGCTACATTTTCAGTGCAGATGCAGAAGAATAGACACACGGCAGTGATTCTGTAAAACACAACCAGACATCCTGTTCGGTCTCTTCGGTCAGAATGGGATTGTGTGGTGGCCAAATGCAGCTTGGCTCACACAGATGTGGAGACAGATATGGCCTGGAAAGTTGAACCACAAGTCTTGGTGTTGAGGAAATCTCCAAGCTTTGCTTAACAAAGGGAAGAGTTTATTATCAGGGAGAGGACGCCTATTGTCAAAACATAGTGAGATGACTTACTTTAAAACACAAATCGCAATCTCTTAAATTACACAATTTCAGTAATCTTAATCATTTCCATCACTTTAGGGCAAATAAGCATACTGTCATATCCTCAAAACTGCATTCCCAGATTGTAATAGTATCTGTAATCTGTGCCAGATTGCAATGATAGTCATTCCCTGCGTAATTGCATACTTATTGTGGGTACTTCTTGCAATTCCAGAACTTTAAAAGTTTACTTAGTGGTAAATGTTACTGTTATTGTCTCGGCTCAGATCTCTCTTTTCTTAGTCACATAAAGCAAGATTACTGTTGATAAAAGAAAACATACTTTTCAATCGTCGCAATAGAAGACAAGAGTGAACGATGAGATCTTTACAGATATATAAAAAGCTATCATCCATAACACATGAAATCACCACCATCCCTATCATAGTGGGAAAAGGTGTCTAATAAGAATTGAACCGAATTAATAGCTGTTCAGTGTGTAGTGAGTCATTAAAAACCCACTGTATACCCACAATGCACAAGGATTACAGTTTGGGGAAGAAAAGGAACCTGAAAACCATTTCCTGGTCTTATACATCCCTCATGTGGCCATTTCAGGTACTTGTTTCATAGTTTTTTGACTCTGGAGCAGAATCTGTCCTGCCCACCCTAACTAAGTAACCATTTGATTGAACTTTATGCCGATTCCTAAATTAAGTGAAAGGGTCACATTAGATTGTTACCATGCACCAGAAAACACAGCTCCTTAAAGGAATTTATTATGCACCCTGCAGACATTTACATTCTTTTCCTACATTGGTGATTATATTTTTTACTTCTTTAGCTGTGGAAACTTTTAAATATATCTATAATATAGGTAATTACATGGCAATGGGGAAAAATGACAAGTGCTGGCAACGAACCATGAAGGAAGAGAGGCTCTTACTGTATTCCAAA
This sequence comes from Myoxocephalus aenaeus, assembly GCA_038501785.1. Lineage (NCBI taxonomy): Eukaryota > Metazoa > Chordata > Actinopteri > Perciformes > Cottidae > Myoxocephalus > Myoxocephalus aenaeus. The sequence goes on from JBAMJR010000154.1 coordinate 1,951,072, forward strand.
GTATATTAGATAAAATACAACTTAAATATGGATGCATGTCCTGACCCACACCACTTTAGAATCACTTATTCCATTCATGTTACATTTAGATTGTCTCATACCATAGAAATTATTCAAATTCATGTCATGCAGCTATTCTCCTTCATTTATATACATTAGATACACACATTCTTAAATTCTCCTTCTGCAGCATTTCCACGGGTAGTTTATAATTGGAGCTAGTAACAAAACTAAATATTAAAGTAGCTAAAGTACATAATAATACACATCTAAATTTGACAACATAAACAGAATTTATATCGTTACATTCAGCTTAAAAATATTCATGGTTTCAAATTCAAATACCAAGTATAATTATGACATTCAGGTCTAAATAGAAGTTTTTGATTGTTGTATTTCAAATAATGTGTGTGTGTAAAAAAATATAATTTACATCATGTTAACACACAACAATATGAATATATAAACGCCCCTTCAAAATATCAGCACTATCAATACAATCTTAAATGGTGGTTGATGTAAAGTCCCATCAGTCTATTAATGAGAAACATGAACTAATACTGCATATATGGACACACAGTAGCATTTCAGCGACTGATGATGTGGCAGGAGAATGGCCCCCTATATTTGTAGCGTTGTTCAACATAGTCACAGGGTGCATCACACCAATGTCTCCGGCAGGGCGTCTGCATTTTCTTTTGACAGTATATTCCATATATGCCACCTCTCCGTCTGCCAGTTTGGTTTACCAGGGCCCTTTTCTTGTCCGGGCCCAGAGGCATCTGCAGTATCTACAGTCTGGGGGGCAGGGCTTGGCTGGCACTGCTGTGGGGTTTGGGTGTCAGGCTGATACGTAAAGAGGGAGGGCGTGGAGTAAGAGATATGGGTCTCCCTCAGCTGTCCGGAGTAGTGAGAGGGAGACACACCGTCTGTCCCAGTCTTAAGCGATGAACATGCTGGCTGTCCTGTTCTTTCTGCTAAGGTGTCAGAGCTGACGGCTGCTGATTGGCTGCTCAATCCCTGATGTAATGATGGTTGAGGTTGTCTTTGTCCGATCTGGTCATGAGGGCCACTGCAGCTGCGAGTCACTGGGGGGTGTGGCCTGATTTCCAGCACGCCCAATGAGGTTTGTGACTGTCTGACGGGCAGCTTGTTGTTACCTTGGTGACTGCTCAGCCCTTCTGAAGATCCATACGACTCGCATTCCGACACGTCTCCGAGGGAGCCTGGGAGAAACCATTAATTAGCATCCAGCATTCATCACATATCTCTGGACCATCTGCAGCAACATGTACAAAATATGTTGTTACCAGTAATATGATGGCCGGTAAACTCCTTGTTGAATAGTCCATGCCAGGTGTCCCAGAAATTATCAGTTGAGGCCTCTAAAGGGAACAAAGAAATGGTGACATTGACTAAACATACGACTTTATCATTCCATTCTTCTTTTTGCCAAACGTAAATAATACATTCGGTTGTTAAAATATTTATTATTGAAGAAAAGAAGAAAAACACATTTATCAGGTGAGTCCAAACCTTTGACCTCCGTTTGCTCTGCTGTTTTTATTTAATTTAATTTCACACATCCACCACAATAACATGACTTATATATACTTATATATATATATATATATATATATATATACACACACACACACACACACACACACACACACACACACACACACACACACACACACACACACACACACACACACGAAGCCAATAAGTATTTCCAAAATGTCAACCTATTCTTTTAAATTATTCTTTATAATACTAAAGTATATTTTGCAATAACTTTAGTTCACCTTTATCTGTAGAAAGTGTAAGAGAGGTGCAATCAGATCCGTCCTCAGAATGGCCGCTGATTTTGTACTGCCCAGAAAGTCTGGGCCTCCTGTCTGAGAGGCGGCCGCTATCCTCTGGGTATGTACACAGCAGTCGATCCGACAGGACAGGAGAGTTGTTATCATAGGGAGACACCTCTCCACTAGATGCTTTGATGGACTCATTGGATATGCATCTCTCAGTCAGAGGGAAGGAATCCCCTGCTCTAGGAAGGCCTGGCTCACTGCAGAAACAGACAACATGCAATAAAGATTATAGATCATCATCACCAGGAGGGAGAATAATGTATTGCTTATCTTGATGATTTGGAGGCTTGGACTGAAGAAAACACACACAATGAGACAACAGTGGAAACTCACGAGTACTGAGAGGCCTTTTTCCGCAGTAAGTAATCCACAACATCAGGATCAGTATCTTGCACACTCACCAGCACCTCATTCTGAAGGTCAGCAGGAACCTAGGAGAGTCAAAATCCAGTTTCACTGAAGCTCATAACAAAAGGGATAACAATCGTAAAACTGTATTATTTATCACATTAATTTCACTGTGCTTAATAATTAACCACGCTTTCATTGAACCCAAAATAGATGATCCACTTCTCAATATTTACCATGGAGAAGTGTATACAATGCATCTGTACTACATACAAAGGACAGCATTACTGTATCACCAGAGTAGATTGGATTTTTTAAAGCTGCAGAGACATCATGTTTGTATGTTAAAAGGTGAAGAAGATTAACAGCAGTTTAGAAAGGCTGAACTAATGACGCAGAGCAAATGTGTGATGAGCTTTTTTGCCCTCTAGCTTCCTCAAAAGATCATTGTCAGATTCTCGAATTAAGTGCATTTGCACTTAAGTTTCTGGTGAAGAGCAGAAAACATGATGCAGATGAGGATCTTTCCCTCGCTCCCAATCATTGTCTATAAACAAAACAGAGACTGGAATGCCAGTTATTGACCTATCCAGAGAGGCTTCTCATTTCCCATGCACTGAAAAGAGTATTCCCTGAACTTCATTTCATAAGGTTCACTGTTTTACTGTGACACTACCTTGTTTTATAGGTGACTATAAGAGCGTAGCCCTTCTCGGAACCTATAAAGCTAATGTTTACATTTCATTTGGTGGCTCCACTCTGTTAAGCTCAAGAATCACTCCCAGGCCTGACTAATCCATGGGATTGTTTGATTAAGCCCAGGGCTGTCTTCAACTGTTCAGATGCCTTTTGGTTTGCAGTAAGGAAGGCTTACCATAAAAAGCGTATCATATGTATTGATCATCTTTTGGACCACGCTGATGATGGCTGTGCTCTCCTCCGCACGGGCAAAACTCTGGACTGCAAACTCTTTGTCTGAGTTTTTTTGCTTGTGCAAGAGGTTGGGTCCAAAGATGGTCGCTAGATTGAGTGATGTCATCTTGTTTCCTGTGATCTAAACAGACAGAATATATTTGTTACATTTTTAATCAGAATCTTCAGGTTAAATCAAACTAATCTAATGCAGCAGCCTTGCTCGTAAACCTCTCACATCACAGCCAAGTTTGTTTAATGTGATTATTTTATAAAGGTGACCCCTGCAATTTCAAGAAATGTTTTCTTGGCAGAAATAATTTATATGGAAGTTAACAATGGAGCTAAATTACCCTTGATTTTCTTTTAATCTGCCCATGTGCTTACACACAGGAATGAAAACTTGTACACAGAGTACTGCAATCATGGTTTAAAAAGTCTTTTGTTGTCGACGGACCCTCCTTGTCATTCTTGAAATGTTGGGAATGTGCACATAAAACAGCCCTGCCACCATCAATAAGCCTGGCTCTGCCTTCTTTTGTTCAAAGAGACCAAGCGGACCTCTTGTTCACTGTTACAGTACCGTGGGAAACAATTCATCTCCACTGTGATGATTAGTATTTTAAAAATAAATTGAATATGAAAAGATGATTTGGGCCCAGATAGGCTTCATGGACTATGCCATTTTTTTTTCTATGGGTGCTAATACAGTACCTAACTTTTTTAATTAAATTGCTTCCCTCTATGCTGCAAATTACTTCCAATACAATTGTTTAAAACACAAAAACAGGAGAGATAAGATATGAATAAGCGGTATGAATGTATGTAGAAGCACAGCATCAGTGGTGTGTTGTTAGTGTTAGTTGTGCATCGCACAATGGATCATCATGCAAAATGTGCTTTGATCATCATTTTCTCCAAACTAGAGGTTGCAGGTTTCCGTTTTACTGAATTCAGATGGCGGCTGGGATTCATCTCAATTCACATACACTCAACAAGTGTCCAAATGTGTGACATACTGCCATAGTTTGTCCTTGGCCGTCTAGGCCCGATGCCATGCCAAAATATTGACACCACGACCATAACACAGGGCATGTACAGTTTCTTTACCTCTTGTCCGTCATTGTCCAAGCGGTCTTCAGCATGTGCGGCCACTGTGGACAACAAGCAGAGGAGGCGCTGCAGCGTGTCGCTGTTACAGGGAGGAAGCAGAAATATCAGGAGCTGGATGGCGCTCTCTTGGTCTGAATTATCCAGCACTGCAGGGAAAAAAAGGCCACCACATTGATGTAAATAAATGCAACACAACTGTAACTAACATGTACCACATGCATGGTGACGTTTTGGTGTGTGTATGTGTGTTTTCCTCACACATTGTGTTGATGAAGGCCGTGTAGAGTTCTCTTGTTAGCAGTGGGTCAGGCATGTCTCTGAGGAACTCTTTCAGCAATGCAGCGACATCATGGACATTGTGCTCCTCATCCAAATGCACCTCCCATCCCTGGTCAAAGTCCTTGCAGAGCTGGATGAAACATTGTAACAATTATTGCAGCAAAATGTTGCTCAGAGTTGACACAATTGATGTCAGTCGAGATGTGCGTTACAGTTAACCAGCGGAAATTGTACCTGTCGTACTCTCTTCTTGGAACTTCCAACACGGAAAATTCCAACCGTCTTCAGGCCTGAAAGTAAAGATGACGATAATCAATTCGTGCCAATATTGTGGATAATACATTTAGCCTCAAAGACATTGAAATTGTATGATTGACGAGGTTATGAACACACCAATACTAAATCATAACCTTCTCAATATTTATAGGTACTTTTGATATCATATGCTAAACACTAGAGTGTTACGGTTCAACTTTGATAATGTGTACCATATTTTTCCAGGTGCTGGCAGCAGAGATCCACTACCCTGGGCACCTGCCTGTAAATAGGGTTAAGGCTGAGTTTTTTGTCATGGCGCTTCTTCCTGTCGCTAGCTGCCTCCACTGGCAGAGAGAGCTGAAGGGCCTCCAAGAGCCGAGACTGGTTATCGTCAAGATCGGTGATGCAATCCACCGATACTCCGCCCTGTCAAGCAGATGGGCGACAACCATACAGTCACATTTGTGATAACATGTGGTGCAGTCATTTAATGGCAACCCACTGAATGAATATCCCCCCAAAAAAAAGGTCACAAATTCCCTGAGAAATCTAATGTGCAAGTGTAATCCGACAGATTCCTTTTGCTTGACAACAGCCTGTCGGCTTTATCGACAGGAGAAGCCTACCCTCCTGCGTGTCCGCGGGGCTGCGTCTGATGTGCTGAGCAGAGGTGATTCATTAGGGGTCTCAGAAGTGGAGCTGAGGGACGAGTTGCTGCTGGAGAGCTCCTTGTTGCCCCTCTTGAAGCTGGAGTTGAAGTGGAGGAAGGACAGCATAAATTCACTGTGCTCTTCCCGCGGGGGATCGTGCCGCTGCTTGTGTGTGCGGTCGTTGGATATGACCTGCGACAGTGGTATGCCAAACGCCTGGGGCATAGTCTCTGTGTGAGGAGAAAGGGCAAGACAGGGAGATTTAAAGTTCATCTTGTTGGCTCCAAGTCAACTGGGAGATGTTGAATGAGATTAAAGATGTGTCAGTCATGTCAGCACATTATATATGTTAACCTTTGGAGCTTTGCTTTTCTGTACAGAGCACCGCTAACTTGTCTTTGCGTTCATTCTGTATATTCAAAGCTGACCTTTTAAATACATGCTGCCATTTGAATGTCAGCATATAAAAAGGGGAAAAATCCAATTCAAATATTTGAGTAACAATTACAAAAATGCTACTCAAAATGAATATGAAAAGAAGAGAAAAATAGCAGTAGTAGCAGTGTACACAGTCTTCAGAGTCAGAGAGCGCATACTTTCTGAAGTGCTTTTGTAAACAAAAGGGGAAAAGAGGAAAGAGGGGGCTGGCCGTGCTGGAGGATAAGCTGTAATGAATGAACCACCACCACTTAAGGTTGTTTTTGTTATTTCCCTCGGCTGACAGAGAACATCCCTTTGCTGCCAGATTGTTGCAGCGGGCGGGGCAGTCAAACGGTGGTTGAAGATCGCAGCTCCCTCTGAGACTCCTTTACCGTACTGTAGATTCTGATCACTCAGCAGCTGAGAATGTCTGCTTCAGTGAGTCTATACCGCTTCAGCCAAAAGGATAAAAGAGTATGTTTTCATGTGTCTGGCTTGGCGAACTAGATTAGAAACTGGAAGGGGAATAAACTGACAGGACTCAGTGGCTCTCCCACAGACCTAAAAAGAACTGTTTATCTTCCCTGGTTTGGAAAGACTAACAAGAATATAACTGAGTGTGTTAGACATTCTTATCTCAATACAATTCCCAATGGAGAGTACAAACAGTGGAGTGTTTCCAGTATATCCCACAATACCTTTGTCTTTACTCTTCTCTTTTGATAATGAATCAAACTTCCGCCTGAGTAACTTCTTGTGCTTGTGGCCATCTGAAGAGAAGCAGAGGTGTCACAGGTAAAAACAGAACCCAGGTAATTATGCCCCTGCTCTTGCTCCCTCCTCTTGCTCCCTCTCATTTCCTAAATGGTGGAGAAGTGGAGTTTGAAACTTAATTCATAACCCATTTACAGGTGTGCAACAGCTTTAGCACAGACAATAATACCACATATTTCAAAACGTTCTTTTCTTTTTGACAATGTAGTTTGCTATAATAAAGAATGTAACAAAAGACTATATGACCAGAACAAGAGTCTATCTACTAAATAAACAATCTAGTTTACAAAAAACAGTAGTCTGAGATTGCAACGGTTATTACAGTATGTTTAAGGTAGACAATCTCACACCGTGAAATCTAATAAAGTGTACGAAATTATCGCAATCAATAGGGAGCAAGACACACTTACACAAAAAAAGAAAATCATTCTTTTCATGTAAAATAAACATTTCTAGTCTGCATGTGTGTCAGAAGACCATTTGCTTGGGACAGAGGAGCAACTTGATGACTAAGGGAGGGGCTAATAGTGTGAGTGGGTGTTTCAATACATTTAGGGATGGTGATGTGGCAGCCCGGGTCGCGATTCCGAAGCAGTCGTCTGAAGGCCACGTCTTGGAGACGAACCCTCTCCAACTCTGAGAGGCTTTGCAAAGGGACGGGCTTCAGGCCAACGTTACGTCCTGACACGCTGTTCCAGGTAAAGTCACCCTGTACACACACACACACACACATCAGATACATCTATCATTGCTGTCACCTTCCACATTCATGACCAATCCCATTCTCTAAAAACCCTCACTTTGTATGAACTGACAAATACCTTTGCTTCACTTGTCAGCTGAAAGTTATGACAGCTAACACTTTAAAGATGTCAGATATGCTTAAATTATATTAACTCCTTGATTTTAGCATGCATCATTTGTGCTGTAGTTTCTTTTTATAATGAAATCTAACACAAACATTTGTTTTCTTTCTGATTGTAGAAGCGAGGACTGTAAGTTGTGGACATTCGTAACACTGTCTGGCAGAACTTCTGTGTCCCAGAATTAGGCCAACCGTCTTATCAGAGAAAGGAGCAAGAATACTGATTATGTAGATTATCTTATTTTACAAGTGGCATGAACATGCTTATTAATAATGCAAACGCTATATCATAAAATCCTAAATGTTAAATACCTCATCTTAATTCTATCCCTGCTCCACAAGTGTGTGATGCTGCATATAGTTTTTTGGCATATAGCATATAGTCTGATTTATGGATAATTTATCATCAAACTAAAACAAAAACATGTTCATAAAAACACACTTTATTAGTAAACATTGCTGCAATTCATTCATTCTGAATATGTAGTACTGTGGTAATGACGGGGCAAATACTTGATCTTAAATCCTCAACCTTTGAGCATCTCCATGCTGGAGATTACCGTTCTTTGATCCAGTACGGTCAAGCCAATCATACGAGCCATGCTCCAAAGAGGCTTAGTAACTCGTTATCAGGATCAGGCTTACACTGAAGTGGCTCACTCACATTAAATGAGAATTAGGGCTGTGCTACAGTAGCATACTATGTTCTAGTACACATACAGCAGGACATCACAAGTACATCACAGAGAACGTGATATTGCAAACAGGCTTTCTTTGGCCGGTTTTCTGTACAAAGACGGTGGCCACTTGCCTGTACTCTGTCTGCATTTGGGAACCAAGGGGCAAATAATCAGCAATAGCTCAGCAACTGGTGTCTTCGATCAGGACAGAGACATGAGACAGACACAATACAGCTAGAGAATCGTTGTTTGTAGAAAAGATATGTATCCTGATGTAACTCTTTTCCTCAAGATCTTTCTATTTTCCTGGACATCGAATATACAGTAGTGTTACTTTTCATTTTGATTACTCATTTGGCATACAAAATGAAGTACCGTATTTCCTTAATACTTAATTCACAGTCACACACAGTAACAAAATAAGGCAGGAAATCCTCACAATTTAGAAGCTGGTACTAAGAAACATTTTTACTTTTACAATTAAACAAGAATGACAATATCCTCTAAACTGAAGACCTGGGGCCTGTCCCACAAAGTGAGATTAGTGGGTCACTCAGCGATCTTTCACTTTAACTGGTGTTTTCCTGTATGATGAGTCTGGCTCACGGGGTAGATCACCTGGTAACCTATGCTGCATGGATAACCCGCTCAGGAGCAGGTTAACTTTGGAGGATTAGATCAAAAACAGTTTGGTTTGTTCATCATCAGACAAAAAAGCAAAACATGAACTCTATAATAAAGATGTGTATGAATGAATGAATGAATGAATAAATATATACTTTATTAATCCCCGAGGGGAAATTTGGTGTCGGGGTAGCAGCAACTTACAACAAAAATAAATATATAAAAACAGCAGGATGAAAGATAAAAGATATATACAATAATAAAAATAAAAGTAATACAAATAAAAATAAAATAAAAATAGCTGGGATGAGATATGTGTTTTCTTTTGTGCAAAATATATATATATATATATATATACATGTGATTAATCAGAGGATCTGGCAAGCGGTGACTTATTATAAAGTCGTAATGCCGTGGGCAGGAATGTTCTCCTGTAACGGTCCTTGTTGCAGCGGAGCGTGAGGAATCTCTTGGAGAAAGTGCTCCGCTGACCCTGCAGTAGGTGGTGGAGAGGGTGGTCCGGGTTGTCCAATATGGACAAAAGTTTTAAGTATAATAATCCCTGCATTAATGTATAGCCTTACTTAAAATAGTTGGAAATGATTTCAGTTTCTACAGCTTCATAATAAGGCGTTTAATAAACTGAAACAGTGACAGAAATCTACACAAGCCTAGCAGATTGGGCACCGGATGACGGAGCACACACAGCATGAATCTGTCACAACTGTATTCTGTTATTCCTTTCTGTCGGCTCTTTTTTTGGTTTTGCCTCATCATTTAAGCATGGTAACAGATGATAAGGGTACAAAAGCACAAGTAGGCACCTTCTAAAGCCAAGAATATAAAGAAGTAACAATGTTCACTGTGTGTCACTCTTTGTGTTGCAATTCTGTGGCATATAGTCATGTTTGCAGTTATCTACCCATTTTGTTCAGACATTCCTCTTGTGTGACTATATGGGAGTGGAAACTTTGCCCCTATCTGATGATGGGTGAGCAAGGTTCCCACAGTTCCTCTGTCAGTGAAGGCACGTTCTCAAATGAAAGCTATGATGCTTTTTTGGGGGAATTCCAGGAATGAGTTGCCCAGTTATTCCCAGAGACTGCGTCACAAACCACAGGTGGGTCGCAGGCGATTTTATTATTGTTCTGATAATTGTAGCCTACTTTTAACAATTAATCTAATATGTTTGTTTTACTGCTAAATTAGAGCCTGTTAACTCCATCTAAATGCAGTTATTTGGTCTCATTTCTTATGTATTTAATGTTTATGTTTTCAATATCACATACATGAAACAAAGATGCAATTTGTCAAGTGTATATCTCTTTGAAACCTTTATGTATTCAATGTGGTGATGTGGAAAGGCCAGTAAAAATGGTCAGGAACATTTGTTTGCACACAAATATGCTTTTCTCATAATGTATAGATAAGAACTATTGTGAACTGGGTCACGACAGTTCATCATTTTTAAAAAGTGGGTCCCCAGAATAAAAATGTGGGAAACACTGGTGTGGCCTACTGCAATTTGATGCAATTCCTCTTTAGCTATTCCATAAAGGTTTGAGTTCATCACTTCGGTATAACATTTAAACTAATTTATACACTATTTATCCTTATTATAATTGTCAGAAGATAGATAAGTGAAAGTAGCACCTCTACATAATAATCATATATATATATATATATATATATATATATATATATATATATATATATATATATATATATATATATATATATATATATATATATATTACTTGTGGACTGTTTTTTACACAACCTTTGATAAGTTTTCTATATTTGTCACAGTGGAAGAAAGTCGGACCCAAATAGCAGCTCCAAGCTGTTACAGAATCAGTCAGTCAAAGATGGATGAAGTTATTGTTTCTTATCGCACTGAGCTCACGAATACAACGGTCAATGATAAAGCCAGTACTTTATAACCTTAACATGATTTGTACTCAACATCCAGATATACTGTAACAACAAAGTCCAATAAAGTAAGCATACTTATTGAAATATATAAACTTGCAATTAATTTCAACACTCTGCTATGTAAGTGAATACACACCAAGGCACATTCATTAGACTGTGCAGTAAACTTTAATTCAAGACCTTGTTGTAACACAATGCTTTTGTTCCTGCTCACTGGAATACAATGAGAGGAAACGTGCAAGGTAGTTCATACAATATGGCAAGATTGAGAAATTATATATAACTATGAATAAAAACTGTACTCTCCTCTTTTTTTTCAACCATAACAGCATTGACAAAACCAAAATTACATTTGGGTGTCCTTGAAAGCTTGGAAACGACCAGCACAAATACAAAAAACCCATTCAATTACTCCCATCCTGATATTCTTAAAATAAGTCAAATTCATACATTTACTCTAATGTACAGCGTAACCCACGGTACATTTCAGCATTTTTCCCCTTTGCGTTCAAGGCAATGTTGACAACAATCTGCAAAGAATTACCACCAGCAAAGCATTAATAAAAGATCCTACTGAGCCAACAATAAAACAACTAATTTAGACCAATGGGATAGGACACACACTGTACATGAGTGGGGGATGGAGGAGATGGAGAGCAGTGTGCAGTAACACTGAAAAGCTCAGTCAATGTGAGGAGCCTAAATATCCATCAAAATGCACAGATCACTGGAAAAAAATGAAGACACCAATTCCTATCGCAGCACTTTAATGTAAGGGCATAATCCTTACAGTCTGTAACTATTTCCTCCATTTTTCTTAACTATTTGCGATGCAGGGAAACCTTCAGGAAGCCAACGGAGTCCTCGTGCACACAGTTTCAGCTGCTGAGACAAACGGACGACAGCGTCTACTCACGAGACAGGTGAAGTGTCGCTGGAGAACTGGATCCTCCATTGCAGAGAGTCGAGATGTCACCTCTCCCTCAAACGTGTCGGCCACCACTGAACGCCAAATCGACCGACGCCATTTGACCTCGGACTAAATTGACCCCGCGTGAGTCTACATGAGTTAAAAGTGGACCAGGTCCAGCGACTTACTGACATCACAGTGACAGGCGCAGTCCCGGTGAATAGCATTACCTCTACGTCATGGGGCTGGGAGGGGTTGGAGGAGCGGAGCGGGTCACTGTCGGGCCACAAGTTAACAAAAGAAACCCGTCTGAGGAGATAAGCAGCAGAATATTCTTGCCTGTAAGTAAGCTGAAGTTACACATGGTTTATGCAGCACAGTACTATATATGGGACCAAAAAGAGTATTTATGTAGCGACTCAGTGTGTGGCATTTTAAATCATCGCTCAACGAAGTCTCCTAAAAAAAACTAATTCGGCTTTCAATCGCTCTGAACACTACAACACCCACGAGCTTCAAACGCGCGAATTAGCATGACAAACTCTTCTGGACTAATATTACTAGACTGTACTATAACTGTCCTACGTTATTGTAACACAGTTGTGGAATTAATTCATAATAAAGCAAGAAACCAGTAGTGAACATATTAAAGATGTTGCATGTTGTGCTAACGTAGTGTCCACACATGTGTTTTAGCTCACTGATTGGATGTTTCTCATCACGATGTGACGCATATCTCAAAACCTGGTGATTAACCTGGTGATTAACAGAAACCCATAACTGACTGCACACTAACGTCACCAATAGGGAGGGAAGTGAGAAAACTCATTCCTGGAATTTGGGTAAACTGTCTCCCAAACTACTGCTGGTGGTCTCAAACCTCTTGACCACATACATTTGACTAAATAACTAATTGACAGCAAGGGTAGCACTATTTGTAACGGAAGCACAGTTAGCAAGAGTTAAAACTGCTGAGAAAATAAGAGCTATGCTGGGTTGCTAAATCCACCAGGTGGGTATTGGTGAGAGTTTAGCTTATTGCAGATATCTTTATCTGCATATGTAACAAGGGATGTCGGTAAACTGTCAAAGATATGCGCTCTCTAGTTAATCCACCAGAGAGCACTGAGAAGGTTATTTATTCAACTGTAAAAGGCCCTGCTCAGTATACATCTTGTTCATGTTAAAGAAGGAATATTGGATGCTCTATGGTTGTCTTTTTATTTATTTTTACTCTAAAATATTGATAGTGTTAAAAAATACAAACATTTCCCAGCTCTACATAAATGATAGGCCTTGCACAGTATGTGTTTTGAGTGATTCAGTTTGATGAGACCTATCTCGTCAAGTTGAAGATCACATCAAACATTATGACTTGTCATAATGGTTAACACACGTGTTACTAATGACATTAACAATGCCTCTGTATTCAAGTGTCTTCTTAAGTCAGTGTGACAGTGAACCAGCATGCACAGTATCAATAAACTGAAAGTGAAGCAGCTGAATGGATTTCTACTGTGACATGTAAAAATGTGTATTCTGTGTAAAAAAAGAAAAAAAGAAAGAACAATTACCAAAAAATACCAATAGTGCTCTGTCATGGAAGACATTTTGACACGTCTCATTTGGATGTCACAGGTGTAAAAATGAAATCAATGATGGCTGAATTTCATTTCAGTGCCTCAGCTGGTGCAACAAGACGGTGAGGGAGATGCAATTAGGCACAGTCTACCACCCGACCCGTCCTGAGAGGAGGTCTAATCAGGCAGCATAAGTGAAAACACCTGTGCAAGTGGACCATAAAATATAGTCAGACAGCGATGGCAGCAGATTAATTGATGTCTACGGGAGACCAGAACTATAATAGCAGTCATCCCTCCGCAAGGGGATTGAGTTTCCTCCCTCTGGTTGATGTTTTAGAACACATGTAGCCTGCAAAAATGACTATAGTATTGATTTCCTTTAAAATGATGTGTGAGACTGAGGACAATTGTACGAGTCAGATTTGACATTTCTCTTTTATTGGGCTCTGGGGAAGCTTGCAGTGGCTTTTACCGCCTGGAGTGCTGGAATGAGGTTGTTAATAGTATGCATGGTGATGATAAACAGGAAGCAGCACGTCCAACAGAAACAAACCATTTTGAAGGCGATGTCGGGTGGAGAAGAATTCTACCTATAACCTAATATTAGTATACTAATAGCTTAATGTGTTAGACATTTAGATACAGATAGCTTATGACCTCTGTGTCGTGCTTTGAGAGAAGTCCAGTCCACATATTGTAAATGCCAAATTCACATGGTTTTGATTCAGGATACAAATCAAACTCAACAGATATTATTAACCATGCATGTAGTTACATTAGTTTGAATACATATCTAGAGCACATGAGAACCCTCTTGCACAGCAGCTGGATCAGGTGCTCCCTGGGTGCTTATGTTATCGTAGCATATATTGCGAGCAGACCAGCAGCTGCATATAGCCTGCAGCTGGGATTAAATACACATGCTGTTGACTAAAAATAGCTTCTCAATTAGGAGACAAAACAATAAATCAAATGCTACATGTCCACATTTTTGAAAATCACATTTCCCTTTGAAAGATCTCCCATGAAGCATGGATGAGCTCACTAGCATGGACTTTCAATTGAAAAGTTTAGTGTCTCATGGTGGTCTGAATTGTTTCCAGTGCTTCTCTGTGGTACTGAAAGGACAATGCTTGAGAACATACTGACAGAGAATAGATGTTGGTAGGCCACTTCAGTCGACGATATTTGTTAGTGTCTGCTTTTAGAAACTTTAATTGCATCCCTACTTTCAGCAGCGTGTCTGAGTCTCTAAATCTAACATTTTCTGAAAAGAAGTTGGATTTTAAATGAAATATGTTTGCTCTTGGATTTAACTAAATTAATTTCCTTTCATGAGATTCACGTGGCTTTGTAACAGAGAGAAGTTCTCAGTTTCCTCCAAGCTCTCTCTCCTCCATGGAGCTCAGAGAACAACTTTCTTCCTCTGCATCAGTAGCAACAGTGCAAATTATTTGACATGTCCATTTTATAAAACTTGCAATTTTCAGTTAGAATGTTGCTTGATACAAGAGGAGTCCACACATAATTGGATACCACCTGCTGCTAAACCTTAATCATTGTCATTCCTTTATTTGGTCACTGCATTACTGCAACAGGATGATAAATGGCTCCCTCTAAAGGCTTTATACGTTCATGCAATTTACTGGCTTCCTAAGACACACCTGAGCCAATGGAAACATATTGTATAGTTGCATATCTGTTTTGGCTATTTAGAGTGACTTGCAAAGTAATGTATCTGAAAGGATGTGCTTTATATCAAATGAATAAAGATTATATCACATATTACCTGGGGTCCTTTCAAAATCCCTTTTTTCCACAGACAAGATTTCATGTGGAAAGAAAAGGACATTGAATGACAGTTAATAAGTTATGTTTTTACAAAAGGGATTTAACCAAAAAGCAATATTTTACAATATCCCACAAGGTCCCATATCCAGTCCAATAACAGCCCCAAATGAAATGCAAAATCAGCATGAATGAATTCTAAACATGACTGTAACCAATGCTAGGCACTTATGTGAATCAGAGAAGGGCTCCACCAGTCATATTAAACAGTAATTGACTTGCAGCGGGGCAGTCAGGCCTCCTGTCATGATAATGAAAGGCGTCCAAAACAATTCAAGATCATTTTCTAAAGTGCATGATGATCTACTCTCATACAACTGCTTCTGTCACCTCTCCCACAATGCAGCATGTCCATTTAAATGTAAAACAATGTTGACATATTGATCTTATTTAATGGCCAATTGCATTGTTGAATGATATACGCAGAGGGGAACTACAGGGAAGAGTAAAGACAGACATGTTGTCTAATAACTAAGACTTTTCATACCCCTTTCTTCTATCATCTTAAATGGCACCTTGAATACCCAAACTAAGTGTGTTATGCACTGTACTTGTGGAGACACTGGATCCTCATTTGAACTGAATTATATTATCAGTGCAGGTACCTTGCTACTGAGGCTGAGAATACTCTTTGACAAGAAGCTGATCATAAACGCCTGTTACCATTTGATTGAATTGACGTGAAGCATGTATTTACCATATTTACATCTAACTCACTGTTTATTTTCCCTCTTATCAGACACAAGGTGGATGCTATGGGGCTCCTGTGTAAAGCCAGCAGGTTTGGTTCCATGCCATGCAAACGGACAGTCTCCTGTGAGAAGAAATATGTGCCTGAGGGACCGTAGCCAAGGATCAGGTCATGCTGCTCTACTGTGAGAAATAAGAGTTGAAGCGTTCTTCATGTAAACCAGATGTCTCTGCTTTCCATCTAAGCTCAGACTACCGGGACCCCAAGTGAGTACACTTCTAATAGAGTGATGGTCAACCTATGGAAAATACAAGGTCCATTGTACCATAGATCAAAAATACCAATCTGACACTGCTTCTAAACAGGGAATAGGATGTGTTTTTATGCCAAGATCGTGCTATAATAAGTTATCGCTTGGTGATCATTTGAATAGTATGCATCCCAGACATATAAAAGAGCGTATACACTGGATGGCATTCAAGAAACTAATACAGTAACATTTTATTTTTACAAGAGGCCTGGACAGTCTGAGTTATACAAGACATAACTCATAAAAGGAGAATCGTGCAGAGCTGGGCTGTTATTGGGCAGAGGGTGAAACACTGTCAGACTGACTTCATTAATGCTGTTGTGATGGTATCTTAGATACTATTGTCCCTGAATGAACTGCTTGCTGGATATTTACACCCCCAGAAAATGTGACTTTCATTACCGATTTGGAGTGAGATTTGCTTACAGTGCTTAGTCATGTGAGTCCCCAGGATCTCACACATCACACCTCAGACCTCAGTTCAACTGGCTGGACTTCTTCCAACTGTTGGAGCTCTAGAAATACAGTATAGCTCTACTGTCTACAAATACCTTGTATGATATTAGTGGTAAAACATTACCACTATGTGTCTGGGGTTGTTATCTGCAGTGGAGGTAACATTTACCACTTGAACAATGCTTGGCAAAAACCAAGCTGGAGTGCAGCTCTCTGAGCATAATGGTGCACACAAGCACTCCCCAAACTCATAAATCACATTAAATATCCTCTCTGACACAGAGCTGTCTCCATTATTAATCATCTTCATTCAGATTTACTGTGATTACATTTTTAAGGGCTCTGGCTGTAGGATCTGGGTTCTTGTTGATGACTGTAAGAGCCACTAGATACCTGGTATTCATTACAAACCTATTATAATGTCAAGTCTGTAATACATTTCCATTATACTAAACACACAGTGTTACCATGAGGACCAACTTAAGCACAGCAGTACAGATCGGCTCGAATTATGAACATGGGAGACTAGGGAGAAGTATAAATCTAAAAATATGTATCCTTAACAATAGAAAAGATGCAAATGCTCATTGTAATAGATTTTAAATATATGTTAAAACAGTTCCCCTCTTCTTGCTGCTAATTAAATAGTAAAGCACATCCTCATGGAGGCAAACATCATAGTAATCTTATTATATGTCCAAGCATCTAATTAACAATTAGGGTTTGTTTCCTTTGGTAATAAAGAAAGGCTACTATAAAATAAACTTTGCATTTACTGCACTGCTACAGTTGGTTGTGGTCATACATACTGAGGCAACTAATAAATAAATCTATCAATACATCTAGAACGTTATGTTTTGCATTTTTTTAACAACACAAGGCCAGTAAAAGCGTCACTTTAAATGGAAACAGGAAACTGTTTTGCCAAAGTGGAATGACCATGAGTGTTTTCAGGCTCATTAGGAATGATATAATGGTCCAGAAGGTTATGCACATATTCACAATGCACATATTTGATAAGTTGGTATAGTTAAATCATATCGCTGTTTGCCATGTTTGTATTTGTCAGGCTTGAAGCTTCACTGCTCAGGGAATTAATAAACAGCTTCTTCCAGACTTTTTTCCAGAACCCCACCTTTTAAAGTTTGAATTATGATGTAAGAAAAACCACTTTTTTTTTTTAGTTGCGTCTTGCCAAATGTGACAACTTTTTCCAGTCACACCTCTTTCAACATCAGCAAGTTGGCACAAGCAAAGGCTTCAGCTGACATCATTTCACCAAAAGGAATGAGTTGTCAACAGTCCACACGTAAAGCTTATTTGTTCGTCATAGACTGGTAATGGACTTAGTTATGTTGCAATAGTGTGGGAAAAAACAAGCTCCTTTTGATATATTTCCCTTTTAAGAAAATTAAATAACAATTGCATGAACTATATATACAGTAAAAAAGGTTCAACATGTGTTCAATTTAGATCAAAGGGAATTAACGACACTCCCTTAAACTCCTAAATGGCTACATCATCCTTAGGGAATTCCAGCCACTTCCGGAATCTGGTTGCAGGCCATGAGCTCAAGTTCTGTTTGCTCTTGAGCTAAAAAAAAAAAATGTTTTAAGTTTTGCACTTCCTTTATGCAATTTGGACATGCAATAGCTTTTCAAAAGTGATGGATGTAAGACATCTGAATCACATCCCGAGCCAAATTTTAGGACATGTGGATCATCAAAATCTCCAATAACGTGCATAACCCTCATCATCACTGCCTGCGACCCGATGTTAATATCTCCGCTCCACACATTCAGAAGAAGTTCGAAAAGTCCAGATATCTTTAGTAACAAGTTGATGAATGTTGTCTGACATTTCCAAAAAAATCTAATCTGACAACAACTGCAAAGCCCCGCACCGTGAAGTGATCCGGCCACTGACCTGAACCGACGTCTCCTCGGCGTCGGTACCGTAATGCCTCATCAACGCCGGGTCCAAACTCCTGGTCTGTCTTAGTCTCCGTTTGGAAAGAGTTTTGGGGCTCAGCGAGCACGAGAACACACTGCTTAGCAATCCTTGAGCGGACATGTCTCCTTTCAGCTGGTCAATTTGTGATTGAAGAGCTGTGAACGAGATGCATATCTCCGCTGCGAGTCCAAACGGAGCGGAGGAGCAGCGGCGTCTCACAGCAGCGGCAAGTCACCAGCGCGTCACCATGCTGGAGGTTATGAAATCCTCGCCGGGAGTGGAGTCCCTGAACACCCCCCCCCCCCCCCCCCCCCCCCCCCACCTCCCTCTGACTCAGTACTTCCTACTTTCGTGGTTTTAATAACGACATACTGAATGCTAATTTCCCCCCAAAAGATCAAAACAAACAGTGAGGCATACACCGAAACCTTCGGGCAAAAGCTTAACCTGTTTATGCGTGAGTGTGGCACATTTTTGTCGGTCCTCCTGCTGTGAAATAGAGTTGTGATGCACAGCAGTCAATGTGAATAGAAATGTAATTGATGAAAACGTTTTCAAATATGCAGTTTGCATGCAGTTTATGAAAAATAAACCTGTAAACAAATGACCCACAAGACAAAAAGTTAATTATTATATTTTTATACATCTGTTATATTTAATTATGAATTAATTAATGGAAAATGTATCCACTCGTCCAATAATTAGTATGCTCGAGACAAGACATTGCAAATTGTATTTTAAATCTAAATATATAATTTTTAAATTTAGAATATATGTCCCAGTCAGTGTTATTACATAATTTAATACATACACTTTAAAAGTCACTCAAACTTCAGAGTTAATTTTAACAAAGATGCATATTGTTCAAGGACACAATGATGCTGCTTTTGGTAATCTTTTTATTTGACATTATCAGTTTTAGGGTAACGGTCAGTGTTTTTGAAAGTGATAATACAACAATGTAATAGTAGTAATGCAGTATAGTATTCTAGTTTCTGATTTGCAAAGATTCACAACATCCATATTTTAGTGGGGTCCTTTCTGAACCAGAATACATCCCAAAAACTTCAAAATAAACCTTTTGAATATTCTAATTTGGCTGTCACCTGTATTTAGTTTAAAGTGACCCTTATAACAAACAGAGACATTGAACAGACCTTGCCCACTGCAGTCGTCTCTTGACCACACCACATGTTTCCTCACCGTAAAGCCGTTGAGATACTTGGCATGTCATGCCCTGGGAGCAGACCCTTCCTGTGGGAGCCCGTAGGAAGGGACCTGTGGGATAACATGACATGTGAACCGGCACTGTATGGACACGATAAGGATTCATCAGATGCAGGGTCTACCAAACAGACAGGGGAAGTGGTGATAAGAGGGCGGCTTTGCGTTTGATCCACTTATTTGGTGGTGGCGAGGTTTGGAGTGACTCCAAACAGATTCTCATCAGACTTCCCGTTATGCCATTTCTCAGGGGCACGCGTGCAGCTTTGGGAGCTCGCATCCACTCACAAATTAAAGGATGTCAGAAATTAACGTTAATGTGGGCTTTTTGAATAGCTCGCAAAATAGTGTTTGGTTTCAGATTCTTGTGCATTCATACTTCCAATGGAAAATAATATATAATTGATGTAATGACCTTTTATTAAATCTAGTTCCTATTTCTCAATGCAAATGGTGATTGCCCTCTTGATCAGCTTAAGCACTCTACTGTATGGTGCACATTTTGACAGCAGGAATATAATGAGCGATACGATGTGCAGCCTGCTGATGCTGTTAGGACTGCTGTTTCATTGGAACCATATAAGTTTCAGCGTATATATGTGGGAGGTCATTTTTGCTCGTGATATATTAGGTCAATATACGATTTTGAGGGGAGTAGATGAAAACAAAGCAGCCTCTGTTGGAGTATTTAGATTGTTTTCTAAACTTCTCTGTGAGGCTAAGGTGACCACAGTGTTGGTCTACAAAAACAAAAATAGAAAATCAATGTGCAAGAGACATTATGTGAATGATTACATTTTGAAAATAATTTCTGAATATTTATTACACTGGCTACTGGCCACATCAGGAATGGTATGGATGGGAAGTTGTACTTTAGAACTTATTGGTTATTTGTGAAGGGCATTCAAAGGGAAGCCCTGCCTGTGTGTGGTTGACAGGCTGGGAAGGATTGTTTCAGTCAGTATGGCATAAGATGAGAGACAGCATCCTCCTTTGGTGATAAACCCCCAACTAGACAACGGGCCACTAGATGGTGGTAGCACACACACTTTGCTTTCTAAGCATCAACTGAGTCATATGTGTCGTATTTATGACTCATTTGGAGAATTTACCTGGGTTGTTGCTTCCATGAACAGATTGAGCTGCTTGGTTTCCCTTGAGCAAACATGAGTTGCTGGGCGCCTGTTAACTCCCCGCTCAACCCCTTCCTTGTGCACTGTAACAGTATTGCAATGCAAGCATACTACAGCCTCGGGTTCGCTGTGTGGTAATTTGATTTACCACAAATTGAATTCATAATATGCGCCATTATAAGTACATGTATCATACAAATGTAAAACTTTGACAGGGCCTCAAAATCAGGTTATAAAGCAGAACCCACCTGAAGGTAATTCTCATGCAAGTGAATATTTTTAGTATGACACTCTCATATTCCCCGACAAAATTAGAATAAATCATATTGCCACAAACCAACTGCAACACAGTGACCCTGGGGAGGGGCGCTTTTTAGGTCTCTGGGCAATATCTGTACAATGCAATGTAATCCTAAACAAAAGCAGCACATTCCACCTTTGTAAGGCGTGTAATATCTTAACTTAATTTACTGCGACAGATGTAATTATTCAATGCACGTTTTAGGCCCTTTGGTGTTTTGTGGACAAAATAACATGACAAAATCCAAAGCACGAGTCCAACATAAAGAAATCTAATAAATTAAACAATGCTGCAAATGTAGAAATATATCTGCCCTTGTCTGACAAAACGAACAGTACGTTGTTTTTTACTATAGACATGAAATTGTATTAGATTAAGTTAAAAATTAATGTTCAAATATGCCATCAAAGAAATATCTTTCTTTGTTTTGGACCGCCAGTAGCCATTTAAAAACCTCTTGAGGTCAAACTCATGTGTTGCAACTATACTACAACATGTAGGCAAGTTCTGCTTAAAGTGCTTTTATAATGACGTCTCTGTATAATATACTGAAACTATGCAAAAAAATTTAATATGAATTGCTTTATTAGACTAACTTCGTTTAGCCGTGGTCAAATGCAGTGCCTCCTTTCTTTCACTTGTCTGTGCTGGTGTACTATCACACACATATTTAGTGAAGCCCAGGGCATCACAGTGTTATGAACCTTTAATGATACACATTAAAGAGTGAATCAGTCCTGGTGAGCTACCAAAAGAGAGCGAATTGGCACCTTTAGAAATGTTAAATTTGCCATTCTGTTCATGACACCTATTTCTCTTTCATTAGGTTGCAGATATTGAAAAACAGCCCTAATAAGAAGAAAAAAAGCTGGGTTCTGACTTAAATCAAAGCTCTATAGGGGGCTTTTTAATAATGTATGTTATGTAGGAGGGAGATCAGTTGCATCATTGTGCTGTATGTCTTCTTTTCTTTATTTAAGCTCTCACCAAAATGGTAGGCTTCACTTTAACACAGCAGAGATACAACATGTTTACTCAGTGAGTCATCACAGACATCCCATCATTTTCGGGAGACTATACAGTCTGAGAATGATACTGAGAATGGCTCATATGTATGCCTCCCTGGTGTAGATGCATTCGACGCAGACATGAAAAACACTGCATTCGTCTTTTGAAATCTGAGATGTGAAGACAAAACACATTTCCAACCCCTTTAGTAGAGTGCAGCTTTATCAGATAGGTGACTGCTATTTTTAATTTGATTACCATCTTACATTTGATAGCACATCTTCTCTATACTGAAGGGGGAAATGGGAGTAATGGTGAGAGGGAAATGCAATCTGAATGTCAGACAAGCACAAGGTAGCTGATTCTTCAAACATTACTGGCCACAAGGTATTGATTTTTCATTCCTCTCAATATCCCCTTGCCGTTAATAGCATTTACACCAGACTATCAATGTTTCAAGGAGGCCTCCCCTCCCCTTACAGTGCTGCCGGGATCTTCCAACCCACAAAGAGGCACACTTGATGCTTGCCCTCCATTATCTCCAGTTGTGGGTACCTACCTGAGAGAGAAGACATGGAAATTGAAAATTCAGGCAAACATGAAATTGGCTTTAGCAGCAGTTTGGACAGAAACACAGGGCAGCCGAGGTGAGTCTAAAGCTGTGTCACTTCTTTATTTTCCCACAATTTCCAAAATGATTGAAAAAAGAAATGTTTAATGATGTGTATTTTCCGGTATTTAGGATTGAAACATGTTGGTCCCACATCATCTGTTTTATATTTCATAGAAATTGGTGTAACGCATCTAATCTCTAACTGCACCAGCATAGAGTGTGGACCTTGAATTCTGCCTTTAGGTTGAAAATAGTTATGTGACATTCTAAATATAAGAAATGCATTTCAAAAGTAAAAATGTATTTTGTTTAAGACTGACGTACTGTATACAAACTAAACTAAAACTACACTATAACTATGTTCAGCTATAATTACAAAAAAAAAATACAGCCAGAAATATATATATATATTTTTTAAGAATGGGGTATACAAAATAATTTAAAAAAGTTCTGTGAAATGATTCCTATTTAATATGATAGTTGTCATCTGTATTAATAGATGACTGAAATCTGAAATAATTTCCCATTCTACCATGATCACATGCAAAAACCAATTATCTTACATATCGTCAGGCTAATAATTATCGTAATTCATGGCATTACAAATGATGCGTGTTCTCACAGATGCTGGCTGATAGGCTTGGAGCCCAGCCTGCAGCAAGCAAGGCAGTGCTTCTGATTCAAGTGACGCGTCGGCTTGGTGACCTTAGCAGCTTTCCATGGGCACATTGATTTTTCTCCCACATTACAGATAATTGCTGGATGCTGTGAAATCTATCCTCCCAGGCCAGCAGGGAGGAGCTTCTGCAGTGTGTTGACACAAGAGTAGCTATCTGATTTGAGGAATGTGATATCCTGCAATCTCATTGACTGCCATTGACTTCTGTGTACTTCCTGTCTATGGTATGAGTATATTTAGTTTAGTTTTGTTTCATGCCTGTTGGGGATAGGGTTATATATATATATATATATATATATATATATATATATATATATATATATATATATATATATATATATATATATATATTTGGTATTTGATTTATTTAAGTTTTGCACTTTCATGTTAATGTTTGATTAAAACAGCAAGTCTCACTTTCATGAGAATAATTACTTTGTCCAACTCTGTTAATGGCTATCCAACTTGCTTAATTAATTAGGACGACAAAAAAGATATTTGTCCCGATTCAAATTTGCAGCCCAATAGTCAAAATCACATTATTGGAATGAATGCAGTCTGCGACTTTTACAAATACATCTGTAACCTTTAGTGAGGGCCAAGCTGCAGTTATTATTATTAATATGAGTTTGCCTGTTATGTATGCTGCAAATCTCATCATTTTATGCAAATAGCTGCATCTTCTGTTTGTTCTGCTCCATAAAGTAATGAAAAAGTCACTTCCTGCCTGTTATAATGTCAGGCACATATTTGCTTTGATGGACTGAAAATATACTTGGATCTTTTTTTTTGCATGTGGAGGTAGCTGCACAGCTTTTTCTTTTTTTGTTTCAGCCATTATTTATTATTTATTTTAGCGCTTTGGGATGTTTTTGTTACATTTGCCCTGGCTATGTATTTTACTAATTAATCATACATTTAAATGGCGTGTTGCTGTCTTATAAGCTGTCGGAGCAATCTGCAAGGAAGCATGCTGCGTCACATTGTTCTCAGGAAACAAATGAGCCATCACCCACGCACAGTGAACAGCACATTAAATCAGAGGAGTCTAAGAACACACACTGCCTATCACCACCATCTTAAGTCATCACTGTTTTGACCCCAATACAACATGCTAAATGTGATTCTCGCTCGTGTGACACTGTGCAGGCTTATTTCACTGTGAACATCCCCCGTCTACGCTCTAAGTGGTGCGACCTGTGTGTCACGGAAAAACAGGCCACTGATGCAGCGCGCTGTGACCCAGGGGCGAGTGTTAGGCCACATGATTGGATGGATTCATGTGCAGTATTTATCCCACAGAAAGGTCTGCTTTTGTCTAACCTCACAGACCGCTCCATTGTGGCCATATGGCCATGCACAGCTACTGTATATGTGCGCAGGCTGCACCGTGTACAAATGACTGAGACACGTTCACGAATAGAACGTTACTGTATACAGCAAGGAAGGTTGTGGAGAAAAACACTGTCTTTGTTGTTACACAAAGCTGAACTTTCAGTTGTCATAGGCATGGGATGTGTTATGCAAGCAGTTCTACTTGCTTGCAGAGGCAAAGACACGTGCCTCGCTTCATAACTAATGGAAGACTGTGTATGCCATTCATGCATCAGAGAGTCTGCATGGCATAATCCAGCGTGAACTGTCATGATGTTAAAATGCCATAGCTTTATGGGAGAATGCCCTCAAAAAAAAGAAAAGAAGAAAAACTTGCTAAAAATATGAAATATACTGTATTCATTAAATTAGAAATGCAAAATGATAAGCTGCATTATATGACAATACATGTGTGCAATTATGAATAATACAAGTAATACTTAATGCTACTGTATAACATTTAGGTTCAGGTCTAATTCTGTGGTTTATATAGGATTTAGGTTTGGCTCTGTTAAGGGTGACAGTTGGCAGGCAGCTAGTGATAGAGTTTGGATTACGATTGAAGCTTAATTTTTAAGCTCTTCATGGATGATAAAAACACATGGCATTTCCAAATGCATCGTACAGGGATCAGATTAATATTTCAGATACTGCAATTTGGTTGCGTACTGAAAGGTTGTAAATAATACCATCAAGATAAAACTCTGATGTTTTTATTTTAGCTGTTGGAAACACTTTAAAATATGTTTTAACTCTCCTGCTATGACCACGAAATATGAAATATAAAAAAACACCACAGGTGAATTTCACCCGAACAAAACTCTGTTTTTTGAATGTTTTCCACAGGCATTGAGGCAGCCTTAATCAGCACGGCAACCCATTGGAGTCCAGCTGTTCAGCATTGATCCCTCTGTGTTTTCTGATGCACTGGCCCGGAATGTGATGTTATTTCATTACTGAGGCAGAGGCGACAAGCTCGGTCTCCTCCCCCAGGGCATCGGCCACTCACTTGGACAGGGCCACTGTATGTAATCATAACTGAATGACTTAGTCAGGCAAGCTCAGTTGCCTATGGAAAGTCCAAATCAAGCAGGGAGAAACTTCCGAGTCAGGAGGGAGGACGGGAACACGCATCAGTAAGAGAGGCTTGAAAGGCCTGGACAGGAAAAACAGAAACAAGTATACTGCATTAAAGACCTGTCATCAGCAATGGACCCAGACGACAATGAACTCGGCATCTTCACTGTCATTCAGTGAGTAGTGTGCTGCGGATTGATGTTCTGTGCTTACTTTATAATTCAGTCAGAGCTGATTATATCTCTCAAGATGAGCGTACTGATGATACAGTTGTTGCACAAAAAGTTTTGATTGCTATCAGTGTCTATGTATTAGATCGTAACAAAGACAGTCAAGTTTTTCACTTTGTTTGC
Source organism: Myoxocephalus aenaeus (assembly GCA_038501785.1). Taxonomy (NCBI): domain Eukaryota; kingdom Metazoa; phylum Chordata; class Actinopteri; order Perciformes; family Cottidae; genus Myoxocephalus; species Myoxocephalus aenaeus. The sequence continues at coordinate 1,977,317 of JBAMJR010000154.1, forward strand.
CCTTTTGAAGAATTGATAATTGACTCAATTAAGGCTATTGAAAAACCAAGACTTGATTCTGTGTTTGTTGTTGTGACTGACTGCCGTGGGTCACCCAGAAGAAGGAGTGTTCTAGAGGTGCAACGATTAGTTAGGTTAATTCATCGACAAGTTTTCCAAAAACCTTTTGCAATTTGTTTTTTCAAGCAGAAATAGCGAGGTAGTTGTTTTCAGCCACTCGAATATAAACAAAATCTTGTTTTTCTCTGTTTAATGTCATTGTAAATCACATATTGGACTGTTGGTCGAATATTGGACTGTTCGGGGCGACTGGAGCTCAGTGGTAGAGCAGAGGGATCAGACGGTTCGATCCCTGTCTCTGCTAGTTCATGTTGATTTGTCCTTGGGCAAGACACTGAACCCCGAACGTCTCCCGTAGCTGTGCCTCAGGTGTGTGAATGTTAGTTAGTTCTGATGGGCAGGTGGCACCTTGCATGGGAGCCCTTACCATCAGTATGTGAATGGGTGAATTGTGACAGGTATTGGTAAAGCGCTTTGAGCGGTCGGAAGACTAGAAAAGCGCGATACAAGTACAGTCCATTTATCATTTTACAAATTCTATGCATTGTTCATAATTGACAGATTAATTTATAATTACAGAAATAGTCATTGCAGCCCAATAAAAACATTTTGAAACATATATAGTGCTATGATGAACTGGCTAATGTCCACGGTGTACACAGCCTTCTACCAAATGCATGCTGGGAGAGAATTCAGCCCGGCGCAACCCTGAACAGGATAAATGGATGGTATGAGATGAATGCAGGATGAATGTACAGTACCAAAACGTGATCTGCCAATGACTCCCATAACATTGTTCGATATCCTTGACTCGGCATACAGCACCTCTAGGTGTTGCATATCATGGCAGTATCCTCATTATGTTGTTTTACTCACTCTCAGAATAGACAGAATAGGCTTCTGCCTCCTATAGTATGTATTTGAACTTTTTCAGCAGGTGTAGAGAAACTGGCAAATCAAATCCAAAACCTTTTCTAGGCATAGCAGAACTCAGCCAGGTAACACTTCACTTCTTCCCCCAATTAGTCACACCACTGAATATTTATGGAGAAAAAACGCATTCAGATCTTTAAACTTCCCACTAAAGGCTGTTTAATTCACAGAATAAATCAACCGCGGCAGAGGCATAATTAGTGTCGCACTAACAGATTGGGAAAGTTCAGGTACTGAGGTGGCTCATCACGTTGACAAACACACACAAACAAATGAAATGCGGATAGACATTAAGAGTGGTTTCTGAGGGCAGTTTGCTGTTGTGGCTGCTGACACAACTCTGATAGAGGTCCAGGGGCCACTAATGCTGGGTTAGGATCAGAGAGCAGTAAAAGCTACAAAGACACATAATCTCTTACTGCACTGACGTCTATAATGCAGCCCAATGTTGCAGTGTTACACTTTACATGACAACATGATCTCACAGTCCTGTTTCTGTTCACTGTTTTGTTTTCATGGTTTAGTTTAGAGCGCGTATACCTGCATTGTATGCCCTTGCTATCCAGCATGGTTAGCAATTAATGCTTAGTGGTTATGTGCTGCTTATTTTTGCTTTAAAAGGCAAGCAACGTGATCCAAAAGCAGGACTTGCAAAATTTGAGCACTGCTGGGCTTTAAGTGGCCAAGTGTGCCAGAATGACTGAAATCAGCTGTTTTAAAGGGGACTCGGAGAGAGAGCAGAGTTAGGGATCAGCAGGGCAGCTGGGTTTTATCGGTCAAAGCTTCAGCCATAGTCTCCTTAGATCACGCTTCTTTCTGACCCTAATATCCCCTGCCGGCCTCTGGGCCACAAGCCCAAATGGACAAACATAACTGTCCAGAATACGCTGAGTCTCTCTATCCTCCGCCACAGGACACCACGATTGCGTTTCAAGCAAATTGTCAGACATGTTCCTCGCTCATCAGCGCATCATTGATGTCTTGTGTGTACTCTGCAAAAAAGATTGCTTGTTCCCTTCAAGAGATGTATCATCAGCTAAACTGATCCGGAATGTGATTAACATAATGATTCGGCCCCTTTTCCTTTTTTTTTTTTGTTGAACAATTGAACAACCCTCTCTTAGCAGGTTCAGATATTTTAAGTACTATAAACCTGTCAGAGACAATCGTGAGCTTCACCTTTTCACCCATCTAGTTGCATATTTTATATGGCAGAAAACAAATCTGAGCCTGAGTGGAAGTGACAACATTCTTTATTGCATGTATCACTCTCAGCAAAGGCACATTGACTCACCCTGCAGAGCCTTACAAGTTGTGGCATTTGAATATGGGGTGGTTGCTATTCGACTGTGAAAGCAGTAACAAATCGTAGCTTAAAATTCCTCAACTAGTATTTGTATTCTACGTATTTGTATTTATTTATCCATTACTGCCTGCCTGATATTTTTTATTGATTAGAGTGTTTATTATTCTGTCAAGGCCCCAGCAGAGATTCACACTGAATATACATAGTTGAGGGATATCTGCTTTTACTCTTTTTAAGTTGCATTATTTGGACTCTACCGTGTTGTGAATGAACAAGAAGAGTACTGTGTGTTGCCACAGTTTATTGACATTTTGAGCTATATTTATTGATGACTGTATATCTGTATTCAACCAGCGTTGTCTAGCTGTGTGTTTCATGTATGCACATCACAGAGCAGGATAACAAGGTAAATTGTCTGTATGAAGTTCCTTTTTAGCTAAGCTGTCTGATCCACCTGAAGAAGTAGCAAGCCTCCTTGGATCAGAGACCGCAGGCTAATTGGCTCTTGGTGGGTTTTGACAGAGGTGCCTCACATGTGGTGTTTGATTTATGAAGGGTGATTCTTCCTCTTTGAGATAATAGACAGTTGGGGATTCTTCATCTGGAGATGGGGCTGGAATTGGAAGTTACCCTTTGCCGAACTATGTCTGGTTTTAGATTTGCAGGTTCGTCTTGCTCATTTATCAGTTTACCATCAACTCTGACATGAAATGCAAACTCTCAAACACATTGAAATTGCCCTACATCTTGAACTAGATGGAGAAAGATATGTATTCCGATCTAAAAAAGAATATCACCAATTAGATTAGATTGAAGCATCCATTAACATGCAGCTGACTACTTGAAGCCCCAATCGTCTCCCCTCTGGACTTTGATTAATCACACACATCTTATTATCTACTTTGGAATTCCATAATGCATGTAGCGATCTAACAACCCCGATCTTCTTTTGGCACTGTTGCATCAGCTCTCTGTTAGTCTGTGTTGGGCGGATTGCTAAAATGTTTGGAGGCCTCTCACGAGTGCCCTCATTGAGGGAAAGCATTTAGCAGCTGAACTGTTTGGAAAGGTCAAAACAAATGCAGTGTACAGTATGGGCATCCTAATGTGCAGCTGTAAGGCAGAGACCTCCGCTGGGGAGGGGGACACATTAGGTCCTCCTGTCTCTCCTGCTGCTTTCACTGACCCTCTGTTGCTTTCACACTTTATGAGCACATCACGCAGCGTGTCTCGGTCATGTCATCTCTCTCATCTTGTTCAGCCTTTTTCCCGCTTGCTGCAAACACACCACATGGTTGGGGATTGATGAGGCTAGCCTTTGGGGAATTCTTGGGAGCTGGCTGCCTCCTTTAGTAGTAATCTGTGTGGCCCTTGCTGCCATACACGTACTCGAAACCCTCTCACATTCCTCTTTCCTCTCTCTTCCACTCTCATCTCCCAGTACCATCGCCACCCCTGTCCCTCCCTCCCTCTCTCTGCTCCTGGCGCTTTCTGCCTCTCTCCAAAGCTGTTGTTACTGTGCGGCTCCCGCACATCATTCCACCGCGATGGAAATTAAATGAAGGTGGCTTAACGCAGCTAACAGAGGCATGCTTTGAAGGATGTAACCGGGGGAAGCTGCTCTGCCAGATCCTTTTCCATGGGCTGTGGATTTGCGCTGCTGAGGCGAGGACACAGCAATCACTCAGCCATGCAGAAGCCCAGACAACAGGACTAATCTCTCCACCTGACTTGTGGAAGCTCCACTTTTTTTCCTGAATTATTTATTCCTCGCTGCCAAAGACAGTGTTGTACAATGGAGCCGGAGTGAAGTAGATGATAAATGTGTAGCTTTGACTGCAGTCTGCAGCATACATGGATGTGTTCAGCTTTGTGAAGATGCCAAAGCTGTCAGGGTGAGTCCGATGGATGCTGCTATGTATGTATGTGCCCGTCTGTGTATGTGCCTGTTCGTTCTCTGGTGGTGTTTTGTGACGTACAATTTAGAGGGTGACACAGGAATCACATGTGGAGCGGGGTGAATAAAATGCTGAGTTATTGATTGCTCAAGGGAGCAAGTTGTGCAGTCATGTATGATGTGAAAGGAATGAGCAAGTGAGGGAGATGGGAGTAGGGGTGGATGCAGAAGCGGATGCGGTTCATGCATCTAAACTGTCTCTATCTAAGTTCATGAATTTATTATACTGCAGACAGTAGTCATGGTTTCTTGCTTTATGTGGTGTCATGAAACCACACATGTTCTGAAACACTACAAAGATGAACTGCAGTTGTTTTAGATTTTAAATCACTTCAGGCAAAGGGCCACAGGTAATGATTAACAATTCACAGTAGAGGGGCGAGTCATTTTCCAACATCCTATTTTGGTTGTGTAACGACAACATATCTTCTTTACAATCGAGCTTGATCTTTCTTTGGTCATGAGGAGGTATTCATGATCATTTAATATGAACGGTCAAGTTCACATTCCTATGGCCAGAACAGGAGGATGAATTTATTTTTTAAATTACAGTTTGACAATGAAATAGAAAAAAAAACTATACATTGAAGTTTACATTCTTATTCTTATGGCAACTTTGAGTGTAAGAAAGAACTGAAAATGTGATTTGTGTGTCTTTTGTTTCTCTTTACATCGTTGACAAGTATTTGGTATGTGAAGTATACATTCAATTAACAATGAGGAATGAATTCATTGCCTGGGCAGACGCCTCACCTTATGCACCCATGGGTCTGCTAGATTGAGTTGATCTGCCCCAGCGGACAGTAATCCTCCGAGGGGATTTGGCTCCATCAGAAACACTCCAGACCACTGGTGGTGGGAACAGCTGATCATACATGGGAATGATTAAATAATATACTGCGTGTCACAAGAGAGCACATTGAGTGCATTTCATTTCCATTGTGAGTCATCAACGGACTGCACTGGCATATTCTTCATTAGTTTTTTTTTATTAGATAGAAAGAAAGACCAACAATGATCGCAATTTACTGTAGAATGGAAGCATTACATTGCTTATCAGTATTTAGTTTCTTTCTTGCTTCCCTTTTCTAACATTCCTGCAGTAAATCAGCCATGTAACAGGACTGTTGTTTTCCAGTTAGTATCCCTTCACAGCAGCATTTATGATGCGGCTCTCAGTGGACCACCAACGTCACTGACTCTTGTCACTGTTAATAAATGCCCCACAACGCTGTCCCTGATTATGAGTTACCATTGCCACACTGGCTTTTTTATGTTGCTTTCTCCCTCGAAGCTGCCAGCAAGAATTCAAGTCAGCCTGACGCTGTTTTGCTAAAGCTACAGAGAAACCCACTATTTAGAGATGTACAAGAAAGGGAACGTTTACCCTCATTGTCTCTGCCTCCTGCCTCCCAGACGTGTCTGCTGTCAGAGACAAAAGCACACTCTTGATTTCATTTTCTTCATTGTTTGTTGTTTTTAACTCTAACAAAAAAAGATAGAAAGATAACAAACTCTCCTCCTCTGTCTTCATGTTTCTAAAAAACAGGTTTGAGTCATTTGACCAAAGTTACAGGGCTCTATTTTGATCTTTACGTGTATAACTTTTACTTAACTTAGCTGGAAGTGCTGTTACACTTTTAATACTTATGAGCATGAATATCCTGCATTTATGAAAGAAGTGTCAATTACCACAGAATCATAGTGATTTTCTGACTCAGTAGGGTTGCTAAACTGTCTGTATGTGGAGGTGATTACTTAGCATGGCAAAAAGGTTTGGATTATTTGTTATTGTGTGATGATGACCGCATTATGTAAAAGATAGTTGTGTTCATTAAATGTGTTATTGGAAGCGTTTTCTTCTGGATGTCTTTGGCGAGATGTTGTCTCAACATGAATATGGTGAACAGTTCAAGCTAATTTAGTTGAACTGCATGACTTCCTTCCTGGCTGTGTTTTTCTTAAAAAATCTATTATGCACGCCTTTGTTCGACATGTTTTCACTGCAAACTTTTTGCACAGGAAATCACTGGTCTGAACACAAATTGATTAGCCTAAATGTTCATCAGAGTACATAAAGACCAAAAGATCTGACATTCTTAGCCGTTCAAATCAGAGACTCTCAGGGATGAGTAGATCAGAAATGGCTCAGGGTCAGAAATGGGAGCCAGCTGGCTGGTGGACGAGGTCTCAGGCAACCATTTATTTTGTTCTGTCCTTTAGAGCTTTTAGCATAAAAGCAGCGAGTAACACAATGAGGTGAAGGAGAATCTAAGTCTAGTTCAGTGCCCACAGGGTGAATTCATCACTATATTTGGTTGATGTTTTACACAGAGTACTGCAGAGCAAAGGAGGCCTGAGGAAAATGCAGAGTACTAATGAAATAATCACAAAAACACTGATGTATTGCATTAGTTTTTATGAGGTGTGTGTGTGTGTGTGTGTGTGTGTGTGTGTGTGTGTGTGTGTGTGTGTGTGTGTGTGTGTGTGTGTGCATGCAATCACACACAACTCATTTCTGCACTCGGTGCTGCAGCAGGCTATACAGTGCTTTTTCTGTTTTAGAGGTAAACTAGATTCAGGTTGAATGTGAGGTTAACTTACACACGGTAAAGTAGCAGGAGGATCATAGCGGGTGGCCAGCTTCCCAGATGCTGTTTATTCCCACCCCGAGGAGATTAACTAACCAAAACCCTTTCTATATAGAGGCACCAGAGAGCCGCTCAGGATAGTGCAGTTGCCCATGGCAACAATATCAGTGCTTCCAAAGACAAACACAGAAATACAATATTCTGACAAAATAACGGGGAAAATAGACACTCTTATTCTCAAGAGTGTTAGTACTAATTCTAATCACCCAGGCTGATTTGATAGTAGAAGGGCTTTCCTGCAAATCAGGAAAACACAGTGTTTCCTTCTCTGATGTCAAGTGGACAAACAATTGTGATATATTAGTCACACAATGGGCAAGAACAATACCATGAAATTGAGCAATTTAGTGTTACTACATGGTCAGCAATATTTTTGAAATCACTGACAGCCAAGCACAACGTAATTGGCAGTTTGGATCATGTGCTATTGTGCCGCCTGGTGACCGAAGCATCCGAGCCAAAGTGGTGGCTGAAGAAGTCAAGCAGAGGGCAGATGTTTTCTGAAACAAAAGGCAGTGTTTTTTTTCTCTCCATCCTCAGGATGGAGGCGGTGTAAAGAGGTGTGGAGGAATAAGGCCTTTAATCAGAGAGGTTCCTCTGTGTCTGAGCACTTCTCTGCTCTGCTCCTCCCTGGAGATGGTCATCTCATCTGGTGTCTATTCTCCACAGCTTTCCTATCAAACAGAATCACATTAGCGGCCTATCTCTGCATGGACGTGTCTGTTTAACTCAAGAGCACCGTGAGGCATGTATTTAAAGTCACACTGGAAAACCCTTCACTGCCTGTCACACAAGGAGAGTAAAAAAATACGCTTTATTTGTATTCAACTTGGTGATAAATTGTGTGTGTGTTCAGTGGCAATAACGTAGACAGTGGAGTGGAGAGCACCACGATTATTACTGATTTCACATCCACAACATGCAGTGGAATCAAGAAATTCACAACGATTTTAAATGATTTTTTCTTTAAAGTTCTGTGTTGTGACAGTGTGATTGTATTCAGTGTTTATTTATGTTTGTATTTATGCATAAGAAACATGAAAATAGCCTGTTAATACATTCAATCCTATGAGACTGGGTGTCTAGATCACACACATGCCAAACTGGCTGCACTGGAAGAGAATATTGTGATGTTTGATTGATGATGGCATATGTAAAGTAAAAATGTATATTAATATGGCTCTCTGACCCTGTCTGGGATGTTTCCCCGATTCTCACCAAGTGCATTCTGGGATGTGAATGCTGAGCCTGGTACTTGAGCGATGAGCATGTAAATGCAGGTACAAATGTTGCTACCACTTGCAAATGAGAGTCATTGACGCCATCTCTTCTCAAAGGAAATAACCTTCTGAAAACCTCTTGAAAAATTACACTTGTTTAATTCTCAATACGCGTAATGGCAGGCATGTGGCACCAGAGTGGGGTTTCATATAGCCAACCCTCATGGAGGTTGTCAATTTAAATTATTCAAACTAGTGTCTGTGTTGGAATGTGCTCTTCTTGGCTACGGCTTGTCTATAATGCATAGTTACTCCATGCTTTAACAGGATTTCAGCCTTCATAACACACCAGAATGCTTCTCATGACTACCGTGTATTCAGAGAGATGAAAGCGAAAGTGAACTCCTGTGATAAACCAGGGATCACATTGTTCATGAAATGTTTATGAAGGACTGAGAAGTGATCGTTTCCCCATCTTGCAGATACAATTAGACGTATATCGTACTTATTATTGATAAACTTGGATGACATAATCTACCACTGTACTGCTCAAAATTAAGACTTTGAATGAAATTGTGTGTAATCAGATGATCAAACCTTGATGTTAGTTGCTGTGGTAACAAAAGGCTTATACTCTCCTATAGTTGCACTTTTTTTTTGTTGGGAGTCGCGATGCATTTTGTAGTTTTAGTGCGATGTTTCCTGAAAGAAATTACATTTGATTCCAACTTGTCATTCTAATTGTCCTCCCTCTGACTCTTGGGTAACTGATAATGCATTGTGTAACATGGCTTGCCCACTTGGCGCTCAATTACTTAGTCCGATGCGACTGTGCAGGCATGATTTATTAATGCTAGCTAAGGATCAGTTTCGATGTCCACCAGTGCGAACCTTTTCAGCCACTCTGTACGTTGGAGTGCTGCAACCCAATGGCATAATGCACCTCCCGGCTGCAGACAAAAGAAATCAAAGATCACAGTATGTATGACTATGCCATTAAGACACATTGTTGCTGAATGACAGAAAATGGATTTTGTGGAAATTTTCAGTTCAGAAAGATATTTCGAAGGCACAGCATCTGTAACTGTAAGTACATATGCATTATTACATATAGACCTTTGGAGAGATGTCATTGCCGAAGGTGTAATACTGCAGACATACTCTCATTAAATAATAATATTCATATGCTACAATACTTTGACCTTTTTAATACAACTCTTTGACTTTAATGTTTAAATCTGCAACATCCAACACTGCTCATGTTAACATGGCTGTTAGCTTTACTCAAGGGGCTGAAATGGAGGGCACCATAGGACTCATCAATGAGGTGAACTTGGCTCCAAAAATGTCAGACAGTATCCAGCTGTGTCCACACACATCTTTTGAGCTGCAGGAAATGTGTTCTAAATATACCCCAGTGAGGCCTGCTCCAAGCTAATGTACTGTAGGTCAGATAAATCCATATCCATGTGGAAACACTAATATCCACCAAACACACCAGTGTGTTGGGAGAGAAAGAAAGGTTACTTCCTGTGTTCAAAGCCCAACTTCAAATGTAGTTCACAAAAGGAAAAACATTTTCAGCAACAGCATAATGCTCTTTTAGGAATTTGTTATGATTTAATGCATCCAGTAGCACTTACGTGTGTTTTGTTGAACCCAGAATACACTTTGGCTTAGGTTGCATTATTTTTTTAACCAAGTGCCTCACGCTTTCACTGAATAGCTTCAGAATAGTTTGTAACCTTTCTCTCAGCTCATACATTGTGTCGATGAGTTGGCAATATTTTATTAATACCTCGTGAAATGGGCACGTGCGCCCATACAGAGCGATGTGTTCATGGGCACACTCACGCTAACACAGCCTCATGCAGATTCAAGCGCCCTGCACACAATTTATTATCAACGGTACAGTAACTGGGGAAATGTTTAGAGCGAAATAAAGAGGAGCTTTGAATAATGAATGCGAAGAGCCCTGTTACACGGCAGACAAGCCTTTGAAGTGACATAACTTACTGCCACCGCTTTCATAGCATCACCAGTGTGCAGACAGAAAGACCGAGATAAAGGGAAGACGAGAAGGAGGGTGCAGACAAAAAGACACAGAAAACATTTAACCAATTACAGTTCTTCTAAATATGTGCACTCTGCCAACTTGTAGCACAGGGAAAGGGCTACAAAGAATTGTGGTATGTTGGTAGAATCAATTTTTTATTAATCAAAGCTCAGCCTTTCATACAATAGAGTACAATGATTGTTATAGCTGGTTTATATATCCTCTGGTAAACTTCATCAGATTGTCTCGGCATTGAGCAAATCAAATGACCAGAACATTCCTTGGGGCTTCTTATAATATGCTGACATCTAGAAATAAAACCATTTTCATGCCTCATAAAGCACAAGATTGAGGCATGACAACTCCGCCTGTGTGTAGAGCTTACGTAATTAATTAGATTTGTATTCACTGAGTGAGCTGCAGCTATGGAACATTGTTTATCACGCTGGAATCAGACTGTCTCTTATCACTTGGGTTGAATCACTTCATATCAGCCCACGACTCTTTTATTTCCACTATGATTTAAATAACTCTATGACAAAAATATAATTTGGGGATTATTATAGAGTGAGATTAACTAATTCATCATATAAACTCTGAGCTTGATAATATAGGTGTTATGCATGGTTTGATATAAAGTTGATCAATGCTACATTTCTCATCCCTTTCTTCCTCTGCAGCCACAGGACCAAATCCTCAGGCTGGCCGCCCCCTTCAGGGACCTGGAGTGCATCACAGGGACCCCCCAATGGATGGGACATGGGTACCAATAGAGAGGGGCGTGACTGCTACATCAAGTAAGTGCCCTGTGTTTAAAGAAACAGAGGGGGAGCTTTCTCTGTCCCAGATGTTTCAGACGCGTTGCCAACCTGTGATTATTCCAGCCACGTCACTGCCTCCACACTGTCTCTATCTGTGCCTTCAGAATACTGATTCTCTTTTCCCTCCGCTGCTGCGCACACTCTGCCCCTGCCTACTCTCCCTCTCTCTCTCACACACCCACAACACTCCTCATGCAGCCTCCCAAATGCAGAAGAGGGCTTTTGAGAGTGTGTGCACGCTGCCGCCGAGGAAGAGATTCACCTGTGCAGGGACTTGTTTTGATCTGAGCGTCTGCACATCCCCCAGAGGATGCTGGGTTATAGTGTGTCATCAGCCTAATTGATCCTTTGTAATTGGCACTTCTGGATATCTGTACAGGCAGGTAAAAATAAGCTCTGCACTGGTTGTCTGTATAGTTTTGTGCACATATTCTAATGTGACACGTGAGTGTTTTTGCTAGTTTTGTCTGTTCTGTTGATTCAGCTGGGCTTCCCTCTATTTTTCTTGAGAGTAATATGCATTTATACTAGAACAAAAAATATTGCTGCACTCACGAACCCCTGAGCATACTAGATTATGTCTGTTTGCTAAAGGTTTGCTCCTTTCATTTGTAAACATATAATTAATTATAACGTGCAATAACGTGCACGGTATTTGTATGTCATAGATGCATCTCTCTAATGTGGAAAAAAAATCTGTGTAGTTAGGAGGTGAGTACTTGTCACACATGGGTTATAGCATGAGAAGCGTGATGTCAGAGGAGTTATATAAGAAGCAAGGAGCGGTGAAAGTGCTGGATGCAGAGAATGTGTCTGGATGAGGCAGATCATGGAGGCTGTTTTGGCTTCATAGCTTTCTAAATTTGAGGAAGACTCATGAATAATCAAATGCTTCTGTGACTGTCCATGGTCATCTGAGTTTGTCAAGGCTCCAGGGTGCTGATACTAAATTGTTATATTTCTCGGAATACATGTCTAGTCTGCGTGACAGGAGCACATGAATAAAGCAGTAACTATTTAATATTTACACTGACACAAGACATTTAACATAGATGTATTTTAGTTTAGAGACTTAGAGAGATTGTTAAACAGAGTAGATAAATATTGGGGAAATGACAGATTGAATAGAGACTTCTTCTTTGTTATGACTGAGAATGAGATGGCAGGATGGCAATTTCTTTTCACAGTACACAAAGATGTCAAAGTGAAATGTGTTTCCACCAGTACTTACATTAAGCCACATGTATTAGAAAAAACTACATCTCTATTTGGGAGGTTTAGCCTGCAAGGAGGAGTGACACAGCAAATAAATATGCCAATACAAACTGACTGTGATTGCGTTATTTTAAATAAAGATTGCGTTCTATGTAGGACAAATATAACCCCCTCAGCACTAACAAGTTGAGAGCTGTGTTAGAGCAGCCTTTCAGAACGAGAGAAGCAGGATATTGCTTTTGGTAATGAGCTTACTCCACTTTGTCCAAAATATGCTTTTAGGAACCAACAGTGAAAACAGTCGTTTTAGTTTGTACAGCCATAGCCAAGCCAGCATGTCTTGCTCCTCATTGTTGTTCATCTTGTTAACTGCATAGCTCACAGTGCAGCTCGTGATTGCTGTATAGAGTGTTGTGCAGCTACGCTAGCAGCTAATGAGCATGATTAGGGACCATTAGATGCATGGCTCTCTGCACAATGGGAATCCAGCCATGTTTAGCAGGTGGCGTGTAGGGGAGGGGACAGGACTCTTCCTGAATGCGCAGGTCCATATGGTTTTGATTTGTGCACAATCTGTTGAGTTTGTCATTTGAGAGATAAAACTGACACATAAATCCAAACTAAATGTGTCTTCGAAGGACCTTCAGAAATGTAAAGTGATAGCGTTCACTGTGCGCTATCATGAGTTGTTGTTTAAATACTGAAGCAAATGCCTTGTTTTAATGTTAGGGGGGACAAAGGTAAGGACAAAATGTCATTTTAAGAAGCATTGCAATTAATTATATAAGTAATTGGCGGTGGAGCTCTCTGTCTCTTTGTATGGAGGCTTGAGTGTGCCACTGAACTCATTTTGGACTTGAATCTTTAATTATAGAATTAGATATTTAACTGATACGTTTAGAAAACTCTTTGGTACATTAAAATGCATGTTAATGGTATAATTACAACGCAATTTGTAAAAATTGTTAATAAATGCACAAATTAAAAATCATTTAATTTTCTGGCCGTCTCGCTTCAACTGGCAGTAAGTGCCGGTGCCATGCCGGTGTGTTGTTCTGTTTGTGCCACATTGCCAGACTGGGCGTGGAAATATTTAAGTGGGTGTGTTATGAATATTTGGCTACTCTCCAGTATTATCTAGAAAGCCTCTGGATACCTATAATAGTATGCTGACATGATATAAGAAATATATCATATTGCATAATCAAAGACAGTAATATGGGAACATTCCTGTACACAGGGCCTGTTTGGTAAACTTGTGCTTAGCTTTTATACGTGTATTGAGTCTGTATGAGTCTGTACAGCATTTCCTACCCTTTATATTTTTCTGCAGTCCTGTACAAGACAACACATATCCTGCCGCTTTCATGTCAGATAAATATAATTTCAGGTCCATTTTTTTTTTTTATAGGTATTTGTTAATAAAGCTGCCAAATTAAACCAAGCCTATTTTAACTTATTTACACGTTTTCCTATTTTCAGGATGATGAAATGAAAGGGTGCGCTCCAATACCCATATTTCCATACTATTTAGGAAGCCAGAAAAAATATTGTTTGTCTCAATACAAAGTATGCCAAATGTAGTATGCCAAAAAATACCAGGATTTTTACTGCATCGGGGTGTATTTGGCAGTATGCAAGACAGCATGCTTTTCTGGCTTTTCTGACCCACAATTCTCTGTGCAGAGGAAGATACGTCACATTGTCTGAGACGCAGAGAAAGGTCTTTTTTTATTTTTCCAATTTATCACAAAAGACGAATACAACTTGAACATACAGTTAAGTAGAGTTCATGTCTATCTCCGCCAACCCGGTCTTCCAAGTACAGACATCCATACACAAATACACCCATATAAATACGTTGATAAAGATATGTTGACAGCACAGCTCGTTGACAGACTGTGATGGATATATGACCAAGAGGGCTACATTTCAGGGCGCTTTATTATGACAAAACAGCATGTCCCAATTGTACATATAATGCATGCAACAGTGCATACTTTTTTAAGGGCAGCTACAGGAAGTACTAAAAGTGAAAAGAAAAATATGCGATTTGAAACGCAGTCAGTGTTTTCTCCTAGATGACCTCAGGGACAACCCACTCAGCTCATTATTTTCAATTAGCTCCACCTTTTTAGGCTTGTTACTGCAGGCTTTGCACATACTGCTTTCAGTCGCTCTGCTCACACTACTTACCACACCGCCGTGAAATTAGAGGCTTCTGTGTTTATTTGACCATTTGTTAGATTCATCTTTTAATGGGTGTTCCAAATTATTGTTAAATTACTTTCAATTTAACTCTTTGTTACTCTATTTGACTAATATGCCTCTCTTTCAAAACCTGATAGTTATTATACTCATTATCATTTAAATTGAATCAGAAGCACATTCATTTTGAGGCGTTTGCTTAACGAACAGAATTGCCAGCATCCGTGTGTCAGTGGGATTGACACCAAGATGAATTTGTTACTGTAAAAACAGACAAGCTTTTTGCAGATTTGTTTTATTACGTTTTAAGTAATACACAATTTAGTCTTAGTATAACTTACCATTTTTCCCACTCATTGTTCCGTCTTTTCACATGACAAGAGCATACGAAGTAAAACAAGGAAATGGGAAGAGAAATACAAAACATTTCCTCTTAACCGGATGCGATCGGATTTATGTCAAATGTCTTCATTATGAGAAATATTCAATAGGTGCTACAGTAACAGCTCTTCAAATTAAAGACAATGCCAAGCATCAATATGCATATTTGATGATGGCCAGTTGTACCTTCTATAGATTAGTGTAGCTCCTTTTTATATCAGCCTACATGTAGAACAGAAAGTGGCTCTTTTTTTTTTCTTTCTGGAATGAAAAGAGGAAACTATTTGGTTAATTTAGAGCATCTTTGTACAGTTTGACATACATTGTAGAATAAGATTTAGGTGCATAATTCCAAGCCTGTTCCCACTGTAGCGATGTACTGTAGACCTTTTAACCACACGCCAAACAATAAAGGCCCCGTTTTACTAGAACTGGCTAGTAAAGTCAATGTTTACAGACTGTGGTAATATTGATCTATCTCTTTATAAGTCTTAGTACGTTGTAAAAGGTGTTTGTGGAACCCTCACAGAGATCAGGTTCACTTCTAGTTCAGGACTGATATGACCACAAAAAAAGCTTGTCATCAGTCTTTATCTATTCAGCAGCTGATTTTTTTCTTTTCTTTTTGTGTGGTTTATAGCTCTCGGAGAGAATTGTTGAATCCTTCTCCAAAATCTCAGTTGACAATCACTTAGCTTTGACCATCTTGTGGAACATGTTTTCTTGTTTTGTAGTATTGAGATTGCGATTGACAGATCTCTCTGTGTCTTTGGGCCACAGAAGATTAATTGTTAGTATTTAGTGGTGAATAGTACATGTGTCAAGAACAACTGTGAATTACACACTGTCTGCCCACGGCTTTAATTAACCAACATTGTTGGCACCATATGGAGCTGCTACTGCCTTTGCAGCCAGAGAAAGATGAGAAACGCTGTAAAACTCTGATCACAGAACATGTGAAAGCACACGCAGTGTCTGCATCGTCTTTTGAGGTCAAGAAGAGAATAATAACTGGATTGGAAGGGCAGAGGAAAAATGCATTTATCAGGTTAACAGACATGATTAAATAAGGTAGAAAACCTGCAGTCTTTGTTCACAGTCATCAAGATAGCAAATCGCAAATCGCAAACTCAGGCCGGCAGGAGATTTCAACAGCACACTGCACACCATACCTGTCCTGCATCATTAGTGTGGCAATGGCAAAGCAAAATACCACAGAATACCACAGAAAATTGCAACTGCTCTTTTGTAAAGCGCACAGTGGATATCTGCAATGTGAGAATACAAACATTGCAGCCTGATTACCATCGCCCACATGTTCTATTTTTGCAGCATTGCACTCGGTCCTTATTTCAAAACAATATCTTGCATCTTGTCTAAATTTTTTTAGGGATTTAGGTAAACAACCATGTTCTTTACAGTTAGTGGTGACCTCTATTGCTGTCACCTTTGTTTAGATCTTTAAACATCTGTTTCATTGCTGCGCTGCAGTTGTCATTGGCTCTTTAAGATGATGCTTTTTAGTGGTTATATTTGATAAGCATATTTTTACTATTTTAGAGCTGCAATTAACAAGCATTTGTATTATATAGGAACATGCTCATTTTTTTTCTCAATTAATTGATTAATCATCTGTTCTATAAAATGTCAGACAATTGTCATCAATACCCATCACAAGTTCCCGGAGTCTAGGGTTGTGTCTTCAAATGTCTTGATTGTCCAACCAACAGTCCAAAGCCAATTTCCCAAAAAATAATTGACTTATTTATTAAAACAGTTGTCAAAATACTTTCTGTCAATCGACTTATCATTTCACCTGCAGTCAACATTATTGCATATTTAAATGATGAATTGTTTTTAACATGTCCCCAACATGTTTACTTAAAATGAAATGTATTGCTTGGTGGTGTAAAGACCTAATTTATTTTCAAAACAACACTACCAATGCCATTTTTAAAGTATTACAATATTTAAGTTTATAATAGTGAAATGAAAATTTGACATTTCTGTTTCCTTGATACACCAACAGTGGCATGACAACACTGCATTAAAAACCATTGCTTTAAAATGAAACAAAAACCTCCAGCAGTGATGAAGGGAAATGTGCTTTTTATTCTTCCCCCAGCCACATCTCCCAGAGCAGCTCTCTGGATGAGGTTCGTCTGGACGGGGACAGGTTTGTGCCACCAGCGCCCCGGAAAGTGGAGATGAGACGAGACCCAGTGCTTGGCTTTGGATTTGTAGCAGGCAGTGAGAAACCTGTGGTGGTCCGCTCAGTCACACCAGGTAAAGTGCCCCAGCTGTACAGTGAGCTCTAATACAACAGTGACTCATCCGATCCATGGCCATTATCAACATAATCCCCCGAAGCAGATGAAATCCTCCTAAAAAGCAGCCAGAAAGGACAGAGGACAACCCTCTCTGGCTGTTATTTACGCGGATGATTCATTGATTTGAACAAATATCAATGAGTAAGCATTCATTATAGACTTGAGCCAGGAAACCAAGACAATCAAGAATGATGGCATGACTGTCCACAGCTTGTACCACTTAACTCTTGTTTGGTTTGTGTTGACAGGGGGTCCGTCAGAAGGCCGGCTGATCCCAGGAGACGAGATCATGATGATTAATGATGAGCCAGTCAGTTCAGCACCGAGGGAGAGGGTCATTGACCTTGTCAGGTATGACAACACACAAAGGTGAGATGTCGTTTGCCTGCTGTTGAACCTGTTGTTGATAAGTGTATAGTGCCCATTAAAGAACTTTGTTGAGGTTTTCATAATTTATTGTCTTACAACAGTGTAAAAAATAAACGTAATATTTTTTTACACTGATCAACAGAAAAAAAATACTTCCTCAACTCCCTATCCAGAATGATTTGTTTTATTGATAAAAAAACAAATATTTCAGCAGGACAGATATGACATTATCGTAGCAACCTGTTTCATTCACCATGACTTAGCTGTATGTTGGTGTTGATGTTTTCTTTTTTTAGGTGTCTCATTAAAGAAATAACACTAATACAGCTGAGTGGCTGTTTGTGAGTATTTGGCATGACCTGCGCACCATTAGTGTGGCCCCTCCTTCCCAGCTCTTTTGGCCTTGAATGGGGTTGACCTCTGCAGTAAAAGTCTGCAATACAGAGCTGCCAGGAGCATCACTGGGACACAATGTTCCTCGTGCTACCATACACCATGATGTCCTAAGAATAACAATAACTAGAAGAAAACTGCTACATTTCCAGATGTCCCTTAACCACATAATCCTTTTTGTTTCTTGTTGTTTTGGCAGGAGTTGCAAGGAATCCATAGTGTTGAGCGTCGTTCAGCCATACCCAGTAAGTTTCTCAATCCACTATGAGTGAAATAGAGTACATTCCAATTGGCCATTTGTGTGTTTGAAACTGATTATTTTGTTGACTTCATGAAAGCAAGTCATTAATCACGCCATATGCTTTTATTGGCACAGTATCCGTAATGCGCTAGCTGAGTGTTACAGTCCCACTAACTCAAAGGGTCCAATTGCTGCAGTCATGTCAAGTCTTCTCATGTTGTAGCGTCAGATCCTCGCAAGACCTCAGCTGAACCTTCCACATCAACATTTACTGGAGTCAAGGAGCACCAGATGGTTGTGAACAAACAGCGCCAGCAGCATAAATTCGACTTTTGTTTACAGTTCATGAAATAAGTCAGTAGAAATGTGAATTCTGCTTGTATTCCTTCTAAAGATAGATCAAATCATAAGAGCGTGCTCATAGAAAACAACATAGATTCTGAAGTGGTTCGGATAAATCTCTGTTCACCATGACAATAATTTTGGTGTTTTATACAATGCAACATTTTCATTTCTCAATACACCCATTCATTGTGCATTTACATAAATCACTTTGTTCAGTATCATAGTGTTTAAAGGCTCATCATGATGAAACACTTAACATATGGCTTAATTTGAAAAAAGGATTTAATTTGCAGAAAAACATAGGAGTAGTATTCCCAAGCAGCTCTTTTAATCCAGCCTGTAATTGCTTCCGTTTACCAGGCGTTTCTTTGCCTCAATGACACACTGGCAGTGAGTGTGTCCTCCCTTCATGCCCTTACACAGAGCCTCTAATTGCATCAGCACTGAGTAGAGAAATGGGAGGTTGTCATATTTCAAGAAGGGAACATGTCCTTGAATTGTGTGGAGCTGGAAAAATACATGACTCATCTATAAAAGACCTGATTGTCCTTTAAATCTGCTTTTTCTTCTTTTTTTCCCTCCAAAAGTCACCCAAATCGGCATTCATCAGCGCAGCCAAAAAGGCCAAGTTAAAGACTAATCCTGTTAAAGTCCGCTTCGCTGAAGAGGTTATCATCAATGGCCAGGTCCACGTAAGTCACACTGTACACATCTAGGTTTGAACAGCGGCAGACTTGAACTCTAAAATGTTACGTAGAGCAGAGTAAAAATATCGGATATCCCTAATGGTAAAATAAAGACTAGCATGAGCAAAAAAATCCACATCCTCCACTTATTTCTTTTTATCTCTGGGATGAAATAGAGAGCATGTGGATATGATTAACAGAAAAAGGGGGACACTCACAGAGTGTCACACAGAGAAGAGGATTTTTAGAGAGCAACTACTAAGTAAGAAGACGTTTAACCTCTGAGCAAAAAGGACAGCATTGTACATAATACCAGGAATTGATTATTAAAGAAGATGCATCAGTGATGTCAGTTACTTTGTATTACTTTCATTACAATTTTAGCTCAATGAAAAATGTGGAAATAGTTTGACATTTCTTGCTGAGAGTTGGATGAGAAAATCAATACCATTCACATACATTATCTGATTATACGAGCTTAATGTAGCATTACTAACTGGAAGCAGGGGGAAACAGTTGGCCTGGATATGTCCAATGGCAATACAACAATCTGCCAAACAGCACATTTGAAAGCTCACTTACTGAGATATATATTATTTTTCTATTTTGTTGAAAAACTTGTAAAAAGGACAAGTTGTGTTTTTACAGGGGATCATGTGCCAGATCATTTCTTGACTGGGCGCAGTAACTTCCCTAGAGGCTTTCTTGTCACTGTGAAATATGACGTGCTAATTTGGCCGATTGTGTTGCCTACAGAGCCAGGCTAGCTTCTTCTCCCTTCTAAAAGTTGTTATGCTAAGCTAAGTTAAGCATATCCTGGTTGTAGCTTCATAGTTACCATAAAGATATGAAAGTGAATCAATCCTCTCATTTCAGCAAGAAAGCAAAATGTGGAACTACTTCTTTAATTTTCCTTTAATCCTCAGAGTTACTTCAATATGGAGTTCTTCAATGTGCAATCATTTTCTCCCAAGGGTCTTCTAATTGCAGCATTTTCCGCTCATGCACTTTAGAGCTGGGGTAGGCAGTTTGTGTTTGGCATCATAGGGCAATAATTCCATTTACAGGCTCACAAGTTTGCAAAGAAAACAGGATGGTTATTCTCATTGAATTACCGCTCTTTAACAGCATAAGGATCACAACCATGATCGGGATAATGTTTGATATGAATGACTAGTACTCGTACAGGTTACTGTGTGGGAGGGGCTTAGGACATGGGAGGGGAGAGCTACAGGATGTATTTCCAAATTCTCATTTTTTTTTGCCCTGGGGTAATACTGGAATCCCAATATTTTGAAAGGTTGTCATGAAATGTTTGCTTACCTCAAATTTAACGACAGTACTAAACATCTATCAACATCTATCAATTTGAAAAAAGTGAGATTAGTTGATCAAATTATTCTTATCCTCAGGAAACGGTGAAGGACAACTCCCTTCTCTTTATGCCAAATGTTCTGAAGGTGTACCTGGAGAACGGGCAGACTAAATCATTTAAATTTGACAGCAGCACATCCATTAAGGTAGGTGTCGTGCTTCGCTATGAAATTCAGTTGCGTAATCTAAAGTGATATTTGGTTTAAATGTTGAATGTTATTCACAGTTTCACTGCACATTATAAAGTGCAAACTCCTCCCTTCACTACGGCCTTCAGAACCTTACCTGCACAGAAAACATGATTCAACCAAAAAGCATTTATTTACATTGTCTTCCTTTTTTTATTATTGCAGTTGAAATTCTGATGGTGTGTTCAGTTAATGTTTTTGCACGTGTTCAGCCGTGAAAATTATTCATGGTTTGGGCATTGAGCTGAACACAAACAGGCTTCTGCATTTGCACGGTTCTCGTATTGTATTAACTATGATTTTGCATTTGTGAAAGGATGTCATCTTGACCCTGCAAGAAAAGCTATCCATTAAGAGTATCGAGCACTTCTCTCTGATGCTGGAGCAAAGAGCTGAGGGGTCTGCCAGCAAACTCATGCTCCTGCATGAGCAGGAGATGCTAACTCAGGTGAGACAGCTCTCCTCTGTGCCGCTAAACAAGAGAGAAGCAGTTCAATGAGAGACTTGACAAAACAGAGGGAGCATACCACCCTTGTCCCCAGTATAAAGTATTTGTGTCCTCATGCTGTCGGACAAAAGGGGAAGAACTGCAGGGTATATGTCAGTGTGTGACTGCTTTTACATGAAAATGTTAAATAGTTCAACATTGTGGAAAAAATGCTAACTCACTTTCTTGCCGAGTGTTTTTTTAAAGCGATAAAACATGTTGATTCAGATGTGCTGGTAGGTGGATTTCTTCCCCTTTGGACAGAGCAAGGCTAGCTGCTCCCCACTCTTTCCAGTCTTTAAGCATCTCCTGGGTCCAGCTACATATTAATCGGACAGATATGGGAGTGGCATAGATCTTCTCATAAAACTCTCGGGCGGAAAGCGATGAGCTCATTTCCCAAAATGTCAAACTATTCATTGAATCACTGTGAATTTTCTATTCCTGATAGACTACATGATTTTAGTTAGGCCTAATATCAAATGTTGCATGTAATGCTCCCTGTTTGCAGATGCAAAAACTTGACCAATAAGACCCTCCTTATCTTGTGACTTGTGCTCTAGGTGACACAGAGGCCAGGGTCACACAAGATGAAGTGCTTTTTTCGCATCACTTTTGTCCCAAAGGATCCCGTGGACCTGCTGAGGAGGGACGCAGTAGCATTTGAGTACCTCTATGTTCAGGTGAATATCACAAGATTCAGATAACACTTAAACATACAGAACGGTTAATGGTGAACGTTTTAAAATAATCCGAGTTTGTAAATCGGAAAACACCTCAGAACTCAAACCTTATTGAGACGTTAGTCTATAATAACTGCCTTAGCGAACACATGATTGCTGTAGGAGTGTTGTCGTCTTAGGTTGAAGTGTAACCTACTCCTTTCCTCTCCCTCTCCGACTCCTCCAGAGCTGTAATGATGTGGTATTGGAGAGATTTGGGTCAGAGCTGAAATACGACACGGCCCTCCATCTGGCTGCGCTGCAAATGTATATTCTAACCATCAATACCAAGCAGTCCCAGAAAGTTTCCTTAAAGTATATTGAGTGAGTAGATTGTATTTCACACGGCACCGTGCATATTATGTAACTATAGAGTAATTTGTTGTTTGATTACTTAGTCTAGAATGCTCACATACATTAAAACAATAAGGATCTCACTAATGTTGTGCAACTGCACTGCCAGAAGATACATCCCTGCTTAGTTAATTATTCTGGTTGTACCCTGTCAGTTAATCAATGTACCACCTCTGGGTGAAGTGACTCTGTCAGCAGTCAAGAGTGATGACTTGACTGTTTGTCATACTGACTAAGTGACCTCTCTAATCGTAATGAATTGTGGGTCTGCAGGAAGGAGTGGGGCCTGGCATTGTTCCTGCCTCCAGCGGTGCTGTCCAGCATGAAAGAGAAGAACATCAAAAAAGCCCTCACTCACATCCTCAAAACCAACCAGAACCTGGTGCCGCCTGGTAAAAAGGTAGAGTGTGTTCCATTAATATCTCTTCCTCTCTCTGTAGCTGAAAGTTTCCACATATTTCTCTTGCACCACATCTGAAAAGACTCTTTATTACCACCTAGTGGAGTATTCAGTGGTTGGTGGCTTGAACATATAATGTTGCACCTTTTTTATATAACATTACACTCTGCCTTTAACACCTCATGTAAAATCAGTCAGCTTGCATTTCATCCTATGTGTCATGTTTCCTCCCCCATTCCAGCTGACTGCCTTGCAGGCAAAGGTCCATTATCTGAAGTATCTCAGCGATTTGAGGCTGTATGGAGGACGGGTTTTTAAATCCACGCTAATAGTGAGTGAAACCATCTCCTCACGTTATGTGCTGCCAGTGCGTAACACCAAAAAAATGCCAGGTCAGTTATACGTGTGCTGACACTCCCTTTCCTTTCACAGCAAGGCGAGAAGCACACTGAAGTGACGTTGCTGGTGGGGCCCAAGTATGGCATCAGCCATGTGATTAACACCAAAACAAACCTGGTAGCGCTCCTGGCTGATTTTAGTCATGTCAACCGCATTGAGATGTATACAGAAGATGAGAACCGGGTGAGAGTGGAGCTACATGTTCTGGACGTAAAGGTTAGCAAACCTTCTTTCACCCTCACAGCACCAAGTCTGTTTAGAATAACATCATTCTACAGCTCTACGATCCCTTTTATTTTGCGCTTATTGTCATCTGCTTATCTGCCTCGTTCACAGCCCATCACTCTCTTAATGGAGTCTGTTGATGCCATGAATCTGGCCTGTTTGACTGCTGGCTACTACAGATTACTGGTGGACTCTCGGCGCTCCATCTTCAATGTGGCCAAAAACACAGAAACAAGTATGTCTGAAATGATCGCAAGATGACTCATCAGAATTTGCTGTGTTTAAATAGACTTGTTAAATGTGTTGGATCCTCTTTGCAGGCCATGCAGCAAGAGTAAAGCAGACCTACCAGGCCATTGAGTGCACATACAGCACACCCCATAAAGGATTTGACGACCGAAATAACCAGAGATCCAGCCAAGATTATTCCGACCGGGAGTGTGAATACCTTGAGCACGGGAAATTTGAAGGCCAACCAGTTTACATAACTGAGATCCACCAGGCCCAGCACTCAATTCACATGGCAGAGAGAGCAGAGTGCTGCAGAATCCCTTGCACCCAAACGTACCTCAATGTCCCCAGGCCCAAACCCCAAGACTCCTCCAGGAGTGCAAAGGTCTCCTTCATATTTGGAGATCCTCCCTTTGACAGTGTAAACCCCCAAAATATGGGCTACCAGAGACTGATGGATGAGAGCCCAGAGATTCTAGACAATCACAGCCATATGTATCGGCGTCTTGAGGAGGACTATAAGATGATGGATGCCATAGAAGACGGGGACGGTTATCAGTACTCCACCAAAATCTTTGGTCCGACTGAATGCATCGAGGAGCCGCTGCTGCACGATATCTGTTACGCAGAGACAACAGATGAAGCAGAGGACGAGGATGACATCAGCTGTGAGGAGGACATGGTGATGAGTGACATTGACAAGCCTATGTTACTCTCGCTCTCAGGGTCCAGCGACGACATCATTGACTTGACTTCCCTCCCTCCGCCACCGGAGGGTAACGACGAGGAGGACAATGACGTGCTTCTGCACTCTCTTAACCTGGCCATCGCTGCTCCTCCTCCCGGCTTCAGGGACAGCTCTGACGAGGAGGAGCAGCAGGGGCCCGGGACTCGGGCGCAGGGGGCCTGCAATGACATCCCAGTGTCTCTCATAGATTCAGTACCCAACCTCGGAGCAGAGGCCGACGGGGAGCCTCTAAACGATGCAGTGGTGTCGACCTTACAGGCACTCGAGGCCCTCGCTGCATCTGAGGAACAGAGTCCGGCACAGTCAGAAAGTAGCACAGGTTCTCCTTACACTATTGTAACATTCATCCATTGACACCACACATGTTCCAGCCATTCACTTTTGATTTGTTGTTTTTTCAATAAAGCCCATTTTGTTTTATGTTTCCATTTGTGTGAGTATTTCTTCATTCGTTGTGTTCACTCCAGTATCGTTCATTTTGGCATGATGTGTTGTTTTGTTGATCATTTTATTTATTTTATTTAATTGTATTCTCATATAGTAAAATGTAAACAAAACATAATAGCACAAATAGCAATCCATGGAATGATCATTTTTAGTCTTGACTGTTCTCTATCAATATTTTGAGATGCTGTAATTTGATTGTAATTTTTGTTTTGATTTACATTTATTATTCATAATATATTTATTTATATTTATCAAAGTAATCATTCACACTTTTTTCCCCTACATGCTGAATTACATGTCACTACCACTCATTCTTTAATCTGTGATGTTTCTGGTGTCTCATGAACTTGTTAATGAAGTGTTTTGTCTTTCTGTGGTACACAGGTGTAGAAATATCTCGAGCATTTAGTCCTGAGTCCTCAGATTCTGGCAACGAGACAAACTCCTCTGAGATGACAGAGAGCTCCGAGCTGGCCACTGCTCAAAGACACTCAGAAAACCACCTGAGGATGCATGTGGCCATGACAGAAGGATACCACGCCGTGTGCGAGGAAAAGACAGAGGCCGCTGCACCTAGCGATGGTGGTGCGGGAGCCATGCAGTACAACGCCCAGGAGCATCAGGATGACGAGGCAAAATCATCTGCAGTCGCCTCCTCCCAGATTTGTCACTCGGATGGCGGTGAAATGGAGCCAGAGACAATGGAAATAAAGTCAGTCAGTGAATACTTCACTAAGATGCACCTTGGCTCCGTAATGAGCAGGCAGAGAGGAAAACAGAGGGAGGCAGATGGCAGAATCCAAGGAGATACCTGTGAATCCTCTGACAGATCTCACGTGACTTCCCACGACTCAGCAAGAGAAGAGCCCCCTCATCTTGTTGGGAAGTATAACGCTTTCACTGTGAGAGATTCCTACTACATGAATCAACTTGATCTTGGGCGAACTCACTTTAAAGAGGGGCATCAAAAATGGCAGCAGAGAGCGCCCGGAAACAAAATGGCAGAAAATCTCTCTCCAGAATGTGTGAATGACTCACAGGCTTCCCACGCAGACAGATTGACAGTCAAGGGAGAGAAACGGGACTCGAGTGAAAGAAGTCAACAGTTAAGTGAGCGTCTCCACTCTCCGTCCAAAGGGCCTGTCCTCGCAGGAGGAGATGCCACTTCACAGGACAATGAGCAGCAGCAAGTTAAGATTCCACCGTCGGAGCACGACGTCACGCAGTCATACGAGTACCACGTGAGCAAGCGCATGTCGTCGCTACAGAGTGAAGGCGTTCATTCTCTCCAGAGCTCACAATGTTCCTCTATTGACGCTGGTTGTAGCACAGGCAGCAGCAGCTGTGTCACTCCCATGGATTCTCCTCTTTGTGCCACAGACAATATGCATGTACTTTCAGAGTCCTCACTCAAGGGGCTGACTTATGTAACGGCTGAGGAGAAAGCTTTTGGGCCCCCAGGTCAGGGGAGGGCTGGCCATTCCATGGACCCCACCCTGCTGAGGAAGATCCATGCAGCGACCAGTGCTGAGCCTGGTTTCGGGAATACACGAGACGGCAGTCACCGGATGCCCAAGATTAAAGAAACCACAGGTAAAACTAAACCGGAGGGCCCTGTCTCGTATCTGTGTCTGTGACACAGACACGCACTTACGTGCATGACAGGAACAGAAGGGACATTTAAAGTCAATGCAGGCAGGGGTATATTTTAGATGGTCAGTTTACACAAATAATTAAAACATTTTCTCATCTACCTCGTTATATTCAGCCATTAATAGGAGTCTACAAACATGCTAGCATCTCTGTGAGGCTGGACTTAAACTCACATACTTGCCTGTGAACTTTTTGCCAAAGTTGGCGTGCTAATTGCTAACATACTTAAACTAGCAAGAGTAAACTAGACTTTAAATACTGAAAAACCCCGCTCATTGGTGCCAACTCTTCCAATCAAAGTAGCGAGCAGCACTAGGCCAAAAAGTAGCTAAATTCCTTTCGCACCTCCCACCAAAGCCACTCCCCGAAATTATCATTATTAACGTAAAACATCATAATGAGTGTAAACAACCAACATGGCTATTGTTAGTACTCACAGCTGTCAAGCTAGCACCCAGTGGAAGACGTCAGTGATGTTGAATGAGTGCACGTGTGCATCAGTGTGCGTGTAGACAGGCAGTTAGGCCAATCATTTCATCTGGACCAAAAGCAGAGACTGGAAGGGTTTAGACAGTTCTGTGACCGCCTTTTTTTCTTCTTTTTTCCAGAGCATTTGATGTTTGCATTTGATGGACATTTCAACAAATAATAATAATATTTTTTGTTTTAGAAGATTACCAAACTCTAGCTTCAAGCTGGAATATTTTTCATCATGTTCACCATTTTAGTTTAGCATACATTTAAACATGAGATTTCTGTTGTGTTATGATTTTTCCTTTATTTTATCTTGAAAATATAAAAATACTTTGACTTATAAACGTCTTTAAAATGAAACTGACAAGGGGGTTGGAAGCCAAAACAATTATAATTGAGCACCACTACTTTAAAATATATCCCTGCCATTATTTGTGGAGCTTGTGGAGAAGTGTCACTTTCCATCTATTTGCCCATTTAGGAATGGAATTAAGATATGCAAATTCAGGAGAATATGCAAATTATCATCTCTGTCTACATAGTACATATAAAGTATATTTGTGATTATTTACACGTGTGAGATGCTTAACAGTTCTCTCTGTTCTCCTACTACCCCTAGTGTAGCTTGCACACAGCTGAAGAAGGTTGGGGAAGCGTCATCCTTAGCTCTCTGTAATGAGACCAGTACCACCACCACCACAGCCACGTCACCATCATCATTAAGAAGTAGCACAGAGCCCAGTGGGCCAACACAGGCCAGCCCAGAGCCTGACCCACACACCCTGGCCTTCCCCTCAAGCGGATCTTCATGTGAGCCTAAAACAAGCAGCCTCAGGAAGCAACGCAGGGATTTGATGCTCAGGCGGAGGTGGAGCACCATAATGCCAGGCTCCGGGAGCTTAGAAGCGCTGTTAGAAAAGACCAGAGCCACTCTTACAAGGAAAAGTGGTGGTCAGAATTTCCAGTCTCAAGATCCCCCAAACGTACAGAGGATATTCTCTGCCAACACCTTGCCTAAGAGCTTGTCCCAAGGTTCAGTCACCTATAATTCATCTAGTAAAAGGCCGCTCAGAGGAGCCTCCCCGTTGCTGCCAGAGTCAACAGCTCCCAGGCTGGATGCACGCCGGCCTACGTGGAGGCGGCGTGTGCCCTTCAGTCACTGCTTCCTGCGAAGAAAGAAAAACACTGGTTGTGATGATAAAGGCAGAAAGATGCCCTCACATGGTCTGTCGGTTTATTTCAATCGCAAGGAAAACACAGTCATGAAAGCTGACTGTAAAGCAGAGCCGAGTAACGTGGTCTCAGCTGCGAATGATATGAGCCTCCAAGCAAGGCTCGCCCGTGTAAATTCAATGAAGGGAAAAACCTACAGCCTTCAGACGGGGTTCGCACTTGCACATAAGGATGCCTTAGAGATGGGCGGCGTGTTGCGTTCCAGCCTCAGCCGCTCGTCCAGAGGTGAGAAACGCGAGGTCAACGAGGCGGACATGGACAGGTTCTCCCAGCTGCTCTTCATGCAGGCCAAAGTGCTGAGCAGTGCCTGCAGTCGGATGGGCGTGGAGTACAGCAGCCCAGAGGAGTTACTGCTCACTCTGACGCACAGCTTCCACACACTCTGCTGCCTAACGCAGGCCTGCATGTCACTCGTGGAAGGCCTGAGCACCGAGCGCGAGCGGCGTGAGGCGGTCGCCAAGGTGGATGAGGTCGTCATGAACTACGTGTGTCTGCTGAAAGCTGCTGAGGCAGCTTCGGGAAGCTCCCCCAGTGACCAAAGTGTAAATGCATTGACACATCACTCTGCCACCACGTGTGCTATTATAAACGCACTAACTCCCTCACTGAAAACACTGCTCTAAAAATAAACTGTTTTGTCCTAATTATTGATTTTAAAGCCATACATAAGAGACATGGGTGTAACAACCAATGTGAATTGCTGTGAAAAAAAAACTTGCCTTGTATATACAGTATTTTATTATGGAAAGTAAACAATTAAATGATATGAATCATTAAAGTTTTAAATAGATTACATTAAGGCCTCTATGAAGAAACATATGACCCTCCTCTCAAGTATACGATCTTATATTATATAATAAGGATTATTTTCAATTATTTATTGGTTATATTAGGGGTTTAACATGTAGATTATTACAACCTTATTGGTACCTTGTTTATACATTGTATATATGTTGGAGAAATGCATAAACTACAGTATATACAGCTCTAGACAAATCATTGCACAGGACAAGACATGTTCAATCAAGTAATGCATAAGACTTTTTTTGCTGGATTCACCTTAATTTATTAATTACTTTACACATGAGCACTGAGTCCTTTCCTGTTCTTTTTTGTCAACAACATTAAAAAGATTAAAACTTTAAAAAAAAATCTTCTCAAATTATTTGTGTCTGCAAACACAATAATTAATTAAGTAATTACCAACCTCTCACACAGTACCATATTTTCTATCTAATGTTGCAGTAGTGGATGCAAATTCATGATCATTAATACACTTTTTCGGTTCATCTCTGAAGCATTACAACTGTTCTAGATTATACAAGTTTGCTCCTAAAATTGTATTATCCATACAGAAAAGTTACTTGACACATGTTTACTTTTATAACTATGTTTAATAATGAAGGATTTTACCATATTCTCAAGCTTTAGTGGTGGTAATGCTTTTTGCATTAATGATGATGATGGCCCAATTTCAAGGGGCTGGAGAGAGCGAGAGTTTGCACACTGTTATGTATGAGAGGAGCACATGTTGGTCGTGCATCTATAAGTCTACACCATGCTAGCAGCTGTGTGAGGCTATACTTCGAGCTAAACACTAGCATGCTGTTGTGAAGCAGGATATGCAGCCACCTTGTAATCATGCCTTTTACTGAAAGAAGTTAATCGGGGGGATGCTTTTTCTAAAACTACAGTATCTATTCCTGCATTGGGTTTTTCAAATAAAGGGCCAAACATACACACATTCTGTCTGGAAGAGATCACGCATGAGAATAAATGGTATTCAGCCGTAGCCACAAAGTAGCCAAAGGTAAAGGAAAACGATTCTGCCTGCTTCCAGAATAGCATGTTTACCATGTAAGCTGCTAAACCTAAACCCAAGCTTGGGTTTCACTTTCTCCGGCAGGCAAACCAGAAATGAAACCGCTCTTTCCACCACTGAATAACCCACAACTCACCCAGCTGTGCTATTATACTGTACTAAGAGCAAGACACTATCATCCTTTCTGAAGGAAACCTCTGCATAGTAATCTTTGCATGAAGCCTGTTTGCACTTTTATCCAACAAAACGCGATCAGTCGACCGTTATCGAACACACATTGTAAAAGATGGAAGATTTGGATGTGTGTGATTTGTGAAAATAGGGAAGTGACGCTGGCTAATTATACGCATCATGGGCTAGCCCAGCCACCTGCTACTTTCATCTCATCACCTTAGAGCTGATCATCAATGTTGAACTTCTTTCAGTACTCCATCAAACTTGACAACAGAACTCGTAGCAGGACCTCTTTTTGATCTCTCGTGAGCAATGTTCTTCCATCTTGTGAGTATCATTTATCTTTGTCTATGTACTGTATTGTACTATGATTGCATTTTGCATAAATTGTGAAATGGCAGGTTGACTTTGATCAGAATGGCTGTAAACTTCATGGAACGGTTGACAATGAGGAACTAGCTTGTACTAGTTGCTATAGGTGTGTTATGAAGTAGTATATTTGTAATCATGTTGTAATCATCTTGTGTTAATTAATGTTGATTTTAGCATGCTTTGTATGTGCATTGTGTGTGTTTTCTTAGTTATATAACTGCATTTTTAGCATGTACTTCTCAGTGAACCACCTGTGTTTCTATACAGATGTGTGTGGCAATGCTGGGCCTGTGGTGTGGCCTCTCCATATCAACAGCTCGCATTTCTTACCCAAAAACTCTGCCATGTGATGTTGTCGAGGACAAAAACGGCAGCGTGACGGTTGACTGCACTGAGAGAGGCCTCAAAGATATCCCCCGAGGCATCCCAAGTGTCACAACCAATCTGACGCTCACCATCAACCATATTCCTCAGTTAAACTCTACCTCCTTTATCGGTCTGGAGAACCTGAAGGAAATTGACATGAGGTGCAACTGTGTGCCCATCAAAATTGGGCCCAAGGACCGCATGTGCACTAAGAGTGTGATAATAAAGGAAAACACCTTTACCAGCTTGAGGAACCTGCGAGCACTGTATCTAGATGGCAATCAGCTCTACACTATACCAAAAGGCCTCCCTCAAAACCTGATCCTGCTGAGTTTGGAAGTGAATCACATTTATAATATTTCTAAAGTAAACCTATCTGAGATTAGAAATATTGAGATGCTGTATCTCAGTCAAAACTGTTATTACCGTAACCCATGTAATGCTTCCTATGCTATAGAGGACGGTGCATTTTTACAGCTAAACAATTTAACATTGCTGTGTCTTAAGTCAAATAACTTATCCTTTATTCCACATCAACTACCCACAAGTATGAAGGAGTTGTACCTCTACAACAACAACATTAAAGTAGTCACTGATGAGGATTTCAAAAACTTAACTAACCTTGAGATTCTAGATATTAGCGGAAACTGTCCACGGTGCTACAACGCTCCTTTCCCATGCATTCCGTGCCCAAATAATTCCCCACTTAATATCAGCAAGACGGCTTTTAAAATGTTGACCAAACTAAAGACGCTGCGCCTGCACAGTAACTCGCTGACATGTGTGCAGTCTGAGTGGTTTGCCAGCACAACAGAGCTCAGAGAGCTTGACCTCTCGTCAAACTTTTTAGCAAGGGCGATAGGAGTCACGGACTTCCCACAATTCCTGGGGAAGCTGGAAGAATTGGACCTTTCATTTAACTATGAGCTTCAGAAGTACCCTCAAACGCTGAAGCTGAGCTGCAGTTTCTCCTCCCTCAAATCCCTTCGAATTCTCAGACTGAAGGGCTTTGTGTTTCAGCAGCTCCAGCCAGAGAGCATTGCTCCTTTAAAACCTCTCACAAACTTGGAGGTTTTAGATCTAGGTACAAACTTTATCAAAATGACAAACCTAAGTATTCTGATGGAACTAAAAAGCTTTAAAATAATCAGTCTGTCTGACAACAAGATATCTTCCCCCTCTGACGGCCAAGAAGGAGTCGGTTTTACTGGCGGGGAGCCCTTGAACTGGTCTCCCATGTCGGCTGCAGCGCCGTACCAAAGTGAGGAAGTGAGAGAGATTCATTACTTCAGATATGATGAATATGCACGCAGCTGCAAATACAAAGATAAAGAACTTGGAACGATTGCATCCTTTGTCAACAATAATTGCAGTCAGTTCGGCAAAACCCTGGATGTGAGCAGAAACAACATTTTCTTCTTGCATTCAAGATTTTTAAATCTCGGAGAGCTGCGATGCCTGAATCTGTCTGGTAATGCAATGAGCCAAAGTCTGAATGGCTCTGAATTTACATATCTGACTAATTTACAATATCTAGACTTTTCCTCTAATCGCCTGGATCTGCTCTACTCCACTGCGTTTCAAGAGCTGAAAAGTCTGGTCATCTTGGATATAAGTCACAACAACCATTACTTTGAGTCAGAGGGCTTGACTCACATGCTCAATTTTACTAGGAATTTGAAAAATCTCAAGATATTGCTCATGAACCACAACAAGATCTCTACTTCCACTAACACAGAGCTGGAGAGTCAATCTCTAGAGAGGTTAGAGTTCAGAGATAACCGGTTAGATATGTTGTGGAGAGACGGGGACACCAGATACGTCAATTATTTCAAGAATTTACTTAATCTGACCGTCCTCGACATCTCTTCTAATAACCTAAATTTCATTCCCCCGGAAGTGTTCAGCGGTTTGCCAGGCAAACTATCTGAGCTTTACCTAAAAAACAACAGACTAAAAGATGAATCCTTAAATTGGGAGAAACTACAGCTTCTACAATCTTTGGAAGTCTTAGATCTCAGTGGAAACAGTCTGACCACTGTTCCACCAATGCTGTCAATCTGTACCAAATCTCTGAAGAAGCTCCTTTTACATAAAAATCAAATCCTAAAACTCTCACCAGATTTCCTCAAGGATGCATACAATTTAAAATACCTGGATCTTAGTTATAATCACTTACAGCACATAGAGAAATCCAGCTTTCCAGATGATGTCGTTGAGAAGATGGACATGCTGCTTCTGCACAAAAACAGATTCCTGTGCTCTTGCAATGCCACTTGGTTTGTCACATGGCTCAACAGGACCACAGTGACCATCCCCAGACTGGCCACGGATGTTACATGCGCCAGCCCCGGGGCACAGCGAGGTCATCCTGTGATCTCAGTGGACCTGCTGGCCTGCCAGCACAGCTACCTGTCAATCATCCTCTACACCCTGATGACTTCCCTCGTCCTCAGCTTCCTCACCCTGTCAATCTCCAGCCATCTCTTCCTGTGGGACGTCTGGTACATCTACCACTTCTGCAGGGCAAAGCTCAAAGGTTACAGCCGCCTGTACTCCCAAAGCTCTGCCTATGATGCCTTTGTGATATATGACAAGGAGGACTCGGCGGTGACAGAGTGGGTGATGAAGGAAATGTGCGCTCATCTGGAGGAACACGGAGACCGTCGCCTGACGCTGTGTCTGGAGGAACGGGACTGGATGCCTGGATGCCCCCTGATCGACAACCTCTCCCAGAGCATCCACAACAGCAAGAGGACGGTGTTCATTCTCACCAGCAAATACATCAAGAGTGGCAACTTCAAGACAGCTTTTTACCTGGCCCACCAAAGGCTAATGGATGAAAGAAATGACGTTATTGTACTGATCTTCTTGGAGAAAGTACCTTGCAATTCGAGGTACCTGAGATTAAGGAAGAGACTGTATAAGCGGTCTGTGCTGGAGTGGCCAACGAACCCTCAAGCCCAGCTGTACTTCTGGTTCAGCCTGAGAAGTGTTTTAGCAACTGAAAGTCACAAACAATACAGCAATCTATTTAAAGAGACACTGTAAAAAACTATATACTGTGATACTTAGTTCCTCCTTTAATTTAAGATTGGCCTGAATGTACTTCTGTTGTGAATTACAATGTTTTAACAACCCTCTTTAACCCTCATCCTACCACGGGTCCCTTTTTTGTCATATCTCACATTCTGTCATTCCAATTTTGTCAATCAATGACTTCATATCATTACTTTGTGTTTTATTTTGTGCTTTTGAAATGACGAAGTTAAATACCAATGTACTTTTTTGGAGTCACATCACACAATAGAGTATCTTTTCCATCTCCACAGAGAATAATAATTTTCACTTTGAGAGAGCAACAAAACTGCAAACATATGAAAAAGGGAACTGGAACCGATTCACTTCTTCAATTCACATGCTACTTCTTTCAGAGAGCCTTGTTGTGAGCACCAGCCACTTTGTTGCTTTTGTTTGTCTTCAGCAATAAAGTTTGTTATACATATATATATATATATATATATATATATGTATATATTTGTAATGCTTTACTGAGTAGGATTTTTTTACTTTTCGGTGACTTCATGACACACAAGACAGGCATGGTTTTTTAACAAATAGTTCATTTTCAATTTTACATGAAAGATTGCAAACTTTTTTTCAGGGTTTTTCAAGTTTGTCATAAGGAGTCAAAAGAGTGCATGCACAATGGTGAGTTTTATTGATACGTCTCTCTGAACTTTATTTGTACTATTTGCTCGTTGTATATACATCTACTGAAATACTAAACGTTTTACTTAGACTTCTTCTTTATCAGGGTGTGTTATGGATTTCCTGGTTGCCTGCCTGTGCTTTTTGGATTTGTAATGTAATCTGTAATGACTTTGTGATTCTGTGATTCACTTTATGACATTAGATCATATTGGAGTAACTGTGTATACTTTGACTCATTGAAAACTGTTCAATGGCATTTTGGATAATGGTGTGTTCTATAATAAATAATACATTAAAGTTTAAAAAAACGATATCCTATTAGCTTTATTCTATTAGTACCTCTTTGCATTTTTAGATAGTAACAGTTAAGGAGCGGTCTATCAGTAGACTTGTGATTACAAACTTGTGCGTTACAGCCAAACATTGTTTGAACCTTATTTTAAATTCTCGTTTCCAAAGATACCTAGACGTGTCAGGCATGTCAAATGGCTAAATGGCTAAAATAATTCAAAAGTAATTTAGATTATTTCCATTCGATGGAAAGTGCATCCATATTTCACTCACTGTAAAGTCACAGCCTCAGTAAAGAGCTGGAACTAGTCACAGGCACAGAATATATACGTGATACTGTCTCTCAGTGTGAAACACTCTTAACAACCTACAGCAGCTGATGGGGAATACAAGGAAAACCAGACGTTAAAGTGACAATATGTAGCTTTTGGAGGAAGAAATGACTTCCTTAGTTACATCGTTGGGCTGTAAGGGGGTTAACAGAGTTCATAATTCAAACTGCCAAGAGCAGTTATTCCACTTGAGTGATATTTAACCTGCAGAGTGCTGCCACCTGCTGGGTACAAGTGGTACCATTCTGAAAAGTAATTTCCAATACTTTAAGGATAGATTCACAGTGTGTTATGTCTGTTCTCACAAATGAGTCGGGTGCCCATATGAACATTGAAAAGATTGTCTCAGCTGTAATCATACCTTCTAACTATTGTTTTAAGGTATTTGCAAAACCTATCCTTAATCCTTTCTATTGTTCATCTACAGACCGTCACCCGCTGGATGCACTTGCTGCTGCTCTGTCTGAGTTGCCAGTATGAGATCCAGCCTGCTGCATGTAAACCTCTGTGGATGACATCGCAGTTCCCTTGTGATGTCACAGCCTACAATACCTCTAAGGTCCTATTTGACTGTAAAGGGCGTCATCTGCATAAGGTACCTTTTGGGATAACCACTAATGCAACTGAACTCATCTTATCAGAGAACTCCATTAAGAATATTTCAGTTGATTCGTTTTCCAACCTGCAGAATCTGACTCAACTCAGTCTCAACTGGGCAAACAAGAACAAAGCGGTGCTCATTGCTGCGAATGCTTTCAAAAATCTGACAAAACTGCAAGAACTGAGACTGACTGGCAACTGTCTGAAAGAAATTCCTGGCAATCTCCCTCTCAGCGTGGAAGTCCTCGACCTGAGCAATAACCAGATAATGTTGTTGGACAACAGGAGCCTCGCCGGCTTACCAAACTTGACTCATTTATGGTTATCCAGAAACTGCTACACCTGGAACCCTTGTGGGAGATCTGTAACGATTATGGAAGACAGTTTTGCAGTAATGAGCAAACTGCAGGTTCTGGACTTGTCTTCTAACAACCTAACAGAAGTTCCCAGAGGATTACCCCAATCATTAAGCACGTTACAGCTGGGTTCTAACGGAATCCAGCACATAGCTGAGTATGATTTTCTGCGGCTACCAAATTTAAAAGTCCTAAAAATAGAAGGGAACTGTCCAAGATGTCAAAATGCTCCATTTCCTTGTGTTCCTTGCCAAAACATGTCTCTTAGTATCCATCCTAATGCATTCCAGAGTCTAACACAGCTCAAAATACTGAACCTGGGAGGAAACTCCCTGGACCACCTGAATCCCTCCTGGTTTGAGAGGCTGGGCAAGCTTAAACAACTGTTCCTGTCGTTCAACTTCTTATTAAAAGCAATTACTGTGGAGGCAACATTTCTAAAATATCTCCCAAAGTTAGAAATAATTGATCTCTCGTTCAACTTTGCGCTCAAGTTTTACCCTATGACATTAAATCTCTCAAACGAGTTTTCAAATCTGGTGTCTCTCAGAACTTTGCATTTGGAGGGTTTGGTCTTCCAGAATATTGGACCGGACACGCTCAGACCTCTGTACAAGCTTAAACACATGTCTGCACTCAATTTGGGGACAAACTTCATTATTCACTCGGATTCCACCATATTCAGCAAATTTATCTACCTTAGAATGATATACCTCGCAGAAAACAGGTTGTATCCCATCCCAGTGATAAGTGCCCCAAATCCAAGTAACGGATACGATCAGGGGTCGGACCTCTCTGTTTCTCCGCTCAATAAACCCCATCCGAAAGATTTTGATTATGAACTATCACACGGCCTAATCAAACAAGAGTGCTTTGACTCTGGACGCGTGCTAATCCTCAGCTCAAACAATCTATTTTTCATTTCTCCGAAGCAATTTGATGGCTATGGAAATATTGCATGCCTCAACCTCTCCGGTAATGGATTTTCATCAGCACTTAATGGAACAGAGTTCTCCTCGCTGCCTAAACTGACATACCTGGACCTGTCATTCAATAAGATTGATCTGGCCTATGACAACGCCTTCAAAGAACTAAAGGAACTACAAGTGCTAGACCTCAGTCACAATGACCACTACTTTAAAGCATATGGTGTAACGCACAATTTAAATTTTACAAAAAATCTGCCTGCTCTGAGGGTGCTGAATATGAGTTATAATTCCATTTCCACATTGACAACGAAAAGGATCCACAGCAAATCATTAACAGAACTTCAGTTTACAAACAATTTTCTCGGGACTCTTTGGAAAGAAAGGGATGGCTCATATAAGATGCTTTTTACTAATCTTACTAATTTGACAATTTTAGATATATCCCACAACAGGATTGTAAAGATTCCCGACAATGTTTATGAATATTTGCCGCCTAACCTCACCACACTGCGCATAAATCATAATCTGCTTACTGATTTTACATGGGACAAACTCAAGTGTTTCCATCAACTTCAAATTTTAGACCTGAGCTTCAATTCTTTATTCAATGTGACAGTTATAAACTCAAACGTCTCTTTGACTTTCCTTGACCTGAGTCATAATTACATCTTCCACCTGGACAATGGGTTTCTGAAGGGTGCCAAAAGCCTCACGACGCTCAGCCTCAACAACAACAAACTGACTATAATCAATCAATCCACCTTCCAACCCAGACCCGAATCTCAGATTCAGACGTTGTTTATGCAGAGAAACCCGTTCCAGTGTACCTGTGATTCCTTAGATTTCATCGTGTGGATTGAAAACAGTGATGTAAAGATCCCTAGACTGACCTCCGAGGTGACATGCGACACACCAGCGAACCAGAAGGGTCAAGCCCTGATCAACTTTCACATCAACCAGTGTGTAAATGACAGTGAGGCGTTCTTGATCTACACTCTCACCAATTCCTTCATTATTATTTTCATGATTGTGGCAACAGTTGCTCACTTGTTTTACTGGGATGCTTCCTACGTGCTTGACTATATGAAAGCTAAGCTGAAAGGATACAGATCTTTGAACTCATCAGACTGTGTTTATGATGTCTTTGTGACCTACGATACCAGAGATCCGCATGTCTCTGAGTGGGTGATGACAAATCTGCGAGTGGAACTAGAGGAGGAAGGCGATAAGCATCTTCCTCTGTGTCTGGAGGAGAGGGACTGGCTCCCTGGAGCCCCACTGTTGGAGAACCTCGCTCAGAGCATCCGGTACAGTCGCAAGACCCTGTTCATCTTGACCAAGGACTACGTCAGGACCGGGGTTTTCAAGCTGGCGATGTGTCTGGCTCACCAAAGACTGCTGGATGAAAACATGGACGTGATCGTGCTGCTGATGCTGGAACCCGTCCTGCAGCATTCTCACTTCCTGCGCCTGAGGAGGAGGATGTGTGGGAATAGTGTCTTGGAGTGGCCAAGAACAGCTGCTGCAGAGCCCTGGTTTTGGCAAACCTTGAGGAATGTGGTCAGAGTGGACAACCAGGCGATATGCAACAAGACTTATTCAAAGTACTTCACCGTCAAGTGAACTGACGACAATTGTCTGGGAGTGATTTAGCACTAACTTTAAAATATTGACAGTGATATCTGGAGCCTGTTTAAAATGAGTGTTTTATGTCAACTCTGATGTGGTCCTGCATAACTTGTAATTATCTGCCTGGGGCTTAATTGAAGCCAAATAAAGACATTTATATTTTGTTTTTGTTTACAGTGATAATGAATGTCTTGTGTGCAAAAGAGTATATTAAATAAATCAATTTGTTTAAAATCTGTGCCTTTTTTAGACGTTATCTGGTCTCCATGAGGTCACAAGTTCACACAATTTGTTGACAATGTGCTGCCTTATCCTTTATTTTAAGTCATACGCCTATATTTAATTTGTCAAGACTCAATATGAGAGTGTAAAAAAAAAAACTTGCGCAACCAAAACTCTTAACAATTTAAGAATTGAAGAGCAATACATTCTGAATGTCCAATCTGCAGGTCCAATGAAATCCCCATCGATCTACACTTCCTGGTGATACCTGTGTTTGTCCACAAGGGGTCGCCCTCTGATACACGTTTAATTGGACGTTTTGTGCAGTTTAACCCAAACCAGTCAACTCATAATCTCAATCTTAAATCCACCTACAGCCCACATTTGTACTCGCTTTGTGGTACGAATAACGAACGGCTGTGGTGATAAAGACACCTTTATTAACGGCGACTGACGAAGTGATTTCACTCGCATATATGAACTGATTAATGTGGCTGCAGTTGTTTTCCCTTCACATAAATTCACTGGCGTGCCTTATTTTAAAATATGGCTACAGTATACTCGGTGTCGGATAATTTTAGTAATTTAAAGCAAACTAAATATTTGTACAAAAGCAGGTTTTCGAGACCGTGGACGTGAAGTGACGTCAGATGTCTATTTGCATACTGTGCAGTACTTATACCGCGATCGCAGATCCAGTCATCACTCCGCTCCTGAGCAGCAGCACGTGCATCCCGTCAGAGCTACTATAGTCCAACCAGGTGAGTGCGAGTCCGTGCTTATGCCGTCATGTGCACGTTTGATTTTAAGTGTGCTTATATTGTATCTTTATTAATGATTGATTCAGTGTAGTGAGTACATTGTAACGTTTCTCCTCGTAGTCTTACAATGTCTGATGATTAGCTATCAGTCAGCTGCTCATGATGCGTTAAAAGCCGCTGGAATTAATCGGAAAATGCCTGCTGGTGCGACCTATTCAAAGAAATGCTACAGGAGGGCAATGCTTGTCTTTGTTTAGTATATGAAGCCAGACAAATGTCGCACGCGTTGTCAGTAAGTTAGATAATTTGTTAACATGTTAAACCGAACATTAATTATGACATGCACTACCCTTTTTTTTTCTTTTCTTTTTTTTAAATCTGGTGTATTGTTCCGAGGGGTGGGGGTTTCTACTGACGGCAGACTGCACGTCTAGATCGCATTGAAGGGCGGTGTCCCCTCCACTGCTGCACACGTTCACTAACTGACAAAAGCGTTTCTTAAGTCATTCGCTGACACGCACACGCGGCGTGTTTTACACAGCCCTCGTAGTTTTTCTCAGCATTAGTTGATGGTTTTGACAAAAAACAGATCGTGTAAATGGCCCTTCAAGCTGTTGTGCTCCCTAACTAGCTGCCCAGGTGTGTTCTGATTGGACTCTTGAAGGACCACTAGTTTATGTTTCCATGTCTGTTTAGACCCTCTGCAGAAATGTCTGACAAACCTGACCTCGAAGAAGTCGCAAAGTTCGACAAGACCAAGCTGAAGAAGACTGAAACCGCAGAGAAAAACACCCTGCCAACCAAAGAAAGTATGTGATGTACATACTAACCTTAATCCATGAAATGTATTTTCTATGATTACAACCTTTGCTCTAATGTGAACTTTTTCTTCTTTCAGCCATCGAACAGGAGAAAAGTGGATAATGAGTTGCCGCGCATTGTACATTCCACAAGCCTTACTACTCTTCTGTTCAATGTGTATTCCACTTGAGGTACTTTAAAAACATGACTTAAGCCACCACGCCACTAACTCGGCTGATGCCGCTCTGTACAGTAGGAAGTGTAGCTTGTCAGCATGGGTTCCTTGTCTGTTGCTGTGGATGATCTCTTGTGTGGTGGTTGGAGATGACGTGTCATGAAACGACTGAGGGCCCTACACTTCCCTATGATTTGTCACTTGTGAATGCTCACATGGCAAGCAGTCTTTTGTAAGAAAATCTGGAATGCACAAGCTTGTTAAATATGCAAAATAAAAAAAAATTAAACTGACTTTGTCTCCTTGTGGTTTTACACTGACATATTTTCAAACCATCCACCTACAGCTTTAAGAACCAGTTTGGGCTGTGACTTTAGCTTTACACTCAACCAGCTTCTATGTGAGAACTTTGTAGTCGTTGGCTGTCTTTTAGCGCCAGTAAAGTTCAGCACTGCGTGCTTTAAAAAAAAGAGTTAAACTATGCTACAAAGGTTTTGTAGTGGCATAAATGTGACACATTTCTCATACACCTGGAATCTGGAGTGCTGGTTGTGCACCAAAGAGGAACCACACTTAATGTGTGTTTCCATGGCCTAGGAAATGTTTTTAATATAAAAGAGCTATTAAAAGGCAGAATTGTGCCTACAATGACTGGGAGCCTTGTAGTGTTGACCCCAGAAAGTGTACATGTAATACCCAAACAAGCTTTATTCTAATGTCTTCTGAGACAAAGTGCCCACATGCTCAGAACATTAACCCTAGAGGCACTGATATTTCATTGTCTACAGATGAGAGAATTGGCAATTTGCAAAAGATGTACAACCAATTACTGATGGAAAAGGAAACCTGTTGACATTTAATCAAACTAATTTGCCCACTCTGTTACTACTCCTGTATGCAATGATAGTCCTGAGTGCTTTGAGCAAACTAAAGCCTTGGCCTTGGTGACCTCATTGACTGTGGAAACTACAGCACTGACGAGGCTGCAGTTTAGGTTTACCAAGGTAAAAGGAACAATATTTACAGAAAGGGAACCTATCCTACCTCCCTCCGTGGCACAGACAACTCTTTAATTTGGGGAGAAGGATTAACTAATGTCTATAGACAATAACTGCTGTGCTGTAATAACAGGCTCTGCTGAGGGATTGGAACAAGTTCACATTTATCCTCTTCAGGCTGCATTTAATCTAAGGTCATTCGTAGTGTGGGAAATTGGACATGTTAGCTTATTTTTCCATAACCCTTTTAAGGAGCACCAAAAGGCCATATTTATAATCACATCTGTGACGATCCCCCCCGCCCCCTCCCCAGTCTTCTATCATCCTTATGTGTAGTCTTGCCACACAACAGCTCCTCAGTGTCCTATAACAATGTGTGCTTTGGGGAAAACACTAGCCAATATTACACATTACGAGACACTGACTTCTCCTGTTACACGCTGTCCACACTTTGTTAAACTGATAAGTGACGTATGTATACACCCGCAGACAGACATCTCCTGACAACCTTACTACATGAATGCAGCATTATGCTCATGGACACTTCGAGACACGAGATGTCGGAACGATCAAAATATTTACTGTACCATAGTACTGGGTTTTTGCTGCTGCTGCTCCACATGTGGGTCAGCCCCAGTCAAGACCCGATAACTGTCTGTGAAATGGGATGCAAATGACACTAAGGGCTGATTGTGGTGAAACTTGGCTTGAGGCCCCAAGAGGCCATCTGCCAGTGTTGTGACGGGCACCCTCTGGACCGGCTGTGGCGCGGACTGACTGCAGCCCACTACGAACAACACAGATGTGTCTTAGACTGCATCTAGCTACACGTAATGTACTTTCAGAATGAAACCACACTAGATGTTTAGTACACTGTATACTGTATACTGTATCCCAACAACCATACGATAGTGTTACTCTGCCTAAGTGGCTTAGAAATGAAGCTCTGGCGTAAATTCAGTCAGGAACTGTATGAAATGTAGTTTATTTATCATACATATACATCTATGATAGCATGATATTCTGCTTCACTAATGAAAATAAATGAACGAATGAATGATCAGTGTCTAATTTTTTAAAACCAATACAATAAAAAACATGCATGAAATAATAAACCCCTCTTGATAATATCAGCAAATCCCCTGACATGTTTTTTTTTCTTTAAAAGGAAATTCTGCAGGGGCAAAAACAATGCTTCTTCCCACAGGTTGTTGTTTTTACACGCAGGCGGACATGACAGGACCTCACAGCTGCTGCAGCAGCAGCACGGTAAAACCCATCTCTGCTGCTTCCTCATGTTCAGACTAAAACCTAAATGACCCGTACATATTTCTTGCGCAGTGTTTCCATGGTAGCAGACAGGAGATTTTAGCTTCACGAACATTTTCACATGATCAAAGAGACTGCAGTGTTGTTCAGAGCGCTAGATCAATTAAATTAAGCTGGCAATGTGATGACTAGGATCACTAAATTGGTGCAAGTACAGTAGTAATGATTTCAGAAATTCTCTCTTGACACAGTGTGGTGTTTTTTTTTTACTGTATATGTAGTTTATCTTTGTCACATGATCATTAAGGCTCCTTCATATTAGTCATAAGTAACTACTTTAAACGGAGTCCAACAGCACTAATGGTTTTTATTTTATCTAGATGTGCTATCATTTAAAATGAGATGTTGTGCGAAACATGTTCAACTATGAGCGTAAAGGCTTGTAGGCTAACCCATAAGAAATAGCTGCTGGGTGAAGTGAAACAAGTGAAACTCCCAGTCAACTATCTTCTGCTGGTTTGGTTCACACTGCAAGTCAACAGAATGCTTGAAACTCTTGAAACTATTGAAACTCTTGGAACCACGCTGGACATTTTTTACCTGCCCAAACATGTTTCTCCTGGTTTGGCACGGGCTTTGCATTTTTTAGGGGTTGAGCAATGTTTACGTTAGCCAACATGTTTGTGCTCTGCTGGAACACCTAATGCATTATTGTAAATAAATCACGGCTCCAGCATGCTCATTACTGTTGTGTAAACCACCAGTTTAAATGCCCAAAGGACTTTCTGAATTATTCAAGAGATTATTTAAGTAAAAGCTTACATTGAGCAAAAAGGTTCAGAGGACACAGTATACATGTATAGCCTAAATAGTATACATATTTATTTAGGAATCTATTTATCACACATCCTAATGGTACCAAATGACTGTGTCTAGTTATTTGTTTTGTCACTGACATAGAATAACAGAACAGAATAATAAGAGGAACAGAATAATCACAAATATTCATCAGGAAGAGGAACATAATGGAATGTTACCGACAGTAAACTAATGCTGTCTCACTAGTGTCAGTCATACGACAGATGCAGATTGTTTTAGATGAGAAAGGTTTACTCAATTCTAACTATTAACCGCAGGTGTAATGAAAAGCTGGAGCTGGGACAAAAATGTGCATTCATCTGTGAAGGGAGGTTCAGCGTCTTTATGTTCCTGATTCAGAGTGAACCAAGAAAAAGGACAATTCATCTTTGTCTTCATTATCATACCAACGGTGGGAAAAAGCAGTGCTGCTATTGTGTGATAGGTAGACACAAAAGCCGAGGGTGTGAGCCGGCCAATCCAGTGACACACCATAATGGTTGCTATGTGTGACAAAGAAACTTCCAGAAACGTGCTTGAGATCTGTGGCAGACGGGAGGTTATCCATATACGGGAGGCTAACAAACTGATCACTTAGGAGGGAAACACAACTATTTATCTGTGTGTAGATTTTGATAGGAATCTAGAAAAAAAAGTATCTTACAGCTATTAGAAGCCGGGTTAACAAGCACATACAAAGAGAGACAAAGAGTGGCCTGACCTGTTTCGTATTCTCTGAGGGCTCTTAACCTTTGGTTAGTGTAATGAGCACCGAGAAGGCACCTGGAATGCACCATTCATCATATTAGCCTGAAGAATTACAGAGCAAAGGTGGCTGCTAAAAGGCCTTGTGGGTTATTATGTAAAACCGAATGAAAATACTCCCTACTAAAGCAGAAGAAGCGGATTCTTAAGTAAAGTGATGAAAAAAAATAGAATAAGATAGCAAACACAATAAACAGAAGGCAGACAAAATAATGTAAGTTATCCACGGAGAATCATTTTAACACA
This sequence comes from Myoxocephalus aenaeus, assembly GCA_038501785.1. Classification (NCBI taxonomy): domain Eukaryota; kingdom Metazoa; phylum Chordata; class Actinopteri; order Perciformes; family Cottidae; genus Myoxocephalus; species Myoxocephalus aenaeus. Next base: position 2,022,104 of record JBAMJR010000154.1, read on the forward strand.
TAGGTATCCCCATTATAATCACACACAGGCAGATTCTGCCAGATGTGTATTGGTTGCAAAACATTTTAGTCTTAAGACTTCAAAGAAAACATAACGACATGCAAAACACAGACAAACTGCACTGAAATAGAGGAACAGGACATTTTTTTAACTCGTTTTTTTAACTATTTCTTCCATCTCCCTAAATGTTGTCTCAAAGCTTTTCATTACTCAAAAACTCCTGAAATAAATGTGAAACATCATGTCTAAATTATCAACACAAATGTCTTATTTCAGAACTTTTCGAGACCTAGTTCCTGCAACAACAACAACAAAAATTGGCATGGCATGGCATCAAGCTCAACAATCAAACAAGGAAGTGAAGACGTTTACAGAAGAAATACCTCTTTGGCTTGCTGGACTACATTTTGTGCAATCTGACTAGCTAGGCAGATGTGTCCCGAGTGCACTGACGGAGGAGATGCAGTGTAGAGTGATTCAATGTGACATGTGCATGCAACCTTTCATCTGCGAGAGTCACCCTGGCGAGCTCAGTGGCTCACCAGCTGTGAGCCTGGCATCCTAAATGCCCCCTTAAGCACCAACGTCCTCATGTACTCACAGTATATGTGGACACGCAGGAAGAATTCACAGTGTTACATTCTGTGACTTTAGTCCTACAACACCAAGGTGAGGGTCTAAACCAGCATGATAACAGAGATCAGGTCTGACACAGAGACAAGGAAGTGAGAGGAATGAGCGAGAACTGTGATCAGTACTGTGATGAATCTGCATAGTGAATAAGGGAAATTGTATGTGTTTAAAAGTGGAATTGGAAAAATGCAAACACTGAGCTGCATATGCAGAAATGTAGACGTAAGTAAACTCAGGGTTTGTCCTTCTGGCTCAGATGCTGAGTAAGTCCTTCTTTTATTGGCAATCTGGGCCGTTCAGCTTCATATAAATTAATGAACACAAGCTCTACAAGGACACACAGTTATTATGGCAATATAGTGATGACACCGAACCAGGGCTTTTTCTCTATATACTGCTTTTGTCTAGGTGTCCATTCTGTGGTGTCTTTTTTGACCGAGCCTGTTCAACACATTAGTTTATGTAGTTTATACCATGTCACTGTCAACCATTTTGTCTGAAACGACGAAATAAAAGAAAGACAAAAGAAAAGAAGGAAAGAAAGAAAACGATTAACAAAATAAAACGTCAATGTCTTTTTGTCAGATATTGTCTTAGTAATCACATCAAGGATTTCTGGCAACGTTTCCCATGAATAATAGGACAGGGCATTGACACACATGGGCATTATTGCTGTCACTGGACACAGAGAACCAAAGCTCCACTAAAGATCTTGCCCTTGTATGCATCATGCCAGAGCAAAATAACGCTCTTGACAAATCCTCAAAATGTGTCAACTTCTCCTCCTCCCACTTATGCAATCACTCTGGTGTGTTTCTGTTACAGTATGGCATTCCTGGCTGCTTATTACAGTGTCTGTACATGAGAGGCATTCCTCGGATAACATATATCACTTTTTAAGCACTTATAATGTGTCATTTTTTTTAAAGCTTGTGTTCATATTTTGTATTAGTCCTGCAATAAGAGGGCAAAAAAAACGATTACGAACTTAGTACACCGTGTTTTAAGTATTATCGTGTCCTGCCTGTTAAATCTCCTTCACATGTCACCATAAACTACTTGTCTGTTGTATGTTACAGGAGCTTGTTTGTGAATGTGTCTGAAGCGAGCCCAGAAGGCGTGTAACAGGATGTGGTGGAAGAGTCGCAGTGACATTAACTGTAGAAGCAAACTTTTGAATTTCTGAATGTCTAATACTTGTTTGCAAGCAAGTCAGCAAGAGAAGAACCTGTTCATAACTTTACACACAAGTAAACTGATGATTTATGAAGTATCATAATATAAAAATAAAAAAAAACATGCTTGTATGTGAGTTTCACATATGCTCGATGGGACTGTGAATACTCTGATATTCTGTTAACATAAAACATAGGAAATAAGGAGCTGCAAGTCGAGACTTCAAGCCGCTTGCAATTATGCCAACAGAATGTTATTGTATGTATATATATATACACTGCTTCGAAGGAACATGTTGTGGAAATTACACAGACAGCTTGATTTATGATGATAAATGATACCAAGAGCTGCAGAAAATACACTTGTGAGATTTGAAACGTTGGTGCAGCAGTCTGTTTGTATATTTTGAGAATTGGTGATGCTTGTACACTTAATTTGATGTAACTTGCATGCAACTAGGATTGTGTTTAGTTTTTGTGCGTTGCCTTGTCCAAACATGCGCAGTTCCTGCATGACTTATTTTAATAATCGTTTGCTTTTTAATCTTGCCTACTAGGCACCACGGGCCACACTAGGACGAGGGCAGCTTGTTGAGAACTGTCTGAAGAATGTGCTTCGCTATCAGTTCTCCAATAACTGGTAAGCGTGTCCTAACTGGATGTGTAGAATGTTGGCCAAACTCCGGGCCAACAATTGTGATAGTGCCGTTGAAGCCCACAAACCATGTTTGCAGCAGTGCGCGGAAGCTGTTGTGAAACAAGGCACCTAAAGCTACGGCATTCAGATTGGTCTGAGAATGGTTTGATCTCCCTGTAATTAGGCCTAACATGGATAAGCACTGAGATGCGTGTGTGTGTGTGTGTGTGTGTGTGTGTGTGTGTGTGTGTGTGTGTGTGTGTGTGTGTGTGTGTGTGTGTGTGTGTGTGTGTGTGTGCGTGTGTGTGTGTTTGTACAGCTCGGAGTGGGTCTGTGGAAGCCATCAAGACAAAGCATGGTTAAAAGTTTAAAAACTGTTACTTCCGACTTCTGCTATGTGACATTCTCTCTCTTCCTTTTATGGCAGACTGTTTCCACTTCATGATGTCCACCGCGAGAGAGGAACTTAGATTTAACAAACAAGTCTCATACCGATCTGCACAGGTCTGAATTTGTATCAACATAATTATTAGGGAATAAGTCATAGAGTACCTACACACAGTATGTATGCATATACACACCAAAACATACATACAGTGCACTCTTATCTTGCACTTTAATAATATATTGCATCCAACCCCAAACTGTTCATTACTGCAGTTTAACATGTTATGCCTGGAGCGTCCTGTTTGTCTCCCTGTATATTGTGTTCCTGCAGCAGCAACAGATACAAAGCTCATTCTAACTAGAAACAGGAAATGAAACCTGGTTGTTCTCATCATGCTGATACACCACACAAATATGTAATAACAGCACAGTCATTTTTAAACGTACTATCAGGAGCCTATAATCTCTACAATAGTCCAGGCACATTAAAACTCTTGTGCACACACATGGTCTGAGTTAAAAGTGATACTGAAGCATGTCTTATCCTGTTAGGCATGCAGTTTTTTGTGATCGCTGCACTAAGGTGAGATAGGTTCGCTTCTTCGGGTACATAGTTGTATAATTAAACCCAGCATGAACAGCCCCAGTTAAGAAGAATAAAGAACACTTTTAAACTCTGACCTTTGGGGTTCTGCCACTTTAAAAGGTTAAATGGCAGAATGAGGCCCTGCAGACATCAAAGAACATTGCAACTTGTAGCTACAGTATAACTCTGCATTACTGTGATGAGAGGTTTCATTATCAGTAACATTTTTCCTTGAATTGTAGCTTTGATAATAGCAGCATGGAAAAGTATGTTTTGTTCCCAGAACTAGTTCAGCAAATCATGGCTTTGGCTACAAAACCAGAAAACAGCTAACATAACTGGTAACGCAGGACAGAGCAGTTCTGACAGAAAGGAAAGAACAGATTAGAACCATGTAAAATTGGGTCATCTGTTTAGGAACAGTTTAAAGATCAACGTCTTCTCAGAGGAGGTTAATAAAAGAGACTGTGTGAAAGAGATGTGGATTTAGTTATAGTCATCTGACAGGAAGTGCACAGGGGAAGTCCTGCAGAAGCTAACCACAGATTTGAAGAAATGGAAGTAAAATAATCTACTGCAACAACTGTAGACGTATACAGTATATCATATGATGTTGTTTCAGTGGTGTGTGAAGTCTAGTCAGGATCCTCTGAGGAGAATGAACCTTAAGAAAACATTGTGTTAATTCCTCACTTGCATTAATGAAAAGTCTGCATCAATGCAGCAGACAAAGGCTAGTCTCTTCATCTAATACTGTGCTGTGGTACAACTCCAGCAAAGCAACTGATGCAACGTTACTTCTGTGAGCCTATATCATCAGATCTGCAGCAGAGTGGTCATAGCATACAGTAAGAGCTTTGTTTGGGACTGTGACAGATTAAATCGGCCACTGTAACGTCTCTGACCAGGCAAAACCATTAATAAATAATGGCGAGCCATACATCTAGCCTCTTGAGATGTCTGGTGCTTCCCCATCAAGCCACCCGCACAGCATGGTACAGCTGCTGCATTATTAATGAGAGGAGAGCGGGAGGTGTCCAGCTGGGGCCGGAGCCTGCGCTTAGCACACCCACACCCGTTACACCCGTCATGTCGAGGGACTGAAGTGTCTCTGTGATCTCGCACACAGCCTGAATCCCCCAAGGTCTGTCTTTCTGGTTGCACTGGGTTCAACCTCACTTAGCAGCATGGCTGTCATTGTGTACTCTGTGGACAGCAGATGTTCAAATGAGGAGCACCTGGATTTATAAGGCTACTACTTTTGGGGACTTATAAGAGGTTTTTTGGGTCTGTTGGGTCACGTAAAGGACATACACGAAGAAAACATACAACTAGAAGTACAAAAAAATGAAACTTGAAGTATCTGAGGGTCTTTCGGACACTGAATGTTTCCTGTATAAAGTTTTTTTCATCTTCTCTTTAGCTACACTGTGGCCCTCAAACACAGGATTTGATGTGTTTCCTTTACACTTGTATACATGGAAGCACCTGCACACAAAGTTACAAACTTTCAAATGTAACGCTAGAGGGATGGGCATGCACGATACTCCAGTTAGAGTTGGACACACCCAGTCACATGAAGACACACATCCCTCCCTGCACTGTTGCAGAGATCTTCCTGGAGTAATACACAATTGATCAGGTTTTAGAAAGATCGCACTGCAATGTGATAGAAAATGTCTAATTTTGGAGATAAAAGCTTTGCAGGGAGTTGCTTTTTGTATGTTCTGGTAGTTAACTAGATTGAAATAATAACGTTACAATAATTGTTGCGCAAAGCCTTTTGAAATTTGACTATTACACAGCAGTGTTTGAGTCTTTACCTATAAATGTGTGCCACAATGTCTTTGATGAGCCGTGGCCCATTTTCACAGCAGTCAGTAGGTTCTGCAGTGCATTCATTGCTCATTTCATCTCCCACTCAAGGCAGGATGTGGTTGTGTACACACATCACTTTCAAAATAACTTCAACAGCCTTGTCTCTCCTTTTATAGTAAAAGCCTTGCTCATTGTGCCATGGGCCAATGTAAGGGACACTAAGTGGATATATGTGTGGTCCCTGCGTAGGGCCACTAATGTCCTTAAAGAAATAGCATACATCTAGCAGGGAGGGATAACTGGCGTTACTGGAGTCTGCTAATCCCAGTTTCAGCAGCATTATCAAATTATAACTCTATATCGACTCATGTCTGCAGGCTTGGAGCCGAGTTAAGTGTGTGGAGAGCATTGGCCCGAGTGAATGTCAGGAAGTGGGGAGGCACACTTCCTGACAATTTGCAATGGCTCAACAAAGTGCTGCACCACTTGAAGCCAGTTTTACATCATAAGGAGACGACAAGAAAGAAGATACAACAAGTCGATTCATGTGTCAAGTCTAGATCTAACACATACCCTCAAAAAAGATACAACTAACAGAACACCATGTTATATGCCCCAGGAAACAGCTAAATGGACCACTGAATATTAAAAGCAACCCTCTTTAATGAGCCTCCCCCTGATAGACAGGAGGCAGACACAGCACACAATAAATCCCCAATACTGGTAAAATTCTACTCGCAGTTGAGACTTCTGTTCAGACCTATGCAAACACATTTAATCAAAAAACTATAATCGCTATGCATAGTCAGTGAAGACACGTCCTTTACTTGTATAATTAAACATATCTGCAATCCAGGTGAGAGAATAGTCTAGAATATTGGATTTATGAAGATGAAACCCTGTATGTGTGTGTGTGTGTGTGTGTGTGTGTGTGTGTGTGTGTGTGTGTGTGTGTGTGTGTGTGTGTGTGTGTGTGTGTGTGTGTGCGTGCGTGTGCGTGTGTGTGTGTGTGTGTGTGTGTGTGTGTGTGCCTTTTGTCTTCCTCTTGGCTCTTTATGTACTTTGGCAAGTGCTGAACTATGCCTCCCCCTCCTGGAAGAAAATACAATTGATGAAAAATAAGAAAAAACAAACTCATCACAACTAAATGTGTCAGGCTTTTGTGAAACTCGTTGATATCTAACCAACAGCACAGAGTGTTTCCACAAACGAAACAATCTATGTTTTTTTCAGTCACTGAAAACACATCCACATACTTATATTGTACTATTACACTACTAATATTTTGAAAGTTACTTGCTAACTTCCATTTGATTCAAGTTGGTGCCCAGGTCTCCATGCCAGGGCTTTCTCCTGAACAGAAGATGGTGCTGTTGTTGTGAGCATAATGTTCACCAGAGACCTGCACAGAGACGCTCACACAGCCGACATAACAGCAACAAGGAATGTATAGCATGACACACGCGTGAGATGTCAGTCGCAGAGTCAGGTTGCAGACTTGAAACAGAAATGTTATTCTGCAGCATTTAGGAGCTTGGATGTTGATAAGACATCATGCATGAAATGAAACGTGTGCTAATGACTGCAGAAAGCACTATATATATATATATATATGCCAGAACACAGAACTGTTGTAATGCACCGTAAAGTATGCAAACAGGTAAGTTTTTGTTTAATGCAATAACACATGAAAATACGTATTCTATCATATTCCATAATTTTTAACAATACGGTGCTACTCTCACATAATTCATTGGAGAAGAACATTTGTGAAAACCTTTCATGTTTGTGATTCTCTTCAAAAATACAATCAAAGTTTGAAAAAGAAAAACTGCTGCCATGTCTAGTGAACGTTATTTTTCCCTTTTTTTTCCCTTTTTCTCCCGAGAGGTAGAGGTTAATCCTAAGAAAGTAAAACTACCTCTAACTATGTTACTGTCCATGAGGTTTGTACAAATATTTTCTCCCCCTATTAACAGATATTACATACTTTCTGCAGACGCCACAACGCAATGCTGCATATTTGCGGCAACCACTGCCTGCTTCCCAGCAACCACACTTCCTTCTGGATTAGCATTTAGGAAATGCTGCATGTGGTGCAGTCCAGGTTCATCTTGCTCTGTAAAGGAGTCTATTGTATGTGAGACATAACAAACTTAAATGTGTATTTTTGCAAAAAAATAGGTGCAACAATGGGAGTGGCCAGACCAAATGTGTTTTGAGCTCACGCTGTCTAAACCAAATGAGATCAAATCAACATTAACGAGCTGAAATAGTTATGCTACCTGAGATGGGTACAGTTGTCTGGAGAAATAATCATAGACTTTTATTGTTGCGTTCGACTAAAGTGTTTAACTGCAGACCTCTATCTCATCTGAAAATGTTTTCCAGTGGAGTTTTTAAATCTTTAGTTTGAACCTGTTTGGACAATGTGGCACAGGGCAGACATGCAAATTAATTCAGTGCAGAAATCCCCGCTGTTTTATATGTATTTCAACAACAAACGTAAACTAACACAGAAACCTCACCTGCCCATTTTTAAGGGTAGAGAGGATCAGGACCAGATGTTGGAGCGGACCTTGAAAGCGTGAAAACTCATTAAACATTTTTATAGCTGAACTTGGAATTAGCATGTGTGGAGCGCAACACTTCATGTGCTACCTGAGAGTAAGACATCAAAGAGCGCTGCAGCTGCTAATGGCAGGCCCATGCATGTCTGAGTTAAAAAATTAGACGATGCAGCTAATTACCCCCCCCAAAAAGGGCAGACCATCAAGCAAAAAAAATGCATGTAAAGCTCACGTTATCCCAGAAAAAGAAAAAGAAAAAAAGATTAATCAATTGGCTGCTCTGCATTTTACATTTGTCCAGCTGTAGGAATTGTTCTACTGGTGATCCACAGGAAGATTTGCATGTGGTCTTGTATAGGGTTTCAGTGAAGAGAGGAGCACCCCTAAACATAATCCCCACCCCCCTTACAAACCCACTCCTACCTCTGAAAGTCACAACCTATCCCTCAGTGCTGTGTCAACCCACCTCTGGAATTTCAAAGAGGAAGGGACATTGGGACAGAGTGTAGCTGCACCACTGAAAAGAGTGAGAAAGAGAGATTTTTTTTTCCCCTGAAGGAGAACTCTACTTTGAGCTCTGGAAATACATGAAATCTGGCGTGCCTTGTGTAGAGGACCAAAGACTAAGACCTGTTCCTGTCTAAGCCTTTTAATGAGCGTAAGCCCCCAGGAGGAATAATCGGAACTCACTGAAACCAAAATCAGCCCCGTGGGAAGCAGAGCTCTCCAGCTGCTCACAGCCACAGACATGCAGCCGTTCACCTTGGTTGGTGCTCTTCTTTTCATAGTCCACATTTCTTCTGGTGGTGCGGAAGCCCATAGGTAAGTCAATGAACTAGAGCATAAGGACGTTCTATTGTCATATGGTATGTTTTCTACCTTGAGACCTGCAGTAGGTGTTAACTTTATATGTTTACTCAGTCAAGAATTATAAAGATCTAAAATGTCAGATATATTTCTATGTATCATAAAGTGTGTGTATCACATTGCATTGGCACCAATAATAAACCAAAAGTGCCACCAACAGTATTGACTCATTTGGCCCACTTCCTGTTGCCAAAAAGGGAATTACTAGCATGTTAACTAGCAGTTCCTCTCCATGCTTTTACTTGAAGTGAATCTTACTGAGTAACAGGAACCCCCCTATTTGACACAGAATTCTTCGCTTTAAAGTTTTTACATGGAAAACTGTTGCATTGATGGTATGTACACACTGCTGTCGCTGCCAGCAGAGGACTATGACAGCTATGACAGTGTGTCAGCTAAATGTGGCACAGCAACTGTTAATAACTGAAGAGCACCTGTCGCACTTAGGACCCACTCTCCTGTGGGCTATTCTGGTGGATTTTGATCAAGTCTCAGATTCCCGCAGTCCAACTGGAGCCGAGGCTGCTTTTAGGATGCTATCCTTGTGACACCTAAACATCTGGGATATTAAAGTTTGTCACTGCACTTAAAAGTAGAAACAAAAGATGCCGAAAGCTGTAAAGTCAGATTTAGATGTGTTATTCTGACGTGAATGTACGTATGTACTAAGTCAGAGTCAAATGGCATCTTAATTTAATTTACGGGTTAAAAATACACACATGCAATATAATCTATACGGTCGGTTATTTTGAATGCAATGCTGACTTGCTGACCGCAACTGAGGATAACTTAACCGTGAATCTCATCTGACTCTGGAGTGAGGGAAAAGATCAAGGTGCAGTGAAAAAAGAGAACATATGGTTGTGCATAAGGTATCAATGTGCAATGCAGGAAGTGTCGGGTTAGTGTGTTTTTCTCCTTCTGTAGCCTACATCCTGTCAGCTGGCTGTTACTCCACGGGGAGCTCCCTTTTATCACTGAGCTAGCCTGTGAGGGGACATTTTATTTAGGCTGTTTGTTTTCCTTCACACAACTACCATCGGGACCAACATTAGAAGGCAAGGTGGCATAAATATACAGTCAGGAGAGCTTAGTGAGACTGTGGATGTGTTGGGATCATTGTTTCACGTTAATATGTTTTAATTAGTAATACTATGTCGTTAGTGTTTCATTGTTGTTCCTGAAATAAGATTTCTGCTTAAAGGTGTTTACATTAATCTGATGTTTACATTAACCAGGCTGGGCTATACATTTAGCTAAAACAGTTCTGTTCCTCTCTTGCTCTATGAAGGCACTACCAACAAGTCCTCACTGGAAACCAACTAGGTGTATGTCGCTATGGCAGGAGGCTGGAGTGTTGCTATGGCTGGAAGAAAAACAGTAAAGGACAGTGTGAGGGTAAGAGCATATGGATATATATATATATATAATGTACAGCCACAAAGTGCAGTCTCCTAACAATTGTTATTCGTTTCATGAAATGTATTTTCCTAACCAAGAAAATGTGGAGATACTGACACTCTAGATTGAAAAACCTTGCCTGCATAATAGAAATGTGTGGTTTCACGTTAATCCATCATTGTCAGACCACTGATATTTCTGGTGGTATTCTCTTCATGTTAAATGTTTTACCAGCTCAGTGTGACCACGGCTGCAAGCACGGAGAGTGTGTTGGCCCCAACAAATGCAAGTGTTTCCCAGGATACACTGGAAAGACGTGTAACCAAGGTGGGTAGTCTGGAAACATGGGTCAAACTGGGTACAGGATAATCTAACTTCCAGTTGATACGCTTTAATAATTCTGGTTCATGTTTAACTTGAAGCAAATGATTCAATGAAAGCCTTTCAGTTAAAAAATAAATGTTTTAGGTTTTAAAAAAAGTGTTGCGGGTGGACAAATAAGGGCTACTCTTATTTCTAGATCTGAATGAGTGCGGCCTGAAACCTCGTCCCTGTGAGCATCGCTGCATGAACACCTATGGAAGTTACAAATGCTACTGCCTCAATGGTTACACCGTCATGTCGGATGGATCGTGTACAAGTGAGTCCCATTGTGTTACTGTCTGTGCATACCATGAGTGGAAATACATGAAAATCAAAGTTGGCACGTTTGAATATTTATATGAGCGAGCTTTTTGTGTCCATGCACGAAGATTCCAGGACATGCTCTGCTGCTCACTGTCAGTACGGCTGTGAGGAGGTGCAGGGGGAGATTCGCTGCATCTGCCCGTCTGCGGGGCTGCAGCTGGGGCAAGATCGGAGGACTTGTGTAGGTGAGCTACCACACACACACACACACACACACACACACACACACACACACACACACACACACACACACACACACACACACACACAATAATACATTATAGTATAGCATATAGTATAGTATGGTGACATGCAAGTAAAAATGTAAAATATGATGAATAATTAGAGACAAGCAAAATGTAAGGAGAGTGAGAAATCCGATGGAGCAATAAATAGCGCTTATCTAAATAAAGATTACAGTTAAGAAAGACTTGACTTTGGCTTGTTTCCGTCTCATGAGTTTTTGCATAGGGGAGCAATTCTGTACAGATTCTACTTTGTGGCTTTTGCATGCTTGGCTTGTAAATAAGATGGGTGCAATTAAGTTATATTTCTACCCACAACACAGCTTGAGCTGTGACGGAGCCAGTCTGGCATGCTGATCACACAGGGGAAGTCATATAATAGTTCTGGAGCATTAAACTTCAGGATTACCATCAATCCAAGACACTAAAATAAAGAGGTACAGCAGAAGTCATAACGTAAAAAGACATAATGATTTGACTGAATGAATTTATGAAGGTAAATTAATTAAATAAAGGTTAAATGATTAAATAGGCTGATTATATAACTATTTGGCACTGTATCACATTCAAAAGCCGTACTAATGGTGACGTTACTATGAGCTAAAAAAAAACAATGCTGTACACATTCCCTCCTGTGTTAAGTCATTCATTGCATCCACATCAAAATGTATAGCTCACGTACCACACTCAGTGGAAGCGCTTCCAACCTGGCCAGAGGCCACTGCAAACACACGTTAGCAGTGATGCTAGTAGGAAGCCAGTGAGGGATCGTGATCACCGGGATGTTGTTGTAATGAACTCAGTACACCAACGACGGTTAAGTTCCCTGCTGGCTGATTGAAAAGAGCAGCTGAAAGACTCCATGTGAATCAGAGGAAGCACACAGCACACCCAATCCACGAATAATAGTCAGCAGCAAATGTCAAGGGTCGCAGAGCAGTGGAAATAAGCCATTACAAAAAAAAGGCAAAAAAATATATATATATAGTGGACCTTTTTTCTCAATATTGCCCAATGTGACATGCATATACAATCAAACACTCTTTAATTCGTTCCCTCTTCTGTTTCCCTTCAGATATTGATGAGTGTGTAACAGGGAAGAACCTCTGCCCGTACGACAGACATTGTGTGAACACCTTTGGAAGCTACTTCTGCAAATGCCAGGAAGGCTATGACTTGAAATATGTTGACGGCAAATACGACTGTGTAGGTAAGGTATAGGGGTTTATAACAAGGACACATTCAAGATAAATTCTGCTCCTAAAGGTACAAATAGGCTTCTTCCGATTCCAGACCTTGATGAGTGTGCAGCCAGCACCCACAAGTGCAGCCACCATGCTGTCTGTGTGAACACTCAAGGATCCTTCAAGTGCAGGTGCAAGTCTGGCTTCAGAGGCAATGGCTTTGAATGCTCTGGTGAGATCCAAGAACAGCAACACCGAATTATGAATTAATTCATTTCATGGATGACTTTAAATATGTAATAAAACTTGTCTACCACGGCCTTTATGATAATGGATGTCAACAACTCATGTCTCAGGCCTTTCCCAGGTGAGAGTAGTCAGTCAGATTGGTCAGAAGCAGTTTTACAGCCACATACTTCATTTAGAGTAGACTCAGCAAACAGGCCACGGCTAGTTTCCTGTTTTTAGACCCCACCTATTTAGAGATGTTAGCAGGAAAGAGCCACAGATTGAATGCACACCTGTCTAAATATTGTACGGTAGCCATCCATCTGAAGAAGAAGTGTAAAGACAGGTAGTGTTGTACTCTTTAACCCAGGCCCTGATAATAACAGGGGAAGCCTCATGATGCCAAATTACAGAGGCCAGCGGTTTCAGCATGAATGAAAGATGCCTTTATTTTTTGTAGTCAAGCCGTTTTATCAGAGATCGTGGGACGGAGACAAAGGCAGTGCAGATGATTTCCTCAATGGTGAGATTGTGTGAAATCCAAGACCGCTTCCACCGTTCACTCCCTGCAACCCCATTCATTCCCTCCTCTTATCTCCTACTTTCAAGAACACCTCTCCAAACTCTCCCCCCATGCTCATGGCTGAAAATGTTGTACGTCCTATGCACACACAGCTTGATATGAGACCTGGAATCCTCAGCATGACTCCTAAAATACAGAACTAGTGTGTCAAAATGCTTGTGCACTTAAAACACTAATTGAAGGTATGTGCAATGAATGTTGCTGTCGTGCTTCATCTGCATGGAGTAGGTCAAGAGCAGCAGCTGCAGAATACATGATAACAAATGCATCTGAAGCCTGGCAACAAACTGTCTTTCCCTCTCATTATTGCAGTTCCACATGTCTCATCTGATTCCTCTTCCTGCCTGCAGCCATCCAGGACTCCCTAGTGAAGCCCGGGATTCTGGGAGGTACGCTGGACAACGAAGACATCAAAAATATAATCCCTGAACCAGTCGCAACACCGTCTCCTAAGATCCATCAGCAGCCTTTTGACTATGATGGAGAGGTCTATGTTGGCCCCCGGACTGAGCAAAGACAAGTGGAGGAATTTCCTGAGGAAAAAGGGGAGGAGGAGGAAGAAGAGGAAGACAACCAGCTCAATCCAAGAGGAGACGTTTTCAGTAAGTGCCTTTTTCGTTTGCCTCCTTTGCAGTAATTCTGGGTGGTCCACAATGTATTAACCTTTCACAGACTAAACAAACTCAGTTTCTACAAAGACTTTGCTCTCGTGTCTACACAGCATCTGAATACAATTATCAATTTTGTTTCAGTAGGCAGCTGCAATAAGTATTCAATTGCAGGTCAGGCCTAAGACCTTGACCAGAAAAGAAAGACCTGTTGCTTCATGTCCCTTGTCACCCACAGGCTCCACCAAGACCTGTATGACGCTTCTTGGTGATGTTACTAACAATGGAGCATATGTATTGACTCTCTTTAGTAAACAAGACTTATGGAATCAAATTAGTCAAATATGTCCCAGTTATTTCCACCAAGAACCACAAGCATTGTTGTCATGCTGTCATGTCCTCCACCATTGTAAAAATAGGGTCACTAACTCTAAGATCCTATCAACTATATGCTGACATTTATTAAAACTAATTTCATAATATCAAACTATTGGCTAAACCAAAATACAAAGCTCTGAATAAGAACCCAGCAATGTCAAATTAATACATTATAATCAATCAAATTGGTTTTGAGACATGGTGCCTTCTAGCACATGTCATTCCATTCACGCCTGATTTGTGTGTATTTATGCTCCTTTTCTGACACTTTCATCAGATAAAAAGAGACAAGTGGGCAGTGTGGTCATGCCATGGTATGCACCTCAATGAGAAACCCCATACATGAGGTTACCTTTCACAACTAATCTTGATTTTCATGGAAACACCCGAGCCTGTGTAAGACTCAGATAGCAAGAGGAGACAGGCCCCAAGACATCCATCACCTCCAGGGAGGAATTTTACTCTGTCGGCATGAGAGAGCCCAGGGACACAACTCGTCCTGCTTCCTCTCTCCTGGGAGGAGGGTGAGGAAGGGAGGGAGGTTACTAAGCCTCCAAGCCTTTTATTATGTTTTACCCAAAACAGCTGTTGTGCAAACAGACTTGAATCCTAGTTGGAAAGTCTGTCATCAGCACTCTAGACCTCTTAACGCTAGCCCACTCTAGCCGAGCAGGTTCAATAACCCCAGCTGTCACTCGTCTGACTCTCTAAGGCTGCTTGCGATGGGGGTGGTTTGCTGCAAGAGCTTTAAAATACTTGGGGGGGGGGGGCTGTTTCCTAAAGTTGTAGCTTCATCTCAAGACATGAGTGACAGCAGGGCAGGTCTACACCTGTTGGTTAAAAGGTACTTTCTCGCTTTTGTTTCACTGGGGAAATTCTCTTTGCTGCATAATTTTTGAATGTTTTAAGATCACATATTTTAAGAGGAATTCATAGACAAGACTTTCTTTGTCATTTCTGTGAGGCAAAATGTAAGGGGCATATTTTACGAAATTTTGTGATACAGTTGTGTCTGCTTTTACTTACTGATTATCACATTTAGCTGAAATATTATTCACTCCACTGCCAAGTTATTAGGTGCACCTTGCTGAAAAGAATGCAGAACTTCATAACCTTCATGACAATAGGTTTTATTGCAGGACTGTTTGAATGCAATAGTTTAAGATAGGTAGGTGTAAGTGTACCTAATAAACTGGAAAGCGGTTGTATATCAAACTGAAATGTCATGAATTCACACAGATTGTTCTCTTTTACCTCTTAACACAGTATCAGAGGACTTTGAATCTGTGTTTGGCCCCGCCACAGAAGTCAAAGAAATCCAAATAACACCTGTTCAGGAAGGTAATCAAATATCTGTTTATGTTCCATTGTTATTTAATGACTGTTTATGAGACTTTTCCTTCATGCGCTCCTTTGGTTTTACCCTCTAGAGTTCATCATGGATTGCAACTTTGATCAGGGAGCATGTGAGTGGGTCCAAGACAAGGCTGATGACATGGACTGGAGTGTAGCCTACCATAACGGTAACAAAATTATTAATATGTGTATTACAGGTTATTTAAGTTAAGTTTAGGATGTAGATGCATTCACTTATGCTCCAAACTCGTGTAGGTGCTGAGTACTACATGGCCATGAGTGGGCTCCTAGGGGAGTCGGAGGATATTGCCAAGCTGAAGTTGCTTCTCAGTGACCGGGCCCAGCACGGCAGCTTCTGCCTCACCTTTGACTTCCGTGTGTTGGGTCAAAATGTGGGAACTCTCAGGGTGCTGCTGGATAATAACGCTTACTCCGTATGGGAGCAGAGCAAAAGCAGAAACCAGGGCTGGCAGACCGAGCTCCTCACTGTGGCCTGGAAAGAGAAAGCGCCAGAATCTGTGAGTAATTTTATGGTTTTATAACACTTATTAACAATAGATGATTGTTGAACCAGGGTTGTAACTGCTAACAAGAAAACAACCAGGCTATGGGAACATCACAAATATTGTATCAGAGGCCTATGTTTGAAAGACAACCCCCATATTGTTGAATCTACAAACTGAACATGTCGTGGTACCTTTGAATGTCTTTCAGATTGTCTTTGAAGCTCAGCATGGTAAAGCTGTTGGAGGGGAGATTGGACTGGACAATGTTGTGCTGACCTCAGGGCCCTGTCAAGAGGATGTCAGTCCATTCGTTTAAGCATCTCCACCCCGGATTTATAATTTGAAAGATCTGACACATGTCAAAGATTCCTGTTTCCTGTCTGTTTATTGGTCTGGAGTTTCACACTGTCTTACAAGACATCAACATAAAGATACATGGTCTCAAGGGAGGATATGTACTATCAGTGCATGCATGTTTACTTAATCACCATGCTGCTACATCGGTACATTCTCTATCGGGATTTTCAGAATGGTCTCCTACGATACAGATTACCCAGATCTCAGGAATAGGTGGAAACGCTTCCCTTGTCTTTCCGTTAGATGTAACAGTATTGTGCTTAGTCATTTGTTGTGTATGTGATTGCTGAAGTTAACTGAAAATAATCTATGACATGTGATGTGAATTCTTAGGTGAATTCAATCTGAAATTCAGTCTTTGATGAATAACTTTTTTGAAGGCCTGTTAGTTTAAATGATAAAAGTATCAGTACATAACTGCTGTACATTTTGCTTTCATATTATATTGTACTTTACAATAAATCCGTTTTTTTTTCTAACTCTGTCTTCCATTCTTCTTCCTTGATTGTGTCGGTTGTAAGTTTATGCAAACATACATCTATCATTTATATAATTTCCTATCATTAGGAAATTCAGTCTACTGACTGAAGAAATACCACCATAAATTCAGTTAATTTATGGATGCCAGGACTGGAATTTTATTACAAAAAAAACAGGTTTGTGGTAGTCAATTTTTTCACCAACTTCAGTGACATATGTATGATTTCATAATGGCATAGATATATCAAAAAGGGGCACATAGAATAGTTTGCTCTAACATCTGGTGAGAGGATAACAGAGCATTGGCTGGCAACGTCTGTTCTATTGCTGTCTGATAATGCGTGTGTATATATCCTTCAAAAAGTTACAATAGTGTAGGTACAATCCTGAGGTATTTGTGCTTTACTTGGTTAAAATGAGTGCTACTAAATGTCAGAAGGACATGCTGTAGTGTAATCTGTGCTCCATAACATTTGCTTCATCCGAATACTGCATTCAGTGAGCCCGTTTTCATATGAAAAACAATGGAACTCTAACTGGACCATTCTGCATTAAAGCTCACCATAAATTGAGTATTGATCGTTAGCTTTAGTGTATTTTGTGGTATGTTTACATTTTGGCATTGATCTTTAAAATTCCCATTCATACCTCTGAAGGGGCTGCTAAATTACATCTAGTGTTTTTTCCCCCGATGGGGTCGAGTGGGTTTTAGGGCAGCTGGGATGCTGACAGATAACAGCTAAACTAACCAAGCTAAATCAGAGATGGGGACGTTAGAGTTTCGTTGGATAAACGCAAACAGTCTCTGGTTAATTATCGCCCTCTAGAGGTTGAGTGTGAATATTACAAACACATTACCGATGCAGAACATAGGAAGATAAATAGACACTCAATTAACGCTTTATGTTGATTGCCTTTTTTTTAATTGAGCGATATAACGGGCAACTCTAATAGTATTAGTATATATATATATATATATATATATATATATATATATATATATATATATATATATATATATATATATAACGCTATATAATATAATAATATTGTACGTATACGCTGTCAGCAGTCTGAGGGTTGTCTGGGCCTCTCATTGGTTGTTTCCGTCCGACAAGATCACATGATCCGAGGCGCCGTTAGCTTGTTATCGTTAGCTTGTTAGCAGCTATCTACGTTGGCATCGAGCCTTTGGGGTTCACCAGGAAACAGTGTGACCTGCTGTTATTTCAAAGCCACGCCAGGGCGAGGGACTGTCAAACACAGGCTTTTATAGTATTTCAATTGTTCCGTGTTCTATTTCTCGTTGACTCAGTAGCTGTTTGGCCCGAACTGCAAGGTACGATACTAGCAATCTCGCCTCCAGGTAAGATAGCGAATGTATATTTGGATGAGCTAACTCCAGCTGTGTTCCCTTGTTTTCACGTTAGCTTAGCTTAGCTAACGCGTAGCCGGCGCATAGACCCGCAGTTCAGACTTTGCTCTTCCTGCGTGTTGGCATGTTTCAGCTATTAGTGTATGGGTGTGTGCGTTATCTTAAAAAGCTAAATATGTAGCTAGCTATAAGTGATAAGAGTGCTCGCAAACGGTGTATTGAACGTTTGGAAGCAGATCATGTTTTATTGGGCCGTCTGTTAATCAGGAAACCTTTGCTTTACAGCTGGTTGAACGTTAACGTGACTTCACGTTACATGGCTGCTCACATCAGCATTACACATATGAGCATGTGACCAAGGACCAGGGTCGACAGCACATGATCTGGACAAGTGGAGGAGGCCAACATCTATCAGAGGTGAGATGAAAAACAATCAAATGCTCAACAGTTCGATCAAACAAATGTGTTTGTAGTAAAGTGGTTATTGCTCACAATGTTTTTTTTCTAAATGATATTATAGTGTCATACAGGTAATAACAATATATATCTTGCACATTGCTTCTCTCCATTAGGTACATTATTTTAAAGTGGTCGCTCGGGATTGAATAGCCATGACGACAAAGACATCCCTGCTTAAAGTCATTCTGCTGGGCGATGGGGGTGTCGGAAAAAGCTCCATCATGAATCGTTATGTTACCAACAAGTTTGATGCACACCTTTTCCACACCATCGGTGTGGAGTTCCTCAATAAGGAACTGGAGGTAGATGGCCACCAGGTGACCCTACAGATCTGGGACACTGCTGGCCAAGAGCGCTTCCGCAGCTTGAGGACTCCTTTCTACCGTGGCTCTGACTGCTGCCTGCTCACCTTCAGTGTCGATGACAACCAGAGTTTTCTCAATTTAGGCAACTGGAAGAAGGAGTTCATCTACTATGCAGATGTCAAGGAACCAGAGACGTTTCCATTCGTGGTCTTGGGCAACAAACTGGATGTGACAGAGAGGCAGGTGTCATCTGAGGAGGCTAAGCAGTGGTGCAAGGAGAATGGGGATTTCCCCTATTATGAGACCAGTGCCAAGGATGCCACCAATGTAGCGGTGGCCTTTGAGGAGGCAGTGCGTAGAGTGTTGGCATTGGATGAAAGAACGGACCACCTCATCCCCACAGACACTGTCAAGCTCCACAGAAAGCCTCGCTCTGCTGCCACTTGCTGTTCATAACATCCAAGAGCTATCACTAACATGAATTTGCTGTTATGCCCGTTATGTGATGAGGCTGTAGGTTTACAATGCTGTAACAACTTATTTAAACGAATTATACCACTGGCTTTATGATTTGTTGTACTGTTGAAGTTTGATCATGCTAATAGTTGGACTTATGTTTGAAGAGGAGAGGAAACACTAAATGCATCTCTAATTACAAATAAACATTAAATCACTGAAGCGTTCATGTAACTGCCACAATTCAAAGGTCAGGCTTTGAAGGAGTAGCAGAAAACAGGAAATATATTTGGAAAGTTTCACTACCCTCTTAAATATTTTAACGTTCCATTCTGTCATGAAGGCAAATTAAAATGTTACTCTTAAAATGTGTACTACCTTGGGAGTGAGATCATCAAAGGGTTTCTGAATGTAACTCCTAAATGAAAGAATACACACTGATGGCCTATATATGTATAATCAGAAAGTTACTTCATAATTAAATCAGTTATACAGCCCTATAGTTTTATTTCTGAGAATTATAAAGTTGCTAAGTCATTACTATGTAACTAATCAATTGAGGCGCATTGTGATTAATGCACCTTCAGGTATGGTTTATGCACATTCTGCTTAGTGAATATATTTTGGCTGTGGGACAAGATTCCCAACAGAATATAAATATTGAAGCAAAGTTAACATGCATGGCCTATGGTGTAATTAAGTTTCTGGAAACTTTTGTATTTTTTAAACTGTTTTTACCTTAAAATCAATAATGCCTTGAGGAAAGAGTAATGAAAGAGCAGTCATGATTGACTAAACTGTTTTCTTGATTGTTGGGTTTATTTTAAATAATGATTTTGATCTTTTAAGCACTATCAACATTTTTAACAGTTTGAAGTCTTTTCCACGGCTTAATATTTAAAATGGTGAACCATTCATTGACTTTAACTGTTTGTCATTCACATTAAAAGTTGTACTGCTGGTATGCCAAATAATAAATAAACCCCTGGAGAATCATTTCTTAAGGCATGTTTTGTAGGCTTCAAACTGATTGTTCTCCTAAGATTTGGACTAAACAGGATGGTACCACTCCGCTGTGCTGTGCTCAACCACTGCAACGATAGAATACCTAAACCGTTAGATAACACAACCTACCTAACTATGTCAAGGATCAAGATTGTGGCTATTTATCAAAATGTTGTTATCGTTGGTCACGCTCTCTGGGTATAAATTGAAAGATGAAAGTCTTACGGGTCTAATTTTGATGATCAACATACAGTTTCCATACTTACAGCTCATGTAGAAAAAAAAAAGAAACAAGACATATTACCTTAGGAACTACATTAGGCAAGAAAATGTTTTATAGAAAGCTGTGTTGAATACATTTTACATCGGTGAAACAGGAAAAGAAAGATATTACATAAAATATGTGTTAGTTATATACACAACAAATAGAAGAGCGTGTGCATTAAATCCTTGTGCATGTGAAGTGATTAACTCAGGAGATGTTTCTTCCCAAGAAACTGTACTTTCCTCTCAAAAGCTGTTGAGCGGATTGGTGCATTGATTTCATAGAATGGATTCATCGCAAACTGGAAGACAAAATAAATTGTTATCAACGACAGAAGGCATAAAACAGACCAAAGGTTACCTCATGCCAAATGTGTGTAATCATATGGGAGATCACTCACCTTAATGTATAAATCATAAACATCATTAAAAAAGTTTTTGATCCCATCTTCTTGTCGCACATCATGCAGCATGATGAATCTTATATGTAGGGCAAATAATTAAAGAAAATAAAGCCATGACAATGAATTTCTTGAATAAGACAGTACATTATAACAACAATATGACTATATAATCACATTATAGTGCAAACTAACATGTTAAATAATGGCAGTAGGGCTTCAGCTAGCAATTACTCTCATTGATAATGAGAGTAATTGCTAGCTGAAGCCCAATAAAACCAATATGTTGATTCTTTTTTTCCTACTAATTGTGTAATCTATATTATGGCAGAAAAAAATGTAAATGCTTCAACAGTTTCCTACAACTTAA
The DNA here is from genome assembly GCA_038501785.1 of Myoxocephalus aenaeus. Taxonomy (NCBI): domain Eukaryota; kingdom Metazoa; phylum Chordata; class Actinopteri; order Perciformes; family Cottidae; genus Myoxocephalus; species Myoxocephalus aenaeus. The sequence continues at coordinate 2,043,425 of JBAMJR010000154.1, forward strand.
GTGACATCTTCACTTTTGTTCAACCATCAGTCCAAAACTCAAATATATGCTATTTACAATCATTGCATCATGAAATCATTGTAAATTCCTTAGGAAATTAATATTCATGAAAGGAACAAAGAAATGAAACTACACTTTATGTTTTATAGGCTGGATTTAAAGAATCGTTGGCATGCTTTGATGAATGACTAAACAATTAACCACTTATCGATCAACTAATTGTTTCAGTTTTTTTGCATCATTGTATTCAAACTACAAATGTTTATTAAACATGAGCGTAGCCGTGTAGGGGTTTTGTCTGTCTCTTCAGTCAGTAAACTACAATTACCCCTATTTATAAAGAAATATCTAAAGTCTTCTGTGTGGGACCAAAAAGGGAAGAATCAAATGGAACAGAAAGGATATGTCCTGCAGTGACAAAGGCAGAAACGAACCACTCGTTGAACTTGTCCACAGTTTTCAAGTACATATTGTTGGACAGCCACATGTTTTCATCCACCAAATCCAGGGCAGCGTGTGCAATGAACTGGTTCAAGTGTCGATGGTCATCCTGTGGTCAAAGAAGCAAATCTTATCAAACAAAATAATACATTAACAGACAATCTAAAGGCCTTGTACCACCTACAATAAACACACTGGTGTGGTCACATGCCTCATAGATTGAATAATGCCAGTATGCTGCAGTATATAGCTAGGCTCATGAACAACATGTGTTTACCACTGTCATTGCACTAGTATGTACTGGAATTAATGCTCATGCATTAATCAAGTCTTACCTTTGATTCAGACTTCCCAGCTGGCAAGAACTCCATCTCAAACACTGGATTGTCCTGATGACCAACCATGACATAATAAAAACTCCCAGACATCGTTCTTCCCTTCGTCTGAGCAGAGTCAAACTGTCCTGAACACAATTCAAACCAAACAAAATGGGTTACACAATTTAATCATTCCAAATATCAGTGGCAACATCTTTCAGCTAGCAAGCTAACGTGAGCTGCGGTGCTCCACAGACGCAAGACGACGTTTAACGCTACGTGTTCAAGAAATTCTTGTAAAACTAAAATAAAGCAATCACGTCTTGAAACAGTATAAGAACATAACGTACCCACAAGAGGGAAAAAGTATGACTTTGATACAATCGACTTTTGTTTACCTGTTAATTTTGCTTCCTGGAGAGAAGCGATGACAGACGCAGGATGATGACGACACGGTCGCATTTATCAGTTATCTGATATAACACGGTTTGGCGACTGCTATTTTAAGCTTAGCTTCATATAGAACACGTTTATTATTGCTTTACATATATAATCAATTATTAAATAATAATAATAATAATAATAATAATAATAATAATAAACACATTGAAGCTGTTTTCGTTACGTCATAACTATGAGCCCGAAGCCGAAATTTCCGTTGACGGATTTAAATGCTCAAGGCACATCTTCTCCAAAGGGACGCCGAAGCGGTTTCTGCTCGTTAGGCAGGTAACTGGAGACATTATTCTCCTTTCAAGAATGCCAATTGTTTAGAAATCAGAGTGATTACAGTCAAACAATAGGTAAGAATACTTTGAAAGTTGTTGAAAGCTAAGGTTGTTGTTGTTGTATAGCTCGCTGTTGTTTAACGTCAGCGGCACTTGTGCTTTTCTTGTCAGGACCGACAAAACAACACTCCATAATTGGCGTCATGTCTTCGGCCAAGGAAGATACGTTATCCCCAGAAGAGCTGAGGAAAAGACTCTATCAAACTTTTAAAAATAAAGGAGTGCTTGATGCTCTCAAAGTAAGTCGTGCTAATGTACAGTATATATATATACACACACACACACACACACACACACACACACACACACACACACACACAGTGGGTACGGAAAGTATTCAGACCCCTTTAAATCTTGCACTCTTTGTTTCATTGCAGCCATTTGCTAAAATCAAAAAAGTTCATTTTATTTCTCATTAATGTACACTCAGCACCCCATCTTGACAGAAAAAACAGAAGTGTAGATATTTTTGCAAATTTATTAAAAAAGAAAAACTGAAATATCACATGGTCATAAGTATTAAGGTCATAGTAGTATTCTGTTTTTTTTTTCTGTCAAGATGGGGTGCTGAGTTAATGAGAAATAAAATTAACTTTTTTGATTTTAGCAACTAGCTGCAATGAAACAAGAAGTGACAAATTTAAAGGGGTCTGAATACTTTCCGTACCCACTGTAGATAGATAGATAGATAGATAAATAGATACTTTATTCATCCCCAGGGGGATTTGTTTGTGGCAGCAGCAAGCAAGTTACATAGTAAACATAAAAATATTAAGTATGGGAAATACTCAATATATTAAATAAAATAGCAGAGCAGAACATATTAATTTAAGACAATTAAATAATAATAATAATAATTACAAAGTCAATTTTCAGGAATGTCCTCCTGTATCGGTCCTTGTGACAACAGAGCTGAATCAGTCTGTTGGAGAAAGTGCTCCGCTGTCCCTGCAGTAGGTGGTGGAGAGGGTGGTCCGGGTTGTCCAATATGGACAATCATTTCTTCAGTCTCCTCCTCTCCACCACCTGTTCCGGATAGACTCTTGTCCTGAGTCATGTCTTCATTCCTTTTCTTTACTCTTCTGACCTCATTCAGACACAGCTCCGGAATCAGCTCATCCAGGAGTTAAAACACCCGCCTTTAACTGGAGGAGAACCCTTTCCCAGACAAGTACATGTGAAATCTGAACCCCTTCTGGTCTCAGCCTGTAACAGCATAGTGGCTGATCATCTCCGCACCTCAGGCTACGAGTACAGCCTTTCTGTATTCTACCCTGAAAGTGGCCTCTGCAAAGACAAGGTAAGCACGAGCGTGTGTTTAATGTACTGTAGTTTAATGTGTAAAGAACATCATAGCAGATCAAGATGTTGGTCTCTTGTCCATTTTGGCAGGTTGTCATGACAGGAGACCTTCTTCAGCTTCTTAAAATGAATCCTGAATCAGCGCTTTACAGATCCTTGGTAATGAATATTATGATTATCATGTAGAATGTTAAAAATCAAAATAATAATGACATATTGTTAGTAATAATAGTGTTATTATGTCGTATTTTTTACAGTCATCAAACGAAGGCAACAGTGATAAAGGTATGTGCAGCACACTGTTCCATTTAATACATGCCCCCTTAGGCCTGTCCTTGATATATTTTCTCTTCGTCTCGCAGGGTTCCTGATCAATCTCCTAAAACAACTAACACACCATAATACTCGCGGCCTGTGCCATGATGCTGATACTCAGACAACCAGCATCGCAAGTTATGGAGAGTCTCTTGGTATGATGAGATAAAGTCTTGCATTGTGCTGCACAAACATTCCTTTCGTCACACATTTTGAATGTATTTTTTTGTCTTCCATCCACAGTTGAGAAGATGAAAATAATCGATAAGGAATATGAGAGCTTCAATTACAGTGGGGACAAATGGTTTTCATACCAATCAAAACTGGCTGCATATAGAAAAGAAATGGAAGCACAGTTACAAACAGAAATGAACACAAAGGTTTGTGTATTTTTCTGCAATGATAAGTAATAACAAACCGTATGAAAAGGTATAAAGCACAGCTGCTGATGTAGACCACTTGTTCCACAGTTCAATCTTCACTTTGATGAGACTCAACTTTACTTAAATATATGTTTATTACAACACACAATCTGATCAGAGAAGCTTTTAGCTTAGATTACATTACATTTGCTCCGCCTTATACATTTAGTTATACAGAATCACATATAGTCACGCCACTATGGAGTTGGTACAACAATGTTGTGTAGTCCTTGGACCAGACTTTACCATGGGAGTCGGGACGGTCCTCGTCTTATCCTAACCTCAAGACATCCAGTAAGCCTCCCAACATAAAGCATGCCAAAGGTGAAGGACTCCACTGAGGTCTCTAAGGTTAATTACCATGAAAGCATAATTATTCTACAACAGCTGCATACTCATATCTGCACCAAACACTATTGTAAAAGGTATACTCACTGTACATGTTTATGTTTATATACACTTCATACACACTGCACTGCACATACTTTGCGTTTTTTCATTTTCTCTATTGTTTTTAATTTAATTCCTAAATTAATACTCTCTGTTTCGGTGTACATAGCTTTGCTATATATATATTTTTCATCCTTGTTTTTATTTTTGTGTCTGTAAGCTGCTACTGATGACAAACAAATTTCCCCTTGGGGATGAACAAAGTATATATTCATCCATCCAAATACATAATGGTGTAAATGTATGATATGAAATGCTAATATGTAACATGTTGCTTTCCTGCTGCCCTCAACACTGTGTCTTGTTTCTTCAGATGCAACATTTCAAAGATGTTGAAATTGCAATGGTGAAGATGGAAGAAAAAGCTACATTTCATCAAGAATTTGATAAGCTGAAAAAAGAGCTGGAGAGGACTTACGAGATGAAGGCAAAGGCATTGATGGAGCGAGAGAAAAATGCCATTGATCGATTACAAAAACAACAAGAGGTAGAATACTGCTAATTTTATGTTTTGTTTTGTTATTTTCTCTCAAGATAAACCGTAGCAAATCATAATTTCTTAAAAGTTCATTTAGATCAGGCTCTCAATCACAGTATTTCCATTTGCTCACATCTAAGACAGTGTAATTGATGCTGTTTGTATTTGTCTCTCCTTTTAGATTGAAGAAAGAAATGTGTATCTGCAGAGACAATCAGTCCTGAAAGAAATTGAAACCGTGCGAAACAGAGAGAATGAGCTGAGGATGAGAATGGAGGGTTTTGAAAAGTATGGGCTTTTTTTTTACCATTCATATAAGTAAGGTGATGCTATGCTCTCTTGTTGTGAATACTAGTACATTGTTAATGTCTTTGTTTGATGATAGGACATGTCAAATTCATGAGGAGAAGATCAAGACCACGGAGGACCTGCTGAGGAGGAGAGAACTGGCAGTGAAGACGATGGAGGACACATACGACCAAAAGCTGAAGAATGAACTTTCCAGGTATTTTTTTTTTTGGCTCACATTGTCACCACCAATTAGACGTATTCAGTTGGTTACGCATGCAATCTAATTTGATATATATATATATATATACTCTCAATTCTGTACGTTTAGGGTATGTGTCAGGTTTGTATCCTTGTTAGGGGTATTGTCATTTTGTGACCAGAGGATGTCACTGTTTTGTAGGTTTAAAGAAACCACAGTATCATGTAAAAACATGAAACCTCTGCAGTCATCGATTTATTGAATTCTACAGCAAAACAATTTTAGTTCTAACCGTTTGAATGCTGTCAATGACTCTCGGAGTGCATTGTTTTCTTTTTGTATGGATGTCAGTAAAGGTTTCTATATTTAGACCGCAAGGTCTAGAAAGGGAATTTCTGTGTTAATATGCTTTTCATTTGTTATTACATCTCTGGTTGGCCGTCAGTCAGCAGTTATGACTACGGAGTAACAAACAATAGGGGACCTGTCTACATTGGTTCATGAATCTGTGCTTGTCTGTAATAGGAAAGGGCCGCATGGATTTCCAAGATTGTTTGTGTTGATTTCATTTACAAAGCACTTTATTATTATTATTTACATTTCTTTATAATATTAGGTACCAGCTTGAGTTGAAGGATGAATTTATCAAGAGAACAGAAAAACTAACCGATAATGAGAACAGAAACAAAGGTGAGACTTTTGATTATTGCAAGGTTGCTGACTGGTTTTCTGTTGCCCATGTTTCGGTTTGATTTTGTGTCAACAAAACGTTGTTTTTTTCTTTTTCAGTGGAAACTCTTCGTATTCAAAAGGAGTCAACTGTAATTAATGGCCAATTAGAGGAGCACAGCAGAGCATGTTCAGAGCTGAGACGACTACAGGTAACACAACACAACCCCAGTCACTCAGCAGTATTTAACTTCACCTTGGGCACACTATATACAAATAATTGCATAAAAAAAAATCAGACAAAACTTTCAATCCTTTCGTGTCATGTGATAATAATAATAATAATAATAATAATAATAATAATGTACTGTAGTTATTATATTGGACCCAATGTAATATATTAATTAGCTCTCCAGCTTTATTTTGTCTGCTCTTTTCACGTCTCCTCTGTTGATTTCCAGGTTGAGCTAGACACAGCGCAGCAGCAGATTCCTCTGCTGACTCAACAGAAGGAGCTGTTAAGGGAAAGACTGGAGACTATGAGCGACTACCCCAGCTTAAAAAGAGAGAAAGCCGAGCTGCAGGGGCAGCTGCGACTGCTAAAGAAACAGCTGGAGGAAGCCCAAGAGGAGAACCGGCTTCTCCATGCAGGTGAGAATTAGCTTGGATTGGATCACGGTTTTCTTTTAGCAGTAATGCACAACTGATTCCTGTGTGACTCGTAAATTGAATGCCTGAGAGTTATTGATTTTAAACCTAGAATATCGGTAGCTCAGAATATTTGTCCTTCTTTCATAACTGAGATGAATCCAGTTCCTATGTTTGTTCACAGTGCTTGAGTGTGGGCTCATTGTGAGCTGTGGGAGAAGCAGTGTACTGTGAAGCATTCATGTTAGTCTGTCACACTGCTTCTGGCTCAGCTCTGTCTTTTTTTAATGTGTCTTGCTTGCCAATGTGGGGCATCTGTGCTGTGTTTGTAGCTCTGCAGACAACTCTCTAGAAAAGAAGCAGTGAGGGAATAGGAATGCGAAGGGGAGCAGAGACAGAGGGCTCCCTTTGGCCGAGAAGCAAACATTTACCGCTCTCTGAGGGATGCACTATTCTTCCTGTTTGAGGAGGGGGGCAGGGGAGCGGTGGGCCTCTTGCCTCATCACTAACAAAAGGTAGAAACATGGTACAAAGCCCCATGTGCTGTACTCTGATGCTGGTCAGATCCATACAGCCAAACCTTTGCTCTTTGACACCCTAAATCAGCTCCTGTGTAACCCAGAGGCTTTTTTTCTTAGATGGCTCTCCCACTGATATGGACACTGGACCTTCAAAGAAAAGGATGCATTTTTTAATTATGTTTTAACTCCAATAACCCCTCTCTCAGATTTGGGCAGGCCGTCCAAAGAGCAGCTGGCCTCGCAGATGGAGCTACGGAGGCTGCAGAGCGCTCGCAGTCTGGATGAGGAAGAGTTTCACAACCAGAAACTGGTGCTTCAGGCACAGCTCCAGAGTGAGGTCAGTCACTTCACAGCCTCCCGCTGAGTGTGGGAAACTATGCGGTCAGCTTTTTTCACACGGTTTTGTCTCACCTTGGGAAATATCTTGTCTAATCTGGCGACCCACAGACTTTTATACTGTGTGGAAACTATAACTTCTCGTGTGATGTCCTGTTGTCTGCTGTTGTCTGCTGTTTCCTGCAGGTGGAGCGGTGTGCTCAGTTCAAGGCTCAGTTGATAGAGTGTGAGGAGAGGTCACAGTGGATGACGAACCACATTGAGGAAATTAAGATGCAGCTTCACCAAACTCAACAAGGTACCCTATGATTGGGGATTTGTGTCTGCTATGTCTGTATTGCAGTCATAAATGTGACAATACATAACATAAGTTAACTTTATTTCTGCTTTTCACAAACTGGCTTCCTTTCTTGGTAATACTTAACAATATAAACCTCAAATGCTCTCCCTTTTCAATTACTATTATATTATTTTCAAAAACAACAAAGGAAGCCATTTTATAGTAGTAGCAAAAATATCCTAGTTGTAAATGCATGTAAAGAGTTCTTTGAAAAAAGTTGTAGCAACCCTTTTTTCCTGATTTGTACTCTTTAATGGTGATTGGTCTTCTGTATTAGTGTTCAACTCTCCTTCTGTTTGCTTTTTCTTTTCTTTCCTCTTCTTTTGTGTAATCCATGCGATGATGGCAGCTCTTGAAAATGAAGTGCTGCGTAACCCCAAGCCATCTCTTGTTGATCGCTCAATACTGGAGCTCGGCACTGACAAGCTCGTTCCCCCTGACATCTATGTGGACAGAGCTCTGCTGAGGGCCACCGTAGGTTATGATGATGTTTGTGAAGCAGGTGGGCCCTTGCGAGGACACAAGTCGCCTTGGAGTGACTCTCCAGACTCCGACATGGAGCTGGTGGCAGAGGCAAAGGCTCGGATCCAAGAGCTGCAGAAGGAGGCTGAGACCTTGGAGGAAGCCTACAGGAACTACCATCAGAGGGCAGTGCGCCCCACCGTCTCACACACGCTTCCCCCAGGACCTCTTTCCCATTTTCCTTCACATCGGCCTGACTCTCCTCTAAGAAAACAAGACGCTCACAATTCACACACCCACTTGCCAAACAAATCAAAGGTCTCACAGAGGCCGCTGTCTCCACCTACTACCAGAACCCTCTCCTCGGCACACTATGACACAAGAACTGCGCCTCCTGCCCAACCAAGAGTGACCTTCTTGGGAGACCATAACCAACCCCAGTCCACAGTTTTCTCTGACCACAGTTTTCATTCATTGACTGAATCTCTATTTCTGAGAGATGGAGATCATCAGGATGCAAACGGCTCTCCTTCCAGACGCCTGTCCTCCACACCGCACTCGTCCTCTAGGAAAAAGCCTCAACGAGAGATTGCAGAAGGTACCTTCCAAAAATGCGTAGACGCGCCAACCATTTTTAACTGTCAAGAAATAAATAATGTATTAGTTTTATATCATCAGCGCCCATATACTGCACATTTAACACTTACTGAATTTTATTTATTTAACAGTTTAAACGTTACAAACAGACAGTCTACACATTTCCATGTCAGCTTTTGGCTTCTATTCTGTACCCCATGAGGATATTGCCTCACATAAAGTCTCTACATTTCATAGAAGCAGTTGGGTCTCCGATTGCGTTTCCGGAGTTGTCGTTTGACAGACAGCTCCCTCTCGCCCCCCACAACGAGGTGGTGACCACAGGTGACTTTTCCTCTGAGTTCAGTCCACCTCGCAGTCCTCCGCTCAAGAGCACAGCACGAGACCAGTCCAGGTACCATCTGGCATTGTTTTGGCAAGGACATTTTTATGCACCCATGCGTAGAGACAGTGAATACTAATACCCTCATTTTTGTCCCTGTTTCTGTCAGTCCACCAAAGTTTCACCCTGTGTTCTCCAGCTCAGAGTCTTCCCCGCAGCCTGAAATAATATGCCTAGAAGATCTCACAGGGATTTTGTCAGGTACTCTAAACTAGTATTTATTTATTCATTTGTATTTTGGTTTTAACTGCACTACTGCATAACTTTTGTTTTGTTCATTGTATTAATCCACACCAGCCTTCCTCTGGCGATGTGAGACCCAGTTTAGATTTTTCCCAGTTTGCAAATGCATCATGGGAGTGTGATTTATACTGTATACTTATATTTGAAAGGCTGTTTGGTTGTTTAATTGCACTTGAGCTGAATTATTGTAATCCATGGGGAAGGTTTAATCTGTTGGCACGTAAAGTACACTTTTCAGATCTGTTTCTTGGTCTGGAAAACATGGCGCAGAGATGACAAGGCCTCTAGGTTTCCACTTCACAATTCCCTTAATAATCAACACCTGGAGGTTTTTCTGTTGTGCTAAAAGATTTCACTGTTTCCTGGCTGAAACAGCCATACATTATTATTAATTTTTTCATTTTTTCATTTCTTGAATATCATTAGCAATAATTTAAACAAAATCCCAGAAACAAAATGGAGTATATCCGGTGTGGAGGTTTAGGATTTGGGAATGGCTGCTTTTTAATGAGTGTGTGACTGGCCTCCGAAGTGCCTTTTCAGTGGCCTCGCACAATGGTGAAGATGAAGGGCATCTGATTATGTATTCTGTGCCGGTCCTCTGGCCCTTTTGCATTATGGTGGAGCATAAAAGATCTCTTTGTGCATGTCTCCCTCCAGAGCCCGGCCACATTCCAGAGCTTCTCCTGGACACTGCCATCCCTCTCTGTGAGGAGGCCCCCGACAGCCCCGCTGTCCTCCGCCCACAGGACCTCCCAGAAGACCCAATGGACTTGCAAGGCCAGGCGGGTGAGTCGTTAGTCTCCCCCCTCATCCCACATTATTAACGCATAATCTTTGTTGACCCCAAATGACAAGAATGGCCACTTTCTACTGTCCACCACTCTGACTGTATGAATCTCGCATATATTGTGGCCATTCTGGGGAACATTGCCTCTGTAAGTGATGACGGACAAATTGAGTTGTCTCATGTCAATTCATATGTTTTGTAGATGTCCCACAAGCCTCAGGTGAATGTGCTAGGGAAGAAGATGAGGAGGATGAGGACCAGAGGTGGGAAAGGGAGCGAAAGGAAAGACTAGAAAAGAGGAAAAGGGAGCAAGAGGAAGCCAGAGAGCAGGAGCTGCAAGAACTTGAAAGATTGGAGAACGAGGAGGTAATGATTATGTTACACCAAGTTCTTTTAAGACACCTCTTTACCAAGAAAGGATGGCCTGATGAAATGAATATTGACTATTTATATCCAACCAGCTTTTGCAAGAGATGGAGCAACCAGGACTGGAAAAAGAAGAGGAAGAAGAAACTGAAATTAAGAAAAGAGATGAAGAGCAGACGCAAGAGGCAGATAACGACGGGGAGGAGTCTAAAGGTGAAAATCCATTACAGAAATACATGAAGATGGTTTTGGAGGCCAGAGAGAAGCAGCATGCAGAGGTGAGTTTCACAAACTCCTGTAAAACCTTGCGTGTAGCAGCTGCCCTGTGTGCTAAACCAAGTGTGTACGTCCGGGGTTTCAGAGCCCTGGGAGAGAAGAAGCAGCACATACGAGCCCAGAGGCTAAGAGTTCATCCGAGGAGAAAGATAACAGGTAACTAAAAACAATTGACGAGACTTATGGCTTTGCTTATGAATACATCAACTTAAGTTTTATAACTCAAAAGCTATGCTGTTACTGTAGAGAAGTTTAATAAATATATAAGCCTACAAAATCCCCTTCCAAAACATTTAATTTATTTCGTGGTTTCTCATCGCTTGTTCTTTTTAATGTTATTTGTTCTAGAATTATGTCGTCTTAAGGATACATTAATTGAGAAATACTATTTGGGTTTTGCTTTTTCTGTCCCTCAAGGCTTTCACTAATTAAATTTATATTGTGTTTCCAGCATTGCATCATATTCACACAAGGAGGAAGATGATGATTTCTGGTGAACTGCTTGTTCCAGAGAGCTGTCATAAACTGATGAATTATACAAGCCTATGCAGTCTTGTACTGTTTTTAACATGTGTGAAGCATTTATTGTTTATTTAAAAATTGTGTTTTTAAGAATGTGTGTATATATATTTTTTTTTTTTGGCATAGACTGTACAACACCAAACAAGATCTTTCTGTCACACAAAATAATAAAAACATCACAACAGAGGGAAATGTTTTATTGATTTTTTTTTTTTAATTTTAATTTTCATAAAAACAGTCAACGAGCAAAAGTAATGTCATAAAGGGGTTTTCAATCAGACAGTATGCAGGATTGTTGTCCTCGTGGTGATTGATAGGAAGCCTTTATTATTTAATTTCTTTTTGGTTCATTCAACAGAAAACACAGCGTACAAAGATGAGATGAGATGTACATTAGCATCATGTAGATCTGACATCTTTCTCCGTGGCCACTGTGCCTCTGTGGCTAATTAGTCCTGCAGAGATCTATGCAGGTTTTGTCCAGCAACATCTCCCAGATATGGAGTAAACTGGGCAGAGTCACAATGGCATTCATACTTTGGCTAAATTTACCATTTAGATTGCCGTACAATTTCATAAATGACTGGTGTTTCAGCTAATTGTTATTTGAAAGTTGAATTATAAGTTGAGCATCAGTAATTCACGAGGAAGCCCTTGACATTCATAGAAAATACAGGAACACTATGAGGCAACAAAATAATGACTCTTATACCTTTGACTTGACCCCCCCCCCACCCCCCTATAACTAATTATACATCAAATTGATTAATTTGTATGCATTGAGAATAAAAAGGAAACAGGCAAACACTGCCTACTACTGATGTCAGTATACGTGACTGCACATCACGTGTCACTGCAGAAACAGTTGTCTTCATGCAACAAAGAAACATATCCCTGTAACTCAACTAATAGAAATAAAAGATTACATGAGTAATTATGTCAGCATTATGACAATTGCACATCAAAAACATGTGCAATAATAGAAAATTAAAAACAAACATGAAGTAATTTTGTCTTTTAAAATAAAATACTAAGAATCCCGACTTGTAACAAGTTAACATTGTTCACACCTTAAGTTCTGTAGGTTTTTCAATAATACCAATGCACATGGGACATAGTTACACTTGCTTTATAAGATCTTTCTAAAACAAGTCAATTTGTATCATATATTACATTATATGATGAGATATTACAATAGATAATGAGCTAAAAAGCTGCCCTGATCTTTTTTCATTTGCATTAATGAATATACGTGGACCAAACTTTAAAGTTATGGAATATGCGTTTGTCTGATTATTGGCTACAATTCACATTTAGCAAGCATGGCATTATCTGTCAAGGTTAAATCTAAGATGCTGTGATGTCGAGCAGCTCCCGGTGTGTGTGAGTATGATAGGAATTTCAAACCATAGTTTTACAAGTGTTTGTTCCAGTTCAATCGTTCCTTAGGCTCTGGTGCACACATATTATCACTAGGTTTAAGATGCAGTTCAATACTTTAACTTTTACAACGGAACTGGGTTGTGAAGCAAAACATCTTGTGACGCAGTCTTTTGTCAGTACATTATAATTTGGTGACACACCGACTATGAATGTATGGCCTTTCATGTTGTGTATAATTAATCTGCATTTTTGATTGGGAGAAAAAAAAGAGCAAACAAGTAAAATGTTACATTCCCTTGTTAAAAACTGGCCACCACAGCTCAGAAGAAAGACAGAGCAAGACGGAAAAACAACATGTCATCGTTATGCATTGAATAAGAATAGTGCAACGTCTCAAGCTTTGCCAGCAAAAAACTGGAGATAAAAAAAGGGCTAGAGAAAATCAAACACTACATGAATATCAGAATTCAAACCTGCTGTTTTTCCTTCAGAAAAAAAAGCATTGATGAAATTGAGTTAGCAGTTCCAAAACACTTCTTGGTGAGTTAGTGCAGAAAGCAACACTGAAGCATTAGTTTGTTAGGAGCCTGGTTAGTACTTCCCAGTGTCAGGGCAGTTGGCAGGTTATTTTAGCTTGGTCCAAAGAGGCCACAGTGATTGGCCGCGATATATGTGTGTGTGTGTGTGTGTGTGTGTGTGTGTGTGTGTGTGTGTGTGTGTGTGTGTGTGTTTTGTATGGATTGTGAGTGTGTATCCTTATGTGTAGGAATTGAGGCATTCCTTTGAGCGTGATGTGATGTCCTGCAGCTCCCGCTCTTCCTTCATTTTGATGTCTTGGTAGGCATGCATTTGACTGGCATCCTTAAGGTAGGCCCAGTTTGCTGAGAGAATCATGAGGAAGTGGATCTGGAAGAGAAGGGTGAGGTGGATGGCCGGTGAGCATGTCAAAGATGCAAAGCAAGCTACAGGAGTCAGAGCTACAGTATGTACATCACAGACATACACAAACATACAGTTAAGTTCTTCAAAAGACTTAACAAACGAGCGTGACAAAAGACATGACTGAAAATGACTCGTTGTAACATTGCTGTTACAATCATCACTAATACTAGAGTTATGTTGCTATTCACTATGCACAATACTACAGACTTGACACTTTAAAGGCGTGAGGATGAGTAAAGAGAAAGAGAGCCACAGGTTGTGCATGTGAGTTTTATGCAGCCGCAAAAGCTTGAGGTTAGTGCAAAGCAGGAGATTTTGTGATTCGGACACTAAAGCATAAGCAGTTCAGTATTACTGCATCTTGTTGTAGGATTTATAAGAAATAGACCAAGTAGGAATACTTTTGTAAACAAAGGTTGTTTATTTTATATAGAAAGTAAAAGCTACAGTTTTCAAAAACTTAGGAGAAAATTAAATATATGAAATATGGAGTATAAGTAACTCTAATCAAAGAATCTGAAAAATGTAAGCATGCAGGCTCAGTGTTAAGATAAAAACAAACGGCTCTTAAATGGCACTTTGAGAAAGAATAAAAGAAAAACATCAACTTCATAGCTGAGGCTATTCCAGCATCAGCCCTCATAGAAAAAAAATAAACACATTTACTCTACTCTAAAATAGGATCATTTCTTATTTATTTATAAAATACATGAAATTAAAGTGAGGCTTAGGGCCTCATGCAGAAGTATACCCTTTGTACTGGCCTAACCCTTCATAGTGTGCTGTGCTATGCATGTGCAGTTACTTTGAAATCTACAATAAACACAACTGATCACCATAATATTCATCAGCAGAATACAGTTGATGAACGGGTTTTAGTTCAGTTTAGATTCTAATTTATGACAAAAGAAATAATACTGAATATTTTCTGTGTAACACTTTCATGGTTTCAGGGGTCAGTGCCAACATTTTAAGGCTAAGGAAAGAAACATAAGGACAAGGCACTTTGACTCTGTAACTGGTCCTTTTGCAGATGTAAATTCATCCTCACCAAAGCTGATGATCTGGCATTCAAAAACAAAGCCTGAGAACACCTTGAATATTTGTCATCAGATGTCCCCACGGACTAATTTCCGAGCTGTATTCTGTTCATCTATATGTGCTTGGTGCAGTATTTATGGTCTAATATCCATCTTGGATCATTTCTAAAAGTATGTCTTACAGCCTGTGCAACCATTTTACATAGAGTTACACAAGTGCCCTATGAGCTCGTGCACACATTCGCATTTCAGCTCTGACTGGATTTGACTGGTGGTCACCCATTAATTCTGCAATCTAAATACTGTAAGGTTTTGTGCAGGTCAAAATCAGCTTCAAGCATTACAAATATACAAAAAAAAAACCCTGTTGTGGATTTCTAGCTGTGCACATTTCTATAAAATATGATGGTGACAAATTCCTATAAGTGAGTGCCAAAGAAAGCAGAAAAAAACACCACCTCAATCTGAAGACAACTTTCATCGGGTGTCCTCAGACAAGCAATATTCCTGGGTACCAAATACTAAAGGAAGCATACAGTGACTATTTACACTTGTGTGATTACTAATGGAGAGATGTTGTTTTTCCTATTTTCAGGTTGTTTTTTTAGTTACATTTTTGTCAGTGGCACCTGCCTCTATAGAGTACAGCCGCAAATGCTTTACTGTACTCTTAAAACAGTTTAAAACTTAGTGCAGCAGTCTTCTCGACTTTTAAACTTCAAAACAGCAAAGTTATAAGTGGTAGCCATCATGTAGATCAGCTGGTGGAAGAGAACAGAAAAGGTTGTAAGACAACATGCCGGTGACCTCCTTGTCACTACTCAAGTTAGTAAAGTGACCAATATTTTCAAGCAGTAAGAAGTTCAGGGGAAAAATGTAAGTATAATTTTACAAAATCCTATTTGTGATTTAGTAGTTTAAACTCATGATTGTGATGTTTTTGAAATTACAGTCTTTTTAGGCACAAACAGCATGCCCAAACTGTGCTCTCTTCCATCCATCCTATTATAACAACAGGGCCATGTGCATCTAAGCAGATGGGGAACAGCAAATGGAAGTTTAGCTGAGGAAAAGCCTGTGTGTAATCTTCTTTGGTATGGGAATGAGAAGAGGAGCACTTGACACATGATCTGTCGATACAAACCGTGCAACGATGGACTAAAGGGAGAGGATGGAGAGACCGGAGGGAAGCTTACCAGAGCGATCACAGTGGCTCCAGCCCCGGCGCACGCTACGATGTATAGGTGATAAGACAGGTAGAACTGGAAGAAGATAACAAACAGGGATTATTCTCCCATTTAAACATGATTCCCATGACATGTACTGCTGCTGCCATTTGCTGATGTATCAATGACATTTGTAGGAATGTTTGGTTAAAAGACGACCTCTTACCTCACTCGTGTTACAGATGTCGCCTAGCGTGGATCCACAGGCCTTGCCAGGTGTGGCATTCCATGGGATGATTCCTGTAGTCATGAAATTCACAGGTTTTCATATACACTCCTTTCTAATTCCTTTATTCCACCATGTGAATTATGATCAACATGTCCAATACTAATTGAGCAAAACACAACATTATTATTGTTTTTTGTCTTGCTTGTCTTATAAAAAAAGAAAAAATGGAGGTAGTCCACCAAGTTTACACATGAAGATCATTCTTAATTCTAATGGAAAGCCAGTCAGGGAAGTGTAGGATCCAGTGTGTCAGAACCTGACCTATGACTAAAAGACAGCTCTGCCTCTGTCGCTTCGATTTGGAGCATTCTTTATTTTAATCCCTTGAAAGTTCACAAACTTTATAGAAGTGTAATAGTAATACGCTGGAAGACATCTTTAAGAAAAAGGAAACAGAAAGCAGATGATTTTTTTGCATGGACCACCATTAGATTAGGGGTCGCAGAACAATCGGTTGGGGTTGCAAAGTTATCAAAATGTTAGGAAAGCAGAAAAAAAGCAAACAAAATAATCTTGGATTTTAACAGATTTTCCTCTTAACCTTGTTTTTCTTATGAATAACTGGATCATTTTAACTTTCTGGGCCTTTAAAAAATATTAAAATAAAAAAGGGGCGGGGGGGGGGGATTATTCTTTGATTTAACTGGTCACAATCAGAAGACATAAGGGTGATAAAAAAAGACATATTCTCATACCGTACTGACGAACATCCACACAGATGGAGTCGATGCTGGTGAGGTTGGCCATGGGAGACTTCATGGCGGCGCAAGTAGACCACATGTTGTAGAAGAGGAAGACTGGCACAGCTGAGAAGCCGAACACACCGAGCCAGGCCACACCCAGAATGTATGTGAGGAACACAAACTGAGGACACAGACACGGCACAATGTTATGCTCCCCCTCCTCATCCTTGTGCGCTTTCTTTTCTGTCATACTTTTCCCCCCGATAATGAACACCTTTGTATGTTTTAGTAATCGCATGTCATAAAAGCTTTGTTTAAGCACTCTGTGTTTAAGAATCTGATCGGACACAGCCGTGTGGTTGTATTAACATACCATTCCACTGATGCAGCGTCCACAGATGGTGGTCTTGAACTCGCTGTGCAGTTCTTTGACTGCACTGGTTGTGTAGAAGCCCTCAGCAAGCAGGATGATGCCATACAGGAAGAAAAACGAAGCAACGCCGTAGATGACATACTGCATCAGCTGTATTCTGTTAAAAAAAAACAATGTCACACATGAGCTAAGTCATAACTGTTGCAGTTGCAATAGGTTAAAAACAAAGCAAGCAAAAATTGAAAGTAATACCAAGACATACAACGGGAAGAGCTGTTTACAATCATGTATAACTTATAACTTGCATGCAATCTTTAAAACACAAGTAACCTGGGCTGGCTTATTGATCATAAACAGATGGTTATGATTAAGATAAGGATCCAGCGTCCCTAAGACGTGAAGAGAGAGACGCTAAGCCCAAATGTGGAGATAACAGGTGATGCATGTCTCTGGAAATCCTCTGCCAGGAGACATACTGCCTCTGTAGACATCTTAAATTAAACAGTGCACTCCAAATCTACGCCAACATAAAACATATATGCAGTCCTGTCTCTTGTAGTTCCTCTTTTATTGTCTCGACTAATGGTTCCACTTAAAAATAAAATAAAAAAAGAGCCATATTAGGACTGTTCTCCGGGATGAGGTGAACATGGGAGACGTGGTCAGCTAAAAATAGCCTACATCAAGTCAACCTCATTAAAGTGAGATCTATCTTACTTTTAGCCCTCTCTTTGTTGTGATGGTTTTGTAAGAGCAGAGCGAGCATAATGTGTCATGGAGCCCACTGTGACATTTAAAACACAATATTTTGTAATTATCAGACACAGCACAGGCAAGCATTACAAGCAGCCATGTAGCACATACACATGAGGTCACTTACACATCAGTCAGCATGGCATGATCACTGGTGACCTTGGAGAAGTGTGTTTCCAGGATGGTCACGGTGCCAGTGAGAGCCACATGGCCACATCCACAGAACAGGGCAACGCCAGAGAAGCAGAGGATCGTAGCCACCAGCGACGCATACGGCACCCCGCCTAAACATTTGATGCAGCACTCAAAGCAGCCTGTAGAAAGAAAAACAAACAGACAAACGGGGTCAGCGACAAGTGTCATTTGATATCATGGAACAGTTTTATACCAAACTGTCCTACTTTAAAAGGCAATAGTAACTATCAGCCCCCAATTCCATAAAAGGGATTGTGTTTAACTTGCAGGACAGGAAGTGATCTCAGGGGGATGACGTATGAGATGAATATTCACATGCGTCATTCAATTATCCATCAAGCCGATCCCAGCACACCCCAGACAGATCACCCATCACAGACACCAAAGGATATTTTGTCTCGCGTCAGGACTCATTA
The DNA here is from genome assembly GCA_038501785.1 of Myoxocephalus aenaeus. Classification (NCBI taxonomy): domain Eukaryota; kingdom Metazoa; phylum Chordata; class Actinopteri; order Perciformes; family Cottidae; genus Myoxocephalus; species Myoxocephalus aenaeus. The sequence goes on from JBAMJR010000154.1 coordinate 2,061,820, forward strand.
AAGAACAGAAACACAAGCTTTTCACTAATATATCTCAAGAACATAGGAACTGACAGAACAGACAAGTCTGTTTCAAAATAAGTTTCAGAAAATGTATCTGCGGCCGTGCTTCCTTTCAAGACTTTCTACAGTCTACATTGCCTTTCCTGTTTCATCTGACAATTCCTGATTACACTTAAAGGGCAATAATGGCCATCCAGCAGGTCAGCGCAAAGAGTGTCAGCCAAGCTGTAATGATAATCAATGGCAACTCACAATGAGGGAATGAAGTGACCCAGATGTATCTACCTCATCCAGTGTGTTCTTATGCCTCGTGAAATGGAGCCGGTCACCACAATGGTGTATTTGTGGATGCATGCAAACAAACCACAGTGTGCTTCCAATCAGATCCACATGTGTCTGACAGGATGTTGTTGAGTCATAGGACATCCAGATCATTGGCTAATTAGGATCCCCAAAGCTCTCACATATGCCTGAAGTCACATGGAAACGGAAGTGTTTAAAGCTGCTTTAAATAATATGTGTATGTTAACAATTGATCAAATGACTGTATATGTGCCAGAGGTGAGGTCCCTTGTGGTGAAACAAAGCTAGATGGAGAGGGAGCACTGGACTATACGTCAGGTACACAAACACATCTCCAAATGAATACTAATGGTACTCTGCATTAGGTGGATATATAAATAAGCAACTCCCAAGGGGCCAGAACATTAATTATATTGGTTTACAAACGGCACCAACCTTCACAGAACAGATTATGCAAATGACTCCTTATCCAAACACAGCCTACTGTATAGAAACAAGACAATAATAATGCCGTAGAAAACATATAGCGTGGAGAAAGAGTAGATAGTGTGAGTAGAGGCTAACAAGTGACTAACTGAACACTTGAATTATCACATTCCCTGTTTTTTCCTATCTCTGCTCTTCCTTGTATGTAGTAGGAAACGGGAAACGGGAGGCTGCTGAGCATAGCTCAACACTTGGCAAAAAAAAACGAGAAATCTGCTTGCTTGCTTGCTTCTTCCGTGAGGCGGGGATCCTGAAAGTTCATCTGTGTTTGTGCTCTTCGCCGTAACAAAGGGAAATTAAAACAGATATACTGCTGCTGGGTCAACACTTCTGCAGTCAGATGCTTTATCCTGACTGTTTGTGTAGTACACGGAGATAAAAACATTTTTGTCCCATGGTGGGTGAATAGGAGTTGCCATGGCAGCACGTTAACCACAACTCAATGAGTGTGCCCACAGCAGAGTCGCTAACTTCTCCCGCAGCCCACATTGCTCTGATGAACATGCCGGGGGAGGGGGAGTGGGCTGCTGGGAGTCAGAGCACAGAGCGCCACAGGATATTGAGCCCAGCTGCAGAGTAAATACAGTTCACTTAAAGGAAGAAGTGCTCTGGTAGTGGACATCACTGTCAGGTAGTCCTGGTCCAGTAGCAGACTGTATCTCTGCTGTAAATCCACCCGCTCTAACTGCTCACCCTCCTGAAGAAAATAAATGTTTCCATATGAAAAGTATTCCTATTACCAAATCTCTCGTATGTAATGTGCACAGAGTGACAGAGGCAGTCACAAGTCACACTGGTTTACTGTCAATTCATTTGATTGTAATCAATTGTGACATGGATGAAAATCAGCATGACCGCCCAACTCATTATGTGTCTGTTTGTCATGATATGCGTCACTAGTCCCATTAGATAATTTGTCTCTAAGTGGATAGGGCTGGATGCCCCGATATCTGTCAGTTGCCTGATTTGAACTGGATCTGAAAATGAGAAAAAAACGATCACAGGCTGGGATGTCTTCAGTTATAAGAACCAAAACTGTCTCCACTGATTGTATGAAATGCTTTAAAATGTCATGTTGACCATTGCAGCACCCTCCCATGGAGCCTGTCACCAACAAGGTCAGACTGACATGTTTGCATCTGTCATGCTGGTCTAACTTGGAGCACTTAGGGAGAGAAAACATACTTTACTTTTGAAAGCCACCATTTAAATCGATAAGCCATCTGTCTGATTAGTGTCCATTCCACGGGAGTGGTTTGCTTTAAAGCATCAAGCCACCCAGACTGAGACTATTGACACATTAGACATCGCTCTCTCTCTCTTAATGGATACACCTTGTGTCACTTACTGGTTGTTATCCTTAATAATGCAATAAATCCACGGTGATATTTTCACAGCTGGACTGGACGTGTTGGTAGGTAAGTAGAACTCTGTTCTGGTTGACTAAAAAAAAACACTGGCGAGGACGGACCCACTGACGATATTCAATTATCAGCAGCCTCAGGAATATTGCTCTGTTCACAAAGAGCCTCTGTGAAAGCTTTAGTCTTGGTGTTAGACATCAGGGGAGACAGAAACGACATCAAAGCCCAACTACACTTTTAAGCAGTACCATGGGGACGGTAGTCTGCACCAGAGAAAAATCACTCTCATTCAGCCGAATGAAATTGCAGGTTCTATGAGATATTACGTTATCCTTGTCATTAATTCTGCTGTCTTTATACAAGCCCTCGTGATTCAGAATCAGCTCGTGACACAAGCTTTGTTGTTTGTCCCTCCTTTTTTGAGGATGGTGGGGTCGGGTTAAAAGCAATACATTGATATTTTGGCAAATTCACATATTCGCTTTCTTGTTAGTTGAGAAGATTGCTATCAAGCTTCTCCTCTAACTTTTCCCAGAGTGAACTATTGTTTTGATTTACAATTTAAAACATTACTTTAATCTTGAAATGAAACATCTCTAATCAGATGTTCTTTTGTTTGTCCAAGTATTCCATCTATTCAAATTACAAAGTCTATAGTTCAAAGAGGACGATGGATTCTGCAGTCAGAGAAGATTGATGGGGAACACAACATTTCACAGAGGAAGTTGTAATGTATGTTTCAGAGTTATAAAATAGACAGGGAGTATCAGTAAATCTACTACACAGCAAAGTACAGATCAGAGAGTACTGTGTGGGATTTTATCGCGTACAGGATATTGCGGGACAGACTTTAGTTGGAATCCCCCTCCTCCACAGGGGACAGTAACAGTCGGAGCTTGTGACTCTCTCAACAACAACCTTGTTCTAAATGGATCCTGCTGGCTTGTTCCAAGTGGAGCGAATACACGTAAATGAAAATCACGTTGGTCCTTTTCCCTCTGATGACTTTCACATGCTCCCAGCCCCTGACTAATACTCCTGGTTAGACTCACCACTTCAAGAGTCTCCATTCTCCACTCTCCATCTCGTCGCTACAGTACACAAATAAGAAGAGGACGTATTGAATGAAAAATAGAGTGTGAGAGAGAAACACAGACAAGGTAGCGACTGTTTGTAATGACAATGTCAGGCCTTACAGCCGAGGCTACATTTGCCACATCGGGATCACGAGGAGGGAGAGAAGAAGAAAAAAGGCGCCTGTGTGAGAAAGAGTGCGTGTGTGCGCATTTATGACATTGTGTGAGTGAGACATAAAAAAATAGAGACAGAGTCCAAGGAGCCCTGATACAAAGAGCCAGTGTGTGCAGCCCTAGACTGTCCATCACACTGGACTCTCAGGGGCCAAACAGAATAGCAGTGAACCACGGCCCCGCTCTTCCGGCCCGCAGGCGCGAGGCCCAGGACAAGCCCACCGCTGAGCTCCATCCTGCGTGCCCCTCCAGCACTGCACACAGCTCGGCCACAACGGGGCCGCAGCAGCCACTTCACACTGCAGGAGGATCCTGCTTGTCAAAGCAGCTCATAACAACCAATGCGTGAATGAGATGGCTCATTAAGACTGACCCGAGGATAGACAAACACACACAGCTGGGCAGAACAAGAAAGCAGGGAGAGAGAAAGGGGGAGGGAACAACAACAAAAAAGTCCCCAGAGTTCACGTAATTTGATAACGTGCAAATGTGTGAGGGAAATTAACATACTTTAAGGACAACATCCACAGGGCCCCATCTTATTACAAATACATCTTAATTATTTGAATGTATATTGTGCTCACACGGTTCCTTTCTCATAAAATTACCACATATTTAGGTACAGAAAACCTTGGGGCCAGGTACTACTTCAGTAGTTAAAGTTAAAGTTAGTCGATCACAGAAACATAAATAATTGTTATAATCGATGAATTGAAAGGTATTTTTCCATCTTTTTAAATGTCATCTGTTTCTCTTTGTCTCCTGACAGTAAACGAGACATCTCGGTGCCTTGGACTGCTGGCCAAACGGAATCAGACCTTTGAAGATGTGGCCTTGGATTTTAAACAATTAATCAACGAGTACAAAAAGCAATTGGTAAATGAATCGCTATGAAAACAATCGTTAGCCTTAATAGGAAGACCAGGAATAGGAAGGAAGGGAGGAAGGAATAGTTGTTATCTAGGTTTATAATATAAACCTAGAATATATTATATATTATATTATAAATATAAAGAAGCCGACGTAGTGTGCTGTGTGCGCTACTTGATGGGTACCGGGGGTAACGGGCCCCAACAAGATGCTTTCCCCAGTCTCTCCAAACAGGTTAATCCATCCATGCCTCTCATCACAGTTTGCCTGAGCCCAGACCCATTACACTAACCCCTGCAGCTGGCTCTGCTTCATCACCTTCATCACCTTTCTCCGTCATCTTACAGACATCACGGGAACACATCCTGTCAACATCACAAAGCTTAACTCTTCCAACAGCTGGGACCCTCAATGGAAAGTGGAAAAGCGTCCCCGATTGAGAAATACCAACTGTATGTGATCAAGTCAGCAGCAGACCTTTTGAAAAACATTGTTTAATGTGATCTCCATACCAGACACAAACACAGGCACACCTACGCAAACGACACATGACATAGAAACCCATAGAAGCACCACATAACCATATAGTAAGAGTATGTATATCATATACAATTAAATCCCACTCACACAAATAAACAAACTTGGACACACATCATTTGAGATGAAAACTTTGCAACTCCTCCATCTCATCCATGAGCCCTAAACAGCAAATTGGCTTCCAGCTCCGATAAAAGCACCATCCACTTTTAATCTCACATCCAGACTCATTGCTAACAGATGTGTCTGTTTACAGCTAATGTTAAGTATTGTTGTTTGTTGCTTCACTGGGGCGAGCTGCCAAAACACCATTTATGAGAAACAGTCTCATTTTCCACACTCTCCACTTTGAGAGGAGACTTAAAATTGCCATAATGGCTATAATGGCCATTCTCCGGGGACGGAGGAGATCCGACCCTGCCAATGCGTCAAAAAGTGATCTCAGAGTTCTAACAAGGGAAACTTACACTCAGCTAACAGCAGTTGGCTGCAGCTCACCCATGGCTGTGTGTGAGTGGAGGGGAGGGAGATGTAGTCAATGACAATAAAAGGCAATGATGGCTGTAATGGCTCGTAAATTTAGTGTGTGGGTACACTAGAGGAGTAAATTTGTGAACGTGAACTGGTAGATGTCAAGTCAGGTCAACTCTTTTTATTGGCCAATATCACATACAGTGTCTCAATGGGCTTTACAAGCACGGGTTCCCGACCCAGCCTAAACTTCGCTAGCAGCTCCTTTTAAAAAGGACATAGCTCAGAGCCCGAACTTGGTGATCACAATGTTTGTCGCATGTAATTTCCTATCTCTCACCCATCATTTCAGGACTCTCTACTGTCCTTTAAAAAAAAAGACAATTAAAAGAGAATGAGGGAATACACAGTTATTGTAATTGGTGAATCTTTTAAGTAAGTTGTCAAGCGAAACATCTTAACATTAGCTGGTTCCATCTTCTCAAATGTGAGGATTTGCTGCTTTTCTCATTTTATTTGACTGTAAAAGGAGTAATTAGGGGTATTTATTTATTGGTCGGACAAAACTAACTTGGATGTGATGGACATTAACATTGTTAAAGGTGCAATGATTTGTTCGAGGTTCAATTTTGAAACAAAATACTTCTGATATACACATTTAGAGATGATTAAATAGAGATGTTTCAAATGTACAGTTCTTTATTATTGGTATTACATTATCACATTAGTAAGCAGCACAACCTTTCTTGGGAAAGGTGCTTGTCTAAATGTACAATATTTTACCTGAAATAGATGTTTAGAAGAAAGAGCAATAGACAAATCAATGATTCCTACAAAAGGGTGAGCAATTTAATGACTTTCTCTGTCTCTTCAGTGTAACACACTCCTCACGGCTGTCTGGTGATGTCTGGTTCATTTATCTTTGCCCTTGCCAGCCCCTCATCCACCTCATTAATCATCCACCCTCCTGAAAGAACAAATCAAACGCACCCTGAGGTTTGATTGATCTGCTGTTGATTCTGCAACAGGCTCATTGTCCTTAAAAGTGACACTAGCATGATGATGACCAGCGGCATCACAGCATCCCTTCTGCTGCAGGAGGGATGTCTGCTGAAAATACCCCGCTTACTTAAATTAAGTAGATCATAAACTAAGCACAAGCAAACTACTGCAACAAAGAAAAACACACGAGAAGCATGACAGAGGCGAAGCGGGGCACAATCAGAAACTGGAATATCATTAATTGTGCGATTATGAAACAAGGATGAACAAAGTCCCTGCTGAGCAAAATCTACCGAACTATTGTGCAGAGTGAAACCAAGCAGGCTGGAGTAGGTTAAAGCCCCAGTAAACACAGTAGTGAAAAGAACTGAACTGGCTCTTTGTGAGTGCTCATTGGTACCTCTTTTGTCCAGCCTCTGGTCTTGGTTTTCTTCTGATGGAGTTTCCATGGTTGTTTTTCTCCCATTCAACAAAAATGCTTCCTTTCAGCAAATTCTCTCTTCCTTACTCTTTCCTCTCTCGCTCCCACTCTCTCCTTCCTGCACGTTTCTGCTCTCTCTCTCTCTCTCTCTCTCTCTCTCTCTCTCTCTCTCTCTCTCTCTCTCTCTCACTCTCTTTCCTCCACGTTCGCTCTTTTCATCTCGTCCTGCCTCACAAAGGCACCGCTCAACTGTACATCCCAGTTCCTTTCCAAAAAAACAGAGGTCTTGTCAAAAGAGATTTGGTTGAGCCCCAGTCATATGTCTCGTAAATCCTAGTTCCACAGGCACAATGTGCATCTGTTGTGTTTGTTATGACTGTTTTGCGATTCAGTTTAAGTCAACTTAATTTGTCCTCCTAATGACAAACAAATCCTCGTCCATGCCCTCAACACACTCCCTACTCTCAGGCGTGCCTGTCGGAGAAACTGAAGTTCAACCCTGAATAGTAATCCGGCGAGAACAGGCTTGGGTGCAGATGGGTGAGGACGGATCCCGTCTTTAGTAGACCGAGTGGGTGAAAACCCTACTCTGTTGTACGGGCTGGGACAGAATGCATATAATCACACCTCGCTCGATTTCACATCTGACCACAGTTCAAGGAAGGGGGAGTGAGTGTGTGTGTGTGTGTGTGTGGGCATGCTGTGGTTGTGTAGTGTGACTGGGGGGTTAGCCCTTCATCTTTTTGATAGGCACCATATGCCCTCTGCTCCTGCAGCATACATTAGTAACCTCTGACCGCTGTCTTCCCTCCATCTGGTGCCTTCCAACTCACATAAAAAGGAAACAGGAAAGAAAGGCAAATCTACATTTCCTAAACAAGGACACAGAGCAGATACTCTGGGCTGATACAAACAGAGGAAACAGCATCTGAAAATGAGAAATCCAGAGAATCCTAAAGGCAAAAACATGAAGAATGCGGATAAAAGGAGCGAGAAAATAGAGAATCCTTAGAGGATGATACAATGAGAACAAACTTGTTAAAAATAAGCGAGAGATGACTGTGGAAACAGACAGCGATGGAGACAGGGAAGAAGATCTTGGCTGTGTTTGTTTGGCAACAGCAGGGCCAGAAGCCCCAGGGGCATGCTAATGAGAGAAAGGCCTTTCAGCGGTGGGGGAGAGCCCTGCTGGAGCGGAGCTGGAGTGGGGTCTTCTCACGGATACCAGACCTCAGAGAGGAGGGGGATCAGCAGGGGAGGGGACCCTCAGGGGTCAGGGAAGTGAACTTAGCGGGGATCCCACAACAACAAATGCCGCACCAATCTTCTAGCTTTTTCACCATCAGCCCTGTAAAACTCCAGGAGAACTGACATCCTTGTGATGTGGGGAAGGGAGCCTCCAGAAGAAGAAGTGATGCTGGTTTGAATTCTACAGCTGATTTCGAGGTATAGCTGTGCTTATGATTTCCCTATTAATTGTGCCAAAGAGCTCAAGTGAAGATTCAAAAGAAAAGCAGTTGATACACAAGATAAAAATGTCTCACACACTTAACCACACAGAGGCAGCTTCATATTACTGAGTACAACAAGCAAGGGATCCATCTGCAGCCTTTTCTAAATGTGAATGGACAACAAAATGATTACGTTTATTGCAAACGGATTAGGCCTGGTCCAATCATATTTTCAGACTGTAATGTATTTGATTAAACATGTGCTTTTGATTGGAAATAAAGACAAATGTACCCTGCTATTAATATTATGTTTTTTGGCTTGGATCTTAAGCTCGGGAAAACAAAAGTTAACAAAGTGTTCTTTAACAGAAGAAAAGTCATGCACTGACTGGGGGGGAAAGTGTGGTCAAACCAGCGTTATCTCAGGAATAGAATTTCAGCATGTACAGTTTTGTTACAATGTTCATTCTCTTCCTAATAATGGCAAATAATAAGGCAATAAAATACTGATTATCTTTCATAATCAGTATTTTATTGCCACATCCTCAATCTTGGCTTTAACCCGTGACACTTTTGTCAAGGAAAAATAATTATTGCAAATGGTTACTGATTGGTTTTACATTAGTCAGCTAGTAACTGATGAATGAGCCAGGGATTATGAAGCATGACTGATTTCAGCTAATGCCTAATTCTAGGAATCAAATGTACAATATTACGTCTAGTTTGTGTTAGAACTAATTTAAAGTTCTGGCTGACGAATATAACATCCACTCTGCTCTGAGCTCTGTTTTAGTCTCCATCAACTCTTGGGGTAAATATCTTGCACTTTAGTAGGTGTTCTGCCTGGGCAGGTAGCACATTGTGTATGTATTTGTTCTTTTGCTGGAAACAGCTGCCTGCTGCTGGCAACAGGGTTGATTTTGAGCAGAGAAACAGAGTTAAATCGAAACAATGAGCTAAAGAAGAAGCTTAAATGTCACAAATGAATGAAGCAAGAAAGGTATTGTGAGACACATAAAGAGCAACAGACTGATTGGAGCTTTACCAAAAATACTGTGAGTGGCTGTGGGAATAATCATGTGAACATAGGAGGCAAAGCCTGAGAGCTGCATGCACCGCTCCAGTTTTCGAGACAGCGCCACTCCCCTACTTGAGGACACAATCTGAATGATGATGAAGCTCATACAAATGGAGGAGGCTTCACTGTGGGTCAACCTTTCACGCTGTGAGACCGGGGGCCCTGAATGCTCCTCAGTGTTCAGTCACCCGTGAAGACCTGCACCCTGCTTGGCTCACAGCGACGACAGAGTTCTCAGGGATGCAGGCAAGTGCCCAGGGCAGAGATCCCCTTACCAACACTGGCAATGGCCTGAGAAAGCAGACTCACCCGACCAGAGGAGGACAGATCAAACCATGTGAGGTATGACTGATTGTGAAGGCCAAAGTCTGATGAAAGGCAGGATGAAAGCCAAAACAAGAGAGCAAACTGGTCAAAATACCCCTGAATATGTTGCAGCTCTCATAGAATAATCTGTAACATTTCATCTCTTGTAGCGATTGGTGGTATATTACCACATTGGAGACAGATTCTTGGAAACACTGTTTTGGCAAATTTGTTGCAGTCAGTGAATTCCATTCCAATGTACTGTGGCGGTATTACTGCCCTAGATTTAAATGCAGGCCATTTCCATAGGTCAATCTGCTCTGTATGACTGGCGTGCTGAATCTAAGTCATTGATTGGTTTACAAAAGCAGCACACTACCAGCCCATTATACAGATCCATTTACTTGTTTTGCTGACCCATTTTCCTCTGCGAGTCTAGAGAATAACAAAAGGCATTACACATTCTGTACACATTTTTCTTTAGGAAATATGATTAGTTATAACAGTCAATACATCAAAATTCATTCCTCAAACTGACCCTATAAGAACATCGGATTCTTCCATGTAAATACAACCTGAGAGCCTTTGGATTATATTCATATTTTATAAGAAATGTCTCTCTCTGCAATGGAAAGAAATGAATATGCCATTGCTCACTGTCCTCATCCATTATAGCAAAATATGTGGACTGTGAGAGGAAAACCACAGGAGTCTGACTTATTATGATCCTTTTGCTTTCCTTTGGCCCTGGTGAGAAGCTATAAACTAAGGAATATCAACATTGGGTGTCTTGTCTAGCAGGAAAAACAACTCAGTGTTGGAGTAGAAGGAAGGTTAAGGTTTGTGGTATTTATTATGGTATCAATCTTAAATAAAGCCTTTTCAACCTGTACTTGAATGAGCGCCTTTGATGTTTTATCTTTCACTGGACTGTATAAAACAAAAAGTACAAAAGTCTATGCAATTCTTCCATGTGAAAACCTGGCACCTACATTACCCACAATGCAACTTGACAGATTTGGATGTATTATGCTAGAAGTAGCCTATAGATGCTCCAGCTGAGATGGGGAGCAGGCTAAAACTGCTGACTCAGGTGACATCACATGAGGCAATGTATCAGACTCCAGTGTAATTCCAAGTGTTTGACCAAACAATGCCCAGAGTACTGACTCAGTACTCCTCTAATTGCATGTTTGTGATACTATATCGTGTTAGGTCAGGAAATGGAGCAAAGCACTCACTCGAGGTTGCCTGGCAGCCATGTTTTTCTTCTAAAAATGTCTTCACAACCCTGCCTCTGGCACCTTCAGAGCCACTGTGGTTTTGGCCGAAGTGTGTTGTAGGGAGAGTGAGAGACACAGATGCTTCCTATTATCCAGGCTTCCTAGCTTTCAGTACTTTGGACACTGCCACTATGGCTTGGCTGGACGGAAAACCAATGCAATGTCAAAACCTTGAGACTAAGAATTTCATAATTTCAGTCTGGAGTCAGAAGAGCAAATCAATGCCAGGAAACAGAAACCTGGAAGAGAGTGAAAGAGAGAGATAAGGCGTTTATAAAAGTTGTACCACTACCTCCTATACCGGCCATGAACATCTGCCATTTTAGAGAAAAGTAAAGGTCTGCACAATTGTTTGTTTTTTCTTTCAGCATGCAGTAAATATTTGAATGATGGCTCCGGTCTGGAAGAGGCTCTTTGCCGTATTTGTGGTCTGCCATTCTTACATTATGCAGCCAATGAACCAGCCAAAAGGTACTGCAAGCAAACACCTCTCCATTATCCAGTTAGTATAATAACCTCTTGTCTTTTCAATCTACGTATATTGTGATAATACTTTGCCAAGAAGTGGAGGGAAATGGAAATACCCAGCAACTCCTGAATAGTTGACTCTAAGAACAAATATGGTGTTTAAAACGCACTTTTATTTCCCAACATGGGCCAACTCATTTAATTCAGCAGTGTCTCCAGAACAGATGAGCTTCAGGAGGGATTTGTGAGGAAAAAAAAGATTATTCGGAAGCTGAGTGGCCAATTCATTAACCAAACATATGATTTTATCAATAGTATATATATGGTCTCCTTTTGGTCTCCACAGAGAGTTGAGGGAAACATCTGGCTGTTCAGGTGCTACACGTTCCACTCTGGTCAGCAGCTATTAGGGAACTTTGTCCATCTGTCATTTGGTGCTGGGCAGCGACGAGCAACTCACTGAATACAGCTGCAAACTACGAAAAACAAAGCAATGAGCTGAGATATGCTATAAAGCAAAACTGCAAAGTCAAGCGTTAATGTGCTACGGATTTGTCACTAGCAACACATCACATTTAGCACTGAATTTATAAGGATGTTTGCAAAGAAAATCTAGCATGTCATGCCAGGAGACCTAGAAATTGTGTGAAAGCAAACTATTTCTACAGATGTCATTCTTACACTGATGAGGATCTCCACAAATTAAATGTGCTCACACTCCAGTTGCTGAGATGGCAAATAACACAGGGCTGGAGACCGTCTTTCATTTTCCTACTTGTTGCACAGGGCAAAAGCATGTGAACACACACACACAATAGAGACATAATGAAGCGCAGAGACATGGGGACATTAGACGAGACTTTCCAGCTAATCCTGGGGTTGCTTCCCATGAACAGCCCCACCCTCTCTGTCTATCCTAGCTGCTGGGATTTCTTTCTCTGCGTGTCTCTCGCCAATCCTATTGTCCTCCGCCTCATGCTGCCAACCTCTCACCCCTGACCCAAGACTTTACCCTTTTCAAACCCTCCTCTTCTCTGTTCCCCCATTCCTCATAAGAAGGAGTAGAAACCTCCTCCCTTTAGCCCCAGCCATGGAGACAGACTAGCCACTTGGACTCCACCGTGTCAGGATTCATCGCCGGCGCTATGACAACAGAGCAGATGACACGGAGATCGCTTTAATGCCATTGTTCCACGAGGCTCTTCTCTCTTGTCTCTAAGCCCTGCGTCCTGCGGCTGGATCCTGGAAGGACAGGGAGTCGGCCATAACCTGAACCTGACACGTCCACCCCTGCAGGGATGTGTTTGTCCTCAGATTCATGATGGAAACAGTTTAGACGTGGACTAAGTGCTTAACAATAAGTGGCTAATACAGCTCATCACAAGGGAAAGATGGGAGCTAATCTCTCGAGTGGTCGGTATATCCCCTGGTCAATCCATTACTTTATTGTTTTAAGTACTGATAGGCAGTTTTCCAACAGAACAGGCTGTAATACCCTTTTGTACTTTTTAAAGCATCTACTGTGCAATGTAAAATCAATGTATGGCACCATCAGATATGATACAATCCCTACATCATTAGTAGTGTCATTATTAGTAAACCTTTACACTCACTCTCAGTGTGTGCATACTTGATGGAACCACTGGTCTAATAATACATTAAAATCAAGTCATGTTTCTTAAATCATTTTGTATGCCAATACAAGTGCTTCTATCTGTGTTTACAAAATACTTTGGCACTAGAAACTGATTACAAACCATTTTCATAACTGTGTCATCAATGAGTGCCTCAAATTCCTTTGAAATCAATAAATACAGAAAAAGATGTTCTTATATTGTTACTCTCTCTCTCTCTCTCTCTCTCTCTCTCTCTCTCTCTCTCTCTCTCTCTCTCTCTCTCTCTCTCTCTCTCTCTATTCAATTCAAAGAGCTTTATTGGCATGAATGTAAAAAACGACAATATTGCCAAAGCATTACAACAACAAGATTACAGTAAATGTGTTAAAAGACAAGGAAACAGTTGTGTATCTTGACACAATAAAATGATAATCTCTTTCTCTCTCTCTCTTTACAACATTACTTTCCCATTTTCAGCCATGGACACTATAGTTACAGTATAGTTGTTCCATATCATGGAGGTCAAAAGCTAAGATGACTTTTGGGACCGCTCAGTGGTGGAGCTGTAACATTCATACTGCTAACTGATCTCTCCACTGGTCTGCGTGTGGTTTACAGGTTCAAGCTGTTTTTCAGACAGAAACATCTGGGATTTCCTCTCCCCTGAAGCTGCTGTTAGCTGGTAAGTTGCTCATTTCCTCTCAAGTGAACCTACAGTGAGTAGGACTGCACAATTAATTGAAAGAATCGCAATAAGGCAAGCAATATTTGTTAAAGGCAAAATGTGTGTCAAAATACCAATATATAATTTTCGAGAAACATGAAAATAACTGTGAAACTAATCAATCCCTCGAATAGCGCCAAATAACAATTGCAATATCAGTCAAAATAGTCACAATAACATATTTGTATAAAGTTGTTTAGTCCTAAGTGATAAAACAGCCTGTGTGTATAAATGGTAAAAGCATCAGACATTACTAAATGACTCAGTTGAATACATTACATTTCAACAAAACTGTTAAACAATTTAGTCAAATTGAAATCCCATCTTGTCAAACCCCCAAACAGTCTGTAAAGCAAAACAGTCTCCCCAAACGCTCTCCCTAAGCTATTGGGTTTCCCTGCAGCTGTTGCTTTCTAAAAGCTCAGCGATTGCAGATTTTCTTCTGCATCCTCCTGCATATGAAGACATTCTCTGGAGGATAATAAGCAGACAATAAAAACTCTAACTTAGAAACCCTTTTCTTGGGCAGGAAAATTATTCCTGGCTGGCGAGAGAGAGAGAGAGTGTCAAGTGGTCTCTAACTCTGGTCTCACTGTGTCACATGCAGCGCCACATCATGACAACATCAGTCATGTGCATTTCCTGCCACAACTTGTATAAGCAACAAGCTGTGAAGAAATAAGTCACGGTTCGTTGTTATGAAAGTATCATCAAAAAAACATGAGTGGGATTTCACAAATAATGCTGAATATAGGGGCAAAGAAAAAGTCATAAGGAGTTACATGGGTATTCATTTAAATTCCTGCTTAATTCCTCCCAAGCACTGCATTTGGTTGCATCCAAATGGTCTCAGGCTGTCTGGCGGCTCTTCATATGGTGAACATTTCTCATTGGTGTGCTGGGGTACCCCAGATGCTTTTGTCTTACGGTTGTTTAGCAGCTGCGTAAAAGCGCAGAGGACAAAGACCTATCTGTAGAGGGTTGAATACACTCAGTGGGCACACAGCCAACAGCTCAATCCTACAGGCTCCCACAGTTGAAAAGCAGACTAATGCATTCTGCTCTCACTCCTCACAGATGATCTCGCAGGGAAATGAGCTGGAGGCCCTATTCTTTCTTCTCATTTCACCTAAATGCTTTCACATCTGAACTGTGGTCACATCATAGTCCCAAATAATCATGGACATAGGGGTTTTGGAAACTTTGAAACAATACCTGCGTTGATGCACTTTCTCCCAAAATAGGAAGAAGTAATACATTGTGTTGAAAGAACCCACTCCTCCTCACCCCGCTTTCTTATGATAAGAGTGTGGAAAAATATAAAAATGGCAACTTTGACTAATCTAACAGGTGTCTGAAGGGCGATTCTGAAGCCTGGATTTGGGTTCACTACTTGAAAGACAAAAGCCTTGGTGAAGCTGGAGCAACTTACATTGGAAGGATATTAAGAAGGAATCTTTAATGACTTCGAAACTGTACTTTACAAACCAAAGGGTGACATCACAGTGACTACATCAACTTCTTATATACAGTCTATGGGAGAGGTGATGGTTTTGAATAGGTCAAACAAACACAGGACTTTCACCCAGTCAACCTATATCGACGTATATTGTCACGTTAATTATTAGACACATGATTTACACGAGTCGCTATTGTCTCAACTCAACATAATTTTGATAGCTATCATGGATCCCAAAAGGTCACAGAGCAAGATTAAATCAGCACAAACTAAATCAATTAAATAAGTAAAAGACTAAACAATAATTATTTATTGCAACAATAAACAATACAATGTTAAAATGAATAAACGTCACTAAAGTAGGCTGAAAACTAGTGATTCAGACATAAAAACTAAGGCAATCAATGACTAGGCACCTTAAATAAAAGCCAAGCTAGAAGTTAACATCAACCACAATATTTTCCTTTTTCACATTACCTGTGAAGACGGAATTTTACTTTGAAAAGAAACTATGCATGTAACGAGTATATATTGACACAACATCCCTGACACACTTAAAATTGACGCTAGAGGGGTACGTAGAGTGTCATAGTTTGACGTTTTGGGCGACTGACCAAGCCTCGCTGTTTGACGAGTTGGGAGTGAGAATATGTTGACAGAGCAGATACATTATTAGCATAGCCCTCTCTGCCGCAGGCATCAATCACACTGTTCAGTCACTCGTAACATTGACTGCATTATGATCTATTTACTTGTTTACCAAAGACTGGAACAGGAAAATAGGTCATTCTGTGAAAACATTATTGACAATTAAATCAATGTCCCCTGCTCATGGTATACGGAGAGAGTGAATCAAGGCAGAGGCAGTGTTTTTGGTGCTGTAGCACAAGTGTCCATACAGAGTTGCTGCAATGTGGAGAAACCTCTGCAGTAGCGCTGAATGCCTGTTGAATGAGTGAGTGAATGTTCATCAGCTGTAGGGGCTCTTTGCTTTCCCCAATCTATTATTTCCCTCGGACCTTCTGGAACAATCATCTGACTGTGAACTAGCTTCACTAGCAAATATCGCCACTGCACTACTGCATGTACTGTAGCTGCACTGATGCCAACATAATGTGAAAAAGGAAGAAACAACCCAAATTAGACCGTATTATGCATGTATTTGACACTTTAACCTTGAGAATTGTGCGTGTTCTTTCTGACGTCTTGCAGATATAATAAAGGCCAGATTGTATCTTTGGCATATTGTATACAATATCAGGGTTCAGCTGCCTGCGCATATCTGAAAGCCTATGGTGTTTTGCATATAGGGACTATTTTCAGATATTTAAATGCGATCCTGTTCCTACTATGTGGCAGTTTGACTGTGACATCTCTGTCACAAGGACACACACACACACACACACACACACACACACATACACAGAGTCACCCATGCAACCACTTGCATCCCTTCTGTTCCAGTGTGAATAGGCTTTTAGTAAAAGTGACAGCCAAGGCCCATGCTTCAACAAGCATCCCCACTCAGGAACTTCTATTCCTATCATTTCATGTCACAATACTCAATGGCCCTCTTTGTTGTCCGGGGAGTTATTAAGCTCAACAAATTATCATGACTGCTCTGGCAGACCTGCAGGGCTGGAGAGAAACAAAAAAAGTATAAAGGCCGAGGAAAGCAATGATGAGAGAGGAAAGGAAACCCAGTAGAGAGAGAGAGAGAGGAGGAAATAAAGTGGAGTAGGAAGGAGATCATCAGATGAATGAGGTCTTGATTGAACTAACTGGTTCTCTTTTTTATAAGAGCTGCACGGTTGCAAAAAGTACTGTATGGGCCTCATCTGTTGTATAATTACCAAATAGGCTCGGTCATATCCTATGCCAAATGGAAAGAAGCCCAGAAATCATGTAACTATGACAGCAACTACCTCATTATGGGGGATATTCAGTTCAATTAATGAACCAAAGACGAAAAGCAATTTTGGAATTATTGATGGTGACATAAAATGCAGTCGTAAAGAATGGTTTGCGGATACTTTATTTGGACTGAACTCAGAAGAAAGAACAATTCATGGAGGGCATCTTTTTGAAGTAAACAAGCGAATGCTTTGGATCAAACAAACAAACAAAGTAAAGTTCAATTTTGCTCTCCGCACCCTTTGACCATTTCTGCCGTGACTCATTCTTGCAGGCCTGTGTGTTTTTTTCTTCCCCTCTCTGTATCTCTTGGAAACAGAAGCATGTGCATGACCTACGACATGCCTCTGAGGACCATTTCGCCATGAGTCGACTAAAAGCTGGGGGGATTTATCTGACTCTCTGTTATTCCTCTGCCGTCAGATGACAAGTTGTTGATTCTGAGAGCACAAAAACACCTCCGCCGGCTAAGCGTTAGTAGTCATGGGTCTTTCCTCCCCTCAGACCCAGGATGAAGGGTCACAGCACATGTGCCTGTGACAGCGATCACTGCTGATGAGTGGGCGAAATAATCGGACACTTCACAGACATCCTAGTTCAGATGGAGGAGGAATACACGTTAAAGAGCATCAGACAGCCGACACCTTGGAGACAAATCATTACGCATTCATTGTCCGACTTCTGCATTTATGGATCATTGAAGAACAGAATCAATCAGAAAAAGTCCTATAAAAAGAGACTACTACCATTTGACATCAGGTTTCGGCCTCCATTTGTACACCAGCAACCCATGTGTCAGTAACAACTACAGCAAGATGTTTAATTTAAGACACATTCAAAACTGTCAGCTGTGATTTACTCTCTTTTTCTTGAAAAACTCAAAACACTTGGATCTGGTTTGCATCCAACCTTGATGACCTTTTCCACAAGACCACCACGCTAAATACAAAACACTCCGACTAGAAGGTTCATGAGTTTCCACAAGGAAAAACAATCTTTCCTTCTTTTTTTTTGGTGATCAGAATCTTTCTCCAAGAAGAACACACTGTTCCTTGCCGTGTCCATAATTGTCTGTATTTGATTAGTTGAATAAGACAGCTTTAAATGTCAAGCACATAATCAAATTGTATCTGTAAAAGACATGAAAAAGATGGCAAATCTTCCACACCTACATGAGACTGAGAGTTTCTAAACTGTTTTCCATTGTGACAAATAAAATGTAAACTTTGCTTATGTGTGACAGGTTTCTTCTCAAGTTCAGGGGCTACAAGCAAGGACAAACTATTAGGCTTTCTAAGCTGCGCCATGTCATGCTTTTCTTGGTAAAATTAGTTTGATCGTCACATGCATGTTTGGCTTCAGGCTTTCTCTTCAGATGTTGGGTTCAACGATAAAATATCTACGGAGAACTGAAGCCCCGATTCTTTCCTGTGTGTTTAGTTATCAAGTAACTCTTGGTAACCAAACACTGTTGGGTGAGTAATTGTCACAGGACAAACACCAAGAACCCAACAAGATATTTGTGGAAAATGACTTGCTGTCTCCCTCTGAATGGAGCAAAGTGGACCGAGGCCAAGTTATCCTCCCACGTCCCTCACACAGGCGGCAGGCCAATACACTGTTAAATCATTCGCAGCAAGGACAGAGGAGAATTCCTTTTAAAAACATGTGGCCCCTCTGCGAGGTGAAGGTCAGTGTAAAATCAAATCAGACATAGGTTGTATAACCTCTGAATGACATCTTCACTTCACAGCTCCACACAGAATCGCCTTCAAGACTTCCTGTTTATGTGAGGCCGAAAGGATCCATGCACACAGTTAATCCATTTTCTGTCTTCAAAGCTATTTCACATGAAACGGTAAATCACAGCAGTAAGGTATCAGTTTCTCTGACCCAACAAAAGTAAACCTCATCATCAAATAGCAACTCTCCAAATGAACCTTGACAACAGGCGACTTCTCCTGAAAGGGCCATGGAGAATCTTTGAATACAAAAATGGGAGCTTTAGCTAGTCGAGGTGCACAAAGGTCGATTGCAGAGTAATATCCTGTGCGGGACAGTGAAAGAGGGTCTGTCGGGAATTAGTTCACAGGGCATCCGCTCTGAAACTTGCAATACTGTGAACTTCTCTCTCGACATTAAGAGCCACTGAAGTCGCACAAAGGAACAGCTCCAAATTAGAAGCACAAAGACGCCTCTGTGAGCGCTTCAGAGCGAATTAATGAGCATTGATACACTTTTGCACACAGCGTTCTTCGCTGGCCTCAGCTGGGCCGTGGCAAATAACACAAGCCAATTAATGCTGCCCAAAAAACAACACAAAAATATAAAAATGGTCAAATTACAATTATGAATTCATTCCGAGTCATTTTTAAACTATCTACCCCAGAGCAGGAGGAGTGTTTTTCATGTCAACTATCCCATCTGGTTTATCACTCTTTCAAAGACTTGAAGTTTGTGAGAAGTTAAACATCCATAGCATGAGCGCCTCAATCCTCCCGTGCATCCCTCCCCCCTCCCCATGTTGAGAGCACAGATGGCCAACACTTGGGACTGTTTTTAAAGACGAGACCATCTCAGCCCCTTCACATAGCAATTACAAGTTCTGGCATAACACAAAGCATGCCGGCATCAGCTATGGAGCATCTGACTAATACAATATGTTGGCAGTTAGTGTTTTTCCAGTAACTTTCAGTCATTCCTTACCAGCAGAACATGCTGTGCAGTTTGGTTTTTAGGAAATACCTTTAAATGACAAAACACAGCAACGTGATCAATCACTGTTCACTAATAATGATCATAAAGTTTTCATCAAATAGCTCATCTCAATAGTTCCGCACTGAGGCATTGAAAGCAAGAGTAAGAGAGACAGGCGAGGCAGCCAGTTGATCTGGATTTAACACCTTCGCAGACTTGCACAGAGTTGACTGCAGGAATCCTGACGGACTTAATCTCTCTATAATCGCTTTCCTCGAGTTGCTTCAGCAGGCTGTTCTCATGCCGATTCTCATGAAACCGGGTCAGGTAAACAGCCTACCTCTGCGGCGGCAGCAGCATGGAGTTGAGTGAACATTTAAAAAAAAAAGTTTGCGCGATAGTAACAAAGTATGAACCATGCTCTCATCATGAAACAAAAGCAAAAAGCAGCGACATGTACATCCGTCTACTGTTGCATTCATAGGTTTAACAGAAAAGAAGAAAAACGTACCCATTGTCGTTAGTTTCCCAAAGTGTCCGAAGTGAAGTGATCAGCTGAAAGTTGAGCCCCAGCTACACTGATGTTGCGTCCCGGGATGCACACTGGCCGCCTGGCTGCTCAAACGCTCAACGCCGCGCGTCCGTTTGGAGACAGCGTGGGTGACGTCATCGCGGAGGGGGATTACTGATGGGAGGACGCACCCCACCCCCTCATCTTCTCAGCCCTCATCAGGAAGTTTCACTGGTCACCAACTCACCATCAGCCACTTCTATTCTTAAACAGTCTTGTGAGTCTACAAAGTGCACTAGACTATAGATAATGCCCGGATTATCATATCGGGAATACACTGATTTCAATCAAGATTATTATTGTTGCTATGTATACCATTGTTCTTTAGAAAAAGAAAGCCAATGTTTAGGATTAAGTGTTATCAGGTCAGGTTTGTCAAACTGACAGGAGACAGATTAGGGTGTTATCGCAGGTCACAGACCACCAATTAAACTGCAAAGTCAGGAATTATTCTTACACTGGTTGAGAGTTGAGTGTTTGTTTATCAGAAAAATAGATGACCAAGAATGTTAAACAACTCACTGCTTTTCTGAAGGAATATTTCACAATCCTAAAAGATGTTTCTAACCATCTGAATTAAACATGGCACAGTGATGTTACACCATACACAAATGAGCACAGACATACAACATGTGTTACATTTATTTTTATTGTGCAACAGATGGAATATAATTAGTTTTTTTTTTAATTCTGTAAATATATATTTGTGTGTGTGTAATAATAATAATAATAATAATAATAATGTATAATTTAGATGACCACACTGGCAATAGTTATGCTGACCTTTTATGGGTAAAAACAATACAAAGTCTGACTTTTAATTTGAATTAACATGCGACTATATTACATAATAATGTAAATAAAAATGCAGATCATTACTGTTATCCCATCTACAAAACATCCCAACATTCTAACTCCCCTTCTATCAATCCCAATTTCCACTGAGATACATGTGTGCAAGCATGCATTACTTAGTACACCCATTGTAATCTACCCTTGTATGCATGCATAGACTACGTGGAAAAACAAAACAGAAGTAACCCTATATACCCCTTTCATAAGCCCTTCATGCATACCCACATGCACATGGGAGAATAAGGTGTCTGATTTTTAAGATATGTCTCATCTCTGACATTACGTCTGTGGACTGGGATAAATTGCAGTCTTTCACAGAGATGAGGCCTTTACAGAAACAACGCCAATCTCCATCCAGTGTACTCGTATCCGGTATCCAAGGAGTTCTGAGCACACCCTAATCCAATTCAGTCTTTTCACTGGTGGCCAAGTGGCAACTCTCAATGGGTTGTTTCATGGCCGAACAGGGCATCTGCCCAACATGGCATTCACAAAAGCCCCCGAAAGGCAAATATTTAACTGGTCAACCTCAGCGTGACGAAGACAATATCACTATTTTTCCCCCCAAATATGTGTTTTATTCTTAATCCAACATGGACATTTATTCTTTTTTTGTTTGCTTTCAATGTTTTTTTTTATTTGTGATCAAGCATAAGAGTCAGCAAGTTTTCTTTGTTTTGTTTTTACATTTTTAAACTTGTGTTTCTTCCATCTGTAAATCTGCTTCTGTGAATGTCCAACAAATAGAGATTTGCAATTCCTTACAAAGACCTGAATCTCTGAAATGTCAACATGACAACCATGACAAATTAAGTATGGCAATTTATATTAAACATATTTCATCTGTAATTGTAATAGCTCTTTTGCCAGGACTGCAAGTGTCTCCACAAACTGTAGGCCTGTGTACACAAGCTGCATGTCAGTGAGAGAGAATGGAGGACCTGCATGGGAACATTCCAGCACTGTGCTGGCTGTTACAGCAAGCACGGCAGCTGGCAGACAGCAGGCCTGCAACTGTTATTAGGGTGGACCATGGCAAAACAAAACACATCAGACAAAGCCTTTTCATCTCACATTACACAGTACATATGACCATGCAACTTATAGACCAATACGCCCAGTGCATGACATTTTAATCAAGTGGGGATGCTGTAAACTGCAGAAAACCTTCAATGTCGCTAAGGGCATTCGTTATGTTGTTAATTGTGATTCAAATGTAGCTATCAAAGCAAAGAGTAAATACAACAACGTCTGTGTAGGTGAGCTATAGTTTTTGTGTTTCTCACAGTTAATACTATATGCCATCTAGTACATAATTACTCTCGGAACCCATCAGCTATTGCTCTGATGATGGATAAGCCTCTGGGGGCTACATTTCTGGGCTCTAGCAGATAGCTGCACCGAGATTTATCTTTCTGTGCTGCTGATTGTTTACAGTCCGATTAACAACTTGAGATGCGAGTTGGAGTTGAGAGACACAAGTACCCAGTTTACAAGCTATTTTCAAACCAATGAAAAGGTAAACCATCGTCAGATGATAGCCGGTGGGCTCCCAGATTGAATTTCGGCCAAAGCGTTCTGCCTCTTTTGACTGTTTACCTGCATTCAACCACAGCCTGCTAGAGCCTGATGGTCAATATGACACAGTCTACTAACGGAAACCAAACCGCTCATGAGATTGCATCATCTGTTTATAGAGATGAATCAGTAATTAATAAGTGAATATAAAAGCACTGCAAATGTCCATTTAGCTTGGCAGGTCGAGGCCTGATTCAGACCTTTGACAAAGCTGTTTGGAGCTGTCAGACCAATTATTCATTGAGTGTTTGATTAGTGCAAACTAATACCTGAAATAACTCATATGAGCAAAGTATCTGATACAATAATACTGTAGCATTGAAGACCGAGCATATCTTGAAGCAATTTAGTTTTCTCTAACTCATGTTATGTTTCTAATTAAGAATAAGCACAGTCAAACAGAGATGATTGCACACAATGGAGGTACAATTGAGCTAAACCTGCAGCGTCTAATTGCAAATAAAGAAAAGCTGTTGAAGTGCTGCACCCAACACAACAGCCACCATGGTTACAAGCCACTGAGAAAATGGCAGACACCGTGAATGGACTCAAAATGAGAGCTTTAAAATGCAATCAGTGAAGTTGACGCCAGATTGAATGTTGCATGACCTGGTCGGACAATGCTGCGCTTGCAAAGCTCATAATTCTGCATTACATTACTACATGAAGAACAAAAAGTATCTCATATTAGTGATAATAATACAAAGCATTATCTAATATATTTTATCCGAAAGATATGCAGAATATGTGTGAAAGATAATACATTTGATTACTTCAGTTCTTCCAGATAGCTTTCTTTGGGTAAACAGATGTTACGAAATGCGTCAGCAAACACCCAGTTGCTGCACACGTTTGCCGAAAAGGCTCAATGAGGTTGGTGCAAACTCCTTCCAGCTCAAATGTTTTATGGTTGAATCTGTGTTTTACTGTTTTCCCAGAACATCCTCTCCAACATTGCTGACTTTGATGTTTTACGATGGTTTGAGAAAATTCCCTCAAACTCAAAAATCCTTCTTAAAATCCAGTGATCAGCAATCAAAAAAAGTGTCGACACATTGTTCATTTAAACATAAGCACAACAAGGAAGAGTGTAAATAACCACAGCAGATATTGTATGTATATGTAAAAGGAAATACAACTCCTCCTGAGACTTTGACCTTGTGGTGAAGCAAACACCAAATGAGGTTAAGAGTGGATCTAACATCTGGTTTAGTGTTTGAAAAGAAGAAGGGAAAATAATGTTGCGTTGCCATTTCAGGGGAAAATGCTGAGGAAATATATAGTTTACCCACAAAAGGCTATCAAAAGAGTTCAATCTTTCCTAAAAAAAACAAATCCTGCTCACAAGTTGAAAACATATGCCACTTAGAGACAAAGTATGCTTGAATCTTTTATCCTCTGTTTTTCCTGCATTAATCTCCAACCTGACAGGGGATCTCTGATTATGTCAACTTTGATTGTATCTTTAAGTTGGCCTCAAATTAAGTGTGCTCTTGGTCGAGTTTAACAAAATAAATGTCCTGTCTTGGAAGGGTTTTATTGGCATGTCAGTCTCTGCTAGAGGTTCTGCAAACACAACGCATCACCAGTGCCTATGAGTCAAAACAGACAGTGGTGAAGTGGTGGTGACTGACTCCAGCAGGTCAAGGGGAGTGATGAACATGTATGCAGCGCTGAGCTCATCTAATTTATTGCCTCCGAGGCCCCAGGCGGAGGGCAGTCACAAAACAGCTCCATGCACAGCTGGGGGCTGGGCAGGAAGCTCCATACAGACAAGTTATCTCCTCAAGCCCATGTGTAAGAAGAGAGTTTAAAAAAAAAAACTTGCGTTACTGTTAGATCCCTGTGGACAGTCATGCTCAACGTGTGGAATGAGTGAGAAAACAGAGTCCAGCTGTGGTGTAACAACCGTAGACTGTATGGTAACAGCGCTACAAATTGTGCTGCATCTGCTGCCCCGGGTTTCTGCCGGTGTTAAGACTGAAACGAGTTGGGAGTGGTCAGATTTTGGAGGACTCGACAGACAGACTTAACTCTGGGAATGGAAAAACAGCAAGGGCAACTATGCACACCCTTGTGACTCTGCCTCCAGATAATTGGGTCACTGCAACCCAGATCCTCTCCGGTAAACAGGACACATGCTGACAACACCATCAGCTGTTTGTTGAATGTTCAGATATGAAACATTCCTGTACAACGAGGGGATAACAGAAATATGGGTCCTGGATCACAGTTGATCTTGACTGCATACTTTCTCAAGCAAATGTTGTATTTGAAATAGACCCTGAGTACCATTAGTTCATCTATATTGGCTTGATGTGCACTGTTTATGTGGTCTTGTTGACTCGGCTGCAATTAATCTCACCACTGTTACTTTGCACTGTCATTTGTCTCCAAATGCTCATGAATGTTGTTATTTTAATTATGTTCCTATTTTAGTTTGTGTACCTCCCATTATTTATTCATGTTACTTTCTATCTGTATTCATTTTTGTCCTTGGACTGCTACAACAGTTGAATTTCTCTGCTGGATGCATATCTTAATCTTACATTTTGTACTAATACTGTTGCAAACTATTCCTCCACCACTCCCATGGTTTGTTGTCTGCAGCAGTGGCCATGGGCAGGGAACACATCAACAAATATGTCATTCCAGTAGATCAAAGTTGTGTTTTAGGCCATATGTTGCATGTTGAAACTAATATCCTCATATAGCACTATAATACATGTGTTATATGAGGACCTTTTGTTTGGAAACTAATCATTTTACTTTATTATCTAACTGAACTAATGGCAATAGTTTTAACACTACACTATGCTGCCATCCAGTGGATTATTTTATGGTGGCCTCAAGGTGCACAGTACAAAAACATTAGATGCACTTCTGCCATACAGGTTGGTTTGCAGAACATACTGTTTGTTGCTCAAGGGCAGATACCGAGTGCAGATTTCAGCTTCTGAGTCGTCTGCACACCAAACGTTCAATCAAAGAAGATTTTGAATCACCTCTAAACGAAATTACAAAATGGTCTTTTTGCTACCTCGGGTGAAGGTTTTTTGAAGCATTTTGGTTTAGATACCTGATTGTGTTGAAGAAGAGTGTGAAGCTATCTATCTATCTATCTATCTATCTATCTATCTATCTATCTATCTATCTATCTATCTATCTATCTATCTATCTATCTATCTATCTGTCTCTCTGTCTATCTGTCTATCTGTCTGTCTGTCTGTTTTGTCCTATGATGTTGTGTTTGCATATCAAGGCCACTGTATTATTTGGATAGTTTTGTGACATTTGTTATCATTGAAACATAATTCTTCCCCTTAAATTGCAGCACACCAGTGGAAAAGTGTAAATATGAGGTGTGGAACAAGAACAACAAAGCTTGGTTGACATGTTTTGTTGGTGAATTGAATGTCTCTTCACACATAAATCCCTCTTATGTGTTCAGACCAATCATTCACGGTCTCACTCATTAGTGGACCTTGATAGAAGTAAACACATATACTGCTTGTTAGCAGATTAGATATTTCAATTAACAAATGCAATTAATGTGATTTTTCTTCCTATCACAAATGTTGAAAGTCCTGTCAGCCCAAAAGGACTCCTATTATGTTACTTGAAAGATTAAGAAAGTAGTGCGCCTGAGTTTACCTGAGGGAAATTATCAACTCATTGGTTGACAGGCGACTTGTGTTATTTGAATGGTATCACCTCCAAGCAGCTGCTATCCTGTTGACTCTCCTCAGTCTGAAATGAAAGCATGTAGCCGTGTGTGTGTGTGTGTGTGTGTGTGTGTGTGTGTGTGTGTGTGTGTGTGTGTGTGTGTGTGTGTGTGTGTGTGTGGGCACTTCACATCTCTGTCCTTTTTTAACTCTTAAGATTTACATTTTTTTTATATATATATTAGTGCTGTCATATTAGCGCGTTATTAACGGCGTTAACGCAAACTAATTTTAACGCCGTCAATTTTATTAACGGCGTTAACGCATTTTAAGTTTTCAATTTTTTTTCTCGCGAGCACCACGCCGGATGTAGGTCAACCGGAAGCAAAACAATAGGCACGCCGTTTGGGCTTGGAAGCTAGGCTAATGTAGGGTGAACAGACGTCCTCTTTTTCAGGGATTCCAAATGCAGGGATTCCAAAAACGTCCGGGATTTTGCCTCGGCGGGGCGCCCCCCTGAAGAAACCCCCCGCCCCCCTGTAATTTTCTCCACAGCGCCAGATCACAAGTCGTCATTTAAGTTCTCTTTCCTATAGAACAGGTCTACACCTTGTTCTGTTATTAAACTAAACGGCCGTATTTTATTGATCTTATCTACACAACAGCTTGTCACGTCGGTCTCTAAATGATCGCGTTAACACTTCTCCTCTGCTCTGCGTCGCGCACAGCAGAGTTCCGCCTGATGCGCACACACACGTGCGCGCGCACACACAGGTGAGCGCTGGTCGCACACACAGCAGCGGACAGAGAGCGTTGACAAATATGTCGCGTGAAAAGCAGACCGCTATATCTGCGTTTTAAACACTCCCAGGGTGGAGATGGCAACAGCAGCCCTCATGAGAGGAGCACTGGAGCAGCTCTCTGAACCCAGAGCAGCTCTCATGCTCAGGTGAAGTCTCCGTGACGTCCTTTCTGCTGCTGCGTCTCTCAAAACAGAAAACAGATCTCAGCTCAACTTTGAACATGAATTGTATCAAATCTACAACCCCGTTTTAAAAAGATGTGTAGAGGCTCACTGCTCCACTAATACTGATGCAACCTGATGCTCACATATCTGCACTCATTCTGTTTTGTTTGGCAAAAAAAAAAAAAATAGCTTATTGTTTTCCACAATGTAAATTTCAGGTTTACCTGAAATGTGCAGTAATTTTAATGTGTACCGCCCTGTTTGGCAGTTGTTTTTCAATAAAATAAAGCAAGCCAATCCACTTTTTCATGTTGATAAGAGCATTAAAATGCAAAAAAAAAAAATTTAGATTAATCGCGAGTTAACTATGACATAAATGTGATTAATCGCGATTAAATATTTTAATCGTTTGACAGCACTAATATATCCAACGCACAAGGAGTCAATTACTTGATTATGAAAAGCTGGCTGCATTTGTTTACAATTTGGTATATATATATATATATATATATATATATATATATATATATATATATATATATATATATATATATTTAAATTTAAAGAATGTTTTGTTGGATCAATATTATCCTAAATTTGTACTGATATATTTTTGGGGATATCTTAATACCTTTTATCAGATATTTTACTCAAATTCTTTGGAGATTGGTTATATATATTTCAAGTATTCAACATTTATTCTGTCAGATTTTTGACAAATATGTTTGTATATATTAATGAAATCATTATTGCTAAATAGTTGTAAAATATATCCAAAATATTTGGAAAAATATCTTTGAAAAGGTTAGCATGCTGTTAGCATTTAGCTCAAAGACCCACTGTGCCTTAGTACATTATAGTAGACATATGGCTCTGCAACCTTTCACATAAGTACTGTTAAATTAAAATTACAAAATGGTACGTAGTTGACTTAGAACACAGTTTTTTACAGAATTGTTCATAACAGTAAGCTGCTTGAAAAAAATAGAAGCATATTGAATCCTATTAAGTAAATTGTCACTCAAAATGGAATGAAGAAGGTGATAGTTTTGACAAGATTTAGAAATTCAGTGTTATCTGCTGCATTTCATGGAAGCCCATCTGCTGCTGAACTGAACAATGCACTCTCTTACTTTTACTTTGTCTGTCATCATTACATATTATTTTTTGTTTCACATCCGTAAATTAATATGTGAGAATGTTCCTCCCTCATCATTTCCAAAGATGTGTTCTTAAAAGGGATGTAGGCGACATGCTATTCCCCAAATCAATATATTGAATGGTCTGCACATGGATAATAGTTGTAAACATTTGTTGTATTTGCAACTATTACAATTCCCAAAAGGCAAATATGTTTTATTGAATAGTGGTGCAATTCAACTTATAAAGTATTGCATCATAGCATCCATTTGCTGGCTGATTACTCCTCACCAGCCTTGCACATAATTCCCCTGCTGCGTCTTTCCCAAACAGAATATCAATAGTAATTACAGACAAATGTATCTTCTTATATTTTATTAATTTACAGGTTTGGTGACCTCCAAATGGTGATGTTTCAATGTGGTTTTTACTTCAACAAACAAGTCATGATTTCGCTGAGAAACCATTCGTGTTCTGAGTCACACAATAACACACCGTGAGCTGTGAGCTCCTTGTATTGTTGTTTCAAGTGATTACTAATTTGTCAAATGGATTTCATCTACATGCCCTTCCTGGTCTTTGCTTATAAGAAGCAAATGAGGTGAAAGGCAGGTTTTTCCATGTGATCACATTATAACATTTAGCCACACATCTCTGCAATGTTGCGATAGCATGCTGTCTATGTTGATGTCTCTGTTCCTCCTCGGTATCAGGGGAAACTGGGACTTTATATTGTGAACATAATGGTCGAAGACTGTCTTTTGCTGACCTGGTAATAGCAA
Source organism: Myoxocephalus aenaeus (assembly GCA_038501785.1). Taxonomy (NCBI): domain Eukaryota; kingdom Metazoa; phylum Chordata; class Actinopteri; order Perciformes; family Cottidae; genus Myoxocephalus; species Myoxocephalus aenaeus. The sequence goes on from JBAMJR010000154.1 coordinate 2,091,081, forward strand.
TCATTCATTATCATTTTCAATTATTTTACCAATGGCTCACTGAGTCTTGTGAATGCTGCGCTGATATTGTCTGGCACATTTTGACCCAAATTTCTCTGCTTTAGATATGGTAATTTAGGATGGGGAATATCAAAAGGAGCAAATAATCTAATTTTGCTTCTCATGCTCCCCTCGTTTATTTTGCAGCATACAATGGCTTTTCAGGTAAGATTAAATATTGGTTTATTTTCTACTCATAGCACCCTCTGTACAAAGAAAGAAGAACATGGCTGGGCTCGAATCACTGACAGAGGCCACAGAGTGCCATTATTATCTGTTTCATTAGAAAAAGACATTGAGTTCATCACTGAGCCTCATTCACATTGATCCACACAGTGCAGTGGCAGAAGGAGAAATTCAAGCTTAAGATGTGTTTTATTAAAGCAGACAAAAGCTCTATATTGAGTAAAAACTGTGGTGACATACATCATCTGTGCACTAATTTGCTTAATTTCACTACATTAACACATGGTTGTTGACATGGTGTTTCACTCCATACAATCAACATCCCGTTAATGAAGCTGTACACGTTCTCGGAGCTTTGAGGGGAAAAGACTGTTTTTTAGGTCAGCGTTCTATAACCTTCTGTGCAGCCCTTTTAGGACCACGAAAGCATTAGAGGGGAGATGAACGGCCTCTCGTGCAAAGTCTCTCTCACGACCCCGGCGGTTGCACTGTGATCAAGTTCTTTGTGTCCTCCCAACAGCTGAGTCTGAGGCCACAACCCTGGAAGACATGTGACACAGAGTTAATAGGCTACTGGTCTAAACCGCTCTCAAACAACATTAAACGAATACTTGGTATGGTCATTTTGTGTTGAATATGTTTAAAAAGTATTAATAAATACTTCCTAATTGAAAAAAAATCCAAAAAACTATAATCATGCCATATTGCTTGCACATGAATCAATCAGCACAACGAAGGTCAAGTGAAGTAACAAAAAGCTGCAGTTCTTTAGTTCTTTCGTTAGAGTAGCTTTAAAGAAAGTGAGCGACAAATGATCTATGATAGGACTTTTATTCAATGCTTGTTTAAAATCGTGTGACTTAAAATACGTGACTTCTTGGATTGTTGTTGAAAAACATGTCTGACCTTTCCATGTCTTCTTTTTCTTCTTCTTGCCATGCTTAAGACTATTGACTGATCCTAAATTAAACTGTGCCTGATTGTTTCTTTCCAGCGTGATGAGAGCAGCTGCACCAGATCAATATATCCATTTGTAAAGTAAAATCTAATTGGAAATTGTTGCCCATTTGTGACTGCACGCAGACACACAAGCAGACCTGCCGGCTGGCTGGCAGGCAGAGCCAGAGTGTGCGTTTGGCCAAACCAGATAAGAGTAATTTGTTATCTGCCTCATAATGAGAAATCAAACAGATTCCTCTGCTTATGTGGATCCCTCCATCCCGAATATATTGGCTGCGTTTAATTGTGTTCACCAGCTGAAACCCTCTCAGCTTTTGAGGTTTCATTCGTCATCAGAGAAATACAGCTGCTCCAATCCGCTTATCAATGTGTGTCTCGGTGATGTTTCCATGGAAACTGTGTTTACTGCCCCACAGTGTTCTAAAAATGGTTCCAAAGTGATAACGGTGCCAGACGAGTGAAAGCAGTGCGAAGATGTCACAGACAATGACAATGATTGACATTGTAACAAGTGGACATTTGAATGTACTTAAGCCATCACATATGTTCTTTGTAGAGTGTTAAAACAAATGCAATGTATAAAGCTGATTATCTAAAGTATGCTGAATTAAAAATATCACTCTCCCCCCCCCCCCCCCCCTCTTCTCTCTGTATGTCTATTTTTTCCTTCCAACCGCTCTTTATAAGTCTTGCTGGCTGCTCTGGAGAGGTGCTGAATATGTTGAATTGATGAGCACAATTTAGATAGAGGCAAATTAGAAATTGAAGTTGACCTTGTGGCAGTCTGTTCTCAGTGGGAAGTCCAAATAGTGGAATTAAAAAGGCTAACTAATGTCATTATTTTTCTTTCTTCTTCTAATAGTATGGGTTTTTGTTGGCGCATTATCCAAACCTGAATACTTTGAGATATTTCCTTTCATGCCATGAGAAGATAATTTTGTGAGTCTGATTATGTGTCTACAGCTGCGACAGCATCCGTCTGCTTCTGCCTCCTGATTATTCTCCATCAGCGCTTTCACTTGAAGGTGAAGGACATCATTGAAAAGTTCAAGCTTATTTGCTTTTTCAAAGAATGCACACATAAACAAATAATTTGTATCCATGTGTCTATTCATATCTGTTGTATTGTATCTAATTCTCAATACTATATCATCAAAATAGTTTTTTTTTTCACTCTGTGAAGGCTTGAAGATGTCTTTTGAAGAAGACAATTATCAGCTGTTTTAGATGGAGGAGACAGTTACTGCACTGTTCCCATGGCAATCAGCTAAGAGGAAATAACTTTGCATTCATCAAGTTGAAAGTAGGATTCTTCTATCACTGGGGAAAAGTTGGGTTTCAGTAAAGCTCTGATATCTTGTTTAATCATTTCAATGTGATTAATAGAAGCAACTTTTTATTTATTTATTGTAGTGAAATTAAAATCAGATTATCTTTGTACTTTATGTCTTCTGCTTTCTTTTGCATGCTCCTTGATAATTAAATGTATTAGTGAAGTAGGCTAAGTTGCGGATCAAAAATCTTCTGAACACGTAAATATCAATGCAGCAGCAAACAACTAATGTTATTTGCAATGTTCAGATAGAGTGGAGTAATGTATACCTGAGCAGGGAATGAGTCACTCTCCCTCTGTGTGTGTTATAATCCGAGCTTCACCATGTTAATGTAGACGGGCCGACCTCGCGTCAATCTTAGTGCATGTTAGCGCATGTGAGCATTCTTCACTGGCTTTATCTATTGTGCTCACTATTGCGCTCACTATTGCGCTCACTATTGCGCTCATTATTGCGCGGTTAGAGCTGATAACTCCGTCCCAACCCGCAGCATCCTTGTGGAAGCGTAGCGCCCATGTTCTGGTTCCCCCCCAGGTAAACACCGTTAGCTCAGTCAGCAATGTTGCCGCTGTTTGCACCGTTAGCTGCTAGTGGCTGATTTAGCCGTCGCCATGTTGAGAGCCATGTGAAGGAAATAGATATGCTCTGACTTCTGAATTGACCTTCAATCTTCAAAAAAAAAAAAAAACTGGTGGCAATTTAAAGAATATTGTCTCTGGTCATTCAGTTATTCATGAGTTCAGACCACTAACTGGTCAGAGAGTGATGTCAATCGACCTTTGACTTTATGAAAGTGGAGCTGTTCCAAAGACACATCAGACCGGGAAGCTGTCAGGTATCTTCTCTGGATGATTTGACAGCTACACACTATGTCCACCAAACAACTAGAAAGAAAGAAGAAAACAATATTCCGAAATGACATCCGCCCCATTTAACTATAATCTATGAGACTCTTATGAAGTGCATCAAAATATACTCTCTCTCAATCATTCCAGACTAACTAGCTTTGGTTATTTAGCAACATCCAATATGTCATATTCTGCAGATTTTTTAAAATGTTTTTAATGGCTTCAATAATTGTTTATAAATGACCTGTAGTTTGCAGATCAGTTGTAAACCAGGAATAGGAAAATACTTTTGCGCTGCAAGTGATTTTGGGATTTTAGTAAATGTATTAATAATAAAGCCAATAGCTACAATCTATTAAAACGGCATATTAGAAAGTAGAAGCGAAGCATTTTGTTCCAAAATTATTCTGGCATTTTGGAATAAAATGTTTATGGTTTTATACTTGTGAAGATAATTTAGCAATGTTATTTTGACAAAAAAATTCTGTTTTGTTGAATTTTGCATATTCTTTCACTGCAATTAGTTAGTAGTTGGCTTTTTTTATTATAACTACTGACTGTCTTGTATGGACCCAGTAGAGTTTAAATGCTGCCCCGCACTTGTTTGGTCAGGTTTTACATATTGCACATTTATAGTTTTGGGAGATAACAAAATTGAGAGAGACAATTTCAGAGTAAATATAGTTCTGGTACAGCTGTGAATGTAGTACATCTTCAATTCTATCTGACAGTTAAAAGCAAGACCAACATGATGAGTAGGAAAAGAGATGTGACAAGTGTCCATTGAAGAAGACACTGATGCTTGATAATAGAGAACAGTGTGTCTTTGGGCTGCCAGCAATCCTTCTTTACTTCAGGAGAGAGCGGCGGCTCACAAGATAGAAATGTATTGCTTTACCTCCAAGTGGTATTTAGAGTTAAATGCACTACTGTGACAGAAAACAACATAGACAGTATAGCACAATTTGTTGCTCACCTCTATAGAAACTGGATTCACTTTGAGTGTGACAGTCTGTCATATTTAATTTGTTCTTCCATCTGACAGACTGCATGCTAATCACATTTATGAAGCCATGTTTTTGCAAGTATACCATGTCTTGTGTGTACTCCTGCACATGCTCCCCTATATGACATGATTTATAACATTCCCTGTTCTTCTTCCAGACCTGCTGAGATGTTGCAACCAATCACATTCGACAGAATTCTCTGCCAGCCAAAGTTTCAGAATAGTCCCATTGGGGTGGAATACAACACACATTGATATTAAACACACGACTCTGCATTTAAGAGATTAGTTTCCCCACAAATGTCTAAAAGAGCTGCTGCTCTGTGTCACCCTAATGAATAATTGCTCCCACAACATACATCTAAGCTTCATTGAAAGGAGAAAAAATGGTGTAAACCAGTTCAGCAATTGACATTGCATTCTATCTTCAATCTATCCTTGCATCACTTTGACAGCTGCACAGCTCCAGCGAAAACGCTCAGTGAGACAAGCCTGCAAGCTAGAAATAGATAAATTGTAAGCCAGTGTCAACATGGAGCAGGCATTGGCCAGAGAAAACTATGTGTATGTGTGCTGTTTAGGGTTTGGGTGACTGCACAGAAACTGGAACTCACAGGGGACACCCTGACATGCAGATCTGAGTGAAAAATGGTGGATTTGCCGTCGCTTGAATAATAATTGCTTATCAAAGTAAATGTGGTCCTAAGTGTTCGATACGATGTCTACATGCTGTAAAAGCAATGTGGCATTTTATTCAGCTGTTTGAATGTGCGGAGACGAGCGTGTGCGGGGGTCTAGACTGAGGATCAGCGGGTTTTCAGTGCTCAGTGATGGAGAAAGGCTCTGTGGCTGTTAGGTTGCTCCCACTGATGAACGGAAGCTGTGATTGACAGATGAGTCTTAGTGAGGACCAGCGCCGCTCTCTTCACTTGGCCTGAGGGATTGCCCCCTCCCCGGTACACTCTAATATACCCAGAGAGGAGCATTTTAAACATTTCTCCATATGTCTGTGGTGCAGCCAAAATTTGTGTATAATTTAAACATGTTCATCATTCGCTTATGTGCCTCAAAATAGCTTCATTTTTCAACGAAATAGATTATGGTAAGTGTATTGGGTGTTGTGGCACTAGAGAATTCACAAATCCTTCTTTCTCTTCAAGAATCCACTCATTAAATCCTTTGCCTTCTTCTTCCGGCATGTTGCATTGTCTCATCAAAATAGCTCCCACCACCAAGTTGCTTCTCTGTATCCCTGCTAGGCCTGGGATCAGCTCCATGAGTTGAATTATAGAGCGAAAAAGTCATTAAGTGGGATATAGATACAAGGAATCGATGGAGCAATTGATACTGTGCAGCTCTCAATTGTCTCCAGTCCAATGCACATGAGCATTGGGGTGGTAAAGCCTGCTTTTTGTTTCCAGGTGAGCTCTCCAGCCAGTCCACAACTCTTCAGTTATTGAGGGGGATCAATGGCATCGACATAGCCAGACTAGATGGAGCGCCCAGCTGGTTACTGCTTCAACCTTACTTACATTACTGTTGAAAAATTACAACAGTAATAGTAAGATTACAGTGTTTTTACAATTGTATGTGTATTATTTTGGGTTGTAATATTATAACACAAAGACTAGACACAAAAAGCTATCAATTGTGCTGCAAAATCTTTTAGACAACACAATAAACCAGGTGATGCAAAACCCTTAATTCCCTGCAGAATAACAGGCGGGAGCGACCACTCTTTGGTGTGTGTGGGCAGCTTTAAGACACCGTCTTGAGCCTGTAATTTTAATGGCCGTGAGGAGACTGCTGGATAAATGAGACAGACAGACAGTGTAGTTCTGTTTTATTCTCTCCCTTCACGCACACACCCAGCAAGGCGCACTACATCTCTCCCCCCTAATGACACGCATATTTGACTTGCTCTTCTTTAATTATGTGACCCACCTGGCCCAGAAGTCCTTCCTTATGGAAGCTAATGGCCAACTGAAGCTCTGGTTGGTTGTCATTGCACAGACAAGCCAACTGCAGCTGTCTCAGAGATAGGAAATAAATTACTTGAGTACAAAGAGAGAATGTTGGCCCTTAACCAGTTGGAAATGTATTCATTAAAGTGACTTTAAAGTGATTTTATGTTTCGCCTCAGATCCGGCATGGCATCGGAGTCATCCACATTGATGATGTGCTGATCAAAATGATACTTGCAAGACAACGTCTGTTTGTTTCCTTTTGGCATTAAAAACAAAATATGGACATGCAGTGCTTGTGCGTTTTGGTGAATAATTCATACAAGGCATTCGGTATTTATGGAGTCAAACACATTGCTGCATAAGACCTCTGATGACACACTGACACTAAATCCCCAGACCAGAGCAAGCCATACATTCCCAACCATGAGATACAACATGACACTTGTAATTTGGACTTCAGCATTAAAAAAGGAGGGGACGGCTCCCCGGGCTAAAACAGGCCAAGATGATCAAAAAACTGGTCAGTTACAGAGCGTCAGACTAAAGCATAACATGGCCCAGAGCATGCAACAACTTTGAGGCATGTGATGTGCTGAGAGTCGTCTCACAATATCATGCCTGCCGTTGGCTTGATGTGAATGAAATACCTTCTTTTTTTTCTCACTAAGTGTAGCTGTTTCTTCCACAGCACATGCCTGTGTGTTCGTGTGGAATGAGTCACTCATGCCTGTTGTTCACGAAGGCTCACAGCCCACTCACATCCTCACACTGCCAGGTTTCCCATGCAGCCTCTGTATCAATACCTAAAGCTTACATAGAAGGCCTATTGAATGATTACCAGATCTGTGTGGCCTACTAAACCTTGGTTCCTCCACCCCTGGGTATGTTCCCTACCTTCTCTGTCTGCTTCTCTGTCAGTCAGCTCTCCTCCGTCTCGCTCTGGGAGGCCAACCTTTCAGAATTTCCAATGATGCCTCGGAAATCTGTTTCCAGGGCAACCAGGGTACCACATACTCTCCCAGCGGCTTCTCGCGTGTGCGTATTTTGTTTACACTTTTCATATCTCTGTGAAGATGTAGGTTGCTCTAAACAGACATGTGGGAGGGACAACAAAAAAAGGCACATGTGTAAAAATACAACCAAGGATGATGTCAGAGTAACTCAGTCAATGTTATAAACCCACATTATTATTTTTCTCCAATTTTCATCTCTGAATAATTGTACATTATTACAAGTGTAGGCTTCAACTCGTATTTTAAGATCACGATTTAGATTAGACTCCCTACATTATCCATGCAATTGCTTGTACTTAATTATGCCACTGGGAAACATGGAACTTACTAGACAGTTGATCCATGATGCGCAGCTGCGCGCGCTGCCGTGAGACGAACGCTGTAGCACTTAAAACTGCCACCTTTCGTTATGTAACAGACACTGAGGAACATATTTGAATGTGTTTCTGATTATTACCTCCTTTGTATATTGGACTTATTGAAAACCAACTCACGTCCACCACTTTTAAGCCTCGCGCTTGCGCGTAATGGAGCCGGGAGCTGTCCAAATGCTGAAATGAGAAAAGGCGGTCCCCTCCCATTCCTCAACAGAGGACGATCCCCCACCTGCGAACGATTTCACTTCATAAGTAACAACACGGGCCAGCGGGGTTTTCTTCACAGTGGGAGCTCTCAGATTTGAGCCGACGCTAAAAGCTTCCAGGCGATGCGTTTTTGGAGTTTCACCCTCTCGGCGTCCGACCACAGGACTGCTGTTTCTTCACACCTCCGCTTCGAGAAATCTGTTTTGGGGAGTCAGAGTTTCGTGAAACTAAACTATGATTTGTGGCTGCGTTGAGGAATGTCTCCTGTATTCGTGTGTGACACAAGAACACCCAAACGCCCACGACTTGGTCAGGAAGAAAGCGGTACCCCTATTTGGATTATGTGTTTGACCAATGTAAACATATGGAAGAAATAAGAAAGTGAGCACATGGGAAACCCACCAGGAATGAATCGGTCCTTTATTAAGGTTTTGGCAGCTTTATTCACATATGTCATGGAGACTAACAACTTCAGGTAGGCCAATTAATTTAACAAATATATATTATTTTATAGACTGAAAAAGAACCATTTAGCCCTTCTCAAGTTTCGATAAAGAGATAATTCAGTCAAGTAATAGTGACTTCTTTCACGGACTAAGTTGGTAATTGCTTGGGAGCTGCTTTGATAATGATTAACTAAAGTTGCTCTGCATTTCCAGCAGTTTTAATTGCTTCTGTGAGCATGTGGTCCTCGTGATAGCCGATACGTAAAATGTACAATGTCATCATGATGTTTGTCTTTTGCCTGTCGCACATGCCTTTATTGTGATATTTACACACGCACATAGTATTATTATTTATTCTCTTGAGACATAATAACAACAATTTTACAATGTTTCATATGAAATTACGGCATTCTGTGATATCTGTGCATGATCTGATAAATATAGCTCTTTCTCGTGAAAATAAAATGTCGAAGTCACGCAAGATTCGTTTGATACGTGTGTTCTCTTAAACGCATTTTATAGTTTCCCTGTGCTTGCCAATCACTCTCAGGCTGTTAGGCTACAGATAAGGTGTAACTCCTGGTTTTCAGCCGGGACTTCAGTCTGATAATGTGATCTCTCTCTCTCTCTCTCTCTCTCTCTCTCTCTCTCTCTCTCTCTCTCTCTCTCTCTCTCTCTCTCTCTCTCTCTCTCTCTCTCTCTCTCTGTGTGTGTGTTCCAGAGTTGTGGATGCCAAGGAGCACGATTCCAGATCATCCTCCAACATGTCTCCATCAGACTTTCTAGACTCACTCATGGGTCGCACGTCCGGGTACGATGCCCGAATAAGACCGAATTTTAAAGGTTTGTTTATCATTGTCTTTGTTTTTCGGATATTTCCATGCACCTCATTTTACACAAAGTCTAAAATGTATAACAAAACCACAGAAACACAAAATGTGTGATCAGTATGAGTATTTCTGCATGCAGAATACATTATCCATCTGCCCCTAAACACACCAGACTTTGACATTATCACTTATCTGGAGATCCATTGACTGTCATCTGATGCTAAGATACCGTGCTGTCAGTCCTCTGATAAGAACAATCCATCACTTCAGTTGACAGTTACATTGTTGTCCTGGCTTGAAATAAACCATCAACTAACCCCTCATTGTAACACCACACACTTGTTTTAATTTGGTAAAATCATGTCAGAAAGAATCCGTATTTCCAATAAATCATAATTTGGATACAAAAAAAAAGGCTTGTAAATATCACAGTTGCAGACAGGGATGCCACCATGACAGGCCAAGTGATGATTGATGCCCCCGTGGCAAAGCTGCAGGCTACTGACTTCCTCTGTTGTTGATGCCGTGATTCTGGGGACAGACACAACATCTGTCACTGGAATGGAGCTGAGCGAGGAGAGGGCGGCCCGCTGGGGCTCAGGCCCACTCCAAGCTGGGTCAGGTGGACTGGGATTTGTTGGTTGGGGAGTTATTGCAGCAGCCAAGACGGTGTAGCACGGGGTTTGACGAGCAGGATTCAGAAACACATGGCCCAGATATTTCCTCTCCGTCTGGTAAAGAAAAAGGAAGATGTTGACAAGACTGCTGATATGGACATAAGATGGGAGGAGGACAGCCTGTTTAACACCGTCTGGCATTTTCAGGGGAGGGATGAAGTGAAAGCAACTATTTCTAGCTAATGAAGAGAGGATGAGCACACCTGGATTAAAAGGCATTAAGCATGATTGTAATGTTGCTGGTTGTATTTGTATTCTCTTTGTATTTTAATATTAATCATCTCACAGCTAGAAAACAAACACTATTTCCTGAACCCTCGGCGACGTAAACAGATGATTTGGGTTGCAAACCTGCTAGTCATATTTTGAAGAGAGTGTTGAACTGTATTTCTGAAGGCTGACCTAGATTTCCTTGCTGAGTTTGTTGTGAGGAGTGACTGCTTTATTCTTTCGCTACTGCTGTTAAATGTAGCTACACCTGACGACAAACGGAGGGAAATATTAATACCAAGTGCCATGCAATATTGATGAGGAAGGCACAGGGGAAGGGCACTATGAAGGGTTTACAACTTCACTTATCAGATAGGGAAAAGAGATTTGCTGTGACTTTAAACCTGTCAGGCCTGGCAAAGAGATGGCCGTTTAGGCCACAAGAAGGACGGCTCATTGTAGCATGCTGGGTACTGCTCACAGAACATGATCTGATTTGAGACAGATTACTGTACGAGCTTCAAATGACGAGTAAATTCATGGATAACCTGTATATTACGGTCTTGGTTCATTGATTCATCATTTAGTACATTCAGAAATATTTGAGTTGCTTGTTTTTTTTTTCCAGAACGAAAATATATTGTGTGATATATCATAGAAGATTATGAAAATATTCTCAAATTATAAGCAGGAACCAGTGATTTACCAGTGATTTACTTTTATTACTTTTAAATTACTTAAACGGTTAAGCGACTATCAAAATAGTTGCAGGTTAATTTACTGTTTATCGACAGTAGTTTCCACAAAAAGGATCACTGCATAATTATACAGATAGTGCTGACACGGTCGGATCCCATTACCAATTATTATATTTATTTTAGTATAACTGCATTCTTATAACATTCAGCAATATATATGTTATGATATGTGATCTTTTGCGCCTGGTTTAACAAAGCATGCAAACTGTCACCATCCACTCCTGGAGCTCCTATAAAAGAAGGAAAAAAGAAAGGCGGTGCTTGTTGATAATGCATGTTGACACAAACAGTGAAACAGCCGCTTGTGAACCAACAGACAAACATTTCCTGATGAAACATCTTCACTGCTCCAAACCGTCTTCCTTGATGATGTGGTTTCAGGCGTTGTTCTGTCATGTCATTGTCATTCCGTTACACGGAATGCAATATTTGTATCAACAGTTTTGGCTGTCACAGAGACAACTATGATGAGTTCCTCTGGCATTTTGGCTGATTTCTGCCCACTGTGTTATCTATCCCTCAACCTGCAGGTCCACCAGTTAATGTTACCTGCAACATATTTATCAACAGCTTTGGTTCTATAGCAGAAACTACAATGGTGAGTTGAACATTATGCACATGGTCTGAAGTCCTGACCCTTGCTCAGGAATTAAGACTTAATCATCTTGTTTCTTTACCTAATATACCTTGTTTTAAACTTTTACCATTGCTGCGTCTTCCCCTGCCAAAAGCTTGTGTTTTTTGCCATTAAAAAGTGTCTATTGGCGGTTCCACAGACATTGTAGATGCTAAATATGTTCTCTGGCTATTCAAACAAGTATTGGTTTCCTCTTCCGTGATGCCCCTGGTACATGTGTTATTCCAGGTTCAATAATGAATACAACAAATCCCAACCAGTAAGTCACGTAAAGTGCAACCACTAACGGTGGGTGGCAGGGCTCAGGCTTTCAAACAAGCTGATCTACTATGTGTGATGTGTGAAAGCATCCAGCTGCTTAGGGGGTAAAAATACAAAAAAACCTGCGAGGCTGCATCAAAACTCATCATGATCAAAGGATTCATAATGAGTGATAATAACTACTTAGATTGTGAATGAAGGATGTTAATTTGCGCAGGAGCTGAAGCTCATAAGATTGCCAGGGAATTACACAGCTTTAGACAAGCATGCAAATATTTGGAAGCGCCAATATTCTGATGAAATGTCAAACAACATAAAGGCCTCTCATCATCATGACGTATCAATTACTCTGAGCAACTGAGCTTTGTGACTCTAACTGATACTAACTGCACTGTCAGAGTTTTCCTCATCAGCCACTTCATCTTATACATCTGCCATTAGCTTCTATAATATCTCTTACCTGATTATGGTTCATAAAACAAAATGCAGATTTCAACAATAGTTAATTATCAAACTGGAGTATGACATTTAAGATTACAGACACCTAGTGTTGCTGGGTGACAGCTTTTTTGTTCCTCATCCATTTCATTATGTATCATGTGCTTTTTTAAATGTTTTGTATTATCACAACGAATTTTTTTTCAGTAGGGTACTCATTATGCACGTATCATTTGTTGTGATAGGAACCTTCCTGATAATTATTGTGTATTTTATATTATTGCATTACTATTTTGTATGCATTCAGAGCATTTTTATGTTGAAGTTGGTTAAAGTGGAGTTCATTTTAACTACTTTATACACTGTTAAAATAACCTATTAAAATGCATACTTTTTTTCATCCCATATTTTCATCTATAAATTAAAGCTGTCAAATAAAGTAGTGGAATCGAATACTGTGTATCCCTCTAAAATGTGGGAAAGTAGAAATATTATGTACCATAAAATGGAAATACTTCAGAATAGTACTTACGTATTCGGTATTGGGAGAAAATGTACTTAGTTACATTCTACCATTCAAGAAAATACATGTGAACACTTAGATGTTACATGTGGTATAGCTGCTTGTTATTATTATAATTTTGTCCATGATAGATGCATTTTTGTACATTAGAGTAATCATGAAGATGCAATGTTTTTATTTTACTTCATCAAAAGGTGGATATTAAATAGTTGAAGCCGATACCGTTGACTGCTTTCTCATAACCCCAATCACTGGATTACAAAATGTGCAAAGCTGCTTGTCATCTCTGCAGGATTACAGAGTGAATATCTTCCTGCGGCAGAAGTGGAATGACCCTCGGCTGGCGTATAGTAAATACCCAGATTCCTCCCTCGACCTGGACCCGTCCATGTTGGACTCCATATGGAAGCCAGACCTCTTCTTTGCCAACGAGAAAGGGGCCAACTTCCATGATGTCACCACAGACAACAAGCTGCTGCGGATCTTCAAGGATGGGACTGTCCTCTACAGTATCAGGTGAAGTGTTGCATGTGTTGTAAACAACAACAGACATAAGAAATGACTCTTCTTGATGTCTTCTTGATAATAAACATATTTGGGTTAGAAAGACAAAACTACATATTTTACATGACGTCACACTGGGCTCTATGATTTTTCACTGCTGGTGGGACACGGGTCAAGGGATTATTTGAGAAAATAATCATCAGATTAGTTCATAAAGAAAATAATTGTCAGATGAAGCCGTAGTTTACACCATTTGTCATTGTAGGTCTGTAGCTGAGGTTGGAATCTGTTCTGAGAGAATAAAATGATACAGCAGAGAACCAACGCTCTGATGCGTAGCTCACCCCAGGACATGTTCACTCATTGCTTTTCTTACATTTTCTCTCAAACATCAAAGAGTGTCAATCTAAACGATACACTTTTAAATGGATTGTATCTCAATATAATCACTCCTTTGAAATGTCATCATTCACGGAAGTGCAGTGTATCCCCGAATGTGGTGTAGATTTTTAATAAAAGAATACTGATTGCAATAGGGAAAGTTAATCTCAGGGAAATAGTTGAGTGTCCGAAGCGAATATAAAAATGGGAATCCTTCTTCATGTTGGTATCTCCGCACGCAGGATTTTTGAACTGCGTAAGAAGCATTGTGTGAGACTCTGAAACATGCTGGCAAGAATGTTAAAGGCCTATCAGCCCAAACATTTGAGCAAAACGTTTGAGCAAAAATTTAAATATGTTTTATTTAATTTCGATACAACTTCAATCCTATGCAGCATTCAATTCTTTCTGCAATGATGCGCCATGAACCATACATTTTTAGTCCATTTAGAGAGGTTCAGGTGTGGAGGCGGAGTGGTTCAACGGGAGAGATGAAAGGTGGTTTGCCACGCTCTCCATTCATGAGAGAAATGACAGAGTGAGCAGACTGTCGACCACAATGCATCACCGAGACAATAACTTGCAGTAATGGAAGTGTGATAGGAACCTGCTGAAGGGAATCCTACATATGTCAGAGGCTATCACACAGGAGAAAGAGGCACTCAATACAGAGATGACAAAGAAAATACCAAGTGCAAGCAAATTATTTTCAAGTCATGTTCCACAAGTTTTAACATTTAAAATCAAATATATTCATTGGTGTGTTCACTGCATCTTATTTTGTGACTTTGTCTCGCATCACAGGTTGACTCTCATTCTGTCTTGCCCGATGGATCTGAAGAACTTTCCGATGGATGTCCAAACTTGTACCATGCAACTGGAAAGTTGTAAGCATTGCCTTTGTCTCTGTTTTTGCCTTTGTTTTGTCCCTTCGCTTTCCACACTCGCACGTCCAGATATTGATTCATATATTCTCTTCTGTCACCAGTCGGCTACACCATGAATGACTTGGTCTTCGAGTGGCTGGAGAACGGTGCGGTGCAGGAGTCAGACGGGCTCACGCTGCCTCAATTCATTATGAGGGAAGAGAAGGAGCTGGGATACTGCACAAAACACTACAACACTGGTCAGAGGACACACACTCACAACCATGCTGCTTGTATTTCACACAGGTAACGCTTCCCCTGGTCTGGTAGCTGAATTGATTTTGTGTTTCAGGTAAATTCACCTGTATCGAAGTCAAATTCCATCTGGAGAGACAGATGGGCTACTACCTGATCCAGATGTACATTCCTTCCCTCCTCATTGTCATCCTCTCATGGGTGTCTTTTTGGATCAATATGGACGCTGCTCCAGCCAGAGTGGCGCTGGGCATCACCACTGTGCTAACCATGACCACCCAAAGCTCTGGCTCCAGAGCTTCTCTTCCAAAGGTGAACCTCACTGAGTTGTCCCAGGAGCACACAT
Organism: Myoxocephalus aenaeus; assembly: GCA_038501785.1. Lineage (NCBI taxonomy): Eukaryota > Metazoa > Chordata > Actinopteri > Perciformes > Cottidae > Myoxocephalus > Myoxocephalus aenaeus. Next base: position 2,106,150 of record JBAMJR010000154.1, read on the forward strand.
TTTGAATGTGCAGGTCTAGAAAGCCTTGTGCAGTGCTTATATCAAATATTTAGGTCTCAATCATGTAATAACACATACAAACCTCTAATGTTGGAACATATTAAGAAACATCATATTGCAGGGATGATTAAACTATAAGTGTGCAACTCTTTCGACCTGGTTTGTGCAATTCACTGCATTCAACATTCTTGTTACAGCCACGAAGATGTTGCCATCTAAAGTGTGTGTACATTGCCAAGAGCACTGGTAGTCTGTGCAGCTTATCTTCAATCAGGGTGAATTGCAATGCGCATTTTGTGAAGGGTACTACAGGCAATGAGAGACAGATCTTGATGATCAATCACTCACTAACGCAGTAGTCTGCACCTGAGCACCGAAGGCCTCGGCCACGTCAGAGATTCTCACATAAAAGACACGCATGCTGATGAATAATTAAACAGAAGCCTTTGAGAGCTCAGATTCAAGAAAACAATAACTTAATATGCCTTAACCGCCCTCTAAAAGATGAGTTGTTTTCTCCACATGCTAATCCGCTGTCATGGTGTTAAGGTGGTCACACTGATGAACAGTAAAGAATGTCAGCTTCATCCTCTCTTTCTCAAAAGAAACATATCAAAAACAGTGATAGAGTTACAAACTAATAAAACAGTTCTCTTTCTATTGGGAATGAAGGAAGCCATTATTTCCTGCTTTTCATGGCCACGCAATCACTGATATTATTGGCAGATCTGATACATTTGTTAGCAAACATTACCTATAATTACAGACATGTATACATATTGGTTAACTAACATAATGAGCAAGATAAAGGGAGAAAAAAAACTAGGTAAATCTTACAGATCTAGGGCTTAAAATGAATACAGAAAGCTAAAAAGAAATCTACGATCTAAATCTATGAATTCATACTATATTTGGACTGTTAGCTGATGCTGTCACCTTGAAGGATCTAACAAAGGAAATATGTTCTCTCTTCCAGGTCTCTTACGTGAAAGCCATTGATATCTGGATGGCTGTGTGTCTGCTCTTTGTATTTTCTGCGTTGCTAGAATATGCTGGGGTTAATTTTGTCTCCAGGCAACAGAAAGAGTTCCTTCGCCTGAGGCGAAGACAAAGGAGGAATCACAAGGTAGGTTTCCAAATCTTTAGTTGGTGACTGGTTATTAAAATGTTTTGCCACATTACGTGTGTATACACTATACAGCAACCTCCATCTATTGGCGGTACCACTTTGATCCAGAATGGAATTTTGTACAGACCTTTATGGTCCCCAGAGGCAGAATGATCTGATTTGCCAGGTCAAAGGTCAAATCTTTCACTTGCAAAGTGAAATCTCTCAACATCTACGTACCAGGTCAATAGGCTCAACATTTGGCACAGGCTCCCAAATGATGTATCCAAATAACTTGCCGATGCCATGGCCACCATAAAGTCAACTGTTGTCCTTTTCACTGAGATGTTCCAATATTTGCATTATATCTGCTTATCATTATATCGGCTCAACGTTAGCATTGTCGTAGTAAGTATAAGCATTCTAGCGCAAATCAATATTAATTACCTAAGCAGTCGCTCTGAGAGTTTTATCATTAAAGTACATCAGGTGATCTTTTTTTATTTAAAACTGTTATCTCATGATTAGTGTTCATGTTCACATTGCTAACAGCAACACTGAGCCAGCGGCCAGTAAGACGAGCTGCAGTCTTTTTAAACAGACCAAGTAAGTTCATTCTGTCCACAAATGCATGTGTTTTTTTTCAGGATGATGGTATGCGCGACGGACGCTTTAATTCTGCTGGCTACAATATGAGTCAGTGTCTGCCAACGAAGGATGGCTCAGCTGTGAAGAACGCCGCTCCAGCTGCAACTCCTCAACCATCAGTCCCCAAGGACATCGACATCATGAAGAAGAAGTTTGTGGACAGAGCTAAGAGGATAGACACCATCTCCAGGGCCGCCTTTCCTCTGGCATTCCTCATCTTTAATGTCTTCTACTGGGTCACCTACAAGATCATCAGGTATGAGGACATCCACCAAAAGTAAAGACTTTTTTTTTTTTTTTCTTCTCAGATGGGAAATGCTTGGAAAGCACAGTGAGATGAGATGGGAGACTGTGCATTGAGAGGAACCATGGTGGTGATGAGGGCGGTGTTCTTTCAGGGATAATATATAATGTTCATGCATCATACAGTTTTGCTCATGTTCGGATATTGAGAACAGTTCGAGAAACTGATGATTTTTTGTTGTTGTTGTTGAACAGCTGCATAATATTTCCTGACAAATCTGGAAAAATGGTTTTAACTCAAGAAGATGGACCAATTTTTTCTTAATCAATTTTGCCTTGGCATCCGGACAAGGAACAAAGAAACATTCCATGGATTTGTAACTGTAAGGTAGCTTAATTAATTAGACACTCAAACACTTTTTGTGATTGCAAAAAAAGGGTATTTCTTAAGGATGTTTAGGACTCTTTTATATTGTACTATTGTCATGGCACTTCCTCTCTGTTTATACAAAATAAAGCAGCATAACATACGGGCAGAAAGCACACACAGACACATCGGTCAGATATTAGGCAGCAGCACACATTTCAGGCATGAGCGTGAACAAAGCAGATGAAATTCTGGAATCGGGAATTGGATACTGAATTTTTATGAAATACCTGAGGCCTTAGATATCAACGATTTGGAGAGATGAAGTGCTGTGCTTCTCTATTTTTTCAAGCATCTCCTCTCGTTCAGTGGTCTATCAGAGCCGAATGCAGCGTTTGATCTTTTCTACCTGTGGCCAGACATCCACTTGTTGTTTGGTGTATTATAAATCATATTATTGGACATGGGATGTCACTTAAAATCAATGTGAGTTTATTCTAATGTTAAAAAAGTCACAATTTTCCTTTCCATTCTAAAATAATTGAAACAAACTGCCATGTTTCACAGGCTAGGTTCATAAAAGTATAATGGCCAAGTGTATAAGTCAGCCTACAAACTGTGAACACGCATGACATTACTCAATCTTGTCATTCAATTCAATTCAATTCAATTCAGTTTATTTTATATAGCCCATCATATGTCCATTGCCACATGAATTCATTTATATTCCAGGTAAATACTCCAGGTATCTTAGGTATGGTTTTAGAGTTTGAGCCTATGTTTTTTGTAGATTTAGTGTGATTAAATATTTATTGTAATGGAGGAAAGGTTATGTTTCTAAAAATAAATAGCTTTCTGTATACTTCTTCAACCTCCGCTGTGGCCTGTTTCCCTTCACTTTGCGTGTTTGTTGCTGGATGATGACATTATGTTTGTAGATGGATTCAACAGTGAAGGACAGAACTGCATAACATTCATGGTACAGAGCAGCTAGTAGTCCTTGCACTCCTGATATAATGTGGTGAAGAATTCCTTTCTTGAATGCTATTCCTGAAAAAAATGCTTATTTACTGGTCTGTACATCAATAAAATTGACTGCACCATATTGACTTAATTTCCACTTCTCCTGTCATGTATATGGTAGGAGGCTTTGTTTAATATTATATTGCATTTGTTGAAGCAATTACACTATATATAATGTATTTGCATGTAAGAAATGAATAGATGGAAGCCTTTTCAGAAGAGAATAACTGACCAAATAAGGCACAAACACATGGAAATGCTTTAAGCACCCTGCTTGAAAATCATATCAAAGAAAACGACAAACACCGTCTCCTCACCGATCCCATAAGTAAGGGTGATGACACACGCCATGGATCGCTGGATGGTCTGGGGGGACGAAGATATGATCTGACAGCGGGTTTCTATTAATGCATGGTAATGGACTTCACACTGTTGATATGACAGTTGAGATGCCATAGGCTTGAGTCGTACCAATCAGTTGAATGGAAAATATAAGTGAGGCACTCACACACAAGAGAGGACAATTGATAGTTGTAATAAAGATGCTTCTTAAACTGTTTCCACCTGTTATAACTGCACATGAGCGCAGGCAAAATCCATGAATAACTCAAATATATCATTATTAAAGAGACAGGAGTGGCCACACCAGCTCTCAATAACCTGCAATTACATCATCCTAATAATAATGCTATTAATTCTCATACTGTGGGTAATGCCAGGATCCATCAAACTATATTCATTTTAAAGATGAATAATACTGTGGTAGGTTTTTTGAAAAGGCTGCATGAATCATCTAACTACTATTTTAGTGCACAACACACAGGGATTATAAACTAATCAATAATACCAAATCCTAGCATGGAAATAGCATCTATTCCCCGACACAGCCTTACAGCTCTGCCCATTGTTATTGCAGTTTGAATATGCAGGGCTGCAAACGCCTTTATGCAATCAAGTTCTGTATAACGGCTTATGAAAGGAAAATAATTTGCAGCTTATGATTGTGTTTAAGAGGGAAAACAACTTTCCATCATTCATTAAGGTTTAGGGAAGCTGCTTTGTGAGGTCGGAAAGAGGCAAGAAATGAGTGTTACCATAGCAACATCACAGCAATTTAGAAGGCCAGTGTGAGAGAAAAGTGGGAAATTAATGGAGTTGAGAACACTGGAGCATGATTTTGCCAAAAGTATATGTCTCTTATGCCTGAACATGGTAATAAAACCAAAGCAGCAAATTCTGCTTTTTTTCCTGTAGTTTATTTAGAGGATTTTGCTTCCATGCACTCTTTAAACAACAAAACAGACACTGAGGGACAGCCATGTAATGTATGGTACATCAGCTGTATGAATGTGGCACTTCAGCAACTTAAATATTGTAAATTGGTGTGAAATCATCTGCAGGCTGGTAGTATTGATCTCTCCTCCCTCGCTCAAAGCCTCATCTAGAATCACAGTGAAGTGTTTCCATAGGCCATTTTAAAAGGAAGCAGCGTCTGGAAACCACAACTTCTGTGCAGCTAAACCACCTCCATGACAACTGAGACACTATCTTCCGAGGAGGGCCATGAAGGATGCGGTTGAAGGCAAGAAAGTGGAATTTGTGAAAGTGTGTCTGGAATTTCTTGCCAAGTTAACATGAAATAAATGAGTAGCCTGTGACATGAAATTATTATTATTCATCTTGTGTTGACTGTTAAATGTCTAGTGTTACACACTGTTAATTAATATATTTTGTTTGTGAATCAATGAATACTGTTGAATTATATATTTGGTGAGATGTCCAAACAATTTAGCTTTTTAGGATAGGATAGCATAGGATATATACTTTATTCATCACCAAGAGGAAATGTGGTTGTGGCAGCAGCAAGCAGAGTTACATAGAAGACATTTAAGAAAATGTAATAATAAAAGTGCAAAAATGCAAAGTATATGAAGTCTGTATATATATATATATATATATATATATATAGTATATAGTATATACCGTGAAATATACGTATGTACAGTGACCAACTAAACAACAAAAGCGGTGCTAGGATTAATGATGTTGATGATTCAATTGACGGAGGATTATTTTAGTTAAATAATTGAAATATGGAAGCATTGAAATGAAAGGTTGCTCACTCACAAATAGGTTCTGTTTTTTACCCAGTGTTAGCTCACCATGTACCAACTCTACTGTCTGTGGGCTGTGCACTATGTATGACGAGGTAGATACAGTATAATCAATGGCTTCCCACTTTGTTTGGTTGAGCCACTGAGTTCCAGAGTCTAGAGGACTGACCTGGATCAATAACAGTGGACTCCAGACCGGTGCCCCTCACCACACACCATCAATATAAACATGGCTCAGCCGCATCAACAATCATTACAGTGATTCAACATTTTGTTAAAAGCACAATCAGGGGAACCTCCTGTCACTCTTAAATTAATTAACATGTTTAATAGTCACAATAGATAAAACACTTAATATATTGATATACTCTCCGATGCTGTTAAATGTTTGTTTATGTCACTCATATTACAGATATATAAATAAAATGGTCCTGGATGTACATAAGTGTGACATGAAATGCTGAGTTTTAATATATAACTCTTCAATTGAATATGAATATACGGTCAGTAAATTTAGGTCTGGGTCTTTAAATATTTTACTGTTGATATAATTAAATACAAAAGTATGGCAATCCATTTTCTCTATGACATGTAAATGCCAGTCATGATAAAAAGTCCACATTTTTACTTTGTCAACACATAATTAGAAAAAATATCCACTCATGAACATTTAATTATAACATTGACATATATATAATTTTTTTTTAATTGCAATTTTGAAATTGATTTATTCTTTACTGTTCCTGGTGGCAGTAGATGGTTGGCGCGCACACACACACACACACACACCTCTCAAAGGATGCCGGCCTCAATCAATTGTCAATTTGTCTGCAGCAATAAGCGAGATAGGATGTAGATTTTGTTTTCTCCATGTCTGGGATGTTTCATAACACAGCAGCAACACTCATCTACCACGTTTTCATTTCCTATTAAGTGAGGGCACCACTGTGGAGAAGAGAAACCCTGCAGCCCTTTTCCACCACTGAGAGTTAATAGAAGTTAACAGACAATAATGGGATGACAAACCATATATTTTCCTCCGGGTAGCAGTTCAGGCTTTAAGGGAACACCAATACAATAGAATTTTCTTTTTCACATGTGATCCATTTCTCCCTGGCCCTTTAGTGCTGTTATTTACTGTACAGAATTTACAAATCATCTTCTGCGCTAGAAGTGACAGGGGTGTTTGTCTCGCCGCCAAAAGGAGGTGTTGTGGCTTTGCCTGTTTTCTGTGTGTGAGCGATGAATAAAGCAAAGAACTAAGAAGTGTTGATGTGTTTTATCAACTTGCATGCTGGCTGAAGTTGACTTATCTGACTATAACAGCAAAACCTAACTAACAGGGTTCTTTATTTATATTCATACAAGACAAAAACATATTGCGTAGCTCTAAACACTTCATTAACCCACAGCAGCATTGCCATCATAAAGTAACACACAGGAATCCCTCACTTTGAAGGGATGTTTGGGCTATGTTCGGAGGAGTCCTGCGGCAGTGAGTCCAGAGGAAGCTGTTACTTGCAATGAAGCGGACATATCAAGGTGTAAAAGAGGGGGAGTTTATCTCTCCTGAGTCCTGAGCACTACACACAGATGGAGTAGCTCCCAGAACAAACTTGCAACATCCTTGTTTCTCAGCCCCTACTGGGAGAAGAACAAAAAGACCAGCTATTTTAGCAAACACCATAGCCAAGCGGCCACAGACCTCATGCAGGCAGTATAGTCCTTTTAAATAGGATTTCATGTTTACTTGGACAAACTGCATTTTGACTAAAAGTTATCTAAGAAACAGATAGAGGAAAATTAAATACATGAGGGAAGTAGTCTACCACTAAACTATTTCAGTAAACAACAGTCACTGAGCAGATTTATAACCTCCTTGCTCAAATATCATCTGTTGCTTTTATTCATAACCCAAACTGTTCCTCTGAGGGGTCTCTGTCTCCTCCTCAATAGCACACAGCAGCAGCAGCAGCAGACATTGAAGAGCATTGTTGAACACAGAGGGTCTTAAGGGACACAGAGCAGTATCACATCAGTATCAGATTAAGGCTGGAGGTGATCCAGTGGAAGCAGGCTGAGGCGCTACACAGCAGCAAACACTCTATAGATATAAACCCCAAGAGTCTGAGGGAGCAGACACAGAGACTACTCTAACCCAGCAAAGGGTGCAGCTCTCAGTGTTGGTGAAATGTGCAAAGCATACATGATGACTAACTCTTATTAGTCATTACCCACAACATAATATTCAAGATTTTGCTTTTCCCCGCATTAATGCTAGCTGCTTGGGATTTCCACAAAAAACACACCTGCAGTATATTATCTGAGCATAGTCCTCTGAGTGTCTAAGAGAGCTGCCAAATCCCCATCGAGTTGGACTTTGGACATGTTTTGGGTTAGCCTACGATACCTCCCCACATCCACCAGGGGGCTCAGCCTCGTCTTACTCCTCTCCACATCCCCCTGAAACACTTCCCGACACCTCTGGAGGCCCTTCACAGAACCTGGCTCGGGGGTCTCCTCATGTCCAAGGCTCGTGTTCTCCTCCTCTTCGTCGTCTTCTTCACCAAGTAGCAATGACACAGACTCTCTGAGGGACACCAACTCTTTCTCCAGTGCCAAAGACAAAATTTGAGCTGCACCCTGTCCTCTTGCACCTTTGACAGACTGGATGGAGCAGGACGAAGGGAGGTAAGCCAAGAGAGAGTCCAGGAAAAGGAGCGTCTGTAACTGTCTGCAAAGGAACAACAGAGCCACAATTCATATGTTATTATTAATCATGTCTTTTGATCATTTCTAGCTGCTTCATACCACCTGCCTTTTCAAAGTATATTTGCGGAAATTGTAATTTTAAGCGTTTTAATGTCCAGAGAATCCTAATCACTTTGATATTCAGTGGAATATCACACAGACATGCCTCCTAATCGACTTCAAAGCCGCGTCAACTTTGAGTCCATTAATATAAATTGAGCGGTGTCCACTTCTACTACCTTCCTTATTTCTTTTAAATAAAAATGAATTCCTGGTAGTAGTGTCTGAACCAGTACCACAAGCAGTAATATCATAGTTTGCAAAGTATCTCTATTTAACAACGTATTCTGTGTTTTTCTGACTTTACTTCAAAGTAGCAGCATTTCAAAATATGCAAACCAAACAAAGTTATTCATAAAAATGGCATTTAGACAACAGAATAACGAGGTAATATCAAGTCGGCGCTACAGAGAAATTATTTTGCAGTGGATCCTGCTGCCAATGGTGGAAGAATATTGCACTGATCTACAGGTGGCTATAATGCAGTAGCAGTAATGTGCATAAGGTGGGGAAGAAAAAGGCTGTTAGTATGTAAACATGTTCCAGCTTTGCAAATGTTTTACGAAGAAGAAAATTAATACAATCTAATATTTGTTCAACCTCAAGGATACACACAAAGCCTTTTGATAAGTAGCAATTAATGCAAACAGAAACTTTGTGAGCAAGACGAGTCTATGGTGCACCTTTAACTTAAAAAGACAGTTTTTCACTTTATGAACTGATAATATGACTGTCCAAAATGCTATACTATCCAAACCATCAACACACAAACCATCAACACCACAGGCTTCTTGTTGCTATCTCAAAAGCAAAATGATTTACCTGGAGTGGACAGACAGTTCCCCCTGGAAAGGTGTTATCTGATGCCAGTGTAGCAGCATGAGAGAAGATGGTCCTGAAGAATTTAACAGTAGATACTGAGGACTCACTGCTATCCTCCTACAACCCGCTATTCTGTGAATCCAGCCATTGATATCACCTAAACTGTGATCAGGAGAGTCTATGTGGAAGACCCAGCGATCCAGCAGTGCCATCAGGCTCAGCAAGTCCTCTTTAGCGTCATCTGGGCACAAAAAGAAGAAACCAATAAACATATGTGTCAAAATTAACAGCACAAGTCGTAGCCTTTTGTGAGTTTACCTGTTTTGAGTTCGGGATTCTTCAACAGTCGGGTTTGGAAATTACTGTGGATGTCGAAAGCAACTTGACCACAATGCAGAACAACCGGTGTTGGGTTGCTCACAACAGAAAAGGCCTCTTGTCTCGGGACATAATGGAGCATGACACGGCACTTGACACAGCCAGAGTTCAACAGAGGCGTCAGCCTGGTCACAGCAGTCACAGCCAGTCTGCACGTGTTGAGATCATTGGGTATCTCAGCATTGTGCTGCTTGCTTCTTTTGGCTGCAGGCGCTGAGATTGTGCAGGGAGAGGAGAGTGAGGAAGAGGAGGACGGGGGTGATGATGAGGAGCAAGGCTCAAGGAAGCAGAACACTTGGCTGTGGGCCTCGATGACTTCAGGTGTTGAGCCCTGACCCGTCTCTGTCAGGATGGATAAGCTCACACTGGCCACTGGTCTGGAGCAAAAATAACACATCACTAACAATCAGATATCACATGGACAGTAGGTAATCAAACTGAAGATCAGATAAGCCCTCCCGCTACAAAATGTGTGTCTGCTTGTGAACTGATTAAGTACACCAATATCTCCAGGTGGTGAAATGTCATCAACTCGACAAGTGCACCAATCAAAACAGCAATATATGGCTCTTGAGGGAATCATGTCAGAAGTAGTTTTTCCTCCAAATAATAATGTAAAAAAAAAATCTGATAGCTTCTTGTTCCCACAAAAGGTGATTGGAGAGGTTATTAAATACTCGTTGCCATGGTGAAAGTCTAGCCACGTTGGGGGAAATCAAAGAGGAAAAAAAACATCCGTACTCCGTTAGAGTTAATCGTTTACGCAGATTAAGAGACTGAGATTAATTTGAATAATTCATCAAAACGTTAAGGTCTTTGACGACAAGTAGAAATAGTTCCTCCCAGATGTGATGTACACATCTGGGAGGAACTATTTCTACTTGTACACAGAAAAATAGCACCATAATGTTTTAGTCCTGACAAGTCAAATCAAGCAGCAATGATACGTTTTGACAGCTGGACAGTGTAGTACTTTCAACTTGATTAATAATGGAGGGCCACAATAATATTGTCTGTATCTTTGTCATGGATTTACTCAACCAGATGAACTCATTATGCCCAACAAGACATCATCATCACAAGTGGATGAGCATTTTTAGAAGAATTACCACTAAGAGTTCAGATCATGTCATGTTCAATGGGCCATATTTCAGAGTCAATAAAGCTCACACATTCTTCATCTTCACGCAGAATACAAAATAACAATGAATTTCAATTAATAAATAAATCATCTTTACATTGAGCTGTCAGCAGTTAGTGTCACTCCCACAACCATTCGCTCCTCGGCGATGCGATGCCACAGCTTGTCAACTTGAGGTTTTGAAGACACTGCTGGCATGTCTTGCGTCTTTTCATAAATTGACTCATCATCATCATCATCATCATCATCATCATCATCCCACAGAGCGATGAGGCCTTCCTGGACAGAAAGAGCAGAGACTATAATCAGCGATGACAAGTGTGTGACAGCATTGACAGCAATAGCAGTTTACGTCAAACATTTACATTTTCCCAGATACACATGTAGTGGACATTTAAAATACTATTTAAGAACAAAAAGTGCAGCACTGATTCTTTCTGTCAAAACACAGTTTAATCCTTCGAAGAAATTAGCCTGTCAAAAAAGTTTGTGTGCGGCCACACGCACCCTTTGTTGTGGATGTTTGTTGCATCAGCATGAAAATTATAGCAATTGCAACAACCGCTTTTTGTTTTCATTGTCTGCATTTGCTTCCTCAATGATTGTGGCAACATATGAGAGGCCATTTTCAAATATGATAACTTATCAACATGAGTGACAAGTGCTGGAGCACAACCTAAACCACTGAGGGGGAGACTACCAGATACATACCTCACTGTTATAATAAATACATATGTCCTTAAATTCCAATGAAGATATTATACAACTTCCCATTTTTTACTATATGTTACTAACATTTCATTATCATAGAAATGCAATGAAAAACTACAACAGATAATATCAGAATGCTGTCTAGATATCACGATCGTCAAAAGACTTCATGTTATCCTGTCTCGCGCAAGAGGGATGGCAACAATTCAGGTATATTAACACTCTAGTAGCAATCTGGTTGAGGGAGTTGCTGGTTTGAGTCCCATTATCGGTAGTTCTATGACCTCTCGAAACAAAAAGAGTTAAATACTGTAACACAACAGGCGGTGCACGTCAGAGTTGTGTAATCTCGTGTGTGTACTGTACCTGCTCATGCTGGGTGAGAATAGTCTCTCTTTCTGAGACCGCATTGGTAAGGGCTTGGACCGACTGCTGCAAAACTCTGCTCTTCACTCTCATCTCACTTTGAAGCTCCTGGAGCACGGTCAATCCACTCTAAATAACAGGTTTGATTGAGAGTTACATACAACACACAGTGGGTGTCTGAGAGGTGAAAGAAATGCTATTTTATAATGCCTCATATGAATAACAATCAGATAATCTATTACACAGCATAATGTTGTGATACAAATTAAATACAATCATCATCAAAGCATTTTTTTCTGACAATTTCAGTATATACACACATCACCATATGGCGAATCTATGTAGAACTAAAATGTAAATAGTAAAATTGATGTTCAATGAAATTAAATAAATTCCACTCTTCACACATGTAAAGCAGTAATACAATGTGATAATATCTTCAAGGTATAGTGAATTATTGCCCAGCCGAAAGACTCCAGTAATAGCACATACATGCTCACCTGTAGTCTGGACTCTAAAGCTCGAAGGGTGAAGAGATCGTTCTCTGGTGGAGGAGGTGGTGTCGTTGGTGCTCCACCGTCCTGCCCACGCTGAAATGTGCATTTTCAATGAGTCATGATGACCACCTTCTGACGTTCACTTTATGTATTGCACATGAGAAATAAATACACGTCTTACAGAATATGCAATGCCACAGAGGTCAGTGAGGAGAAATGTTTGCAACGGTTGTTCTGTTATGCCACAATCCTTCAAAACCAACAGCATTTGATCTGTTCCACATCCCAGGAAGTCATCCACGTGGACAGAACTGACACTGGACCAGTGGCAGGCTATCTGAGGAGAGAGTTTAACATAGTAGATATATAAAAAAAACTGTTAACTGAAAATAGAGCTATTCAAAAACAGATATTAGATATTGAAACCTCAGTTTACCTGAAATGTTTCCTTCCACAGGGCACATACATGCCCCTGGTGAAAAGATATGACAAGCAGGCAGCCATTTCTTCCAGTGTTGACAAGCTGAATGTCTTCAGGTTGTTCAAAGGGGAGCTGACATACATCTTTCAAAATGCCACTCTCAAAAAAAACGAGTTGCTGATTAGAAGTTGCCGCAACGACAGCAGATTTCAGCACATCACCCACTTTTTCAGCCGACAGCACCAAGATGCACCGTGTGATGGAAACGTAGGGAGTTGGCAAAATCATATTGCCATCAAACACTTGACCACTTTCAACAAAATAGCCTCGGGATTGGCTTGTGGGATGAGTATTAGAGCTAGAGTCTGGAAGGTTTTGCAGTCCAAGAACAAATGCCTGTCCTTTGTGGAGTGGGAGTTCTCCAATAACACAGTGGGACAGCTGAACGGGCATCTGTCTCACCTCTCCTGTCTGTAGAGAGGCATGGAAGACATCCCCAGCATAGCTCCACACCACTGTGGGGCCCTGGAGGATGGACACATTCTCCCTCATTTGATAAGGTAGTTTAAACTCTATGCAGGACTCAAGTCGGTTTGAGCTGCTCAATGTGAGGAGACTATACTGGAAGCTGACCCCTTTCTCACTCTTCTTTGTCACTAAAATACACGGCGTGGTGACTCTCTTCTGAACATTTAGGGCACTTTTGCACGTCACAACATCGACACGCGCCGATCTCTTTCTGCTGACGACAGCTGCTCCATCGGCTGCCTTCAGAAACGCCTTGGCTTCCCGTTCAAATGAAAGGCTGCAGAACATTAACTCACTTCTGTCGCTGTCGTTTGTGGCGGACGCTCGTTTACAGTCAAATAAGATTATCTTTCCACCCAGGGAAAGTCGATGGGGATTTCGGTACAAATCTTCCGTGAGCAATCTCTCCATTATGCCACAGGGAAGCTTCGGGTGCCCACCAGGCTCGATCCCTCCTCGTTGACAGCTTGATTTAAAGTGATTGCTAAGCAGGAAGCTGTCACTTTATTGGCAGAAGTTTCACCAACGAGTACATTTGTAAAGACTAGTTGGTATATTTACTTGTGAGAGATAAAGGTCCCCGTATTCAACGTTTCACAGCGGACTCGTAGTGGCGCGCCAACTGATATTGAACGCTTCCTGACACACCGAGTGCATTGTGGGTAAGACGCTGGTAAACAGTAGTGGGTTGACGATATTAAGCTAAAGTGTTTGCCTCGCTCGTCATTTTTAAACGAATCAATTGAATGCATGACGATTAGATAAACACTGTTCTTGTAATCTTGGATACAGCTTCAATGCTACCTCCGCTCTTTCTGCTCTAAATATAGCTATAGTCGAGGGTTCAAACAAACTATGTAACGGAGAGGTGTGGCTACGGATGGAGCCAAAATGGCCGCGACAGGACGTCAGTGGCACATTTCGCACTGATTCAACCAACTCACAAACGTTAGCTGACTAGCTAGAGCAACAGGGAACTATCACAGAGACGGAAACCGGCCGGGGGATAGTTGAATATGGCCGAACTTGAGCAACACGAAGGAGAGCAGGTATCGACAACGACCGTTAGCATTTAGTTAGTAATCTGTTGAAACCAAAGACGCGTATAAAATTAACTAACTCTGTTTTGGCAGGACCTTGAGAAGAAAATTGAAGAGACAAGACAGAGATTCAAGAATGAGTTCCTCCAAGGTAACAGACATTATGAAGAAACTTTCTCCTTGACCAGTTACTTGCTTTTGAATTAATTCAGGTTTATGGTCCGCTTCATAACTCAAATACTGTATAGATTAACTGTCCACAAGTTCGCTATAATTATACCGTGTCATGTAAATAACAGCATGACCTTAATGCTCAGAGCCGATAAGCTCCAGCAGATAACGTTAACTAACTAACCGAGTTGGCTCTGTGCAGCATGCAGCTAACTAGCGTTAGTGGTTGGGCTCAGACAGCACATGTGTATATCATGATCGTCTCCAAGTGAACTTTAACTGAGTTTCACAGCACACCGTGGTCACTGTTGCTGAAAGTGAAACCGTGTACTTGACCGCTTTCTGTTTATAGCATCATGTGATTCAGCCTTTCTTATGTTTACAGATTCAACAGAAAAATATGACTCCAAAGATGTGGAAAGGCTTCAAACAGATGATGCTCTGGTGGAGGGCTACCTGCAATGGAGAATCTACGTGGTGGACGATGCCTTGAAAATGATTGACGAAAGTTTTCAGTGGAGAAAAGAATATGGTGTGAATGGTGAGAAGTGTTGCTGAATACAATAGCTTGTAATATAAGCTATTGTATTCAATACTATCATCATACTAAGTCCATGATGATATGTGCAATTTCAGCTAAAAGTAGGACTGGACTCTTTTTTTTTTCTTCTTTTTTTAACAAAACCCTTTTTTCGTTTAACAAAAGCAAATGTTAAAGCCTATCAAAACATAGGCAGTTTTCTAAGAACTTTGCCAAATAAAAGAAGTAAGTCATTTAAAAATATATAAAATTCTTCAGTCACTGTTTTACAGAGCACGACGGGTCACTATGAATCTAACCAGTCCTTTTATACCAGTTGTTTTTATTTATTTTATAGCTGTTGCCACAGGCACAGTGGTTAGTGGCAAACAAGTATTGAAGTTCAATATCTAGGCCTGTCGAAAGGTAGAAATGTGGGCATTTCCGTATTTGAATGTTTAGAAGCTGGTGACCCAGATCAGTGGTCTGTTTCTGTTGCTCGGGGATGAATCCAGACAGAGTGTCACTGTGTGTTAAACACCCATGTCACCATGCGGCTTCTCCTGAGAACAAGCCAACTCATTCTGTTTTCTGAGGAATTTCCCAGAGTTGTTGTTGTTGTTGTTTGTTGGTCTTTATTCCAGCAAATTAAATTTGTCAAGCAGTTGTTTTTTGTAAATTTGATTTAGTCATTGGTTTCCAGGGGTGTCAGGTGCCATAGCAAAACAAGCAAAGTGTTAGTTAGTTTGTTAATCAATCGATTTGAAAAGAACTAAGTGTGTTCTGTGAACTCAAGCAGTGTTAGATAATAGGAAGGCTGGGATCCGCAACAGACAGGTTTGATAAAACTGTGAAATAATGGTAAGTGAGAGACTCGTGTTCAGTCCAGTTTCTCCTTCATGAAAGTTTCATACAGAGTTTTAAAGAGCATTCAAGTTTTCATATAAAGTTGCTGTAAACCAATTTTAGTTATCTTTTGTGCTTGTGATGACTAATTGTTGGGAATGGCTTTGCTCAATATTTCCTGGACACTATGAACAAATGTCTAATTGAAACATGTTGCGCCTTTTTAAGTAGTTCACTTAAGGATTCAATTTGTCTGGAAAATCTGTAGGAATCCTTATAAACAATCATAGTCCTTTGCTTACAATGCCTTGTTCTGTATAGCTAATATGTATATCATAAGAAACACCAGTGTAATGTGTGTCTGTCTGTGTGTCTTTCAGATCTCACTGAGAGCACCATTCCCAGATGGATGTTTGAAACTGGTGCTGTCTTCCTCCATGGCTATGACAAGGAGGGCAACAAGCTCTGTATGTACATGTTTTATTACAGACAGTAGACTGAATGTTATACACTTACATCTTAGCCTTTATTTAATTGTTAGACAAAATGTCCGTTCTTTTTAAAAGCATGTGCCCGTCACTGAATTTTCTACGCAACTACAAAACTACTAAATCCATAATTTAATACTTGTTTTGTTTTACTTTGTTCAGTCTGGTTCAAAGTAAAGCTACACGTCAAGGATGCAAAAACGATCGTGGACAAGAAGAAGTATGTTGCCTTCTGGCTAGAGCAGTATGCAAAGAAAGAACCTGGGATGCCACTCACTGTTGTGTTTGACATGACAGAGTCTGGCCTCAGTAATATAGTAAGTCCATGATGATGGTGTTTCAAACTTAAAGTTTGTTTTATTATGTCTGTAACTTTTTATTTGCTATGCTCTTCAATTTGTATTTTCTGTTCATATATTCAGATCTCCAATACACAATTTATGTTGCACCTTCCTTCGCTTTTTATTAGATACGCTTTACTCTAATGTAAGAACAAAATATTTTGGACTGTCATTGAAATGCTGTTGAGCATCCTTCATGCTGTTTGAGCTGTGGTCTTGCAGGGACTGATGCTCTTTAATGGTTTTACACTTCTGAGATTAAAGTAACCTTTAAATCCCGTTGGTCAATTCGAGTGGGCTGTCTAATCCGTAGACTCACTGTGTCGCAGGCGTTAGCTCCTTCACAGAGCTCTCTGTCAGCGAGTGTGTTTCATTGGCTCTGCTTTCTCCTGGAGAAATGTCTCAATTAAGTACAAATAAACCTGCACAAGCACAGCAAAAAGGATAAATGGGTCTGCAACCCAAATAGGAAATGAGTAGATTGGAAGATCAGTTTGTAAAGCAAACTTGTTGAACCACAGTAAGTAGGAGCTAGAGCAAGCGTAGACGGTATGATCTCGTTAAGGCTCGGAAGAGAGTCTCCTGCATAGCAATGAGGCTTCTAGCCAATTATTGAGCTTAGCAAGGGCATGGAGGCTGTTCTTCTGATGATTAACATAAAATAGTAAGATGAACATTGATCATATTCACCTAGAAACTGGTTTAAAGTGTCGTGGATGTGCGTTTTATTTTTTAGATGAGCTATCATAGTATGTGTTTAATTTGTTTGCAATGATTAGATAGTCTTGTGCTATTAGGATTATTGTTTTGGATCAGAAGCCCCTTTTTTTGTATTGAGAAAATGTATTTAAGTCTAAGCCGTTTACTGTAAACTCCTTTTTTAAATTTTTTTTTTTTTACTTGTTTTAAATAAGGTTGTCGCCTTGAAATTATAAAAGTTGTTAGCTCCAGGTAATGCAATCAAATGGTGGGGAAAAAAAACAGCATATAACACCAAGTTATATAATTGTCTATTTTGCAAATGGTTCATATCTAAATATACGTGTAATATAGTTCAGAAACTGGAAGTAACAGTGTGAAGTATTTTGGGGGAATTGAGCGGGTCATCAGAAGTTTGAGACTAACTTTCATTTTCGGTTAAGTGGGTCACTTCATATCTAGAGGCGGTTAAGAATGAACAAACATTCACCCTATTGAAAACCTAAAGTGTCTTTTTTATTTTATTTTTTTAAGCCCTGTATGTGGTTTTGCTTTTTACATCCTTGTTATTTTTTTACTTTGTGTTTCAGGACATGGATCTTGTGAAGTACATCATTAATTGCTTCAAAATATATTATCCAAAGTTTTTATGTAAGTAACAAAAGTTGTTATAAAAGAACAACACATTCATATTTCAGTATTCACGTGTGTTACTTTTGTCCATTACTAGTGATTTCCAGCTACTTTCAAGTCCAACCTTGACATTTTTTAAGCATAATTCTAATGGAAAGGCTTTGACCTTTTCTATAATTTCAGCCAAAATGATCATCGTGGATATGCCTTGGATCATGAATGGTGAGAATGAGATTGCCTTCTCTCAGCAGTCCCAACAAACATTTATGTCCATCACAATTTGTATGAATAATTGTAATCAGATTCTGACATCTTGAGTTTAATGTTTCTGTTTCAGCTGCATGGAAGATCGTGAAGTCGTGGTTGGGTCCCGAGGCCATCAGCAAGCTGAAGTTTGCATCCAGATCTGAGATCCAGGGATACATCGGCCTTGAGTACCTACCACCTCACATGGGTGGAACGGTATGTATTATATCTTTTTGTATGTGTTATCTTCAAAAGGTCCAAAGTAGCCTTACATTGTGCATGAATTAATGTCTATCAGACGCATTCGTTACTATGGTGGTCTGAAGTATTTATTATTAGTAATTGTAAATTAGTAAATTGTTATGTGTATAGATGCTCTCCATACTCAAACTGTTCAACAGAATTTCTCCCTGCGATAAGCCACATTTTATGTTGATTCATATGGAAATCATGGGACTTTCTGCATGACATTCAGTATGACTACCTAAACTGAAAATGACAATGGACATGCTTTAAAAACTACACGTGTAATCATATAATTTATCTGGCTAAATTCCAGGACCCTTTCAAGTATAGCTACCCACCTCTTCCCGATGACGACTTCCAAACACCCATTTGTGAAAACGGACCAATTGTTAGTGAAGACGAGACGGAGATCAAAGAGGGTGACATGGAGGGCAAAGATGCCCTCGAGTCCAGCTTCCACTCTGAGATTGCGGTTAAGCCCAAAAAGGTAAATTTTCTCATAAGTTTGTATCCAGTTTAATAGAATGTGTAAAGTAGAAGAAGAAAAAATCTTAAATTAAAAAAACATCGTCGCCCTTGTACACAGTTTCATTTTGCTACATTATAACGCAGGACTGCTCCATGTGTTGCGTAAGTCTCCACTTTGGCAGGACTTACTTAAATCAGCAGGTATTTGATCTCACTGTTTATCAAAAAGTGAATGCGTATGTTTGAATAAATTTGAAACATGAATGTGATAAGATTTCGTCGGTGCTGAAACTAATATAGTTAACAGGACCCGTGTTGCTGTTATCGGTGAAGCCGCTCTCATGTTTGATTGAGCCACGCTTAATTACGATTCTGGTGTTTCAGTCAGTGGTGCTCCTATAGCTGCCACATTCTGCTGCAAGTTAATAGATTCCCTGCGGTCAGAGATTCCTCCTGTTTCTTCTTTCACTCGCTTTCTATAACTTGAGCCTGCGATTACAGCATGTAATTAGACCGCTCCGTGGAGAAAACTGTGAATTAGGTGGCAAGTAATGCCCTGATTTGGAAGACGTTAAGCTCTTGCTCATTGTCTCTATGAAGGTGACTCTTAATGTCTTTGGCTGCAATTAAATCCTGCCAACAAAGCCCATGCATCACGGCCAACGCTCTGCTTCTCTCAGCCTCTCTGTTCCTCTCATCCTCTCTGCTCCTCATGTGGTCAAGTTGTCAAGTCAGCTACATAAGGCTGTGTGTCCATATAGCGTTTTCTTTTCTGGCAGAAAATCGCTGTCAGGGCGCTGGAGAGCGCTTCATCCACAGTGAAAGCCACCAACGCCTTTCTGAAAAGTTGAGAGATTTTAACGAGAAAAGCGCTCAGCGGCTGCACAAAAAAGTCGGTGAGCGCTCTGGAAAAAAAGAAGCTGGGTGCAGCGCTTTTTCTGTAGGCGGCAGCATACGCGCTCTCCTCATTGGGAACAATTGAAAAAAGACACTGCCAATCAGAAAACAGTGCTTTGTGGACACTCAGCCTAAGCTCTTTCCTGCTCTAGCTAGATATGTACTCTCGCCAAACAGCACATTCACCGAGATGTCACACAGGCCTTATCTTTAATGTATCACTGCAGCCACTGTCGACCTCCCTCTCACTCTGGTGTCACCAAACTTCACCCACTTTCGGTCAAGACTGCAGTGACTGCAAGTCACATATTTTACTCAGTCCCGACTGTACAATCCGTCCTTCGCTTTATAATCTATTTAGCTTTTTATGGGTAGCAGAATGCCAAGAAAGCCTGCATGGAAAAATATGCATGGAGGGCATTAAGGGGGTCATCTCAGATTATGCTCGGCATCAGTAAAGGCCTGTTAAAGAAAGTTTTGCATTTCCATGATATTAGTGCATGTTGTTTTCAATCATGGTTAGATATAGTTTTTCTGTTATTTCGTGTTGAAGCTGTTATTTACGGATGGTTTGCTGTTTTGCTGTCACAGTCAGGGCGGCCAGATTTGGGGTTAACCGACAGTAGGACATGACTGTGCTGTAATTCATAGCAGTTGTTGAGGGTTTTTGTAGCCTGCTGATCTGCCTATAGGACACGAACTGTATCTGTCAGAGAGGTGCTGCGTCACCCAAAGCTACTCCCATGAGTCTCCTAAGCCCCAACAAACAAACAGTGCTCCCATTGTTAATAAACACCACATTGGTCATGCACAGCAGATTTAGAGTTACAGAAAAGAGATATGCAAATCAGTCTATTGTTCGCCTCAAAAAGAATCTACAGGCACGAGTTTGAAGTTTGTGAATGTTTGTCAATATACACATGAAGTCACCTTACAGTCTGGCATGTTGTTGGTGCCAACATGCCCTGCATAATAACTCTGGAAAAGGGTAAATGACTCACTATTAAAGCATTATTGACATAATTTAATTTCCAGACAATAATCCCAACAACTGTATTTTCTACAAGCACTACAGTCTGAGCTGTCTGACTAGACATCAAAACATTTGAGTCAGCTTTGTGGGAACTGGAAGGGTGTTTTTTCAGGTTATCCTGAAAACCTAGTTACACAAGCACTCTGCACAGAGAGTGATTACGTTCACTTTAAGTGTTTGTACAAGGTTGACTGCAATAAAATGGTCTCAGGGGATGACTAGGGTGACAAGGAATATTCAGGGTGAGAAAATAGAAGTTCAACTGTTTTTGTTTTTTTCTTCCTAAACCGAATTGTATAGTGATTCAAATGTATGTTAATGGTTGTTCATGTGACTTCTAATACTGCCTCTTAGTGTAGGATAGTATGTCTGGAAACCTTTAAAACTCAAAGTTACTGTGTTATTTAGTTTATAGTACCACATGCATCGTCACTTCCTTACAAACCCATAGTTTTGTATGGAAATCATTATACTGTTGGATGTTTACCAGAAATAAGGGTTCTCTCAAACAAACACAATATATGGACAAAGGCCAGATGAAGTACTTGATACAAGAGGAGAATGGAGACATTTGTAATTGTTAGAACTGGTTAATTAGCCGTGCCTACTATGTTTTAATGTTTCCAAATCTTCTTGCACTGAGTGAAGTAGTTTCATCAGGCATTACACATTTCACATTATGTCTGGTAGCGTGTGCTGTGACTAAACCCGTAGCATTGAGCTGATATACCAGCCTGACGACTCTTCAAGCCGTCTAAACGCATTCCGCACTGCTGCTTCTGATCCATCGTTCCTAAATCAACAAGAGACTCTCCCCCTCCGCTACCAGCACCCGTCCCGACCTGAGTTCCTGTGGGTTCCGGGCAGCCCTGTGCTGATAACGTGATGGCTTCAGGAAGCTCTAATTGCCTTTCTCTCTGTTTTCAAACAAGGGCTGGAGGTGGTAAGGCATTACCACTCAGAGTCCAGAAGATTTCTACTAGCTGGAAAGGCAGGTGTACTCACGTGACTGAATTTTTGTGAGTGCACCTCCTTCACAGTCGACTGATGTCATCTCAACCCCTTCACATTTGTATCACTTGACCTGTCCTGGCCCCCCTAAATAGTATTGCACTGTTGAAAAAGCACAACATTTCTGACTTTGTTATGAAGGATTGTAGGCTAGATGAAGGGTAGCCTATATTTTGCACTATACAACGTAAACACTGAACCAAGCGAGATACACTCATATTTCACTGTATAATTCACTTTTCCCCATTCCATATGCCATCCTTTAACCTCAGATGGAAAAACTAAGCTACTTATTGCTGTATTACAGTAAACAACGTTTTTAACACTCAGTTCTAAATCTTTAACCATGCTTGCCTTTGAGGCATCGTTTTTAACAAAGGCCGTTTGTGCCTTGTCCTTTAACCTCCTTTACCGGTCTTTGTCTCCGGAGAGTGCTAATCATGTAGACGATTGTGTTTTGATCTGTACTGTATAACCAATAGACACTCCTCATTATGCGCATTTCACTATTATTTCAGTTAAGGATAATGTATCATCATCAATGATTGTTTTTTCATGACGTTCCTAAATTGTATTATGGTAAATTGTATTTGTTTGTGATAATTATAGTGTGTTTTTTTTTTTTTTTATAAATACGTACTTTTCGGGTTATAAGCCGCTCCTACGGCTGATCAGTGTCCCCGCTGTAGCAAGCTAGTAGCGCTGCTAGTAGCGCTGCTAGTAGCGCTGCTAGCTAGCGCTTCTGCTGCTACCGGCCACTGCTGCTGCTACTGCCCGCGTCCCCTCTGCCCAAGTCGGGTGTCGAGCCTGGTCCCGCTACCTTCGGTGGTTTTCAGGGAGCTAGCGGAAGTTAGCGGGGAAGTGACGGAGCGCTAGCAGGAGCCCCAGCTGGCTACAGCGGGGATCTGTCGGGGACACTGACCGAAGGCAGTAGCGGCTTATAACCCGAAAAGTACGGTAATTGCCTTTTCTTAATCCATAATGGAATTTAGTTTCCATGAGCCTTACAAATATGATCGAAGCTGTGCAAAAACACCGTTTTAGTTATAAATACCTGTATTACAGCCTACTATTTCAATGTTTTAGAAAATTCGAGCATGTTTTTACTTTTTTCTTCTCGCATTATAACCCAATTGTGTTAAACTTGCTCTTTTTAAAATGACAAATAAATAGACATTTCATCAGCAGCTGATCATCTCTTGATTCATTGTGGCAGTTGCATGACAGTCGGCCATTAAACTAAGATGACATGTTGTGTTGCTTATCACAGCAAATTACACACTTCCCCTTCTGAGTCACAAATGTTCACATCACATGCAGAATCCGCTCACCTTTGCCCCTTTCCTTCCCTTCCTTCCACGATGCACTCAATCAACATCTCTTTTTCACAATGTGTAGCGCCAGCAACATGAGAGCAACCATTTCCCAACTCAATTTAGCCATAGTGCTTGTGCAAACATTTCACAATTTCTATTCTGTCAGCTGTTTTTTTTTTTTTTTTTTTTTTTAATCTTGTGATCCATCTGTAGATGATTTTGATCAAAGTGAATGGATGTTTTGGTGAAGTGTCCTGTGTCTGAGCGATATCATCTGGTCCGATTGAACTATTTTTGGTCAAGGTTATTTGTCACGAGTTTGTGAGACTTCCAGGAACGGAGCTCAGGAGTCATCATGGGGTTTTTTTCTCAGTAAAAGAACATGTATTTTAATAACATAACGCTTCACCATTATTTCGCAAGAACCTTTTACAAATCATTACAGATGACTTTCAAGTGCTTCATTAACTGATAGCTTTCTCCGCATGCAGGGCAAGGGTCAAACATTTTATTTTCAGGGAAGGATCCAGATAAGGGTCGCACGATACCATTATCAGTATTCTGAGTCTCTTTTCTAATTAAGTGCCCTTTGTTGTTTCAGGTGAATTTCTTGGAAGACAGCATGAGGTCAGAAGACAACGATAAAGGAGACCCAAGTGCCAAGACCAAAGGGGCCAGGAAGCCACTTACTACCTTCAAAGGCCCCCTGCTAGATGTTAGGTAGGCTGTCCTGCTCACGCCTTCCCCTTCTTGTCATTATTCTGCACATCACTTTGGGCTGGGTGGGCAATTTGCGTAGGGTTGTGTGGTGGTCTGGGTGTGTTGCGTAAATGAACCATTTAATGACAAGCGACTGCACGACTATTAAGGTTTCTACTCCCTCGTGGCAAGTTGTACAGTTCGTGACGTTGGGTTGCGTTTCTCAAAGAGTTTATTTATTCCATTTCAACTTTTCACCACCGGCACATTGCAGTTGGTAAGGGAAAGAGGTCGTCTACACGCTTCACTTAACAAGCTCTCAAAAACTACATTGATGCAATAAAGGGAAAGGTCCCCAATCAGCAGATGGATTTCATAGTGGTTTAGCTTTGGAAACCATGCTAAAATCTCTTCACTTGGAAGTTGACCTCTACCCTCCTTTTCAAGCATCGTCGCAACAGAGTTTGATTGACAGCTTTCACAGAAGCCTACATAAACCGGGCAAATGCAATAAACTTAGTTTGAACCAAAAGAAAGGGATTATCTGTGGAAAGCTTCAATCCAGCTTCTCTGCACTGCAATTAGCGAGAAGACATGAGGGCCAGAAGCCAAAGAGGTTGACCCGTCGTTGTTAGTTTGATGGCGAGAGTCTTATGTTCTCCAGATTTCTGCCATCTCCACCCCGAAACTTGTTCTCTTCACATATTGGTTCAAAGTGTAAAGTCATTATCGATGTGTTGTAGCCCAATTGATCTGGTCACGTGAGCAGGAATTAGAAGATGCTACCAACCAATAGTTCAGACACCGGCCAATAATCAATCAACCTTTGAGAGAGGAGCATTTGGTCCCCTCTTGCACATGTCGTCTAACGCATCATATATTTGAATTGAGCATTCGTTGAATTGCAAAGTGGGTGTCCAGTTCAAGAGGATATGTCGCAAAGGAGTAACGCAACATGATGTCGTTGGTTCTTGGGTAAATACTTAGCATTGAATTCACACACACTATGATATTACTCCCTATTTTCATGAATAAAATCCATTGAGTTCTGTTTTGAGTTTTTAGAGTAATTGCTTTGATGTGAGAATTCTGACAGCTCTGGGCTGTGAATTATAGTGATAAACAGATTTTAAATGAGCCTTAAATGCAATTATGTTTCTGAGCTGTGTTTCGAGGCTGCGGGCTTTAGAGGGGAGTAGGGGGCTTTGATCTTGTGTTTGCCAAAGGTTTCTTGAGGCCGCAGACTCACTCTGAGCACAAGTAAGCGTCAGACTCTACAGCGGTTTGACTGGGGAAAGAACCCACGAATACTTAAAGGAAAAATATACCTTTGTTCTTAGCCGTTTTAGTCCATGAACCGTAGCCAAGCTGCATCAATGAGAAGCTTTATACTTATGAGGCAGATATGATAATCCATTTGCTAGCTTCATCTTGGCAAAGTTAAAGTCCCAAATGCAAAAAGTGTTCACTGAGGCTGGCTAAGCACATACTATTTATCGGCAAGTTAGACTTGCAAACCAAAAGTCAGAGCGAGACAAAGGGCCTCATCCCCAGATGTTGGGCCACAGATTTGCTTGCTATACATTTTACAGCGTTGATGCATGATCAGAGTTCTATCCTGCTTAGTCAAAGTACAACTGAAATTTAATTGCATTTTATTTATTTTTGCAACAATATACATCTGCTCTAGAAATCACACTTTTGACACAAAATTAAAAACCACATAGGGAGACATTTTATATTTCATAGTTCCTCCATTTTTTTATTTATTGCATTAATCAAGATGAACAACTTGTTTCCATGCAGTTTTTGAATGAGCCACCAAACCAACATAAAATAAGATAATCCTTTATTAGTCCCGCAGTGGGGAAATTACAGGATTACAGCAGCCTTGCTCACAAGTGAATAAAAGAATAATACAATAATACAATAGAAACAAGTAATATAAATAAATATAAGCAGTAAAACAGTAGAGAAGAATATTAATATACAGACTGAATAGAAAGTACTTAAACGTATTGCACGTAAATACACGTAATATACGTAATAATATTGCACCAGGTGAGTGATAAAGTAAAGTGAAGTAAAGTGTTCAGTTGTCAGAGTTGTCTACTCTACTGGGAGCTCAGCTGGTTGTGCAGCATTCACCTGGTGGAAGAGCGCTGCTCACGCAGATTTGCACTTTGGCCCAGAGAGATTCTCGCCTGATATCAGACAGAATTGCAACACGTTGCACTTGGATTCAAAAGTCTGGATCCACACATATATAGATGTTGGTGTGGTCCTTCATCTTAAGTGACACTTCTTAGTGTTTGCCTAGTTTGTTTACGTTGTCTTTGTCCCCCGCCAGGGCTCAGCCTGCCGGCTGCTGTCAATCCAACAGTAACACGGCCCTCTAGTCACTCAGACAGAAAAGGAGTATTTCTGATATTTCCCCAAATAACTCAGTTTTCTTCTCTTTTTTTTTTTTTTTTTTTTTTAATACAGTAATGACAATTTAAATTTTTTTTATGTAAAGACACATCCTCTATTACTCCAAAAAGGATGACTAAATGTGATTGTAGGTGGACTTTAAACCTAATAATGATTACTTATTACCTGTTAGAGCACCCAGATGTGACTTTTCCACTGAAAGCTGTCAGATCCATATGGGTTAAGAATAAGCAGCATGCCAGAGGCTCTGAGGAATGTTGAGAGAAATGTAGTCAGGAGATGTGCAAGAATCTTGAAATCTGCATGTTATCTCTGCTGAGGCCTCGGCTGGATTATTAACAAGGCCAACCGGTTGATCATCTACTCATAATAATTGTGCGTCAGTTGGTTTGTTGTAATATGATTTATATCTGTGGAAATGTGGAACATAAAAGCACATTTGATCTGAAATGATAAGGCTTGCAAGGAGGATCCTGCATTATTACCGGTCTCGTCTGCCTGTCTTGTAGAGGAGTCTTTTGACAGAAATCCTGTATTTTAGCATGTTAAATTTTTTTTGCTGCACTATATTGCCCGCAGGTCCAGGAAATTGTAGCTGCCCAATCTGTATTACTAAAATACCCAAGAAAGAAACGACAATGCGTTCTGTCAATTAAATGGAAGCACTTGTCTGCATCCATGCATTGGTTGTATCTGCACTGAAGTGCACAAATAAACACTTTATTGCTCAAAATGTAGATGTATTCTTTAAGACAGAGTCTCTGCTTTTCACCATAATGTGACTCTCATTGATTTTCTACTCTCCCTCCAGCCCCGCAGAGGAGCTCAGCTTTGGTTCTACGGAGACGGAGAAAAAAAGCCTCATTATTCTGAGCAATGTAACCAAAAACCAGGTGGCTTTCAAGGTGAGAGTGGAAGTGCTGACATGCACGTGTATACTAACTTGTTATTATTAACAAGTTTGATGATTGCTAATTATATTACATTGATAAATCTGTTGGTTGATCAACAGAAAATGTACACTTTGATAAGTGATTATTAGTTGAAAGCATTTGTGAAGGAAAATGCCAATCCACCATTTCCAGCTTTATAAATGAAGATTTTTTGCTATTATATTTTTGTTAATCAAATTTATTTTTGTTTTTAGTGTTGAACAAAACAAACATTTTGAAGATGTCAAATTGAGCTGTGGGGAATTAGGAAGGCCATTTTCCCTATACAAATACATGTAATGGTGTCTCCACAGGTACGTACCACGGCACCTGAGAAGTACAGAGTGAAGCCCAGCAGCAGCTGCTGTGAACCTGGAGCCTCAGTAGATATAGTGGTGTCCATACATGGAGGTACGGCACTTTGGCTCTGCACTCTACTGTTTCTGACTGTTGAACCTCAGAATAATGGAATGGTGCCGCCTTTTACCTTCCTAAAGTGCTGGCAGCCGCTTTTCTTTGCCTGACATACATATTTCAAAAGTGATAAAAGAATCATCTCCCCAAAACAAACCATCAGACAACTCGCAGTGCTGTGCGAGTTGAAACATTGTACGGCCTTTAAGCACTGAAATGTCAGCTGTAGGTTATGAAGTGCTGCAAATAACTCTGAAGAATCCGTGCTGCCTCTTTCAGGGTTGCTTTTTTAATTTTTAATTTTCAAGCTTTTATGCTGTGGTGGTTGCTTTTCTCTCACTACTGACATGTCAAGCACATTTAGTTTTTAAAATATAGCTCATCCACTTCTGTTTGAGGGGCTATGTGGTTTCATTATTTACTTCAAGCAACATTGATTTCACATTTGCTGAAACAATTTAACCTTTCCCCTTTGTTGTATTGGCATGAATTGGTTTAATGTTGCCCTCAATGTTTCTGTGCAGGTTCTCAAGCTTCGCCACAGGACAGGTTTTTGGTCATGGCTGCCGAGATGGAAAATGCTGGATCACAAGAACTCGCACAGTTCTGGAAAGAAGTACCAAAAAACAAGATCATGGAGCACAGGTACACATTTGTGCTCCTTTTCGAGCCATGTCGGCAAATTTGTGAAAGAGTTTGTCCACTGCTGTGTTTGCACATAGTCCTCAACAGTCGAGACAGTGGACCTGCAGGCTGCATATCACCCTGTTGGCCTCCGCTCATTAGATTGTGACTTTCCCACAGATTGCGCTGTCATGTTCTGGAGAGCGTTAAACCAACAGGTAATCCTCTCAGAGACGGCCCCGTGGAGACGGGGACCAACAGGGAGCAGGAATTTAACACAGCGGTGAGTTCTGGTCGAAGAGTTCCTATCTTCATTATCTTTAAGTTGCAATACACACTTTTCACCACTGTTATAGATGTTGTACACTACCATCACTGTTTCATTAGAGGTCCAGGACTCAATAGATGTAATTAACATGTTTTTGTATTTGTACTGCATACTCCAGGCACTGGATAATAACTTTAATTTCACATCAGTAAGTATAACATGTAGGTTTAGTAGGTTGTATGTCTATGTCTAGTAAAATGCTAGTTACCTGGTTTACATTCCTAAAGGTAAAGTTCAACATTTTGATGAATATGCATCTCCAGCATACATTTAGAAATAATGAAAACCTGCTGCTGCAAAGACAAGCACTTTCTTGCAGTGAGTTAAATGAGAAAATGGATATCACTCTTGTGTCTGTGTGTTAACTTTTAAACTGTAACAAGGAAGAAGTTAGCCTCGCTTAGCATACAAACTGAAGATAAGTGGAAACCGTTAGCCTGCTTTCCAGCCCCTCTAAATTAACTCATCTCATGTGTTTAATCCATACACAAAAGGAATGATAAATGTATATGATGCTGACCAAATACAACATGTTAACACACCTTTTTAGAGGTGCTGGTATGTGTATTGTTTAGGTCTGTAGAAAGGCTAGTTGTTTCCCCTGCTCACAGTCTTACAGTTAAGCTAAACAAACTGCCTCCCTGCTCCAGAGCCATACTTGCAGTATCACACAGACATGAGAATGGTATCAACCTTCTCATCTCACTCTTGGCAAGAAATCAAAGACGTGTATTTCACTCTATTTCTTTAATTGACTCTACCTGTAGCCTGATTTGTTTCTATGACTTTCAAAACACAGGTGTTAGATTGTTAAACCAGGTCAGTGAACCAGTTTTTATCTCCCCAGCTCATGCGAGTGATGACCTGCAACGCACGGATGGAGCAGAAGCTGAATACATGCCTGTGGGTGCAGAAGGTTCTCATCGGGTTGGTGCTGGTCCTCGTGGTGCTGAACCTCCTGTGTCTCCGCCTGCTGAGTGCTTCCCAGCAGCCCTCCTGACCTGCCGCGTCTGCCTCCCCGTCTGTCGACCACAGACACACGGACAGTTCCAGCTGGACCACAGTTGACTACCTGAGGGACTCGTCCTGAGCGCTCCCTCCCCACGTCTGCTGTGACGGAGTGGAGGGCTGACTTTAGGGACATGTGAGTCGTTGTGGAGCTACTGTATGAAGAAATTGTACTCAATTCAGGCACTTGAGATAATACAACAGAAACCCTTTTAATAATGTGACATCAAACCATTAATGCATTGTTTTGTTTTGTTTAAACCAATCATGGTTACATGAATGTGTATTTATTGCAAAAGACACAATATGTAGGAAGAATTAGTTATTTTTGTCATCATAATGTACATTTTTTTTTATAATATATAAATCTACAGAATATAAAATAAACAATTTTTGTCAACTTATCTTTTGTTGAACGTTTTTCTCCTCGTATAATCGGCTCATAGCGTCTAAAAAGAACATCTTCACACCGCCTTTGTCCTTCAATGTAGATGTTTCGCTCACTCGGTAGTCTTGTTTTGCACAAGTATTCACACCCTCTAATAAACCCTCATTAGTACAGCGGTGTCTAATTGAAAACATTGCAGTGTACGACCTTGCTAAACCTCTCCACACTCGGACCAAGGAGCCACTGGAGATCTCCGTCTCCACTATCTCTATTTGTTTTAATTACCCCGACACTGGCAAACTAAAAATACCAAAGCAATTACTGGCGAGTACAAGGACATTGCACAACCCACTTGTAGCTTATTGGGAAGAACTGATATCTATAACAAGATCCAGCTCTGAGCAATCAGGACGTGAGCCGCCGCACCAGGAACGATCACAATTGGGTTATTAGATGTGTGCGCATGAGGGTCGTCTGGCGTCAACATTTGCAGCTCGTTCACAGTGGGTGGCGGCTGCTCGCATGCGAGGGATGATTAGGGGGGGACTTGTGAAATAACGGGTAAACTAATCCAACGTTGATTACAAACACTGTTGGAACCGCAAGATGTTTATTCCCTGTAGATTGCGTCGCTCGCGCTGTAACTCCTTCTGTTTTAGTGGACACTCTTCATGTAGTTCTCGTAAAACCTCTGTTGATAGTGGTTTGTAGAAGGGATTGGTTTTAAGAGGGCGTGAGCGCTGGATGTAAACCTTGTGTTCTGTGTTTCACTTAAACTCTCACTAAGAAATGCATGTTTGCGCTATTTGGGTCCACCGAAAAAAGAAGGGGGGAAAAAAAGCATCGGGGTTAATGGTGTGTTCGCCTCCAGAGAATAAAAGTAAAAGCTTTGGTATCACACATAGGTGGGCTGATTCTAAGTGCATCGGAGTGCCACACGGTACCTGACTGAACCCAGGAAGGCGATCAGCTGCGCAGCACAGAGCCCAGCACAACACCGCTATCAGTGATGCCACGATGACTGGAGTGGAAAATGATTTGAGCGGTCATGTGACACTGATTACCAGACCCGACTCGTCTCACCTGATTGCCTATTTCTCAGTAATTGCTTCCAGTGGATACTGTACGTTTTTTTCCCCGGCTGCTTCAGAAGCTCCTCCGCGGTATTGATTTAACATTAAACGCCAGTTAAATCGAAACCCAGTTCAATGTGCACCTGCCCCGGAGCAGTCGGGCGATGATTACGTTCGCGTGGCAAATTGGGACATGATGCCTGGATGGAAAGTCGATGGCCGCTGCATTTAACAAGAACAGTGTTGAGCAGTTGCTTTTTGTCACCGTGGAGAGAATGTTGACGTTCTCTGTGAACTGCGGTACCACACGCTGCCCTTTTCATCATCTCTGTTAATGACCCATTTCACTCAATGCTCACGCTCATACAGCGGTGGTAAACCTTACTCGGCTCCCATCGTTTTGTAGTAACACAGAAAGGATATGGTCCCTGACCAGTAGGAGCATGCTCTATTGAGCAGGTGTATTCTCCATCTTCACTATGGTCCTCGCCATTCCCATCTCTCCTAAACCTGCGTTCCCTGTGTGGGCTCCGTCAGCCCCACTGATTGGCTGTATTCAAAGACAAACACACAGGCCAGAGGTCAGTGAGCCCTTGAAGAGTTTTGGGATGCTGACGGCTGACAGACTAAACGGCGCTTTGGACACGTTCCCAATGATGCCTTGCTCACACTCAATATTTATGCAAATTGTGTGGATTAAACAAATATTGAGAGAATCATGATGTGAAGATAGATGTGCTTTGCATTTCATGTCCCTGCTTCAGGCAGTAAATAAGGAAATGAAGACCTGGAAGTTACCCAGCACATCTCCAATACTAGATTTGGGCAAGGGGAAGAAGTAGTGCCCTAAAAACAACATTGTAGTTTTGGGTTTTCTATCATCTGAATTATTGGGAGTGAGAAGTTGTAAAGATTCGTGATTTGTCTCTGTTGCAGGGCCCTTTCTCCTCCTCGGGTTAATATGATAAAGAGGTCGGCACCACAAGAAAATTGGCTAATAAATACCTGATTCTTCACTTCGGCACTTCGAAAAGTGGAGCTTTGCAGATATTTATTATGTTGATGTAGGACTGTATGAAGCGGTTCTGAACTCAACTGATACATGAATTCATACAATGATACCTTTTTAATTTATGATGTGTTTTGTCTCTTTCTGAATGCATGTATTTTCATGTCATGTTTTTTTGGGGGTTTGCTTGATGTGCTGTGCATGCCTCGTTAGATTTTGAGGAAACGGCTGATATTTCACCGAATATTTTGCATAATATCCTAACATATCCTGTGTATAATCACAAACCCGAGAACATGTGATTGTTTGTTTATCCAGTGAGTGAAAATGAATGTCTTCAGCCAATATGCAGATACATTTATATATTCCGACTCTTTTTCAACGTAATCTGTAATCACACAGTGCAATGACATTAAAACATTGAAATAGCCATAACATATAGACTAAGCACAACTGGACAATTACAATTGTGTATATATATATATATATATATATATATATATATAATATCAGTGTTTAATAATGATTAATTTGTGATTTACAATTTACAGACATTTTAAATTAAATTAACTACAAGGTAGTTTCAAACCTCTGTTAGTTTGTGCGCTGGATGCTGACTCATAGTTGCTATCTACCCTAATTTCTCTGACTACAGTCATCATTATTACACTTAGCAGCCATCCAGCTACATATAACACGATAAAGTCGTTCCCGTTCAGCCTGAGGACGGCACCTACGATATCTGACATCTTTCATTTCAAATCATCAAGAAAGTGTGCCTCATTTTTGTTATTTAGTCATGATAATGCAGCACAATATATATATTATCATGTCATGGTCATCTAATCGCACTATTGATGTGTTCAGCTTCGACAATGTTTCCACCATCAGAGACCCTTTTGAAATGACTCAACTAGAGATTACCCTTTATTTACTATGTACCCTGCAAGTACCAACAACAATAAATGATTGTCTGCAGGGAAAACATCTACAAGATATGAACAATATTTCATGTAGGTCTGAAGGAAAAAAGAAAATCATCAAAAATGTAATCTTCAGTTTCAACCAACAAAAACTACAATATACTGTATGTGGAGGCCTCTGTAATCTAGAGAATAGTGTTTCAGTATGTTAAGCCTTGACATTAATGGCAGAACACTTAATAGACGGTTTGAGCCCACGTTCTCATGTTTTAATATGCATGTATTTTATGGTTTATGAATACTTAATGATACAAACTTGCTGTGTGTTTGTTAATAGAGATCTGTCACAAAGAGAGCAGAAGTTACCGGGAGCCTCGATGTGTAGATGTTGTGCAACTACACCCCCTACTGGCCTAGAAGTCAAATGATCAGAACATGATTCAGTGCAGGAGATCTCCCCCTGGGTCTGATTGGTAGAGAAGATACTGTTTCACTTCTGTAGGAAGGTGAAGGTCGTGAATCCCACCCAGTCTCTGCTTTCCCACAGTTTTCCTGATGTACAGCCGGCACAGCTGCATCAGAGGAGCCGCTCCTGGGCAGCCGTCCGGGTCGAGAAGCAGGAGCCATGACAGAAAGATGTTTGGATTATTAGCTGCTGTTCGAGGCATCGGCCTGCTTGTAAAGGCCACGGGGAACATCTCCACAGTGATGCTACTCGGTTAGTTTGGATTGAATACCTCCTGCTTGTCTCAACAGCCTCTCCGCCGGGCTGTTTGGAGGAGCGACGTCCAGCGGCTGTTTGCCCTCTGAGTTCTTGAGGCAGCGGTCGGCCCCGTGGTCCAGCAGGACCGACACCATCTCGGGGTTTGATAGGCTGGCAGCAATGTGCAGCGGCGAGTCGCCAGACACGCTGCTGTTCACACTGGCACCTAAAGGAGAGCAGAGACTGATGAAATATTTATTTTTCACAAGCACTGTGTTTGCCTATGATTTTGAGGTACTTTACTTTAGGATTTCCTTTTGATACCACTTAATACTTACATTTATCTGGTAGATTATGTTTTTTCATACAAAACATCTGATCAGCTAAATTCATAAAAGTAGCAATACTGCAATAAAGAAGTACTCCTTTTCAAGTATAAGACCTTCACTGAGTATGTCAAAAAGCATGGAAGTATTATTGGCAGTGTATTTAAAGTATTCCAAATATAAATACGATGGATATTATATTCTGATACATTAGTAAGTAGTATTTTATTTATTGGTCGAAGTGGAGCTCATTTTAACAGTTGTATATTCTTATGGGTTGTTTAATCTATACCAAATCATCATGTGTTATAAACTAGTGTTAAGTATGTAACATCTGTAAAGTAACCTATATCTAACTATAATATATAGCTGTCAAATAAATAAAGTACAGTAAAAGAGATATAGTTATTATTTTCCTCTGAATTATATTGAATTAGAAGTATAGAGTGGAGTACCTCCAACTTGTACTTCAGCGAATGTACTTAGTTACTTTCCTGTGCTTTTATAGTTTTAGCAGTTTTGCATGTAGTATCAAAAAGCTTAATACTAATGCTGCAACACATTATTGCATCAACAATAAAGATCTAATACTACAATATACTGTATATCCGATGTGAGGTCCCGGGACAGAGGTGTTATGTGTACAGATTGTAAAGCCCCTTCGATTTGTGATGTTGGGCTATATAAAATAAACTGAATTGAATTATATAATAATATAATATTTCAGGTACTTAAAGTACATTTTGCTGATAATATTTTTTGTCTTTTTACTTGAATACAATTTTGAAATGACTTTTACTTGTGACTTGAGTATTTTATGCATGAAGAAATATGTATTGTATTTGTTTGCCTCAAAGACAACTAGTATGTTATCCTTCAGAGTGACATCACTGTTACTAAGGTCAATCAGAGCCCAGAGAGAACAAAACATAATACATCTCCAATATTATTACACCTGATAGTCCCCTTTTCAACATAAAAGACGAACGCATTCATCAGAGAGGTTCAAAGTTCAATCTCAAGGCATTCTCACCAAGTTGAAGCAGTTTCCTCACAGAACTCAGATGCTGATGTGAGCAGGCGACGTGGAGAGGGAACCCGGACTGGGCGATAAACTGATCGACATTCGCACCGTGCTGAACGAGAGGCTGGATGCACTCTGAATGACCTGCACAGAGTTAACAGAATCATCACAGTGAGGAGTGATGTAATCTGAAGGACATGCTTTCAAATCTTCTCCTGCTTCCCAGGCAAGAATATGCAATCCTTTCCCTTTGTAGCTCAAAACAACAAAGATGTATTTCATACATTATACATTTCTCAGACCTTTTCTGATGTTTTGACACGCATTTTGTAGTGACTGACAAAGCGGCTTCAGCATAGATTATCCATGTATATGCAGTAGAGTGTGACCTCTGACCTTTGGCTGCAGCCCTGTGGATCGGGGAGCTGGTCTGGGTGGTCCCCAGGGGAGTTGCCCCGTGTTGAAGGAGCAGCGATACGCAGGTCACATGACCGTGGGCACACGCCTCTGACAGGGGAGTTTGTCCATCAACCGTTGAACTGTTGACCTGCCATGGGTAAGTATTATTTTTGAGACAATTCACCAGAAATTCTCTACACACATCTTTAAAAGTCTGAATAATAGACAAATCAGTCAAAAGAAATCTTATTTTTAGCAAGTGTCCGTAAAGTGATGATAATTTAAATGAGAAGCAGTCATGAAATGTTATGAACCTTTAATGTAGCAAAGATATTATATTTATGCTATCTGCTCTCAAACAGGCAATGTACTGTGGGGGTTTCACCATCAGACTTTGTATCTGCAGATGTGTGTTTGTTAATGTGTTAATGTGTTATTGTGCGTGCTTGTGTGTCTGTTGTGAGTTAATCTCTTACTGATGTGCACCAAAACAAAGTTAAGCCCAGCAATAATTGATATGGTTTCCTCTTAACTAGACGAGAGCAGGATTTAGGAGTTGGTTTCAAAGAAAGACACAAAACATATCGTCTTAATTTGGGATCACCTTGACTTTAGTTATATCTACATTTGGGACAGTGAGGCCTTACTGACATTTGCCCCATTTTCCACGAGAAGCTTGGCACAAGCCACGTGGCCTTGTAAACATGCTCCATGGAGGGGAGAGACCTGATCCAGAGTGTTCAGATTAACGCATGTACCCTGTGAACAATGCACAACGCATGTGGATTCAATGAAACATGTGTAGGAGATGCACGTTTGAAGTTTTGCTCCAATATTCACAACAAAATGACATAATAAGACCATCATGTTCTCAATATGATCATTATGGTTATTCTCAAGCAGCAAAACGTTTTCTAAATGGATCAATTGCATGTTATGATGATTCGTGCAGTATAATGTAACTACAAAGTCTCATTAATAAGCATTACCTGAGCAATGAGTCTCTGCAGATTGAGCACACGTCCATTAAAGGCAGCTTCGTGAATTGGGGACCAGTCTGATTCAAAATCTAAGTGTAGTCGTGACATAAAATACACGAATGTGCATTAAAATGGTGTGTTAAAGCATTATGTTGAAAGCAGTAAATACACTCCAGCTGCAGCGTCAGCATATGCTGCCTGGAGCTACTCACCACTCATCAAAGGGTTTGAGAAAAAAACTGCAGTTCCACTTTGACATGTAGTGTCTCGGGCAGTCTCTCTGTGTCCGGCAGACATACTTCACAGTGCCGTCCAAAAGCTGTCTTATGGCCGGGTTGTTTTGCCTCACAGGTTTTTGCAACAGAGGTTGAACTGTGTTGCGCCACCCGAAGTCCAAAGACATTTTGTCCTCATCTGTTTTCAGTGTTTTTGTGGCTGGTCTTGGCTGCTGTGATGTCATTTCCTCTTTGACAAAGTATTTGCCTGCAGGAAACAGGCTGGTTGCATGAAGCGGTTGGGTCTCAACCAATGAAGGTGCAGAGGGGAGTGGGGCCTGTCGAGCAGGTCTGTAATCTGAGTGTAAATTGCCACACCCATTCTCTCCAGCAGGAGGTGGGCGGCGTCCCGTTGGTTGAAGATGAGTGAAGGGGAAATTAATCAATCTGCATGCTCCACAGTAAAGCATTATGTATTATTGGTTTAAAGAATGTGACTGTAATGAGTTCCCACATTAAAGCTATGCAATCTGCTTATAGTCCTTCCCGTTGTGTCTGATTTAATAACTCAGCAGTATATTTTCCACTGATAAAACCTTTTTTATAGGTGATTCTTCAATGTTATGGCCTTGGCTAGATGTTCATGGAAAACTGCTAATTTATCAAACATTTTTAAAAAGTAGTTGCTTTACTTTAGATTGTTTTTGTTATGTGCCGTAGCTATGAAGCTGCCACAGCACAGATGTCACATTTTTATTTATTTCCACACATTTAAAGTCCCCCACCAGTCCAGAATGTGTTTACTTATTGTTACTTGACTCGGATGTTTGATCTTCACTGTGGAAATGTTTGTGCAGAGCTTGACACCAGAAGGCCATTTTCACATTCATCTGCTGAAGGGGGAGGTTTTGCTCTTCTTAAAATCTGAGTTTGATTCTGATGATTTTATGGCATCACTACTTGTGTCTAGCAGTTTTTGAAACACAAATAGTTTGCCTATTCGCAGGTTCTGGATTTCAAAAGAGGACGAACAAGTAAAGATTTTCAAATGTATTCATTAAAGTACTTTTATAGTGGTGTATCAAGTATGTATCCAACATATCCAACAAATTATTATTAAAAGCAAAGTTATTTGATCTGTCTTAGAACATGTCTGGAGGGGATGTTTAAGTATGTTAAACATCCCCTACTTTGTATCCCTACTTTGGTTCCTTCATTTAATTCTGAGTTATTATAGTTTTAATTGTGATGCTCATGTAATGGGTCATCCGTTATCTAATTCAAGAGAAATGTTATAAAAACCAGGAAATCCATTTGTTTTTCAGACTTAAAAGCCTGATAATTAGACATAACCTTCCTTAAATGCAAGAGGAAGGGTTCATCTCCCACATTAACAAGAATCTGCTCGTTGTCCTTGAGTAAAACACTGACTCCCTCTAGCTCTGGTGATGAGCTAATCTGACCTCTGACCTCCCTTACAGAGTTCAATTAAGCTCCCACGCAACTTCTGAAAATAAAATAAATCCAAATTCTAACCTCTGTGTTATGAGTATGTGTTAATATTTAATTGATTCAGGCTGGAGGCAGCGCTTCATGTTCTATAAATACAATACAACAATGTGTATGGTGTAATGGTTGTAGCTCAATCTTTCCACAGGCAGCAATTCCCAAATGTACGGCAGCAATATCTGTTGTGCTTTGGGAGCCACGATCACATTCTGCGCTGACCAGCAGAGGGCAGCAACAGAGTGCAGACGTGTGTCGATGCTCACTGTGTTCCTCGGGGAGTTGTTAATCCCTGGCAGCAGGCTGCAAGCTTGCCATACAATTGACTTTGTGCCTCGTCAGAGAAGGTGCATATGGATCCGAATGCCATTGTATGAACTCAATGAATGCCCTCTCTGTAGTACTGGATAATGAAAGCCCTTGATGCTTTGAGTCCCAAATAAATCTGCCTCAAATGTCCTCCAGTTTACTCAGATCTCTGTCCAAGCAAGCAGCTCCAGCCGCTGCCATGACCTCTGCCATGACCTCTGCCATGACCTCTGCCGTGACCTCTGCCTCGACGTGGTGGACGTCTGCTGCATACACAGGGACATGATATCATGTTTAGATTATTTAAATCTGGTCTCAGACAACCTTTGCAAAGAAAAAGCACACTAAATGTTATCCTTGTCATCATGAATCTGAGGATGGGACTAATTTCTGCACAATGCATTTTTTTTTTCAAAGTCTTTGTTGTTCATTGTTCAGTCATTTACATGATTGCCACAGAGAGAAAATAGCACATTGTTTATGCTGCTGTTCTGAAAGCCACGAGCCATTTTTCGTCATTAAAATTTGATTTTGTGTTCATGTGCAAATCAGTCACTTTAAAAGATTGATGAAACAACGTAGTTTGCATGCTCTCTGGATTACAATTTAAAGTCAGTCTTTTACATCTGCATGTGCACATTTATTAATGCATAACCCTGGATCGTCTGTGCTGCATGTGAATAACTATTCAGAAGTCTGTTTCTCTCATCACAAAAACATGACCCACAAATAGCAGAAGTGATTAGCCTGCGTTATCATCAGTATGGTGTCCCAGATTACAACCACACCGTGACGCTAAAGGAATGGATGGGTGGCCTTTTATATGGGCTACCCATTCAGAATCTAAACAACAGATATTGTATGATTTGTATTGATAACTTGACTCATTCTTTGAGTGTTTAACATGTTTTGTCTCTATACTGTATTTGTGAGGTTTATATTAAGGCGCTTTGTGTGTAATTTATTGATTGAGTGTTGCTATAAGAAAATAGTATACAATGTCTATATTTACGGAATATTATATGATTATTAAATATCAAAAGTTGTTCTATTGATTTCCAATGTTCCGCAGCGCTTTTTGGGGGTAGAATAATGTATATAACAAATACATAAATACAAATATTAAAGTGTATATTCATCAGGGATACAGAACAGGCCAAGTACAGCAAAATACTGCACATGAATGAACTACTAAAACACAAACAGTAGCCGACTGAACTCATACCTGAGCCCTAAATCACACAACAGTCCATTGTGGGTTCAATTGTATTGTGGCCCAGTTAAGCTACAACTGCAGGGATTAAATGGAAGCACATGATGATTCAACCCCGTGATGTCTCAGTCGTCTCATACGCTCAACCATTTCCTCTCCTTTAGTGTGTGTCTTTTTTCTTCTTTCTCCTGACACGGCCCCTCGTCCACTTCCCTCTCTGCCTCCGTAACTTTCTCCCCGGTGCGTCATGGCTTCCCCGCGGCTGGAGACCTTCTGCTGCCCGAACAGAGACGCGGCGACCGAGTTCGTGGTGACCTTCCAGCCCGTCCTGTTCGGGGCGTTGGGTCTGGGGAGCGCGGGGCTCAGTCTCCTTTTCGCTGTTTTACAAATTCTGCCCAAACGCAAAGGATACAGAAGACTGGGCCAGTACCCGCTGCCGAGGCCCGCGTCCTCCTCGCGGATATTGTTCATCATCAGTATATGTGACATACTGGGATGCACAGGTAAAGAACTAACTGCTGCTACAGGCCCACTTTTCTTTCTTTATCACAGCTGAGGGAAAGTTTTTTAACAGCGTGGAGTTGCTTGCTGGATTTAATTACGCACA
Organism: Myoxocephalus aenaeus; assembly: GCA_038501785.1. Lineage (NCBI taxonomy): Eukaryota > Metazoa > Chordata > Actinopteri > Perciformes > Cottidae > Myoxocephalus > Myoxocephalus aenaeus. The sequence goes on from JBAMJR010000154.1 coordinate 2,146,396, forward strand.
CAAATATGTTGTTTTTAACCCTTTTGGTGCTCTATATTTGCCTGTCTGGTCTGGTTTGTTCAAACAGGGGAAACATCAAACACAATATTTGTACAGCTCTCGAAAACGTGATTTGTCGGCCAAAAAATAAAGAAAGGAAAAAAAAAGGTGATTTTATTTTGGGTTTAAATCAATCCTACATGAGTTTGGGTTAATATTACAGGTTGTTAGATTGCCCCCCTCTTTTTTTTGTATGGGAAACTTAAAGTATAAACTGTAAAACACAATTAAAATAAAACTCTCAGCAAGAACCCTGAACCATTCTGTACATAATAATAGAATGTAAGATGTTTAGTTCTGAAGCCGCTTACCCAAAAGAATGAATCATGAGCCTCTCATGTGAGTCATGGATGACTCCTGACCACTGCGAAGCCTTTTTTTCTTTTCTTCTTCTGTTGATCTGAATGCATCATTGTTCTTAAAGCAAGCAATAGTTACACATTTAATAGGACACAAAAGGCTGCAGATTAGTTTCAGATTGTTGAACTACATCAGAACCAATGTGACACTTGAGCTGCTCATTCATCACGTTGCCTCTGCTGCCTGGAGGAAGAGGAGGCAGATGAAGTCATGTATCACTGTGTGGTTAGTGCCCAGCGAGATTCATCCTCCGTTGCAAACTAACAGCTTGAAGCACACCCCTGACGCAATTTAAAAACAAATACAAATGCACAACAGCATGTAGTCTGTATCACATTAAGTTTCTGGGAGAGCTCCCGTTTTCCCACCCCACAGTGAAGAGTCTCATGTAGGAAATGGAAACACCCTTATAAAACACACCTGGAGGTAGTTCATATTTCCATGACATAAATCAGCTATTAAAAGGACTCCCATGACTGACTGTAGTTAATTAACACACTTAATAATACAGAATGAAATGATGCTTAAATGTTAATTGCAACCAGACTGTTTATTTTTTTGCTCTCCTTTGAGTTTGCATTGGTTCCTTTTCCCGGTGAAGCAGGATCTGTCTGTGTTGCAGTTCACAATGAGAGATCACGTGTGGGTTTCCTCCTCCAGGTATCATCGTCAGGTCCTCGGTCTGGCTGGGCCTGCCGAACATCATGGAGCGCGTCTCAGTGGCCAACAGCACTGACGCCTGGCCCGAAGTCTTCTGTGTTGGCAGTGCAGTATGTATGATGCTCTTTGACAAAGCTTCACAGTTCACTTCAGCCTTTATTCGGGTAAATGCACCACATGGCTTTATGCTCGACAGATGACGCGACAGGGACTATATAGCGGAAAATCCAACACATTACACCGTTAATCATACATGATCCTGCAAAATGCCACGCATGCTCAACGACAGCCGACTGTTGAGTCTTTCCAAACTGTCAAGTTACAGATCACAGTGCAGGCGAGGCACAATTACTCATTCTTATTATTAGAATTATCATCTGACCCATCGAGTAAGTGTATTGTCTCTCATTTATGTGTTACAGATGTGGATCCAGTTGTTTTTCAGTGCTTCTTTTTGGTGGACCTTTTGCTATGCTGTCGACGTCTTCCTGGTTGTGAAAACATCTGCAGGAATCAGGTGAGCTGAGCCTCACCTCCCGTCTACAACACTCATTATCACCTCAACATCTCCTCCTATAGACGAGACGCTTCTCGCTGATCTGAGAATGTGTTATTCACAACCAGCCGAATGTGTAAAACCTCTTCCTCTCACGTATGTTCACGTTGTGCAATAGATGTAATGCTTCTCCTCACATGAATCCATTTGAGAACTCCCTGAAACTGGTTTGGATTTCGTTGTAGAGAAGGCATTTACTGCAGGTGCAATAAGGCCAATTTTTTTGGACACACTTTTTGTGTTTCAACTGACTAACATAACCTTTACTTCCTGCACAGAAAAAGAGAAAAATCAAACCTCAAGATAAAGAGCTGCAGCATGTGTTGTGAGCTCAGTCTCATGACTGGTTTCTTTCCCCATCAGCACCATTATCCTCTACCACATGATTACATGGGGCCTGGCTGTGCTGTTGTGTGTCGAAGGAGTGGCCATGCTCTACTACCCATCAATCTCTGAGTAAGACACTCTGTTGTTCATTCGGCTGCACCGCCGAGCACCTTTCATCATTCATGACACTGTCTTTTCTCCTACAAGAGCCTGAGACTATCAGCGAGGGCTGTGTTCAGCTGCTCCGAGTCCCGATACTGATTTCAATATGTTGTTGCGTGTTTTGTGCAGCTGCGAGCAAGGTCTCCAGCACGCTATCCCACACTATCTCACCACGTACGCACCAATGCTGCTCGTCCTGGTAGCCAATCCTGTCTTCTTCAATCGGACCATATCTGCAGGTCAGTTCTCTGCCCTCAAATCTCTCGATGTCAAACGCTCTCTCGCGCATGCTCATGGGCCTAACCGTCCACCTCTCTTGTCCTTCCAATCTAGTGACATCTTTGCTCAAAGGACGACAAGGAATCTACACAGAAAATGAGAGGCGGCTGGCCAATGAGATCAAAATACGCTTCTTTAAAATAATGCTGGTGTTCTGTATTTGGTAGGTTACCGTTCTTTATCAAAGGCATTAACATAAAGGAGTAGGACATTTCGAGGACTACTTTATTTGAGAAATTAGAAGATCGTGGCTACATGTTTGCTGTTTAGACATGAGGGTGGTGTCAGTCAGCAGCCGTAGCGAGTTAGCTAACCTCAGCGTATAGACTGGAAACAAGGTGACAGTAAGCCTGGCTCTCTTCAAAGGTAATGAATCCACAAACCAGAACCACCGAAGCTCAATTAAAGTGTTATATCTTGTTTTGTTTAATCCATACAAAAACCTCGGAGTAAAAGCAACGTGCTGTTGTTTCACGGTGGTTATGCGCCAGACTCTCTTGGCCACTCACAGTAAACTCCTTGGGTCTTAGTTTGCTGCCTGGCAACCTGACAACGACAAAAAGTCTCCAGGAAGTTACTGCTTCTAGCCAAGAAATATTATGCGCCGCATAACACCCTGTAAAACCACAACATGTTGTTTTTGTTTGTTCATAAGCATAGTTCCCAACATGTTGCACTACTTCTTTACAGGGCCATATGAATCTTATTATAAGTTGTATATTTTGTATTATTATTATTTGGTTGAATATCAATTACATTATGAAGTGAATTAACATTCTTTAATTGATGATCTTTAAAGTGTGAACTAATCACATAAAGTAATTTGTTAATGGAGAGCAACAGAAATCCATGATGCGTCCTGCATTAATTCATGCATTACCGCAGCATGAGATAATGCTGTATTTCAGGATTACTTATATGATTTCTACGCTTATAATAAAGTGTTACCGAGATAATCTAGTGTGACTAGCGGTGTGGCTCTAACAAGGTAGATTTATGAAACTCATACGTGGCAGTCCACAGAATATTCAGAGCTGGATATGCATATTCATTTGATGAAAATAACGATGTTGCGGTTTTTATTCCGTCAAATTTAAAAAGTCTTATTTAGAGAGACTTGTTCAAATCTAATGAGGCATGTTGCTGTTTCAGCTGGGTTCCCAACATCATCAACGAGAGCCTCCTCTTCTACCTGGAGATGCAGACAGACATCAACGATAACGGTTTCAGGAATATCAGAAACGCAGCCCTCATCACATGGTTTATCATGGTGGGTTAAAAAAACACACACAGAACACTAGTTTTAGCAAAGTCTAACACCTTGAATTATCCTACATGTTGACTCCTTCAGGGAATCCTGAACCCCATGCAAGCTTTCCTCAACACGCTTGCCTTTCACGGCTGGACCGGCTTCGATGTTGACTTCAGGTTGCAGCGGAGGAGGGAGCTGGCCTGGGACTCAGTTTCTACTTCAGTGCCAAACACAGCAGGTAATAATCCCTTGGTGGGAACTACTCTGCTCTACCAGAGTCATGTCCAGGAGGCCAAAAAGAGCAACGGACAGCACCACTCCGACGCCATCAGCGTTCTCTCAGAAGGTAATTGGGCTTTAAGTGGCAGTAACAACTCACCTGTATATCAGGGTTGGTGAGGCTGTACAGCATTAGCATGGTGCATGGTGCATGGTGTCTCCGTATGGCTGGACTGCCTCCTCTTCTTTTGGATGACATCATTATAGCATGATATCATCGACTGAAGAATCTACCCCAACTGTTTGAAGTTTATTTTTTTTATTTTTTCTAATGCCGGTTTCGTTTTCATCATGGTGATTACATTAACTTCTTAATGTCAGTGGCAAAGCTCAGGAGACATTGACCAGGATAAAGTTAAAGCTCTTTTTTAAATATTAAAATTACTTTCCAGCTGGATACAATAATGAAGCATGAAGACCATGAAGTATTGTCAGTTTTGATCCATATGTACTCAATAGTGCAGTAGCGTGGAATTGCACGTTACGCATTTTAAAAAACAGAAATGTTGTTACGTTTGTTAATCCACCGTGTCAGGCCATGTTTTGGTTTTTCTACTGTATAACCTCATGATGGTAGCAAATTCGGACTTGTTCAGGGTGCTGCAATTGTGCCAAGTCATCACATAGAGTTTGATGTGTCATTATTGATAATAATTAGATGATATGCAGAGAGCAAGTGGCAAAGTTGTTGAACATTTAGATGAAGCGGGTAAAATAAATCAGTTGCCGGAGTATTGGAGACACCTAACTAATGCAGCCATGTAATACCTCCTCATGAAGGTTTCCGTTTTCAGTGTTTGTTGAAACTATTAGAACTTTTTAGTCATTTTGGAAGCTGAAGTTTGTTGTGTTTTGTATTATACTGAGAGGTGTTTTGAATGTTGAGTTTGCCCTTATTGATATAATTATGGGCAACACCTAACAGTATGACCTCAGTGGAGGATTTATTGCAGGACTGTTGTATTAGACCGCTTTAGGTTTGGCTAGGTGTATCTAATGAACTGGCAACTGAGGTAAGATTGAACACTGATGTGCATTTTCTGAGTAAAAATGTCAATATTTATGAACTCATTCTAGTAACACTGAGTGATGACAGGCCATTTCCACAGAGGACATTTTGACATGTGACAGCAGGAAACGCACAGGTGTAAACAGTTAAACTAATGATGGCCGGGGTCCATAAAGCTGCTTTAAAATACCAGGCGGTGGCTCACTGTCACAGTTTACAACCCAGACATTGTTAAAGATATTAGTAGTAGTGATGTGTCCTTTCGTGTCGAGGCTTCGATGCGCGTGTCGAGTAATCCAGGTAGATTTTGGTGAAGCGCGTATCGAGGCTCGTGTCGATGACGTATGTGGTGACGTTCGAAGCCTCGCGAGCCGGCCGTACCACGTGACTGATTCAGAAAATGGTTCGTGGGTTCGTGGGTGCGATTTGAAATAAGGGGCAGCGAAACTCAATGGATTTCCCCCTTCCTCTCTGTACCCCAGCGTCATCTGTGCCTGTGAAAGGGTATTTTATAAAGCAGGCAAAATAGTCTCAAAAAGCCCAGCACTGTGGAAAAGTTCTTATTTAAAAAAAAAAAAAAATTAGACACATCAACATGGACTAGCGGAGCCGAGGCTCGAAACACCGATCCTCTGACTGAAAGACGGGTAATCTAACCACTGACCCACAGTCACATCACAACTTTTTTTCCAATTTGTTTCCACCTTTGATTTTGACCCCGCCATTATATCATAAAGATAGACACAAGTTTTACATGTATGTCCACTTGGTGGCGCAGTGGAGCAAATGAAGCCCCATGAAGCTTCGGCCCATGACCGAACCAATTGGATGGAAAGCTTCAATGCTTCAGGAAGCTTCATCTCGCCATCACTAATTAGTAGCACCTGCACTGTTCCTACTATGATGTGAAAATATCTGCTGTGACAAAAAGCCTGTTACGGTATTATTAAATGCATTTTGGGATGATTTTGTAAAGCATTTTATACAATTTTGTTTGTGCACAATGTGGATCACATGTACTAAGGCTATTCACTGTTTTGTGTCACCATTCAGTGTCTTTAGAAATAAAGTGGATTTTTTAAAAAAGGATTTATTTTTGTTTTTCATTCATTTATATAACCTTCAAAAGTCAGAGTAGATTAAAACAATATTTAAAAAAAACATATGGCAAAATTCTAAAATGCAGTATATTAAAAAAAAATATTCACATTAAAAGACTGCATTTGCAAATAATTCCCAAAGTACATTTGTGAATCAATGCATATTCACATTGGTGAAGGAGGGGTGTATACATGCAAGATCAATATCTCAATAGAAAAGCAGTTTAAACTGAAGGTGTCATGTGCAGGAACACCCAGTAATCTATCCTATTTTGTCTTGCTAGGTTCAGAGTCTAGTACAGTTGAAATCCACATTTCCAGCGATCTTCGAGACTATGAGGATGTAGACGCTGATGAAGAATCCTTGGAGAACTCTGTAAGGCATTAGCCGGGTGATCAACAAGCCGCCTCCCTCTACTCTCCTGTCTGACAGTTTTATTTTGTTCATCTACCTTTGTTTTAGATTGTGTCCTTTTAGCTGCCATTATCCCATTGAGATTTCCCCCAGATATTAACTAGTCATGAGATTTCATTAGTTGCAGGTCTAATTCTTTATTCTAAGCCTTTTATTCCTCTCTGAACAGTTTTAATCTGTCTGCAGTAGTGTAGTGTAACATTACAGACCCATTTACTGTCCAGCAGCTGAACAGTTCCAACGCTACTTCACTGTCTCTTGTAGCAGTCAGTCATCAGAACAAACTTGCATTATTAACTTGACTTTTAATGCCTTATGTGCTTGAAGGAAAAAATATCCTGGCAATTAAATGTGCACTGGTTTTGTGATGTGCACTCTTGTCATTAAGCTCTCAAAGCACAACAGGATGTAATAAGCTAAATATACTTTTTTTTTTTTTTTTTTAAACAAAGTTACTGTTTTCCCAGTTTTCCCACTTTGTATTTTTGCACACATTTTATACTGTATTACATTTCAAAAGGTATTTGTTAAGGTTTTGTCGGTGAAACTTTCTTAATGTTTTTAAGTTGTTGCAGACGAATAAAACACAGAATTAAAGACACAGGCTCCGTGGTTTCTGATATCAAAATAGAGTGATTTATTTGAGACACTGAATGACTTCAACGTTTTGTCATGGAAACGGGTGACTGCACCCTGGACCAGGTGCAAGCGCGATAGGAGCCGTCAGCACTTATTCCATACCGGGCTCCTTAGCATGCCAAGAATGGCCACCAACACACAGCCCAATTCTCAGTCTGACACAGACAATAATGGCTCTCAGCAAATGAAAAAGTCAGAAAACGATGAATCACCCAATAACATCCAATTGTGACGTTAAAAAAAAAAAGGAGAAAAATTAAACATTGGCCCTTCAACTTTTAGCAAGATTTTAACATTTGCTGTTCCCACCATTATAAAAACTGCACTTCACATTGCTCTAGCAGACGTTGAATGAAAGGGACCAGAAAAGAAGAAAAAAAAAAAAGGCAAATCTAAATGGTGGCACTGTCATTTGAAGATTCTGTCTTTTCCATGAGATCCCACTCAGCAGATGGAGCCACACCTAGTGCACACCTATGAAGCTATGAATGCATTTTAAACAGCAATAACAAGACCAATCATAGCTCTTTTTTTGTATATATATATTTTTTTTGCAACAGTAGGACTTTTGCTTGACCTCCACCTTCTGGTTAAAATGTGCTCTGAGCTGTAGATTGTTCAGAGGAAAGTGCCAAAGAGAAACCATGGTCATGCCATTTGAAGCTGTAGTTGTGTTCCTGCTCAGGTATGCGTGATGCTCCTAACATTGATCCTGTGACGTCCTGTTCCACGTACAATACAAAGATAAAGCCCAAACCACACAGGAGACTGCGATGACTTATCTCCCATATTGTTGACCAGATAATTCCCTGAATGCCAAGGCACACTTTCCTTCCATGGCGTCAAGGATCAATAGTGAAAAGTAAAGCTGCTTAACAAAAAGCAATTTGTGACTCATTGAAAAACAAAAACAATCCGATGCATTGGATATGATTGGCCCAGTTGAACAGACTGTTAAAAGAAGCTGATGACACATGCACTTCATTTAAAAAGAGGTCTCGTCACTTATTATCAGCAAAGATGTGACAGCTCTAGCCATTAATGAGCCCCTACCGAATGGCAATAAAGTGTACTGTATATAAACATATATACACAGTATATAAGTCTGTGTATTAATCTAATTTACATATCTTTACATTCTGAAATTTACATCCAAAAAAGGGAGAAAATTCTCTTTGTAAACCACACTTTTCACATCTTGTCCACAAAATGACATTTTCTAATCTCGAGTGAATTGAACGGGTCATTTTAGGAGGTTAGGACTGTTTCTTGGCAGGTTTTCCTTTTGTTGACCTGATGTTAAACGTGAGCTAAGAACTACCTTGCAGCGGCACATTCAATTTTGATTTTCAAAAGTCCATCTGTGGAAAAAAACAAAGCAAGAAGTACTCTTGAAACAATCTATTCTCCACTGGGAAGAAGTTAAGCACCCTGTCATCGTACGATACCAGTGCTTCAGTATTGATGTTACTTTTATCACATCCCACCATAGTTCAGTTGGACATGAGGTAACATTTTGCTGCGAGGAATTCTAAAACCACAACCTTTCTTTCATAATTTGCGCCCTCTTATAGCCAAACACGTGTCTCATTAACACTTTTCTCTTTATATAAAACTCATCTTTGTGTTTCCACCCTTACAACCCGATAACAGCTGGACCAGTGGCCCGGAGGGATCGCAGCACTTTCTCATTAGAAACCTTTAAAACGCGGATGCACCCAGGGAGTTGGATTCAGTCCAGTCTTGGGGATCTCTTAACCGGCTTCCATTATGCTTCCAATAGGCGTATCATAAAACACTCATCAACAAACTGTAAGGTGCACGGAAGTCCTCAGAGGCTGCTGCAGTCATCTGGTTGTACTCCTGTGATGTGTTTTGTTTCGCTCCACTTTACAGCTCTCCTTGAGCAATTAGAGTGGGTTTGCTGATGTCAGAAAAAGGCAATTTGCTGCACATTCCAGGACTCATCATCAAAGTCTCAAGTCGGCTATTTTCGGAGATCAAGAACACATACCTAGAAGGTAAAGAAATAGGTAGCATTACTAATACATTATTTATTTATTTTTCAAAGTACCAGTAATGAGTTCTTTCAGCAAATATTATTTCAAAGTAGCAAACCAAATGGTAAAGCCAGAAAGGAGCAACAAATCGTTGTACATCACTCCATCAAAATGGCCATTGCTTACCGAGCCGTCTGACGCGCTGGCACCAACTTTGTCCCCAGTGCTGTTCCAGCACACCTCGAAAATACCACCAGTGCCCCTGTAGCTGTGCACCAAGGCTCCAGTCTGACACGAGAGTGCAGAGAAATTAATGAAAAACTCTGACAGCAATCACAGTGACTCTTATCTGCTGTTTGGAACGGTGTAAATCAGACACTTACCATGGTGTTCCAGATGTGGACACATTTATCAAAGGAGCCGCTCGCCAGGTGCTGGCCGTCGGGGCTGAAGGCCACACTGTAGACGGGTTCCTGGTGCTTGGTCAGCGTGTGAATGCAAACCCCTCGCTCGACATCCCACAGTCGAACTGTCGAGTCGAAAGAGGCGCTGTGGGTGTGGAGGAGACAGATACGATTGATCAGATGGAGCAGCCCCAATGATTCCTAAAAGTGATCCGTCTTGATTTTTTTTTTAAAGATGCCTTTAAAAAGTGGTCATTATTTATAGATTCATAATGCAGTGGCTGAACCCCAAAAGCTCATAAACCAAAACAATAACACATTTTAAGCTACAGATCGTTATTTATTTTTGTTAGCGTCAGAACACCTTGTCCTAAACAATAAACAACACGAACATGTCAATTGCCCATCTTGGAAACATCATTAATTACTTCTCCTTTAAGGAGAAAAACTACACAAAAAGTGTGTGAAGAGTGTCAAAAGTGACAAACTGTGAGCATCTGTGACCCTAAAACTGAGAAGCTGTTGAAAACAAAATGATAAAAAAAAAGGAGGCTGATTTTAATTAACACGTCTTCTTCACCAAGGTATAAATAGGCAGGATTAATCTCCTATGGGTGCCCTTGGTAACAAATGAGTGAACTTGGAAGGATATTATGCAGGGAGCAAAATTGAAATAAATTAAAAATGTATTGCACATACTGTTCAATGGTGGCATTTACTTAAGATCATGAAGTTCTGGCCAAGCAGTAGCAATGATGGCAGTTTCATTTCTAATGTGAATTACAGGCAGGTATACCGAGTTGTCAGTTAGGGCTGTAAATTCTTGTGGTATCTGAACTAGAACATATGCACATCTGGGTCAGGGTGGAGGGCTTTGGGCCACTGACAACAACTAGCACTAGGATTTTGTATTAAACTCAATTTCTTCTGAATGCCAGGTTATGACAAGCGTCTCACACACAAACACTCACAATATACACGCTTTGTTCCGCACACTACCTTGGACTTTCCTTCCCAAAACTGAGCAACGTGGGTGGTTGCCCTGTACGGTACTAAATGTGAGGTATGTGCGAGAGACTTCCCACCTGGCGAGCATGATGTTGGAGTTGGGGTTGCCCGTGCCGGGGCCTGTGGGGCTCCACTTGATAGTGTAGATCTCTTTACTATGAGCCTGGAGGTCGTGGACACAGGACTCCTGCTTCATACTCCAAATCTGTGTTCAAGGGGTGCAGCAACAGCAAAGTTTGACTGAATACAAATAACCACTCAGTCTTTGGAGCTTGAAGACAACACACCTGAGGGCTAGTCTTACCTTTAAGGTCATGTCATCTGAGCAGGAGGCCAGCAGCATACCTGACGGATCCCACTTAATGGCGTTAACTTCATTCTGCAAAACACAAAACTCGTTAGCAGGGCTGTCGAGGGAGGGAGGAGCACAGTGCAAGGCCATAAGAGCAACATGGAAAAAGCTGTTCACCGTGTGGCCCTGGAAGGTCTTGAGGGGCCGGTCGCTGCCAAGGCGACATACGTGAATGCACATGTCCGTGCTGCAGGAGGCAAAGGTGGTGTTGTTCTGCCAGTCGACATCCAGTGCTGGGGCTGTGGAATATTTGTTTGCACCGCATTCATTAAGCGCTCAGAGGTTTATGAGCCAAGAATACGACCACAACTGAGCAGGAAAAATGTTATGTCCTATTTAATATCTGCAATGATACGCATTTATTGTTATGGTGAAAAAATTATTGTGAACTCTCTTTACCCGAGTGAAAAGGGAACTGCTGCTTGGCTTCTCCTGTGTGCGCGTCCCAAATGATTGTCGTCTGGAAAATAGAATTGACTATTTCAAACGACGAATGCAACATTTCTGAATGCATCATTTTGAAGAATAAAGATGGGTTCTTTAAAATGTACTCAAATGTACCTACCAAACCAAATAGGTAGGTAGGGTAAAAAAAAATGTCACATTCATCATCTTTGGTGTGTGCGAATTTGTAAGATACATTTATTTCATCTGCCTGTTGATGAAGCTATAGTTTCAAAGAATCATCTATATAATAAGTTTATCTACAGTTCATATCACTGTAGCACAAATTAATGTAAATACCTTGTAACCAAATACCTCATTGTTACATGGTACAATGAATGTGTGAAATATTTAACAACATGTAAGATATATCAAATAATTGCAGGGTCTGTATCTTGAGTTCATACTGTATGGAATAATTACTGATAACAGTGCAGTTTGCACTGTAGTTTATGGACACCAGAACAATTTGTTTTAAAAGGTTACAGATTTACACTTTGGCTCAAGCCCCAACACTCGTAAAGAAAGGAGAAAAAAAATAAAAAAAACACATGGGGATCTTATTATTGCAAGACACAAATCAATGCTTGGGGATCATTATGCAATACCTTATCTACACCAGCACTGAGAATAGAGTTCCCCTTCTTGTTCCACTTGAGTGCAAATATGGGCCCTTTGTGCTGTCCCAAGGTGCTTGCCAGATTCCCTAATGGATAAGAGCCATATCCATTTCTTTTAGAAATGATCCTTCAAAAAATTGTCACAGAAGTTGCATTATTCACAATCACAATGTCATAAACCTAGTGACCGAGGAAACAACACCATGCTGGAATGATGGAGGACATACCATCCTTTGTCCATATCCTGGCGAACCCATCATACGAGCCCGTTGCCAGCAGAGTCCCTTCGCTCTGTCGGAGGGAAAGATATCAGAATTGTTACTCGGCTGTCTTCAGCTCCACAGTCCGTTTACCACAAGGTAAACGCAGAAGAGGAACGATGTGGACGGATGATCAGGAACCTACATTCCAGTCTAGTGAGGTGACGTCTTTGTTGCTGGGGACATCCTGGCCACCTTCTCGGATACAGTGGCGCAGCACCAGCTGGGTGGAGTTGGAGTTGTTATTCTCGTTCAGGTTCCATATCCTGGCGGTGGAGTCTCCCGAGCTGAACAGAACACCAACGCAGCAGGGGGCGGGTTAAAGGATTGTTGGAATATAAGCTGTCAGCAATGGATCTTATGAGGTCATATATATCTGACAAAAAAAAGGGCCAATGTGTGCATACAATAAAGTATGACTCATCCAGCCCACATTAAGATCCGTTTCAGCAGACAGGGACTCACCCTGAGGCCAGCAGATCGCTGACAGGGTTCCAGGCACAGATGAACACTTCAGATTCATGGCCTCGGAGCACTGTGGCTTTACTGGATGGTATCTCCACATCCAGATCCATCTCCATGGGCTCACTGTGGTTATCTGAGAAGAGACGGCATACACACACACACACACACACACACACACACACACACAGAGACAGATACACAAACACACACATTAATATATGCATCAACACAGGCCTGCAAACGCACAGTTGTCTGCATGCTATGAGTACTACACATACAATGCTGATGAATGCACCTCTAATAGATGTTTTAAGTGGTAACCTTTAAACCACAGAAAGATATTTAAGGATATAATAATATGTTTCTCTACTAGTGTATGAGCCCGTGCTGTTTCATTTTGTATCCCTGACCCACTTGGAGTGCACACAAGTATTACAGTATAATGAGAACCAAGTCGCAGCAAAGGATCAGGCCTTAACAATATGTGAAAGCTTTCAGATCATTTCTACCATGTGAAAGCCAGAAAGGTGCAGTGCAACCTTACTCACACCTGACTCTTCCTGTTACCATCCACCCCTTTGAATTAAATTCCTTCGGGATGTACTGAAACAAACATCCACTCCTCTCCTCCTTGTCTAGAGCGCCACCTGATCTACACCTCTCTGGTTTCACTCACAGATGAAGCTAAACGGCTGATATTGAGATCACGTTCTGTGAAGCCCACGTGGCTGTTTTTGTATCACCACGTAAAAACTGTGCAATAATTTGGACATGTCACCTGAAGTAGAAAAACTGTTGATTTGGTAGGTGTAATAATGCAATACGTTGCTTCCTTAGGACAGCACAGAGCCAAACCACAGCACAGAAGGAGCCACTCCTGCCTGTTGTGTCGTTTGAAAATGTTCTACGTTCAGAATCATATCATAGTGCAGATACAGTCATTTGAAACGTTAATGTAGTCTGCGCTGATTACTAGTCGAAACTGGGCTTTACTAAAAAAATACAAATTTATAATTCTGCCATGGCCATGATGATTTGAGTTAAAGTAAAAAATATATATGTTGACTACTAATAAGAATGCTGCAATGAGACCAGACATTTTAATTTGACCATGAAGGTTCATTCTTCAAGCTTCTTCTTTTTACATTATCTTAGACTCAATTGAAGAAAAAAACATTCCTTAGATTCTTCACAAACTGCACGACTTGCTTTTCTCAATTTTCTTTTCCTCTGTCCTTTTTGTTTTAAAACCTTCATAATTAAAATGTGATTGTCAGTTCCTACTGTGAGATAATTGGTAGGTATACTCTTTAATTAGAATATTCAACGTACTCATGTTGTGAGTGCCATTCTCCTCCCCATTGACAGTGGCTTCTCCATTCTTTGGTGCGTTTGACTGGTTCCCAGAGGTTGAAGCTGCCATGCCACAGGCCGATTGCTGCTGGGCTAACTTGTCACGGAAGGCCTGCTGTCTCGTCTGCACCGCATCTGGCATCACGGCATCAATGAGTGACAGCGACTCGATTGGACGCCCATCGAAGACCGTGCCATCCTGTTAGGACAACAGCGGGTAATAACGCATCATGAGGCACTGTGGTTTTTCATTTGTGACTCGTCTGGAGCTACGTTTCCTGTTAATGATCAAGTATAGATGTGAAAAGTGTTTCCAACTGGGTATTCTTCAGCGTTTCTTACAGACTGAAAATATGAAAAGCTGACAGCACTAAACACACCTGGTGTTTTGTCATTGAGATCAAAGTATATCTTTATCATTAAGCAATATAAATCATCTGCAGGCGTTAATAACAGCAGGTCCCTGCTCTCACCTCATTGATGCTGATTTCTGCCTCCACATACTGAAGCCCTTTCTGCAGGATGGAGATGAGGGCTGCAGGGGGCACTAGTGTTCCATTTATGTTTGACTGGCTGATGTGGCTCTCAATGCCAAAGGTGAATGCTGAGTGGGAGAAACCTAAAAACAAAACACCATTCACATTCATTAACAGGAGAGTGCCAAGCACAAAATGTGCACAAGAAAAACACAAATACTCAAAGAAAAGTATCGTGTGATACAAACAAAGCTAACAGTGAACGAATTTAAAAAACAAACATGATATTTGAGTGTATAATAAGGAATGCCAATGGCAGTGTTGACCTCTCAGGGCTACTAGTAGCTTGTATTCTGCTAGTAATACAAATATAGCAGCTGGGATTTTAATCATTGATCCAAATTCTATCAAAGAAGTGAACAGCACGTTGACATCTGAGGAGCAAAGCAATATTCTGTGCATCCACAAGGTGTTCATATTACAGGGGCTGAATGTTCTGTTTATTTCCATCTGGCTGAAGGAGGAGGACCGCAAACAGCCTTGTTCGTTTTATCATTCTCTGTTTATTTCCCTCCACTTCATGCTGAGAAAAAATATCTTCATGCAAGTGACCATGTTTCACCATGCATAACAAACAAATAGCCTATAATGCACGTTGTCTTATAGATTGAATATAATAATTGCATATTTTAGACAATGGTCCCATACGATGTACAGATAGCAAAACCCAGCAATACTGTAAAAAAAAAAAAAAAAAAAACAGCAATTCATGTATTAAGCCCAATAAATCTATCAGAATAAATATCAGTGTTTAGCAGATATTACTGAGACAAACCTGATTCCTGGAGGTATCTGTACACCAAGAAGTTCACTTCGTCACTGGTAATACTCATCTTAGCCCAATGAGAGGGAGGAGGTATGCTGGAAGGTTGGGCTCACTCCTGAAAATATAGATGAGAAATGGGAGTTGAGATGAATATTAAGGTCTGTGGTCTTGCAGATTACATATTCTTAAGCCAGTCTAAAAAAATAGATACCTCTATCACACTCCAATACAAATAGATGCATATTCTGCACATATCTGTCCTGACCCTGGTTTAGTGACGCAGCCATGAGCCAAGAGACAGACACACACACACACACACTTCTTTTGCTGGGTCACTTAACCTGTAAATCCATGTCTAGTACTGAATATACGTATACCCAACCTCTCTTCTCTGGCCTAATGGGAGTGTCTATATCCATTTGGCTTTCATTGAGAACTGAATGGTGCTTCACATTAGTGACCCAGCCATGGGAATGGCTGGGCCATGAAAAGAGCCCTGATAAAGAAGCAAGGATATTAAATACATGTCTACCACCCATCTAGTGAATTACAGAGGGTAAGAGACGATATATTCATAGCAACCAGCATGACCTTCACTTCTGAGTTATTTTCAACAAATAGTGGTGTTTAACAGAGCTTATGTTAACGTTTCAATTGAAAATGTCTCAAAACTGAAGGGAGCCAAAGGAACAGAAAGGCAATTACATTTTTAATTCCATCGTGTTTTTTTTCCTCAGGCTGATAGCAAAAATACTGTAGAGCTAATCATTTCCCAACGCCTTGCACAAATGCTTTACGAGGGCATAGTAAGTGGAGCTGGAGCAACATTGTTTATATGCCCCCCCCCCCCCCCCCCCACACACACACACACACACACACACACACACACACACACACACACAATGTGCAGTACTTATGAAAGAAACATATTGCTCTATGAGCAGGTTATGGTTAAAATGCATCACAAAAGAAACCAACAGCAAACTGAGAATGAGTCATACAAAATTATATAACCATCATGTGTAACCTTATAATTATTTCCTGCTCTCCCAGTGGGAAGTTAAGGGACAGAAATGTTGCAGAGAATAGGAAGAGAAATAAAGAGGGCGGGGGAATGGTGTCAGGTATGAAGACTGCATGGTTGTCCAACTTTCATTCCAAACACTGTCCAGGCCCACTCAAGTTCCCCTTTGGTAGCATAGCAACAAGAGAGATCGAGCAAAATAGACAGAGAATGGTGTTGTCCCAATTACCAGTGGGCATACAGCCAGAAGGGTTGAACATGTTACTCAACATGAATTATTCACTTTCACCTTGGTATATTCTTTCAGATGGAGTCGGCCTTTATTGTACCACAGCAGATATGCTAAGGGCTGGAATTATACTGGTGCAGCCACTAAATGAAGGTCTTTATATTATTATAACACAAAAAGAGGTGCCGTTAAAAGTGCCCTGTGGGGGTTTTCTTGTAAACAAACAAATGTTGCATGCACTATTTACCAAAACTCGTTGTGTGCATTCTGGAGGTTAAACAAACATGTATTTCTTTCCTCATAAAACATTTGCAAAGCTAATTGACACTTCTATGTCTATGTATTGTTTACATCCATGCTAGCAGTCTTTTTCCTTCTTTTTTTTTGTTGGCGCATTGCAGCTACTTGTAAGTCATTGAATTTGTGCTAAAACATTGGCTGGGTTGTGTATGGACAGACAAACCAAATGGGCTCATAAATACACCTCCATAGTTCTACTAGAGGTCAAAGACTCCTCAGGTAACCTTTAAATTAAATCCTGCAACAACTTCAAAAAGGCAGAACAGAAACCTCACAGAAATGTTACTGAAAATAAACAAATACTGCCTTCATCTCAACGTTTCATACGTTCTCATATAAACAGCACCAAACAACACTCTGACCCAAAAGGCAAATACTCAATGCTGTATGCTGCCAGAGCTCACAACACTAAGCTGTTCTACATTAGCCACTGTGTCCCGATTTGACCACTGCCACTGTGTTTCTATTCATCTTACGACTGGGGCTGGCCACATCAAAGCAAGGCCACGACAGCGACATACCGAACAATTGGAAACGTAATCAACAGGCAGTCTGGAGGGTCTCTGGTCCCATTGGTGCAGGGCAGCAGCAATAATCCCTCTATCAGATTGGCGCATGATGCCGCCATCCATTAAACAACTCCCTGGGCATCCAAGTCTCCTTTTCCAAACAATGTACCCTCTGGGAAACCAGGCAAAATGCTAACTTCTTTCAATGGCTCCGAGGTTTATCCACATAATTAATAAGTTGAGTCAAAGCCTGAAGATATGATCCCTCTGAAGAAGAAAAAATTCATCAAAAGTGTGTGTGTGGGGGGGGGGCACAAATGCTTATAAGGCTGCTGCTGCAAAGACTATCTTTACCCAGCACAGATCCACCACATGGAAGTAGTCATACACAGAAGTCACAATATTGACCGTGAAACCTCACATCCTTGATTATGGTTATAGTAACAATGTGATATTGAATCTTAAAAACAGGAAACTTCAGAATCATGTTTCTCACAGGAGGTCCAGGTGGTAGGGATGTGCATTTTAATGAGATGCGAATCAAAATCAAGAAGACCCTGGAAATAATGTTGGTAACCTCCATGCCGCACACAGCAGATATTCCATGTGGCTATTCCGATAGCAATACGAATCATGACGCACAGTGTAAAGTCAACAGAGAAATAGCAATAATTAAAAGTGTGTTCATGCTGAATGTTGACGGGGTCTCGATACATCTGAGGAAAGACCACCAGATTGTGCGTTACATGCACCAAATCGATTCAATCCCATTTTTGGCAAAAGAATGTGTCATTCTCACTCGCCATGTGTATATGAGGCAAAGAGAGATGCTTTAATGTAAAACAGCAAACAGGCAGTTTAATGTTACACGTCTGCCCGGCCCTACAGCTGGAAGAGTAAACTATTTTGTCAATTCATAATTAACCTCACTCAAATTCCAACAATGGAATGTATTGAATAGAATGTAAAAAATGGAATGTACATAATGGAATGGAATGTAAAGAATGGCCAAGCTATTCTTTACATTACATCTTATTTACCAGGCCAGTTGTTTTCTACGCAGCTGTGGCTGAAATTGGCACTTCTTACTAATACATCTATTTTACTCCTCTGAAGTTTTATATTGAAAGATGCACTACATCGTAAATTGTCATGCCCTCAACAAGTAGATTAGACCAGTGACTTGTCGATCAAATGAGCAATTGTTCAACAATTATTGAAGCATCTCTATTAAGATCTTTTGAGTTATACATTCTCGACTCAAGTTTATTGCAGCTTTAAATTATTATTGTCCTTTAGTGGTCTCCAACACTACACTTGAGCAACAATTGTTTGAAAACATTCTTCAATATTTCCAAATGGAAACAGAGGACTGCAGAAA
Organism: Myoxocephalus aenaeus; assembly: GCA_038501785.1. NCBI lineage: Eukaryota > Metazoa > Chordata > Actinopteri > Perciformes > Cottidae > Myoxocephalus > Myoxocephalus aenaeus. The sequence goes on from JBAMJR010000154.1 coordinate 2,165,124, forward strand.
AGAAAGACAATGCACAAGATAGACTTATGGAAACTTGAATAGGTCAATGATGAGAAACCCTGGCTGTGGTCCTCTGGCTCATGTGGGTTAACCTTAGGATGTTTACTTCAATCTTGCTACAATTACATGACAATGTAAACTACACCACCATCTGGCCTTCATCCATACTTCCACCTGCCTACATGACAGCCTGAAACTGTGGAATAAAAGGCCTTCATACTGCAACACTGTCTATACAGGACATGTTTCAGCTGCTCCTTTCATTGCAAGCACACCTGACAAATGGATACATTCAAATTTTAGTAAAATCTGTCAACACAAATGTAACAACTAACGCTTTAATCACACAATTGCAATCCACGGTGTATTTTTTAGGATACAAAAATACTACCAACTCTACCAATTCACTAGTGTAACTACATGGATTATGTATCGGGCTGTACAAAGTGTCACTTCTGAGCACAGCAGTACGGTTGCTGCAGAAGAAACAGTTAGTAGCTGAAAGGACTGCAGAGATGCTGCTTTCAATGAACAGCTGATGTTGACTTTGTGTACTTCTAACTTGGGTTCATAGACTATCCTGATGACGTGAAACATTATGAAAAAGAATAAAGGTATCCCTCTATTAAAGTGTTATTATCTTAAAGAAAGCATCTTTGGCATGAAGTTATGATCCAATTGAATGACTCCTGAACAATCAAAGCTCACCAACCAGAACATTGTAGATAAAAGGATTCATAGCCATTAAGTGTGAACTCATTAATAGGTTTGTTTGAAAATATTCTTGGCTATACAGTATGGTGAAGAACAGACCTTGCTCTTGCTCACAGGAATTAATATGAGGAGAGCCGTAATAGAAGACAGTTGTTGAATTTTTTAGAACTCAAAACGTTATGCAAAGGTCATGATATGAATTCCGTGAAAAGGTGGACTAGCCAGTCAAATGTGAGTTGAAGCCAAGCTGATTCTGAGCAATACCTTTCACAGGTGTGTGCACAACCCAAGGATTACATGACAGAGCTTCGAGATAGTTGAACTAAAGGAATCCGTGTCTAGGGTAAGATATCAAGAGACATTCATAATTCTGTTCATGGCCATATCTAAGAATGAATGTGGATTCTCAGAGAGAAGAGAGACAATGTTTAGAAGAACAATCATCTTCACTGTAAACCAGCTTGGAGATCCGCTTTACCACAAGGCTTTTTCATCGCGGCTCGTATTCAAATAAAAGAGCCAAATGCAGATGTCACATCATCCGTTTTACAATAGACCTCAAAGACACAACACTGCTATATTATATTACAAAAGAAAAATGAATTGAGAGCAAAACATTGTGGTGAGCAATGAGCCAATTTAAACAGTATTTCTTAGATTTCAGCTACCCTGGTTTAATGCAAACATGCCACAGCACATCATTTCTTGAACAGCAGTCTAAATAGGGCTCATCATGTAAAAATCATCCATCCGTCGCTGAAACCAAATAAAAATGCATTCTGTACATAAACATTTGAATGCAAAAGATTATGGTGAGATGAGAACTACACAACCAGATCTCCTACACATGCAGGTTTTGAGAAAAATTGTGTTGAAAACCAGCATACCAGGCAGCCCATTTTCTCCTGAACAGTCACCTCCTGACAGATGTGCAAACAAGACCTGGAAACAGCAGCCATTTTCTCTTGAGACTGCTCTGCTGAGTAAAACCCGCCTTTGAAGCTTCTGGTTGGGCTGCAGTCGTACACGCGTTGCGTGCGTGATCAGAGAGGGGGATGGTGGAATGGGAGCAGGGTGATAAATAATGATCTCCACACAGGTAATCACAACAACCATTTGTGCATTATTCTTTGCCTCTCTCAATGAGTCACTTAGCGACAGCCAATGTAGGTCGGCAAATGGTGGGGGGATGGGAGCTTTTCAGTTTCCAGGGGAAACACTTCTCCCACGCCATGAGAGACAACAGTCTGCAGGTTTTCATTCAAACCAAAGACTGTACCCACTGATCAACACGCCTTAAGTAAAAATGAAGAAGTCATTTGTGAAATTACCTGCTGAAGTGAGCAGTTGGAACGACAACCTGCAGTCTGGCACGCACACGCACACACACACACACTCTTTCAGCAGTTAACAATGAAGAGGTCATCAGGGTAACGCATTAGTTGGGGGTATTTTAGTGCACTATTACAGCCACCGATACTGTAAACATGCCACAATGTCGTAATCCTCACAATAATTAAAGTCTTTGATATATAGTTTAATAGATTTACAGCAGAGCGTTAGGTGTTTTGTTGTTTTTTTTATCCCTAGAGAATTGCACATTCACAGATGCCACCATCAAGTATGTTCTCCCTAGGGAATGAGTGGGGGATGGTGACAGACAGCAAGGATCACAGAAAGGAACCACCATGATGGCTTCTAATCGGTAGCATCGGGACCTAAGATGCACCCTCACGCTGAAGCCATTAGTATCAAATAAAAATGACAACTCCCACTTATTGGTGTCATTTATTATTCTCTGTAGAAACAAAAAAAAGGTATCAGCAGTCAAACACGGTTCAAAGAAGAGACTGTGGACAATACATTATATACACAAAAAGGAACAAAACATCCCTATTAATATATTAGTATAGAAAATGATAACAAATTTGAGGAGGAAAATAATCCAACCTCACTTTTTGGACAGTCTTTAATCTCAAAATCAGTGATATTTTTGTCAAAACACCAGGTAGTTTTAGTAGTAAACTTAAAGTACTCGACAGATTTAGCACTGCAATTCTAAAACATTCGTATTCGTCATGGACACAAAGCAAAACAAATCTATGCAACAGAACTAGGGCTACCAATGAATATTCAAATTGTTAAAAAAAAACATTATTTGAATATTCAAATTGTAAGAAGCAGCCATACAGCTGCGGTCTGCTGCTCGCTCACACTATACGCTTCATACAACCGAATGCAATCCCACAACTTCGCTTTCATTGATTAAAAATGAAATATAACATTAGGAAGCAGCTGAACGATAATAATTTCAACAACAACCATAATAATAGCAGAGGACTCGGCCAGAGTGTGACGCCGTGTCCTCACAGCAAGCATTACGTCATGGAAACAGACCGCGCTTGTACCTATCGGCCGTGTGCGCTCGAGATCAGACTGGAGATGTAAGATGGAACAGGAGCAATTAGCCATATTCAGACATTTGTACTTTAAAATAGAAGACGCACGTTTTATATATGTGATATTTACTGGACATTACACATAATGTAGCCAGCAGCAAGTAGGCAACTTTCAGCTCCCAGGCGATCTCCTTCCAGCCAGCTGCCACCTTAATTAGGTTTTTTGGGAGTGAATTGAGGTGACATTATTGTACAGATAACTCCTCATTTCATCTGCACCAATCAACCTCTTTATGTTCATTGCGGTGGCTTTCAAAGCGAACGGCAATAAATAGTAACAGGGTATCTGACAAAAGTTATGTTAAAAATTAAAGGCATTTGTTTTTAAGATTTGTTTCATTCTAAAGTAGTTATTGTATTTTGAATTTATTTTAAATCAGAAGTATATTGCAAAAGGTGTGTTATGCTTGTTTGCAATCCTGATATATATATTTGAATATCCAAATACCAAAATTGAAAACCGAATACCCAATAAATGAATAGTTGAATATTGTGTCTAGCCCTAATCTTGTGTGTAACTTCAGCCCACTACTTAGAAGATATATGTTTGCATCCAGTCTGTCCTTTGTTTTGCCTCCAGCTAACACCGTGACGAAATAATGACGTCGGATAGCACGGGGGTAGAAAAAATAAAAATTAGATTATTGACCAGCTACATGTAAAGACAGCTTTTAAAGTAACAGAGTCATTTTTTGGGTTGCTCAAAATAACGTGGTTTCATATGTGCATGTAGGCTCGCAGGGAACCAGTCGCTGTGGGGGCTTGAATGTGTATATGGCTGTGTGGGGGCGGGGTGGCAAATAAGCGTGGGTGCGGGAGGAGAGTGTGGGACACAGAAAGCTCTTTGATGCTCAGTGCAGCACACATACATAATCAAATCTTCAACTTTCCTGATGCTCTAAAAGAATAAAGCAGAAAAAAACATCTTCATGTCATTTGTTACTTATGAATAACCATTCATATTTAGGGCTGTCAACGAATGTTCGAAATTCGAATATATATTCGAATAGTTGTTAAAAACAGAATTTCAAATGTGAAAATTAATATTCGAATGTAAAAAAAAAAAAAAGGAATTTGGAGGATAATTATCGTGAATCTGGCAACCCCCGCGCGCGGCCGCGACGAAGTGTCCTCTTTTTGTTACGAGCTGTTCGGGGCAGAGTCTATGACCCGGAGCAGACGTGAAGCTGGGTGAGAGGCTTTCACGGGGGTTTTGCTGTCAAAACAGCAAAACCCCCTGAAGAAAACCCCCCCGCCCCCCCTGTAATTTTCTCGATAGCGCCAGATCACAAGTCGTCATTTAAGTTTCACTTTCCTATAGAACCGGTCTACACCTTGTTCTGTTATTAAACAAACTAAACGGCCGTATTTTATTGATCTTATCTACACGTCAGCACAGTGGAGTTCCGCCCGATGCGCACATACACCCCCCCCCCCCCCCCCCCCCCCCCCCCGCCCCAGACGTGCCTAATGCGCAACCAGAAAGTCGAATGTGTTTTTTTTTAAAGGGAATATTCAAACGTAATTTTTTTTAGCAATTTTGACAGCCCTATTCATATTACAGTCGCAGTACTACACTTTACAGTTACAATGTACATGTACTTATCCACATTATTGTGTGCGAGTGACAGACATGTTTTTTTAGCTTTCATTTTGGGGTTGTATATAGAACTTTTGGCCCCAATTCCATTTCCCCCCCCCATTGTAGCAATCCACAGACAGAAGGGAAACAACAGGGAAGCAAGGAAACAGTCAAGGAGAGCCGCAAACAGCTGTTAATACGTGCCTCCCTTTGCAGATTTTAGGGAAATGTTCATGAATTCAAAATATATCTAGCACTCTGACTGAACACTTGCATAAGAGTGCTACAATCAGTAAGTGTTTTCTTTGATTTTGAAACAGTAGCCTAATGTTAGTGATATTTATCCTACCTACCGCTATTTCCAAGATGCTGCTTTGATGGTTCCAAAACCAAGCAACTCTATGTAAAATAAGACATTCAGCACCCCCGTATACCCAGAATGGAATGATCCTTTGTTTCACAACCACATTATTCCGCCACTGCGACGATTCGATTGTAAGATTGGCAGTTGATTCGTCGAAGAGTCGACTACACAGGGTCACCCCTCCAATTCACACAATGACGTGTGTAGAATGAGGTGGCTTTCTCCTCTATGCCAGTGCAAGCTTTGTACCGTTATTGTTGTATTGCATTTTAAATCACAAATTATCTGTACATGAAAAACAAAAGACTTCTGCGAGTCTTCTGGTTGTGTTGACATAATGTAGACCGCGACCATTGCCTCCCCCACTGACAGGAACTGAAACCATTACATATGTATGGGAACGTACAGTATGTCTTAACAAACGCTTACATAAGCAGTTTCACTAAGTCATTTGTAATATTCGTCTTTTTTAGTTTGGAAGAGTAGATGTACAAATTACATTCATTCAATAATAAGAAAGAAGCGCCCTTGAGACTGTAACAGTCAACACGGAGGCCTAAAATGAGGATTGCACGAATAAGCTGTAAACACAGAGACACGACAGTGTGGGCCATACAAGTGTTGCTATGGTGACCAGAATATCTTGCTTCTCCTGTCAACAGCTGCTCATGCCACCCTAAATACCCCCCACTCTACTTGAGCTTTCCCTTCATCTGACATCAGGGTCAAACAACCAGGCAGACAACTGAAATACTGATCTTCACTGAGCTTTCCCTTGACTGCTTCTTTACCTGGCATTTACACTGCGACACAGCACTGATACACACCAGAGATTTCCCTTTGTAGTGCGTGTGTGTGTGTGTGTGTGCGCATCTTCGACACAACGTCTATTCTGTTATTATGAAATACCAACAGCAGGTTCTTTTTAAAATTGGAGTACATATGCCATCTCATAAAGATGCTCTGCGACAAAAATATAGTCTTGCTGGGAGGCAATAAATAAACCATTAAGCTCCTGTAATAAAAACGGTGTGTGTGTGTGTATATATATCTATCTCACACACACGATATTAAGAAACCATGAGTGTAATTATACTGTAGGAGTAGGGTGAAAACCCTGTCTTTAGAGTACATGGCTAAGATGCCATGATTTTTGTCCAAAAATAAAGATTGTGCATGGCTTTTCGTACACGTACATCAATATGGCCACGTGGTATGACGTTGAGTTTCAAACTACAAGGTGTAGGAAACTACAAACCATGCAGCAGCCAACATGAAACTTTCACTGCCAGTCTACAGGCGGTGGTTTCGTTTCCGTAGCAGTGGGCTCGAAGCCGCAATTCAGTTTTCCTGAAACAATACACACCCGACCACTGGCTGCTTGTTCAAAACCATACACAGGTTTGAATAACATGGGAATACTGCAAAATGGCGCACATTCTCAGACATACTTTTACATTTGGTTATTATAGAGTTGTGAACAGGATTTATAAAAGATATACTGAGCAACAGAACCTCAACAATGTCCTCAGACTGAAGCTTCTTGTTTCCTAGTGGCCAACGTATACACCAACCCAATCAGTCTTGTTTTGCCTTTTTAAGAGGACTGTTACTAATTTTACAGATTCCATGTTTGCTTAACCCTAACCCTAAGATAACAATGGCATTATCTCAGTATAAATGTTGACAGAAGTACTCAAGTTCCATGGCAAGAAATCAAAGACATATTGTCACAGAGGTGCTATGTGGGAAAGTCCCAACAATGTCCTCCATAGACAATGGTAGACGACTGACAGTTCTTGTATGGGCATGAAACTTACTGACTGAATCATCAGTACAAATGATAAAAATCCATGTTACAGTAATGCTGCTGTTCTCTTTATGTTTTTGGGAGTATGTATATGTGTCTTTACGTGTATCTTGACTGCTACACAATCAAAAAGCATCTGACAAGATAACATTGCTGAATGGGGAGGGGGTTGAACAAACAATAGTAAAAGTGTCTCACTCTGGCGTGCATGTGCTTGCATAACTTCCTTAACAGTCATCCACCAGAAGAAATAATGCTTCAAACACATTCCTCCTGAACAACTACTTAAAAACAATTGACCTACTTCAGGAGGCACAGTAGGATGATGGCAACTAATATGTTTCTACATTACCTTCATTTTAAGAAATACAATTGCCCGTTTGTGGAGCTGTACAATTAGTTACATTTGCTTCCCGCAGTGTTATGCACTAACAAGTGAACATGCTCTTCTGATAAGTTATTCTTACAACAAATGTCAAGTCTTTAAAGAAGGAACCTGAGTAATAAGCTATGATTGGATCGGACAAAATAGAAACCGATTAGTTGCTACACACAGTTGAACATGACACACCTCTTAAGGCCTGGTGCTTCCTCTTACTTGTTTTAATTTGAAAGAAACTGCAGACAACAGAGGCACCCTTAATTCAAAATAAACCCAAATAAATAACTATAGCCTTTAACTAGCGAGAACTAATATGGCCATTCTTTCAGAGTAACTACTAGTCTGCCAGCTGGCTGGCAGTCCATGCACACTGTATGACTTTTTTTTTGGAGGGAAAGAATGGCTCACCTCCCCCAATGGTCTATCATAAATAAATACTGCTACAGAAATATTTGGACAGCCCAATACAGAGCGTTGCAGCACCACAAGGCAGACATGGGCTTTCTCAGGGACTTCCTTGTCTTACTTATGAGGGGATACATTTCTGTTTTGAACACAGTCTAAGACCATGTCGGTTGGGTTTGCCGTTGTCTCTTCTGGGCCCCCACTTCACTGTTCACCATAGCAATAACGTTTAAATAACATGTAAAAAAAGAGCTTGATGAGGACTGACTACAAGCTGTCAGATGAATGAGTTATGATGCTTCACATATGGTAGGCCATCCACTTTTGTCAGATCACCTGTAGCACCGAAACAAAAAGACAATGAGATGCATCAAATCTTGTAACGGAACAAGAGGCAGACAGACAATAACCTGTAGGCCCACAACATTATCAATTCATGCTCTCTCAGGACTCGGTACAAAGGTAACCGGACCGTCTTCTGAAACACTGAATTAAAAAAGCATTTAGAAAATGTATGGCTACTCACTCTGTAAAGCTATTGGCACTGTGATAATAACATATGTAGGGATCAATAAATAGAAATGTAGTACCTAAAGTAGTCTGAAATATGCAATTAAGACACTATAAAACTCCTATTGTTCGTTAAATAGGTGGCACTAAACCTGTTTTTGTAACCACTGCAATTAGGGCTGACTGCAAGTGCGTAACTCTGGTGACATAGAACTGGTAAAGACACTGGGAGTGAAGAGCAATACGGTTGAACTCAAGGAAGTTTACGAGAAAATGTTGCAGTTGAAATAGATGTGAAAACATAGCGTCAGACAAAACTCCTCAAAAAAGCGAAGATTAATAAAACAATTGCTGCTTGCTTACAGCTATTATTAACAGACTAGCTGAAACTATAAAACTGGGGCTAAAGGACATGACGGTCACTCTTTATTCAAGTTTAATCTATACTCAATCCATTGACTACAGTTTTAAAAGATGCTAAAATACTTGGCCAACCATACGGTGTGAAAGAGCAATGGCCGGGTCCTTGTCCTCCAGCAGGCTCTGATCTGCCCAGTAGCCTCAGTAAACCAGGCTCTGTCTTTGTCCAAGCCAATTGAAGTAAATTAGCGAGGTGTGCTGAACCAACAATCATGACACAAAGCCGTGCGAGAAGAAATGAGCGGAAATCATTTTGGATTTCCCATCATAGCTGTAAAAATATTAGGAGAAACGGTAAGTTTGCCACCTGCCTTATGGTACCATTACCAGGACGACCAAACCGGAGTCTTATGTTGGATCACAACGTCAACAATCGATCAAAGCATCTGGACAACTACATTTGTGATGCGGTTAAGTGGGTTGTGTTCAAAATTGATGATTAGTAATTGTTTGACTTTCATATTTTTCAAAAGTGACAGCCCTATTATAGCATCATATTACCACAATACCATTCCAGAGAAAGACAACATGAAATATTGCCCAGCCAATAAACGCCACAATATCCTTTTTAAATCTCAAATCCAATTAACACAACAGTGGTGTTAGCTCAGTGGTGGTGACATTAGTGAGGAGTAGTAGGTGTCATCCAGCTGGTGTTCATTGGCTTACTATTAAAAAAAGAAACGGTGCCAGCCAAAATATCAAATCAAAGAGGTTCTCTTCAGTGCAACTTATTTGTTAAAATGCCTTCTCCTGATTTCAGTAGCCAAACAACTGAACATATAACAGTCACTAGGTCAAGAAGAAAATGAGGGACATCACTTTGGCATTAATTATGTGGGCCATTGAAGTAGAATCTGATTAAGACAGCATCCAAACAGCAGTGTGCTTCAGCAGTTCTTTTTATCTGGATCCTTCTCATGTCTCGCTTTAATGGAGATAACAAACACTTTGATGCTCAGAGGCTAGACGAGACATCTTAACTCTGTCTGTACATGCTGTATCCCATTATTCCAATAATTACAGCCAAGGCCACTAACTGGAAAATAATACTTTATAGGTCACTAGACTGTTTTATTAAGTGTTCTGTGAACATGTGAAATCACCATGTCCTCAAGTTTCCCAATTTAAAAAGGGTTTATTTTGATAAATTGGCACCTCTGTTGTGTGTTAAAGCAGCTACAGCTGATACAGTCAGGGGACAGCTTCACATTGTAGTTATACAGTAAGATGAGCTGTCCCTTGAAAAGTGGTTGCTGTGTCTTCACCCCACTCATACATTATATATATATATATATATATATATATATATATATATATATATATATATATATATATATAAACACATTCATATTTCAGGTTGAACAAAATGACTCAAATTGCACTGGTGCAACTTAATGTGGAGGAGGTTTTCTATTGTGATAGTAAGTGCAAAATGGATATCTTATTAATTAAACCTCTAAAACTTATTGCATTTTTTTTAGTAGTCCACAGCTCAGCTTCCAAGGTTCATTGTGAGTGTGAAAGAGAGGGGGGGGGGGGGGGGAAACAGTCTCAGAAAAGTAGTTTGTTTGTATTCCCGAAAGCGAACACATTAAAAAGACACACGCAGGCATTTCAACACACGTGTGGAGTCAAACGGTGACTAAGCCATGTACCGGCAACCTCATAATCTACACCATAATCACCAATTTCTGAATGCCATTATCCTCCCCGCGCATAAACCACACACACACACACACAGCCCGAATGCACTGCAACACAAACCATGCCACTTTGACTGGCTTACCTTTTTTTGTATTGTGAGAGTGAACTCGTGGTGTCCGCCGCCGCCACCTCTTCCTCTTCCACAAGGAGAGCCTCCAACTTTAGCAAGCTAGCAACGACTTTCCTCTCATTTTGCTTATCGTCATATTTCAAGTTCCGACCGCTGCTGTGTGACTCGCCGTCGACTAATTGGGCGCGCTAACAAAGCAGTAGTCGCTCAGACGCACGCTCACGACTGGCCGCATAAGTTGGAATGGACCCGTGTGTGTATGTGTGTGTGTGCGTGCGTGCGTGCGTGGCTGAGGCTGCAGGCTAGTTTACTCAGTGGAGTTTCACCGTTCACTGAGAACAGGGACGCAGAGAGACAGCAGCAGGCGCTGATCGGCAGTGGGAGAGAGACGTAGACAGAGAATGGAGAGAGAGAGAGAGAGAGAGAGAGAGAGAGAGCGACGGGTGGTGGAGGGTGAAGGCAACTGACCTTAAACCTGAATATTGAAAACGTTATTAAACCTATAGGTTAATTAATTTGCCAATAGTTTATATCGTCTACTTCCCACTGCCCATACGTGTCTAAAAAAATGCAACAAAAATTGTTTTTATATAGTAGATAGACTTAAAGGTGTGCTGTCGACTTTCAACAACTGTGTTCTCACCACATGGCTACTGTATGCGTGCTGTAGCTTAAATGTGCACCTAAATGTATTTTTAGGACATAAATACACATTTGATTGTCCGACGTATACCTTAGTATAGAACACCCGAAGCCCCCGCGCTAAAGTGTATCCCCACTTTCATATGTTGTTTCAGTATAGTAGCGCTACAGTCTGGTAGTATGTTGCCTATCCGGCCTCTGAGCCGCTTCCCTTCCCCCACACTACACTATTTTTCGCCTGCCCGGTCACACAGTGGTTGATTAATTCTCCTTTCGCCTTGCTCAGTCATTCAGATTTGGAAAGTAAATAACAAGTTGACATCATTACGGCTCTACACTGGTGTGACACATTCCTTTCGTTACCGTACACGCGGCAATATGTGCGCATTAACATATTATATTCTAAAGACACAGCTGCTCCAGCTTCAATTGCAAAAGTATCTCACTGTGTGCGTTCAGTTGTATACCCTGCACGTGTATTGTGTGTGTAATGTGAGCATGTAACGTTGTTTGAAGACATATTTATCAAAAAGTAGAAAAGGTATGGCACAGTTGCCAGTTTGATTGTAAATAGGGACACAATGAGGACACAGTGTATGGGTCAAATCAGCTGTGTTTTTTTCTTTCTTTCTGGGATTTTAAGGGAGGTTTATCAACTAGGGAAAGAGTTCATATTCTTCAATAAAAAAAGTGTAGGCTAAATGTGATTTGTATTTTCCTGGCTGATTTAGAATCTATACTTGGTTTGGGCTGCAGGCTAACAGAAACAAAGACATATTGGATACAGTTCCCTACGGATTTTAGTTTATTGTTGCAGTTTAACATACCAATTGTACTGCAATCATATTGTATTTTTCAGTCATGCAACATGTATATTGTATTAGTATAACATCAAGGATCAGCATTGCTGCCTAGAGACAGATTGATGGTATAATTTGATTGAGAGTAACCACTTTAGCCATGTTATTGAGGAAAATTATATATTGAGTACACGGTATCCAAAACATCATATAAACTGGTTTGGGAGAGGGATACTTTGGTATTTTGAAGCCCACCACCATTTTACATAGTTTGTATTGAGCTTGAAGCGGTCTGGCAATACCACCACTCCACAAACTATGTGATTCTGACTCTGAAAAGGTACCTCGATGGAGACAATGTCAACCATGACCTAAACTCTCATTGTTTAGTTTACACAGAAGAGTTATTTGTGTCCGACAACTTAAAGAATAAAGTCACATTCATTTATTTTGGTTATGCCATATAATAAAACAACAACAACAACAACAACATATGTGTCTGTCTCTCAATACCCTACCCTGCCCCTTTTTTTTAAAGGCTAATATTTCCCTGGGCTCTGAGCTGGGCTCTGCAGTTTTGGGCTAACACTTCCCATACAGGAGTATTTGGTGTATTTATTGAGGAAAATTTTCAGCTGCAGAGTAATGTCAATTTGGTTGTCCATTGTGTTTGTATTTACGGCAGCAAGATGGCATATTTGGGATTCATTTAGATTAACTACAGTGTCTATGATCATCGTAATGAAGGAACATGCCATGCACCCTGTTCAACTATGTGGCTCACTGATGTATTTAATTAATTATTGGATAACAATGCAGGCTTTGTGGCACCGGGCCAAGCATCATGCTTTGTCTTGACAGGTATTACTAGCAGGACAAAATCATTAAGGCAAATCAAAGACTCTGTGGAATTCCTGCATGTAATATTATATAAATTGTTAGATATTAATTAATTTCATGTCTTTGCCCATTGCAGGGCATTGTTATCACCCCTTTTGCTGTCCAGATTTTTATTTGGGCCATAACCGTCAAGGGACACTGTTACATTCAGGAATGTGTACCTGATATATTCTGATAGAGAGACAATAAGACATAGAGGACATGCAGGTGTCAGTCAGTCTCTGATGTGCAGATGTTGTGTAGAACCATATGCTAAAGAGGGAACTGTTCTCTAGAGCAATCCATATTTAATGAGAGCAGATAGAGGGGTGTATAAGCTTAGCCCTGCAGCCTGCCAAATAACCGCTTCAGACCTTTTTCTTCACAGTACATTGTTATATAGATCGCAGGGAGGAAGTGAGGCAGCTCATTTTCAGAAAATTCTCCATTCATACATCCTGCAAAATGCAAATGATCAATATAGGGTATTCAAATATGATCATTTGCATTTTGCAACATGCTGAATGTTTCTCACTTCAAGGTTCTTCCTCAGATTCTTTGGGTTTGATGATGATTTTAATCTCCATCAAACCCAAAATGTTGTCATTAGCTATTACTACCTTCCATAAGATGCTGAATACAACACACTGTTTAAATATCGCCATTATTCCATTCTGCAGAGCCCTGCAAAGTGTTCTCAAGACCGTGTCACAATTGTGCTGTGATGCAGCAGTGTAGGAGTTACAGTTGAACTGGTTGAACTGGTTGAACTGGTTGAACTGCAATATACTGATGCAGTCAATTGGAATAATTATCTCCAGACAAGTGGTAGTTTGGAGATAATTTAAATGAAATTAGTTTAACAACACAAACTCCATTTTACAAAATTACCACTAAACTGAATAACCCCTGACTATTTCAATTTAAAAAAATCAGTTTCTCTAAACTTGAGGGCAATTTCATTTGATTGTATGGCGTTTCTTTTCATTTGTTTATTAACTGAAAGTGGAATTTGTTTATCTGTACAATCAAACATTATTGTTTCAGTCAATAATGTAAGGTTGTTATGATGTGGAGTTTGAGAAATGAAGATTTAGCAGTAAAGTGAAAGTTCTGTTTTATTTTTACAAGCACAATCTGATAAACAGCCAATATTGTGCTGCGTGCTTATCGCACTACCCAAATGTATCATCCATCATAAATAAGATGCCTGGATTCCTCACCCCCGTGGAGCCCTCCACTTTCTTTCTAGAATGCTACCGTCCCTTGGGATTTCCACATCTCAACCCTGTCACACTCTGCTGCAAACTGCCTGAGGTTACAGTCTGAGAGACAACATCATCTGTAAATAGTAGAGTAGAGTTTACGGAGCAGCTTTGTAGCTGGTTTCCCCACAAGGAATATTGGCAATTATATATATTTAAATGTATTTTAAATACCCAAATATTCCTGCTTGAATATTTGTTGTCCCTCTCCAGCTGTAATCCCATTGAAATGTCACTACCTCTCCCCTCAAAGACAGAAATAATATCATGCTTATATTAACTGTACGCAGACATTTGAGCCTGCGCTAATATAAACAGAGACCAGGCCTACAATTTGTCCACATATTTTTCTTTCAGTTACATCAGCCTTGTGCCATTTGAAAACCACTGGAGCCGCATTTGTCGAGCAAGCCTCAGCACTGAGCTATGTGAGTCTTGCTTGCCTGGTCTTTAATGCATGAATGCTCAAAAACTCATGTCAGTCATCTCTGATACTCCCTCACTGCATTCTGCCCCTTCTGCACATCTATTACATGCTGTATGGTAGGCACACTTCCTGCCATAGAGCTGGGGCTGACCTCCTAACAAAGAACAGGTTCAATCTGCCTCCCCTCCCCCAACCCGGGAAGCTGATGAGGGTCATGTGACCGTTCTAGACAGCACTGAGGAGCAATGGTAATATGTACGGGTGGGGGAAGGGTGCTGCGAGTCACACGACTCTTGTTGTGCCATTATTAGGCCAGGGAAGCGCGTGGAAAGCTCAGTTTGTAGCAGGGGAATATCCAGTCGGGTATCTATTCCTCAATGTGCTCTGGTGTCCATTGACATATTGGATTTAGTTCCCTAAACCCTGCTGCTTTATTTACACTGTAAAGAGAATAGGAGCATTGGGGCCGGGCTGTCAGAGCCAGTCTGGAAGAAAAGGCTTCACTGTGTGTGTGTGTGTGTGTGTGTGTGTGTGTGTGTGTGTGTGTGTCATGAGAAAGAAAAAGCGAGCCTTGTGTAGGCCCTCTCACTGTACAACACCACCCCCACTATCTTCCTCCCCTCCCCCTCTGTAACCATCCACACAGGCGAGGGATGCAGGAGGCTTTCTGTGCTACACTGTTATGTCATAGTCTACAGACCTATTTTCCAGACAAAGCAAAGTAGAATGAAAGAAAAAAAGGACATCTGTATTTCCTGATGCAAATGCTTTGCGCAAGCAGAGAAAAGTAGACGTTGACTGAGCAGTTGACAAAGTGGAGCTCCAATGAAACTATACAGTACATGAGCTGCTGAAAACATGCTGTTTTTATACCACTTGTTCACTGAGTCAAGATCATTTTCACAAGAACTTGAGAATGTCAATTTAGGAAGCCACTTCCCAACCATGATCAAATTCCTTTATCAGAAAAGGGGTAGGGGGAAAGAAGGTGGGAAAAGCAGACAGATGTCATAGATTCAGGGGTTGAGGACAAAGGTCAAGGGTTGGTGACCTGGGCATCCAACAGACTCGCCTTCCCTTTCCTCCCCCACAATGGAAGTCATTGACTTTACAATGCTTTTATTTCTTCTTCTTACAGTGAAATTTAAATCTTTAAGTGGCAGTTTTGAAATTCCAACTCAATTCTAGATTGTTCAGAAGCTACATTTATCAATATTCGTTCCTCTTTTGATATTAGATGTTAAAAAATGTTTTCTATAGAACATCAAACATAATGCTTCAGAGAAGAAAATGTAAGTATTCTCTTCCTTGCCGAGAGTTTGATGAGAAGATTGATACCAGTTTATAATCTTAATGTTTTTTTTAAACTGTCAAACTATTCCTTTACCCCAGACCCCATTTTTGTGTCAACTCTATGTTTTAGACTACATTGCAAATGATCCTTAGTAGTTAGTCCTTTACATTAAGAAATGTGGACATATCCAGAGAGTGTGTGTTGTAGGACAAAAGTCACATGGGTTTCCATGGAGACCATTGTATGAGTTGCAATGTTAAGATGTTATGCATGATGGAAAATATTCCTGCTGGGTATCACAATGTATTCATTTAGTGATTGAGTTTGATGGCACAATGGTGAAGCTGTGCAATGATAAAACCATTTGCACTTTTGTGCTCAGCCACACTAATGTGGCTGAACTCAAACTGATCATGCAGTCAAAGGTCAACTCAAATATGTCCATGCCTAAAACCAATTATTATCATTATATTTGTTTACCTGCCATTACAGACTATGTTATTCCTTTGATTTGTTTTTCTAAGTTTCTGTAAGTTAGTTTTGAGCAACCTCAAAATAGCTCTTTAGAAACCAGGCTGGGCGGGGTTAGCTTTTGGTTTACAACCTGAGGGCGTTATAAAACATTCCTGCCGTATGATTTCTAGCCAGGAGAATCTCACTGGAGCTGTGATCTCAGTGACACTGTATTGTTAGCTCAGAGGCGGGGGATGGGCATGTCTGCTGTGCAAAGGATCACCGATTTCAGCCTCCTGCTTTGTCACAGCAACATAATGCTGTGTAATGGGCCGCCACTCAGCTAGCACCTACAACTACATTGTGACATGTCACTCTACATGATCACTCTCCTGACCTCCAGGTTCAGGACATTTGAACAAGGTTGTCATGGTTCTCGTTGTTCCCTCTGGACATAAGTGATGATGACAACGACACGCACACAGATTTACATGTGGCTGAGAATGAGGGGGTTGTATAACACACAGGAAAGAACAAATTGTGTTATCACAGATCAAGATACAAGTCATTGATATGGAGATTGTCAAGCGCCTCGTGATCTGATATGTAAAATACATATCGTTAAAAGAGCCTTATCATCTGTTAACATTTCCTTACCAAATTATGTCATAATACATGAATAAATCCCGCTTCACTATGTAAGAGCTGTGTCTGTGTGTCTGTGTAAACCCATTTGAATGTGTTATTCCTCCGCATGTGTGCGAGACAGATACAGAGAAAGAGAGATTACATTGAGTTTCGAAACGTGTTTTATTTTCCATTATCTCTGAAAATTGTTTGCCTCAGACGAGAACAAAATCCCGCTGATAAATTCCCCATTGTCGGGTATTAATGCTGGATCATCTCCTGGAAAATATTGTGGGAAAAAGAGAGAAAGAGAGAGAGAGGTGACAAAGCGCTTGTCTGGACCTAAAATTTGTCTGTGCACACATTGCCATCTAGTGGTGCAAAACGGTACACTGCCCATTAAAAAGTATTGAGATCACATGTTTTTTGCCTTTATACTGTGAATACACGAGTTGAAATCAGTGGTGTTTCATAACTCCCCCCCTCCATGTCCCGTCTACTCATTTGATGCAATCTGAAATCAATCATCAGCACACTTTGTAAAAAGGTGCTATTATGGTCATCTGGCCTGCTTACAACCACCTTGGGATACTCAGCTGTCAGTAAACCATCACTGTATGGACTGAAGCCACAATGTAACTCCAGCTCGAAGTGGGTGGTTTGCATGTGAATAACAGCTTGTACTGGACCATCATCCTCCACCATTGCACAACGCTGCATTGTTTCGTGTCGTGGTGAAACAAGGAAAATGTTTCATGCAGGCATCTATTTAGAAGTCCTCCACGCCAAGTAGGTTTTTCCAACCTCATATACAAGACAAATATTTTCACAGGGAATGTTAGAAACTCTTCTGAACCCACCAGGAGGGAATACACTTGAAACTATGAATAGACACAAGAGTGACTGTGGTTTTTATCAGTGAGACCGCCTATTTAGAGATATTTTCCACATTCTATTTTTTATTAGTTTTGAAACATAAACATCCACTCACGGTCCACCTGAAAGGATAGCAGTGCACAGAATCGTAGGCATAAAGGCATAACTCAAGATACCAGAGCATCATCAAGTTATTTCCCAAATCAGAGACGCTGAATAGAAAGCACATCCAGACCCAAATGATGAGGCATACTGTAAATCTATGTCAGCGCCTCTAATCTGCAAGAGATGTGCACAGCATTTATTTTACATTATTCTCCCTGTGGCTAACATATCAATACTGAAAGAAAAATATTCTGCTGATGGAATTGAATAATTAACATGCTTGCGATGCAAATGAACTTGCTCTGGTTATTGCAAATGAATATGACAGGTTTATGACAGACACTGACTGAATGTTTTAATATTACTGCCTACATTTGAATACATGAAATGCCTTTTTAAATGCCTTTTTAAAATAGCTTTTCCGTGTGTGTTTCTGCGTGTGTGCCACTTCAAGAACAGTGATTTTCTGTTGGCATGTGATGAAAGGTGTTTAATCAACTGCTTCGTGAGTATTGACTTGAGAAAGAGTTCAATGTGTTCTGCATCTACCTGGTGGATACCACTGTCTGTTGCAATGATGTCATTGTTGTAGCGTGCTTTATGAGACAGAGTTTATGCTTTTTTATATATCGTTGGCTGTTGATTTGCCTGAAGCCATTTTCTTGATATTAGTATTACTCTGGAAATGGGATAGGTGTGCATAGCCGTTACAGATTAAGCAATGATAATGTCAGGTGTGGTGGAATTATAGACTCTCACAGTTTTGTCTGTCATCGAATGGGAGGTCTTTGAACGTTCCTTCTCATCTATTAGCGGGTGTCAACCTGTTCTGTAGCAGGTGAAACTTTACTGTTAAACAAAATATGCAACTTTATTGGGAGGATCTGTGTGCCCCATTTATTCTGTGAGCCCTTTCCTAACATACCGCTTGTGTCCATTATTAAAACAATATACAAATGTTTCTGGAATAAAAATGTATTTCAGAAATGCACAACATGATAATATAATTGCATCAACATAATTACTGCACCTCCAGTTCATAAAACTTAAACTATCCGTGTTGAAATCCTCCCTCCGTCTGAGCTAATCTCTTTTGTTTGCGCGTGGTCGTCTCCTCTGATCCGGGTGGCCTCTCATCAAAGGCGTGAACTACGAGTCCACCTGCGACTTTAAGCATCAAAGATACCCAAGTGTTTGATCACCCTACACCCTCTTTCTCGGGAGTATGCGGGCTGAAAACAGATACTGCTGTTTTATCTTTAAAAGATGTCTTTTGTGAGATCATATGATAGAAACCCTCATTATTGCAGCTGTATTACTGCAGCCGGTCCACCGCCACACCAGCATACCAAGTCATCTTGAAAACCAACAAAAGAGGCTGCAATGTCCACATGGGTGCTCTTGGACACATTTAAGAAATAATAATATTGATTGGCTGTGTTAAACTGAGGTCATATATATTTTGTAAAATTTGGACAAATTGAGCCTGACAATTGGGGGATGACTGGAAATTAGAAATCCTAAAAACGCTGCATCGAGCTACTGGTTTGTGTTTGAATTTGAGTAACGTCGTCTCAATCAGTCACGTCATGAAGATGTAATGACTGGGCGCACCATGCAGGACCAGAACTGCATCCTTTGTTGTGTACAGGTTTTATTGGATCATGAGCCAGTTCATGCCCTTGCAGCTTTATTTACATTGGTAAACACATGTTGTCAACGGTGACTCATTGTAAATATAGGCGTGAATGCAGCGATGTGACATAGAGATAAGATCCTGTCAGACAATTCCCCATCCAGACACCTTCATAGTCTGAGTTCACTATATTGGTGGAGGCTTTTCCCAGTCAATGAAAGCATGGCGTCGGAGGGGTACGTGTCCCACAGGCTGCAGGAGACATCAGGACCGCACACAGACAGTGTGTTTCCTTCACTGCGCACTATAAAACCCCTCACCACACATGGATGTAATAAGCCAACAAATTAAGCCATTATACTGTTTTTAAGGTACACAGACATCCGCGTTTAAATATTTTAAGACTGGCAAGGGATCGCTCACCCCGACTAACATTGTATGTCTGAGACCACCAGGGAAATGATAGCACATCCATCTTATCTTTAGAGAACTGTGGGATGGTGTGTATGATAAATAGCCATACTTTTGCAGAACCATGACGGGCCAGTGCTCTCTTTACAGCGGCCTGCTTACTCTCACCGAGCAGTAGGGTGAGTATTTGTGAATGACATTGGGGATTGTCTATCTGATGGGATTCTCTTGTTTGATTTCAGGATTCCCCATCATAGAGACAGTTGCTGCGGTTCAGAATGTGCTAATATGGGCATATCACAGTTTCGGGTGCAGAGGCATGGGTCAAACCGTTTGGCACAACGTGTAATCGGCCTACGGCAACATGGCGACCGAAGCCAAATCTAATGATGCCGTGTAAGTGTGTGTTCACTCCCACTCTGCACTGAGTTTAAGAGCAACACCTATAAAACTTCATTATGTTGCTGCTGTAATGGGGTTCAGGGAAGTACTCCATGAGCTGACAAAAGCAGGAGTGTCTTGTAAACCCTCAAGGGAACTTTCTAATTAAATGCTCACTGTTTAACTCCAATAAATAGCGAGGATTTCAAGCTTTTCCTACATGTCATATTTTCTCCATACCTCAGGCCAGAAGTTGGGAGTCCAGCTTGAGGAATTTAGTCAGGATGGTTTTAATAGTTTTCCGAGTAGATTTGTTTTTCCAAGCTACTGTTAAACTGGGAGGTGAGAGCTAATGGGAAAGGGCTTCCCTGGGATGTTGGCAAGCTTCACCAAGGCCATATGTGAGGGTTTGATATGGAAAACCTGGCTTCTCCACATTTCAGATGAGTTGTGTCATCAGTAAATGGTGGTTGGGTTAACCCTCCTGCTTCGTACACAGGTGTGTACCTGGGTTTCCATTGTGCATGACGTGTGAGTATGTTGTTGGGGCTTTCTGATGACGCTAGGAGCTGGTACACAGCCAAAGCATGAATTAATAAATGAAAGGCAGGAAGGACACAACCAAATAAGATAAATTAGTTCATAAATAGTCTAGGCACAACACATTAACAAATATGTCTGTCCATGTTCCTGGGCTTAAATGTAAAATTATAGAAATGATTTGTGTCTGTCCGTTATTTACCTTTAACTAAGATTTGTGAAGTCGTGAAGGGCACTCGAAGGAAAAAATGTCATCGAGGTTATCTCTGATTGGACTTGAGACTTTAGTCAGAAAGACTGTGTCTCCAACTGGAGGTGTGGAGAGGGCAATTCAATGTGTGAATGAAGAAATGTGTTATCTCGTTGGATTATGGAAAATGAAGGATTCCCATACTAGGGGACTAAAAATGGCCTCTGCTGCTCCGTTATTGACTATTCTGTTGTGAGCCCACCAACTTTATGGATGTGAAATACTAAATTGCTGAGGTACCTTTGCAGTGTGTTGCTGTATTGTTTACTTGTATTGTATTTTTTCAATGACTGACTAAGTTAAAAACTAACAGTAAACTATAATATCATAAGTATGAGCATATATATTAACCATGTCCCAAGTAATAAAACACTGTAGATCAATGGTGCAAATGGTGCACGGTAGGTACAAGGTTCATGGTTGAGCTTGAACAATAATAATTATCTCTTCTTTCTATTTTTACTGTTTCACATTCCCTGTCGTTTTACATAACAAATTATGATTATAGAGCATGCTTTCCATTCACCGTCCTTGTAGAACAACCTGCCCATGCTTTTGCACGGCGTGCAGGTCTCTGCAGCAGCCTACCTGCCTTAACGCTCCTCGTGCCTGTCAGTCAGCGCGGGTTCCTCCAATCACAGGGCCCGTGAGCCCGTGACTCCTCCCCGGTGTATAATTGAAGTTTCTTTAGTTTCTCCGGAGGAGCCTGCACGCAGTATTGTACGATCCGTGGAGGGATTAAAGCCACAACCGCGGGACCATGTTTTCCAGGAGCCTGAACGTGTGTGTGATGCTGTGTTTGTGGATTACAGCGTTAATGAGCCCGGGAAGTGTGTCCGCGAGGAAGCAGGACGACTCTTTCTTCACTGCCAGCATTTACCGAGCAAGATGCGCCTCGAGATGCCTCAGTCTGCACATCACTCGCATCTCCGCTTTCTTCAAGCACTCTCAGGTACGAGCACGCGAACTTCTGGCGTTGAAAATGAGAAATAATGGGGTTTGAGATGTTGTGTTTATGAAATGAATGAGCGCTGGTGGAATCCTCCCCTCATGTGTCAACCCTGTTTCTCTGGAGCCCATCGAGATGAGACAGAGCAGGTCACTAACGGTGCTGAAATACTTTCACACTTGTGTTTTCTGTCACTGGCAAGTATCCTAAATCAGACCTCTCTCAACTAAAAGTGTCACCAAAATAAAAGCACCAGTTGCAGAGATAAGCATCTGCATGAAGGGTTAAGTTGCTTATAAAGTTGCCACATACTGGTCGTGTATGGGTCGCTTTAAAACATACTAAATGATACACATTGCAGTATTGCGACTGAGGGATGATGGACGCCTTTCAGTTGAGCCAGTTTCCATTCATTACTTGCTAATCACTGGAAAAGGAGACACCCGCGTCTTCAGTGCAAATGTGATGGACTCAACTCCCGCTATGACTCTGTACAGCGTTACTCTTCTGTTGCCCAGTTATTTATAAGGCATCTCATATGTGAGGGAACACTGCTTCATGTGTATATCATTTACACTAATGTGCCCAAAAAGTGAGGTAGACTTGTCGGAAGCCTACTATAAATTAGCAGTTTTCTTTTGTATTATTTGGTATGTGGTGTCAAAAGTTGTTTTCCACCCTCCACTAGACACACTGTTCTCCGCCAGGACTAAAAGGACTGGTCCCTGATCCTTCTGTGCTCTGCTCCTTTTCACCAGCTATCTTATCTGGTGACCACCTTTTATTCTCACCTCATTTGCATTTGCAAGGCTCGTCTTTCCCAAGGTGCATTAATGCATCCGTAATTGTCCGGCAACATTGTGGCGCAAGGTGAATTTGTCTTTAGGTCTAATGAATCAACAGAGTGCATTGCGTGTTTCTTTGTCACCAATTAACTTTACTTTGCAAGTCCTGATTGCAGTTCTCAATGCATGTCCATGGGACACAGAGACCCACTGTGGTTAATTCTAGCAATGCTATTAAGGGAGGGATATATACACCCAGGGGAGAGGGATGAATGGAGTTAACTACATTTGTTTGGACAGAAAACAGCAGTGCTGTGCATCCAAAGGACACATATTGAAAACAGTGTTTCTTAATTCACAACTTGGCAAGCAGTGTTAAGGATTTGTTTTGAGAAGAAGCCAGGGGTGTATTGCTGCTCTGGATTGCAAAACCGGGTGATTAAATTAGTCACCAGATGACTGAGAAGTCAAATAACTGATGGAAGTCTCACCTCTAATGAACAGCTAATAGTGTATATAATTGACTGCAGAGCCTCTGAGTCTGAGGCAGCCTTTTTTTTTTTTCAGTGAGGGAGATATTTGTCTAAAGGGAGAAGCATTTTTGTGGTTAGTGATAAGCAAGGTCGCTTGAGCAAGCTTGTGGGTCTAAGAATAGAATGCAATTGTTGATAATCTGCGAGGACTGTCTCATGCGGAGGGTTTGCAACAGTCCTTTCATGTGAAAATGGGGGGTCTGGTCAGCTGCAAAAACATATCCCCCCCCCCCCCCCCCCCCCCCCTCCACTCCACCCCCTCCGCCCTCTACCCCCTGGCCCTGCCAATAAATGCCAGCATCACACCTCATAGGCATGTAGAGGATGCACACTGAGCTACCGATGCCGCTCCGCCGAGGTCACCTTCCTGCTAAATGCTGGCGCCCGATTGTGCTAAATGTGATAAGCTCTAATGTAGTGTTGCCATAACACTGGAGCATGCTCAGTCAGCACAACCTACAGGTGGATCTGCTTCCTCTGCCAGATCTTATTACAGCAGCGGGCCGACAGGCAGCAGCAGCTCGGAGCTCCACTCCAGTGATTGAGACGACAGACCTCTTAATTCAACTCGGACATCCTTCAGAGGTCACTTAATACTCGATAGGGAAACCAAGACACACAACACTTTCCATTTGAATGGAAATGAAATGCCTGGCTGGATGTCAAAGCAGTGACTTTTGCGTACTGTTTCGTAATGCTTTACTGTGTTGACTCAATTTCGAGTGATATGGACCACTACTTATGTTGGTCACGGACAATTTGTCTACTTAACACATTTAGCAGCTGGAATTTAAAACTCTGTTTTTCATATCAGATTTTATATGATCACTCTGTGAATACTGGAATGATTCTTGGAGAATTTAGCACTTGCAGATGTTCTGAACACCCACGTGTCTTTCCTTTTTCATGTGGATGAATTGGAAGACATATCAGAGACTTTGTTTTAATTGTCGCAATTATGAATTTGTGTGAAATGGAAACAAGCATGGTGTTGCAGAGTTGGGAAACACTTGGGCTGTACATTGGTTGTCAGATTTATAGCAACTGTAGATTTATTGATATAATCATGTTTCCAAATACAGATTTATTGACATTTTGCTCCACATTTGGGGAAATTGTCACCCCTAGTACAATAGACAGAGGGGAACACCCAACCATAAATATTAGCCTCGGACACTTTAAAATATTAAGAGCGAGCTGGGAGCCCTGTGCAATAATGTATTCTGAAAGCATCAGCCTTGTAGTGGATTATTTATGTGGGGACCTGTGAAGCCAAAAACAAGGTGTGTCCATGAGGTCTTGTTATTACACTCAAAGCAATAAAACCATTTCAAATTCAGTCATTCATTTCTACTGTGCCGCACGGTTAAGTCTAAGCATCTTGTTTGAGAGATTTGTGTTTTAAGCGAAGGGAAGAAAAAACATTGGAAAGTAGTTTTTCCGTGTCCCCTTGTTTTCGCCTTTTGATATTAAATAACATGCGGTGGAATCAAACCTCCGCCAGTGCTTGTCTCATGTGTGGAGTTTTTCATTAGTGAAGACAGCGGATGAATAGAGGACTATGTAGCTTGGCCTCACCTCTCTGTAAACGCTTTTAAAGCATGACAGTCCTGTCTGTAAATCTCAGCCTCAAGTGCTGCTACACCCTGAGCTACCTCATTTGACAAATAGCCTTCATTGCGAAGTGCGGACAACTTTGCAGCAGTGTTGTTTGAGATCTCTGAAACACCCTTTCATGTTGACATTAGATGTGCGCTGGACACATTAGCTCACTTTCAGAGGTCTGTCAAATAATTCAGTTCAAGTGAATAATTGATTAGCAGAGTGGCCACAGCCCTCACACCCACTCAAGTCAAAGCCTAAATCTTGAGGCCCTTTATTTTAGTGCTGCATATGTGCCCTTAAGGATCAGTTATTTTGGTGTTGCCCGAGGACCTCTGGGCTGTCAAAGGACACACAGAGACAGAGGCTGTCCTTTTGAAGTCCCGTCTCCCGTTTAACTTGACCGGAAATGTACAAGGTCTCAGAGAGCAGCAGTATTCCTCCAGTAGTTTATTGCCGGGAAAACATATAGGCAAGACTAGAGAGAACTCAAACACAACTCATCGGTGTAATCTGAGATCCATTCAACTTAAATCAGCGTCTCAGAGGAAACAAAAGATTCCCATGTTCAAAAGGTGGAACGCTATCCTCAAAGATAAAAGGGGTTTTGTCCATGTCCGCCTTAGTTGTCTAGACAATACAACACGCCCATGACCACCTGCTCGGTCTTCTCAGCTGACAGCCCGCCATAATGTATCTCTGTGATAAACCCCCTGTTTACACGACTCCCCCGGTGTCGCCAACAAAGCAGAGAGTTCACCTCAGCTTCGCATTCATAGGCCACTGTCTGGTCTTCTCTTCTCGACCCCATCACACGGGAGGATATCTGGAAAGCATTCATTCACTTGAGTCCTTGACAGTCCTCAGCACTGCATAATGTTAAGACTGCAGAGGAATGTCATGGTGAGTCAGAAGGATGAAGTCCTGACCTATAATTATTCCCCCGTTGGTCCCTGACATGGTGGGGTCAGGCCTGGACAGCTGGGGCAACATCCTGCTGAGCTTCTCTGCTATAGGGATGCTGTCACGCAGCAAAATTAGCTCCTCTGTGGATCTGGCCCTGTCGCCATTGATGGATGGCTTAAGAAAGGTGTAAAAAACAGGATTGATGATTTAGAACATGGTCTAGAGTTGTGACAATCTGTATGAATTACCCAGAGGCTCAGACTGCCAGCCTAAATGTCAAGGTTTTATTTACGGAGTGTCACCAACGGGGTTCGGCAAGGTTGGTTTGATCATTTTTTATAAGTTAGCAAAGTCCACAAGGATTTTAATCATGCGATATAGTACAGCATGATGTATTGCTAGTGAGGAATAATTCATATTTTAATCAACATTCGGTCAGGCAGAGGGAAGGTGTTTCACGGCCCAGGAAAGGGCAGAGAACTTGCTGATGCACTCCTCAGCCAAGTTAGTGCTCAGTTCTACTTCATTTGGTAAAAAAATTAAACGACTATTCCTGGTCTCCTTGGTGCTCAGACTCATATTTTTTTTCATCCTTATCAACATTTTTTTTGTTGAAGAGATTCTCCTAAGACATGACTATACAATCATGGATTCCTTTGAAGCCATTTGACCATTATCCTTGACACTAAAAGCACAGCACTTACTGGTACTGGATGTCAAATTAAACCCTTTAATGATAAATTCTCTCCTAAGGTCTCATGGGAAATTTCTTCTGGATTACATTGTGGAAAAGGCTTTGAACTTGACATTGAACTTAAGCAGACTTTTTGCCTGCAGAGCCTGAAAGTTTGGCTGCTACATTGCTTTCATTGAGAAATGCAGGAAACATCCCACGTTGAAGCTCAGATTTAGATCATTGACTAGAGTGAATTTATTTCATGAAACTCTGTTTCTCTGTTGAGAATATTTGCATTAGATTTGTATCACTTGTCCAGACGTGTAGTAAACCGGTGGCCCACAAAAATCTGTTATTTAACCTAAATGTCAATTTTTCTGACGCACATCACATCTTTACATTTCGTCTCTTTCATGTTGACCAACTGCTCATTTATTTCGAGGCACTAGCCTGCACACTTGTGTTTGCAGAGGATGACAGCATAATTCCTCGCCCTAATGGAATTCAGGAAATGACCACTTGCACAAGCCATTTACCCCCACTGGTATTTACACATCGGGGATTTATAAATACGCAGCGCTATTAGGACCAAATGTTTACCTCGCTGACACGCAGAAGGTGGCACTTCCACAGCAATTAGAGGAAATTGGCAGTATCTGCAGTCTACAGAGGAGTGCTGACATCAGTTCTCGCCTCAGTGACCTTAGGGACGTCTGTTGAGAGATCAAACGGGCCCTCAGAAAAGCTGAGTTCACCAAGCTCTGCTGAAACTGACCAGAGGTTTTCCCCCGGCCCCGGTGCCGCTGACCCCACTTTCCTGCTCGGGTTACATGCGCTCAGCATGCAAAGCTGACTCTTTGAAATATCTCTACTGTTGGCATTATTGTTACTCAAATGTGATCGGAGAGGAGAGGGTCAAAGCTGCAAATTAATTTCATGACTTGATAATTGAATGTATTGATTGATGATATTTCCCCTTCTCTTTTGCAGAATAATGGATCCTTGGTTTGGTGCCAGAATCACAAGCAGTGCTCCAAGGTAGACGTTCTTTTCCTTCTTTTCATAAGCGAGACACATGCCGCATACAGCGCATGCCTCATTATCAGATGATAATGCAATATAAAGTGTGCAAGTCACGACATGACTAGTTTTGTCATGCCTGCAGAATCACTTTGAGAGTTGTTGACATAAACTGAGAGAACAACTCTTTTCTTTACTCCGGCTTTCATTGACACTCGTTTCCTCCTGTAATGTGATACAATGAAATACGATTTGAAAAGATTAAATGCACTTCGATTTATTAAGGCAAACCATGACTTTTTTTACTTTTTTTTTTTATTACTCGTGCCATTAGGAATTTCAGTCCGATGCATTACGCTACACCTCCCGCAGGGCTTGTTTGTGTTTCGTGCCCCGTCCCAAAGAAGGTTGATACAAAGCTGGCGTTGACAGCTCCTCTGAAAAGATGGCGCTGACATGTTCTATCAGACTCTCCCGGAGCTGTTGACAAGGCCCTCGGAGATGTGCCGTATAGACTGCAGACAGAGAACACTATGGAGCTGAAATAAAGAGGATGATATGCTAGCCAAGTAGAAATCTGAACAGCGCTCTCTGTAGCTGTCAGAGGTTCTCGTCTCCTCACACACGGACCGTGAAACCAGGATTCAATGCTGTTTGCCCATGAGGACTCAAAGTAGGTCATAGTCCATACATATACATTGTCTAAATAAAATACAGGTGTGGGTGACGACAAATTAGATGTAGTGCTTGTATGTATTTAGTGTTTTCTTTTCACAAAAAAAGTCCACAGACCTTGGTGTACTTATAGAGGAATGCATGCTGGGAATTTAGGGCGAATTACAGTTTTGCACTGATGGTGATTAATTGGAAATTCAAGAAAATGTAGATTTTTTTTATTTTTTTCAATGCTTACTTAACACTGCCTCACATTCGGTGTAGATATTAATCACAATCAGTGTCTATTATCAACCGCCTCACAAAATGACCTCTCGTGTTTGATTTCTAAATTCCTCTTTTGAATTTCAAATTGTTTCCTTGGCAATTTGCATTTGCCTGGGATACAGCAAAGCCATTGTTCTCCGTGCTTCCTACTACATCTGCAAATGTATAGGTTTCTTTCCTTCCCCAATTTAGCAGATGTTCACAAGATTATCATATCTCTGAATGCGTCCTAATCTGTTTGCAAAATGTGAGCTTTTGTTGTGATATCTTGTTTCTTTATTAATTATGAAGTTGTATCATTGTACTTACCATGCGGTAATTTGAGCGTCTCGAAGGCCGAGCCCCATCCACTTCAGTTTGTCCCTGAAACAAAATGTGCGATGAAGAATATGTCCTTTTATGTTACCTTAAACCTTCTGTGACAAGTTAATGTAAAGGCAAGCCTCCTTTGCGTGCACCACAATGCTGTGAAACTTGTTTCTCTCCTTTCCACTGTGATTTCCAACATCGGCTCTTGGCACTAGCCGCTCCCCAGTCGTTCGGCAGAGTTTTATGTTTGAAAGAGTCTTTTGCTGGCTGTGAGTCCGAGCACAGCATACTGTTTTCATAATCAACCGAACTCTGCAAATGTCCCAAAAAACTCTTTATGGACTTCTTGTTCTGCTTGCCCGTAACAAGCATGTCAGTTAGCACTTCTTTATCCTACTGGTCGTCTGCAAATAAATGAGGCTGGATTTGATGTAAGCCCTTAAAAATAATGACATGCTTGTGTAACTGCTGCACAAATGTGGTGCTCGGCCGCTCTGTCGTTCCAAATCGTTTCAAGGGCTCTCTGAATTTAATCAATTTAATTGTATCCTAGGTTTTAAGTTCAGCCATTCAGGATGCGGGCCAGGGCACGGTGCTGGCGTTTAATTTGTGGCCAAAAGTCAATATTTTGGTAGCAAACACCACCACACTTCACATCCACATCAATGACTCGAGTGCACACTTGGGGCCTGTGTCAAAACACAGAGCTATTGTAGCCACTTTAACAATTGTACCAAATGGGCCCATGCTGTACAGTGGTTCCCTGTGAATGGCTCTACAGCCGCTGATTAGCCTCTTCACTTCATGAACAGCACACAGTCAAACAGAGAGACAAAGGCAGTGGCTCCCGGGGAGTGCGTTAGGGCAGAAGGGCTGTCCACCCAGAGCTCTGTTAAAGGGCCTCACGGAGCACCCATGCCTGTGAGGAAAGGCTGCCTAATAATTTAGACAAAGATGCGGTGACCCTGTCCATCTGTCTGCGTTTTAGGAAATAAAAAGCCTCCCGCATCCATTTGTGAAGACAAAGTCATCCCGGTCATCTCGTATGCAGTGTCCAGAGCCGGCCCCGCTCTCAGAGTCCCCATTGTCATGGTAATTAACCTGCTTGCCCCCTCTCCAGAGCGGAGCGAGCTGGCATTTGGAGAGCCGGGGAGTCATTATCATGCCATAACATTGGACCAGCAGACAAACTCCATTCAGTGGGGAGACGCCAGGATAACAGACAGCAGGCATTTTCTATGAGCTATTGTCATTTTGTCTCCCTACTGTTAGCGCTCCCCACTTGAGCAGTTTGAATGTGTTCCCTGAAAGTTTTCAAAACTCCAGGGTGTTCTCTTTTTTTTTTTGTGCCGGTGCAAAGAAAACTGATTTTGTGCGTGTGCATGAGAGAGAGAGCGAGTGTGCGGGAGCAGCCAAGAAGCTTTCCACATTCAGAACATGGCTGATATTAGCTGGGTTTGCTTTCCCCCTGTGGGTGTTATCCATGCTCTGAATCAAATGCTAGGATGGACTTGAGGCAGCTAAATGCCGCTCGACAACAAAGCGGAGCACATTACTCACACTTCTCTCGGGGAAGGAGGAGAAGAAAGGACATGTGCATTATGCCTGGATAAGTTGGCCTGGGGTGAGTCACTGGACCGTGGCCATCACTTATATTTCCTGAGGAAGAAAAATGTCATATTTTTCTTGTAAACACACTGAATATCCTGAAATAAAAAAAAATTGTATGCTTTTTCCCTCCGTAGAGACTGATCTCTCAACAAATTAGATTGGGTGATGAATACTGAGCTGAAGAGAATTAAATATAACAAAACATCTTTTAGAAGCAGGGGGATTTTGACTTTGCCTTATATCTCTCTAAACCTGCCAAGTCTCTGCCCTTTTATTTATCGAGACTTTCCAGAGGGAAAAGCTTTAGAAAGCAACATTGTCTAGTTGCCATTTGACGGAAATGAGTCGTGCATGTCTTTCATAGATGTCTCACATATCCCAGGTGGCTCTTTTGAGCACTCCTTCCTCCCAATCAAAACTCTGAGCTGCACATACCAGCACAAGAATAAGAAGTGTTTACTCTTTTGGATTATATGCGCTTTCTCCCTCACATGTCGGAAGCTTTGGAGTCCTTTGCCTGAATAACAATCACTGGAATGCTACTATGTCTCATTCAAAAGTGTCTTTCTTGTCAACCCCCTCCCAACCCAAACACCACATTTTCTCACGGCAAAATAATATGGTCAAACTTCCCATCAGTTTCTCTTTTTTTTTTCTTCTTTTTTCTTTCGGGTCAGTTGAACCCATAAAATGAACTCACAAGTTCCGCCTCATTCTTCAGTTTGTATGGATCATTATTAAAAACTAAAATAACGGCGCACTCTTTGGAGAATGGTTGCTTTCACTCGAAGCTTTGCAAGTGTGTCAATGCAATTCAGAAGTCTTTTGTGTGGTCATCTTTTCTTTGGCTCTAGGTAGTATGTTTAAAACAAGCTGTGATAAAGTGGGTGCTGGTTGGTAGGTTTACAGCTGGACGTAGCTTGGATTGTTAGGTGCTTAGAACGACTTCAAAGCACCTTTTGGTCATGCTGAGGCCAGACGCTCGTCTCACCTCCCCGTGTCAGCCACATTACCAGCACCAACACCTCAGCAAGCCGGACTAGAAATCAATCTGTCAAGTGGGCAGTGTGTCTGGATCGACAGTCTGTGGAGCTGCTAAGCAGACTGTATTTGAGAAACTGTTTTTTTTACCAGTTTAACTTTTACCAGTTTGACATCACTGATTTTCTTATTTCATACATGTACATATATGTGGAAGAATTCGGAGGCGGTGGTGTTTCATGTGACCATCGCTGTGCTTTCTCAGAAGCCTTTATTCTTGTATTCTATCTAGTTTGAGGCAGTGTTAGTGCGTGTGTGTGGGTGGCGGAGGAGTGTGAAGCAGGGCTGGTCAGTCCCAGCAGGAAGGACCTGATCTGGACATGGTTGTTAAGTTTCATTGGCCAAAGGGGGGGTCGCTTCATTGGCTGCTATCTGTGGAGCTCATTATTCACATGGTGGGTGGCAGAGAAAGAAACCCCCCACAGCAGAAAACTAAAGACGTGGCCACAGGAGAGGAGGCGAAGAGGCAGTGGAACTGCAGTTTGAGACGTCCTCGGCAGAGAAAGCTCACATCTTACGCTGCTCTCTGTGATGCTGTCTGTTCCACATCCGAGTGATACGTGCTCCAGGAAATCCTCCACGAATAAATGCACTCGCTGTCTCACACCAACCTGTGTTTTTATTGATCCCACAGAGATGGGGCCTTTTTTTAAATTAATAGTGGCCATATATTTTCTGAAATAATCAACCTTTCACAGAGCCTCATTTCACATGTCCTCCCCGTCAGATGGGATTTCATTCCCTTGAAGGATTAATGTAATCAACGCTGCTGCAAAATCCTCTTTTCGCAATAATGACCAGTCACACTGAGACAATCTGCT
Source organism: Myoxocephalus aenaeus (assembly GCA_038501785.1). Classification (NCBI taxonomy): domain Eukaryota; kingdom Metazoa; phylum Chordata; class Actinopteri; order Perciformes; family Cottidae; genus Myoxocephalus; species Myoxocephalus aenaeus. The sequence goes on from JBAMJR010000154.1 coordinate 2,197,328, forward strand.
GTCATCCAAGTGTTTATTTTCTTTCCGAGGATGGATTGGAGATATATATATATATATATATATATATATATATATATATATATATATATATATATATATCATAGATTACAGCACCCCCTTCACGTTGACTTTGCTGTCTTCTCCCTCCCAAGATTACATGTTTAGAGGTACTAAAGAAAGAAATTATTCCACGGCTGTATTTATGGTCTCTGTTAATATGTCGTTACAGAATAGTCGTGCCAGCAGTCAAGAGAAGATTATAATGTAAGATTCTTAAAGCTGATGTACTTAGTAGATGTGGGCTTATCAATTTATTCCAGTTTCACTCAAAGCTGCTGCATCCCGCAGATAAATCCCACAGATTGTGTGTGACAGTTTCAGGACGACGGAGAACCAGAATGTGTGTCAAAGACTCGCTGATTGACAGTCTCTTAACCTTTGCCCTGGACATGGCTACTTCAGCCGATTTATTTTTTACTTTCCAGACTGTACATGCATCAACGATGAAGAAAGCCGCCGTCTTTGGTTTCTGTTCTTTGTTTTCAATATAACTCGGAGCGGCGTCCCCCTCAGCTTGCCCAGGTTCGCCCTCTCTTTGTACAGCTGTTGTTCAGCTTTTGAAATGCATAGAAAAGAGAAATCAATCATCACATCAGGCAAAGAGAATACATTATATCTCTGTTATTGGGCTGCACATTGTTTCTCAATTTGTATGTACGCTGGTGTTAGAGGAGGCTGGAGAGGGCAAGTAGGATTAGTGAATTTCAAGTGTTTCTGAGACTCAAATAAACAAGTGGAGATAGTGGTTGAATGTGACTGCAGCATGGGATTAGGGGGGGCTTTACTCCCCTCAACGACGTGTCGTGTTTTACATGTTGTCGGCCTACATTGAGACACAGAATCTCCTGGACTCATTATATTTGAGATGAGGAGCGGATTGAGACGGCTTGAGTGGTCACTGTAAGAACAAGCCAGCAACGGCTGGCATCCTTTTATCTTGTTTACTATCAACTCAATCGGCAATGACAGAAATGCATTTTTTCATCACCTGCGAGTTCATTACTGTTGCTGTAAATAAACGTCTTTGGGCCGAGGAAGCGTTTTATCATTTGATCGCATTATCAACTCCGCTCCTGTGCATCTGTCACCGTGACATTATTCAGTGCGCCGGCGTGGGAGTAGATGCAGTAAATCATGTCTGATCTGACGCAGGGTTTTCGGACCGAACGGACGGCGAGGGTTTGGTTTTCCCATGCCGCGTCACAGAGAAGGGCCTCCTTTATCCCCAATCTGACGCCGCATGATGGATACATCCTGTTGAGTCTGATTGTCATGAAATGTAAACTGAGCGCAGACGTCGGTGATAACTGAGGCTCGAGTTACAGCCACTGTAAGTTTGACTCTTGTCACTGCAGAACATAACATCATGAGATGGCAGAGGACCTGTAAGAGAAGGAGCCCTCACAGAGGAGGGGGCCATCAGTGTGTGTGCGGTGCATGGGGTGTCTGGGTGAAACTTCAGAGTCATTAAGTATTAAGTGAACTGCTATTGCATTCCACAGCACACAAAGCACAATTCTAGCTCCGCTGTGTGGGCTTTTTTGGCTCATAAATAAGGCAGGCACCTCTGATTGTGGGGTAAATGTATAATTCATGCACTGCCCCTCCTGCTCCTCCTCTTTTTCTTCTCACTTTCTGCCAAGCTATTCCTTTTCAGCTCTTTGTTGTCTGCACCCTCAACTGCATTTAAATTAATAATTAAAGTGATGCTCAAAGAGCGTCTGACACTACCTGCTTGGTTACTCACCGTCTGCGAGCCGAGTTTTGAGAAACAAAATAAAACGTCTTGAACGGATATGTTTCAGTTCACCCCCACTGGAGCTGGAATACTACACTGTTTTGGTTGGTTGTAAATATGAAGGAATTATGACACTGGCAACGTTTGCAGCACAAGTCCCTCTCAGGACTGTAAAATGCTTGGCGATTTGGAGAATGTAATTGCTGGTAGTTGTCTATTTCATTCCACTTAGACGATACTTTCTACCAGACATGGTCAAAACCATTTAGACTTTTATTTTTATTTTTCAGGCGCTGCAGCATGTTTTTAACAGAAAGCTTGTCCTTCCACAGACCAGCTATGACAGAAGTGATGCAGGCATCTATTCCCATTCAGTTTGGACACCTGCAGCTTTGGGAGAAAGACTGACACTAATATGGTTATCTGGAACCCCATACAGGCATCATGCACCTCCAACACTTCAGCAGTGGGAGCAAATACAGCTCCAACAGCTCCGCAGGAGCTCCAACATGCTGTAATTGTTGTCCTCTCTTGCTCCAAATACAGCACAGACCCTGTGGCTGGGCCATGTGGGTTTCCTGTTAGTTTGCAGGGGCTTATGTAATTGCAGAATAGAAAACCTCACAGCAACCACTGCGGTATAGTTTTATCGGTGCACCCCCTGAAATATCAGACCAAAACTTTGTATGAATATTTAAGATTCACTTTCTGTTAGTTCAAGTTGCAAATGAAACATCAACATTGACTGAGAATAATTCCAACAGCTCGAACACAATTCCTAAATTATATTTTGCCATTTAGATAAGCAACCTTCTGCTCATTGTGGAAATCTCATTTCATATTTATCAGCACCCATGTGAGCCTTGCTGTGGATAGAGTTGCACACTCGCATCTGAAGTTAGCAAGCTGTTAATCTTGTTGATCTACTTGATCCACTGTCTGCTCACACACTCACTCATTTACAGCAGTGCAGAAATTAATTACGCGATATCTCATGGACTTAAGACACTATAAGGTCGCGCAGGATTGAGGAAATGGCGTGTCTAGACTTTATAACAGCTCAGGACGGGGAGATCTTCTTCCTGATTTACACGCCATATTTTTACAGTCGTTTGGAACTTAATGGCACGTCAGAGATGTATTGGAAAGCCTTGCTATCGTATGATTTTACACTCTTACAGATCACAGCTCCAGAAACTGAAGAAATAACTTTCAGTCTGTGATCATCAGCAACTACACAGATTTTAGGCAGGCTACTCTGTTTTGTTTTTGGATGGAAATCAAGCTGACTTTAAATTCTGAAAGGCAGCTTGAAGTATAGGGCCTGCATGAGAATTGTGGCGAAAATAGGAGAAATCCTCATTAGTGATGGTCCTCATTGTGGCTTTCCACAGACCGGCAGAGAGTGCAGCGTCATGTCCATTATAATGCGGATGAATTTGAAAATATGTATTCACCTGTCCAAAGTTTTTATCCATCTTAGTGGTTTTTAGTTTTACAAATGTTCTCAATGCCAAGCAAGTTGAAATTATCATCTTTTTCTTCCATCTTATATCATGGGTTTCCAACAATGAAGTTGTGCACCACCACCACAATGTGTTTAATATGCTGAATATCTTTGGGCTTGGGGTGGTTGATCGGATAAAGCAAGCAATTTGAAATAGTCACCGTGGGCTCTGGTAAATTATAATGGGCATTTGTCAAAGTTCTTTGACATTGGATTGACAAAATGATTAACTGATCAGTTAGTGGTAAGTTCTGTTAGTTGCGGCGCTACTTGAAAGCTAAGTTTCGTGACTTCTGACTCCCTCTGTAAGTTACTTTGTGTCTCAGATTGCCCAAACCCTCCACACAGGTTTGGTCATTGACATGTTTTTTTCCATTCTGTTTATAATAACTAAATGAACAACTGAAGTATAAAAAGTGAATTTGTCATAAAAGCTTTGTGCGGTTTAAGGCTTAATGTTGTAGAGCTTATTTTGGGCATGCAGTGCTTTGTGCATAGGCGGTGCTAGGTAACTGGCACTTCAAAAGGGTAAAACTCTTCCAGCCATCATCAGTAAAGTGTTCTTTGATAAAATGTCAAAGGTATGCAGGGTGGGACTGCTTGCAGTCAGACATGGTGGTTGGGTTGCTTGCAACTCTTCCTCCACCACCTTGACTAAATATATATTTTGCCAAGATTGCATTGAATGGCGAACTCAAATCCAGGCTTTAAAATGTCTCTCCATTATCTGCAGACCGAGATGTGATTTCTTTTTTTACTGGTGCACAAAACATGTGTCAGTGGCATCAACCGTGTTGTGCGGTTGGCTATAGGCCTGGAAAATACACAAAATAAAATAAGTTAGAGGTTACAGAAACATGGCCCCGTAACATTGCTGGCAAGTGAAAGTGCGATGGCCATGTTTGTGAAAGATGTATCACATGATAAAAAGATCATTCTTTGTTTGCTCTGCAATGTGAGCCCGGTGTTTTCAAATGTATCTACTTTGGAAAGAGTTTTGGAAAACATCCATTTTTCTGAGCATGTTCTCCCTGGCAGATGGAAGGCAAAAAAAGGAGTGAAAATATGTGTTTTTAAAGCGGACGTGGTCTAGGAGTGTAAGAGAATGAAAGGCCGATAAGAAACGGGGGACGACGAGGGGAGATGACAGGCGAATGAAAGTGAAATAGAGTGAGAAGTGAGTGAATACGTGGAGTAAGTGCCTAATTTCAGTAGAGGGGAGAGCAGAGCTCGGCGACTCGCTCCCGGATGGGTCGATAGATATGAGCAGAGGGCCGAGACCTGCCGGAATAATTGAGTCCGGTCGCAGGCAGTGTGAAAAGTGCCGGGGCAGCAGAAAATAGCCATAACTCACTGAGATTGGAGGAGGTGAGATTTACAATATGGGTGATCAACAACAGAGATTCCTCTATATCTGAGTCTCCCAGAGAAGCGGACAGCTGCTGGTCGGCCCCAAGGGACCGCAAAGGCACCTTGTAAAAGCCTGTTGGCACCACTCAAGCTTCTCTGACCATCAGTGCTGGGATTGATACGTTCGGCTCGGATAACAGTGAAAAACAAGTTTGAGAAGTCCATATTTTTAGATGCAGGAACCCACATGTACGTCTACGTGGTTTTGTGTCTGCTGAATTTAATTGACTAAATAACAGAATCAGTCATAGCCGTCTCATTCATCTCCCTATGACTGTACTAATGTGTTCTGGCAAAATGTCATCTGCATCAGCATGAATTACCACCCATCATTTATTTTGCATACACTGTTGTTAAGCCCAGGGGCAATCTCGACTGGTAGCAGTTCATGCTTCATTAACTAAAACAAAGCACTTTCGTGACATTTTATATATGCGCTTTTTCAAAGTTTATGTTATTCCAGTCACCCACTTGGGGCAGTTAGCAGTTTTATGATGGGTGGAGATAACTATGCTCCAGTGGCGGGGAAAGGTCGTTCCGTACACACCAACCAACCCCCCCCCCACAGTCTCTTTCCCTTTTCTTACCCCATCTTCCCCCTCTTCACCCCCTCGGCCTCGTCCCAGCGATGACAAAGTGAAGATGGGCTGTGGCATTGGCTGCCATTCAGCCTGACTCTCTCATCGGCCCCACAGAATGCCTTTCAGGGTCCCCCAGAGTAACAACTGCTGCGTTTTATTACAGCGTGAAATGGGGATTGAAAGACCGCTATGGATGTTCCTACTTAACCATGCAGAATGTGTCACTGTTGGGTAGGAAGATAAGGGGACAAAGGGGAAATCAGCCGCTCAAATGCTTTTGTTAAGACTAAGGGCTCTGGTAAACAGAAGCAACCCCATGCTCTTGTTTACATCTCAAAGTAGAACCAGTTGTGTCTTTTAAGTAGAAATTTGTTCGGAGATATGTTAACATATCATTGGATGATTACATGCATTCCTTACGCTATTCAAACAGATGGTAGCTGTGTTGCCAGCTGGAGAGATTTGCTTGAGGGAGACCCAGACATTGGCACCCAAACCCAGCAGATACACTATGTCCGGCTCAATTATGTCCTCTACTCCAGTTCCATGGTCTGTTATCCCAGAATAGATCTCAGAAGTCACACTATCCCAGCTATCGACGGCGCAAGATGACCAGATGTTTGAGGGCTCCAAGCCTCAATGGGGCCAACTAATATTTGCCAACTAATATTGCACAAGACTTATAGAAACATGTTATGGCACTATCCAAGCGTGCTTTTGTCGGCATTGGTACTATGGTTTTACATTTGCAAATAGGAATCAGGCAATTGATTGATGAGAGCACCTTTTGTAATTATATACAGCCGTCCTATTTGCTTTGGCAAGACATCTGTCGTCAGCCCTCCTCTTCCCTCCTTGAATGTCAGGTTGTGGGTGTGGCTGGGGTGAAACGCTGACAGATTGTCAGTTTTCAGCACACCTGCAGGGAGCTCTCACTGCCTCCACACAAATGCGCATCGCTTTTTAAGAGTGCCATTTACGATGTTACCGCTCATTCAGCAAAAAAAAAAAAACTCTCCTGATGATATACAAGCTTTTTAAATACAACTTCCTCACGATTTCAGCAGTGTTTTGAGAACCTTTGCCTTGAAGAGTTAAAAAGAAAAACGGAGACTCTTAGGGTGAGACAACACTATAAACACAGCCAGCATTCTGATCTGTGTTGCAATATCCCTGGTACACAATGTGCGGTGTTAATTCATGCCGCTTGGCATGCAAGCCCGAGCATCTCGAAGTAACGATGATTCAATTTTCACTTGTATAGTTGTGATTGTGGTGAACCAGAAAAAGATTCATCCTCATGAAAAGCCAAAGGAATGCATTCAGTCCGTGCACACAAGATCATTCAATGAGTAAAATGAGCTTGATCCCCTGGCTTATGTGTGTATGTTCAGTGATTTGTAGAAGGGATTTGGGGGCTTTAACATGTGCGTCTATTGGCTGGACGTCCTTCAGACACTGGTGCGGCACACAGTTATTGCCTCAACACCTCATTGTTCCTCCGCCGTGCTAGTGTGAGGCTGGGATGCTGATGTTGCTGCTACTGCCCGTCTTCGCTGCAGGCTCTACTCTCAGAGGACACAATTGAGAACGGGAATTAATGATATAAGGTCTCCATATTATTAATAGCAGATGATGATAAAACTGCATTTACTCTCTGGGCTCTGAGGCATAGCTTTGACAGCACAATTGAGCTCATATGTCATCTTAAATCTCTGAGGTGTTCCAGTGGTTTCACCTGATCAGCTCTGTGGAAACCACATTACTTTCTTTTGGAGCTCTCAGCTGTCATAACTACACGCTCTCCCTCCAAGGTGTCCAATAATCCCTCCGGCACTTGATATGTTATAATATCACTAGAGGGATGTCTATATTGCTATGAAGTAATTAAGAAAGTACCTTCCCTCCCAGCCTCATCCACCCTCTGGAGCCAGCTGCTCCACACTCAACACATTGTCCACATAGGGCTTCCCGAGATGCGGCTGGGCAAAGCCGAGAGCCGAAGCTCAGTGAAATTGAGAGCTGGCAGACGTGTACGTGGTCCTGATTGCAGCATCGTCCTCCAGAAGCAAGGTTTATGTTTCACCGTGTGCCCGTCCATCGCACTCCATAAAAAGCAAATAAACTTTTCCCTGGCAATGGCATAATAACGACGGAGTTGGTTAATGAGCAAATTAAAGTCATATAAATACTACTCTGCCCCCTGACTGAGATGTGCAATTTCTTACATCAACTTAAAATATACTCCTTCAGTGGGTGCCCTCATTTCACCACTCCTCAGTACGGTACTTAACATAACACTATGTTGTTCTGATTACCTTTTTTTTCCGGAAGATTTATCTCCCTCTCCCACTGAACGAACCTATTGGACTGTCCCAGATGAAGAATGTGTTGAAAATGTACTGCTGGGCCTCTCAGTAGTGTAACTGGTGCAGGAGTCTAAATTAAATAGAGTTGAATGAGTGACTTTGGCAGGTCTCTGGTTGGTGTGGTTTGGGCTGCTCCCAGTGCAGCATAGAAGCAGCCTGGCAGTGGTTTGACTGTTTGACTTAGCCTGCTCTTCTCTTTCACACCAGCTCTTTGTGGCCAGCAACGGGAGCATATAAAACCCTTGCTTCTCTCAGTCCCATCTGAACATATTCTCTTTCCTACAGCAGCATCTGCCTGATTCTATTGGACAAGCATGGACCTTTGTGTTGAATTGCGTTCGCTTTTATTGAATTTGATCCATCCAGTGTGAGTTGTAGTATTTAAAGCAAGAGGAGTTTCACTAGATTGGTAAAGTTTCATTTTCAAGTTCATCATCCCATTATGTTTGGCAAAATGACTTTGAGTTCCACTCATGCTGAGGCTTTGCTTTTATCCAATGCCTATGCCAAGCATTCAGTCGATTTGTTCCACGTGTCAAATAAGGGAATCCCAAGAACATTAAACCAAGTGTATCATTTACGAAGCGCTCTCTGTTTCGCGTGGTAAAGAGAAGAGAGGTTGGTGCCGGTGCCAGAGTGTATCAGGCCCAGACATGAGCAGCAGAAGTGGTGGGATGAGAACGAGGCGTAGACGGTATATGGGAGGCTAGGAGTGTTAAGGCATGAAGAAAGAACCCGCCAGGACTCACAAATCCAAGCATCAGTAGATTTCTAGATGCAGCAAGGGTGTGCCTGACTGCTCATAAAGGACAACCCCATTGCCCCATGTTTGCTTTCGTAGGAGATGGTTTATGTGCTTTGAAGGTATGCCAGGGATCTGTAACAAAAAGAGGTGTGACTGGTTGTTTTGAACGTGCAGGGGAAGTGACTGAGTGAGGTGTCTGTCAGGCAGCCAGCGCCCGAGCACAGAAGGCACCATCTCCGCAGCATTGGCTCTTTGATGTGGCTGGCTCTTTGAAGAACTGACACCCTTCTCTCCGTTTCACAGTGCCTGGAGCCCTGCAAGGAAACCTGGGACCTGAAGGAAAACCAGTGCCAGGATTTATGCGAGGTAAGTCACTACCACAAATATCGTGGTCGCCTCAGACTGAAGTGTTTGAGCTTTTCATACTTAGTGGGAAAATTCAATAAGAGGAAAGTTTGAGAGGAGTGTGAAGTAACTCTTTCTGCGCTGTAATGACACTCTCTGTGAGGCTGAATCAAAGCGGTTTAAATGCACCCACCGCTCTGGTGAGTCATACGCTGAAAAGTAAACAGGACAATCCCTGTTAGCTCACAGAGCTGCTTGTTTGCAGGCAGGCAGGTCAGTCTGTAAAAGCAATCTGACATATATTTTTCCCTTCCTCCTTCTCATCCTCCCCCTACTAGCCGCTCTTTCCCAAGAAACACTACGAGTGTCTTACGAGCTGTGAGTTCCTAAAGTCAGTGGAGGGGGTGAAGCAAGGCGACTGTCCGGCCCCGGAGAAGGCCAGCGGCTTTGCAGCAGCCTGCGTGGAGAGCTGTGAGGAGGATGGAGAGTGTTCCGCCGTGAAGAAGTGCTGCTCCAACGGCTGTGGCCACACCTGCCAGCTGCCAAAGAACCTCTACAAAGGTAATATTATAAAGGGTATAACCCTGCACCACATTGTATTGCGATATCATCTTTTTGACATTACAAATTGTTATAATTGTAATACGTATAGCATGTTTTGTAACAAGACTGTTACATTTCTGAATGTTTTTTTTTGGTTGACCCCACACCTCCACGCAATAACATATGTAACAAAGTGAGCAATAAATGATATGCAAGGCCATATAAGTATGTATTGCTATTGACTTTGACATTTTACTCTTAATATAGTAAATATGTTGTCTCCATGTTATTTTATGATTGATCACAACCCCAAGGAATTTTGTCTCAACAACTCTTTCAATTTGACCATCACAGTGTCTTTATTCAAAAACCATTTGCAGACTTTTAATCATCCATGGCTTTTCTATATATTTATCCTTCCCCCAAAGCTTCCTAATAGGACAATGTTTATTGTATAATAAGAATGTGAACAAAAATGCACCATAGGCCTGATTAGGATCATCAACAAACACCTTATCCTGGCTGTTGTTATTCTTACCAATATTTACAGGAAGGCAGTTAACCTTTAAATTATGTACGATCACAAAAATAGGAAGACGATCACTGATTAAAAGTTGATTAACCACTGGTTATTGGGTCATGAACATTTGTGAAAATGTTATCCATAAGTGTGGCAATCGTGTGGTAATAGATTTCCTTAAAATTATAATAATTGTATTAACAACAATAATATAAATTTATCAAATGAAAATTTGTGTCGTTCATAGTAAGGAACCAACAAAAAATTAGCACCTGAACAACTTCAAATAAATGATAACATTGCTCTGTTACTGTTGGATGTGTAAATAAGCGACTGTTAAAAAGTTTGACATATCACCATTAAAAGGTGATATGTCAATGTTGCATTCACAACTAGTCTCCGCTTCCCCCAAGTGGCCCAAAAAATGTATTGCAGGTTTAAATGAAAATGAATTGATAGTTTATGATGCAAAACACTAATGAGAAACATAAACACAAACATCATTTAGTAATTACAGGAAGAAGGGAGTTTGACAGGGAGCCAGGCTCACCGACTAGGATGCACTCAGTGTTACACGTTACACTGTGTGCGCTGATAAAGTTGCTTAATTGTCCGTGCACTCAGCAACTCATCTCTTCATTTAATCATTGCTCCTCACTGTTTCCAAGCGGGACCAGATTAAAACAGTTCTCCAGCTGAATTATGGATACTCCCTCCTCCTCTATTTATCTTTCTCAATAAATGACATGTCATAACTGGTAATGGTCCAATGCTAACGTTTGGCTTTTAATGTGATTAAATGTTGCAGTTTGCATCGTTTTCATAAACCGTGTTGAACCAATTCATCCCTCACTGTCAAACATTAGTTTTAAATCTCGACGACGCAAATTCCATCTTATCTTGAACAATTCTTGACAACTTGCTCAGAGTCATAAATCTTTATTTCATCTCTTTGTATTGCACTTCACCCACACATCCCTCATGCTGTTCCTGTTGTAAATTGGAATATATATTCAGCCTTGAATTTGCTGGATAAGCTTGAGGGTTTCACAGACACAGATGTACCCAGGAATCTTTGCTCCAGTAAAAGAGTTTAATGGTGCTGCCCAAGGCGTCCTGATGTTCTGAGGGTGCTGAGCTGTTATGTGAGAGAACCAATAGCCTCTGAACTTGGAGATGGGAGCTGGAACTAATATTATATACACTATCTGCGCACAATTGCTGGCAGCCTGAGGCCATAACAAAGTTGAGGAGATGTTGAAGTGAGAGCGCTGGAAAGATGAGTCTAAATCAAGCTTTGAACCGCTGCAGTGATCGGCTTTGTGTGCTTTGAATTACACTGCAGTATACGAGTACGCATGTTTTACTGTGTGTAGTCGCGAAAGCATGTGATTTTGTGCACACAGAAGAGCATGCTCGTATTTTCATTTGATTTGGAAATGCAAAGATGAACAGCAAGTCAATCGGAGGAAGATGAAAGCAGGCGTAACCTTGAACATTTCAATACAGTTACCCAGTCAATGAAAACCATTCACCACACTGTGAGACCTTCAAATCAAGCAGCCTACATGCTGATTTTTTGTCCAAACGCTGAGCTCATGACGGGTCGCCGTCAGCGCTGCATTTACACTGAATTACACTGAGCGTTCTGGTGAAAGTCCGGATGGAATTCCTGTGCTGGTCCTCAGTGTTAAAGGTCTAATTAGTTGCTCATGGGTTGAAGAGCGTAATCGTTTATATGTGTGCACAAGTCTGTCTGTGTGTAGTCTTTGCCATGATGCTGGAAGCCATTAGCAAACACAAGCGAGGAGAAATGAAGCGTTTCCCCCACTGAGATCACTCTCAGATGTGTGTGTGTGTGTGTGTGTGTGTGTGTGTGTGTGTGTGTGTGTGTGTGTGTGTGTGTGTGTGTGTGTGTGTGTGTGTGTGTTCAGGTTAGGGGACCCAGCCCACATGTATGTCATTGAAAGAGAAAGAAAAAAGTCTGAGACGCTGGACCCCCACTGGGTTTTTGATGAGCAACAAAGCTTCTTCTTTTTTTACATGAATAGAGCCCGATGCTGTTACACGTCATCTGCTCTGTAATGCCGTCTCGGAGATGTATGTGCGGGGGTGTGCTTCCGATAGCTGGTTTATTAGTCTCTTCTACGTCTTCCATTTCCATATATTTCTCTCTAGTTCTCTCATTTCAAGAAACGGCATGTGATGTAACCCAGTTTACAGTATGTGTTACTGGAGTGTTTTCTGATCAAAAACAGTGCACATTGCTGCACTATGCTGTGAGAGAAACTGCCAAAGGAGCTGGAGGGGTGGTTCAAATAAAAGAATATGTGAAAAATGTAGATGTCAGAGGGAAATTTTATTCAGCGAGATTTATCCTCTCACTGTCACAACAATTCAGTGAGTTAATCCGTCCATCAGATTACGGTATCTCCTCATGCTACACGCAGTGTTTGTATAGTTTTTCCCTCAACACTTGTGATTAGAACAGTCATTATGAAAGTATGTGCGTGAGTATTGAGAATTATATTCCTGGAGTGTAATTGATGGCATGATTAAGACATGAATGGACGCCGTACTCTTGCTTCAGCAGCAGTTGCATCACGGTTTGGAGGAAGCGTGCAGCCATTGAAAAATGAATGCTGTATGATTCTTGGACCAAACCTGACCCAAAAGTTATCTTTGGAACGAGCAAGCTGAGGGAAAGTGTTCGTTGCCCTCCCACGTATTGCGGAAGAGAGATGTGTGCGTGTGTGTGTGTGTGTGTGTGTGTGTGTGTGTTTGCATTTTTGTGTAGTTTGTGCTTTGCAGGAGTACTTGTGTCACTTTGTGGAAAGATGAGCTAAAACAGAGGGAGAGGTAGGAATGCTGTGGTTACCTTGGTGTTCAGTATTGCACAGGAAATGTGACACGTTTGTTCACGTGCACACGCACACACACACAGACACACACACGACCGCAGAGCTGTGAAACCACAGCACAATGACCCCCAGCTGTTCGTGTGCAGAAAGCTGTTATCAGCGGGACAAAGTACTGACTCCATAAGCATGTGGCTCAAGGACCGTCCTCAATCTTCGAGGATTTTATATGCATCAATCACTTTTTACATGCCTCGTGTGAAGACTGAATAGAGATATAAGACGATCAAGCGCTCTGCATACAAAACACAGTCTTGAGTATGTTGTTTACTGACACGCCGCAGTAGCCTTGAGCATGTGCTAATGCTGTTTATAAGTGCAGATTGGTGGTCCAACAAAGGTCCAACATAATGGTCTGAAGTTCCAGTTGATTTATTGAGAACTGCGGGATGTATTCAGCCTCCTACTGTACTTTAAAACTCGCTTTTCCAATCTCCATCTCATTATCACTGTGCCCGACGCTCAATCAACAACTCACTACGTCTCCACCACAATAAATTTACTTGAGGGAGTCAATCTGACTTGGCTGAGCATTTGGCCCAGTCCTGCACTTCATAAATCCCAAATTTATTGCACATGGCCACATCCACTTCCTCTGAAAAGCTGAACGTGAAGCTCAATGATGCAAATGAACTTTGTATACATGCGTGTATGTTTGCACGAGTGTATCTTGTGTCTGCAAGAGAGGGAGACATTACGCCCACCGTCTCGCATACCTAGATGCAAACTATCTGTGTCATTACTAAGAAGCGCAGCTACTAAAACACGTTCCTCTGGCCAGGAAATATCACGATCTGTCACAGTAGAAAGATGATGCTGTTGACCCGCAGCATGAATTAAATCTATTGCGGTGAGGTCATGTCTCATTTTCAAATCTGAATCTGTTCAACTCTGATGGTGTCATTTATCTTTCCAGTCAAGAAAGGAAAACAACACATTTCATGTTGAAGTTCACCTGCAGTGTTCCACACAGTGGTGATATTAACTCCTCACGGTATCGTCTGTCTTGCTTGTACTTTTAGGAGTCCCTCTGAAGCCCAGGAAAGAGCTGGGTTTTTATGAGCAGCCGTCGGGTCAGCTGGAGATCCGCTGGTCCTCCAAGTTCAACATTTCCGTGGAGCCCGTCCTCTATGTGGTGCAGCGCCGCTGGAATTATGGCATCCACCCCAGCGAGGACGATGCCACCGAGTGGCAGACTGTGGCACAGGTAGGAATCTACACAGCGCACATGCGAAAGAAACCCTGAAGCACGTCAGAAAGATGAAACATGTTTTGCTTTGTAGATCCCATCAAATGAGGGATTCTTTTGATCAGACATTTGGGATTTGGATCACTAAGAAATGTCAGCTTCACATGTCCCGGCGTGCCACATGCTGCAGCTGTGAAAGTGCTGCAGTGCACTGACAGACTGTTGCACACGGTTGCACATTCCTCACAGTCACAGTGTCTTTGAAATTTTGGCAAAGAGAAACATACAGATGACTGATGTGGCAGCAAACTCACATGGGGCTGTGACCCTGCATGCACCCTGACCCCTGTGGTTTTCTCTCCCACCCCCCCATCTGTCCCTCAGACTGCAGAGGAGCGCGTCCAACTGGCCGACATCAGAGCCAGCAGATGGTACCAGTTCAGAGTTGCTGCAGTCAATGTCCACGGGACCCGCGGCTTCACTGCGCCCAGCAAACACTTCCGCTCCTCCAGAGGTCTGTGTGTGTGTATACATATGCATGTGTGTGTGGCCTGTTTGACACCCAGTGCCCTCCATTTGTTATGGTTAAGACCTTGGAACAGGTGGAGCCTTTGGGAAAGAGTTTTAATAGCTGATTTAACTTGTTAGCTGACCATACAAACCGAGTGTATGTGGTGGAGCTTTCTTTATCACAGACCCAAGGGAATTCTGTCTTTGGTTTGTCTTGAAAAAATACAAAAATACAAAATCAGTTTCCATTACCTGCACCTTGTCTCTCTTTAGAGCAGTGGTTCTCAAATCAGGGTACTAGTACCCCAGGGGGTGCTTGAGATTAAAAAAAAACATATATATATATATATATATATATATATATATATATATATATATATATATATATTTAAAATAAGCATACATTCAAAAATCCTATAAAAATAGTTATTTAATAAATATTCAATACAATATGTGTAAGTTCTTCAACTGAATTAAATCAGACACTGTTGGAACAGCGCTGTGTATTACTTAGTTTTTTCAAGCAAAAAATGCTTTGTGCTGGTTATTCCACAGGGGGTACATCACTGAAAAAAGGTTGAGAACCACTGCTTTAGAGGACTAAAAGTTTTAGTGTTCAAAATTGGTCAGAAATCAAATTGTGACTGAAGTATGATTGGTAAAGCCAAACATACATCTATCACTTCTGTCTGCGTGGGTTCACACTGCTTAGATGTGTTTATTCAAAACTGTATCAAGGAAGTTAACCTTTGAATTATTTTGTTAACCCTGTTAACCTGCATTGTAAGAGCTTCCCCTCCACAGCTTCAGCACATTTACCCAGTGAGCTAAGTGGAACTGGTAATTCATGCAGTTGCCAAGTAGAATGTGAGTAATGAGGAGCGACTGGGTGTGGAAAACGTATTTTTTTTCTACGTTGAAACCAGATCTTTACTTATGTCTTCAAAGGAGGGGTTTCCCCCTTTTTACGGTCATATAAAATGTAATATGTCTGAATTAGTAAGGATATTGCAGGTTTCAAATGAATGCAAGTGTTGTCTTGCTTCCAGAGGGAGTGACGTAACGTAGGCGCGCTTCAGATCTTTGCCACAGATTAGAGAACAGGCTCTGATGGCATCGTGTGTTGCTGCTCTGCTCCTGTACGCTGCACTTTCAGTGTTGAATGACACTGAATCCCAGTGTTGTGCTGCAGGTGGCATTTGTTAAAGCAACTGCCAATTGTTGTGTGGGTCCCATGGATTACAGAGTTGTGAATATAATGTGTCTAGATTGAATCTGATCCAGATCAGATACAGTGTGTTTGTTTGACATGTAGAGGCAGGACCTGTTCAGACATACACAGCCCAGAGTTAAGTGTCTGTCTAGGTATATCGCGTAAGATAGTGTCTTTGTTGTATGGACCATTTTAATTTGGTCAGCTATGTAATGCACCGTGCACATCAACATACTCTACCAAACCAGTGTCATATATTCATCCATACATACATAGAGTTGTGGAGCACTGGCAAACATCTGAAGTACTACCGTGTTGTGCCGAATACTGGACACCTGTGCCAAATACAGAAAGTATCGGTGTGTTCTGGTGGCGTGCGTGTGTGCGTGCTGACCTGCCCTGTCATTCCCTCGTCATGCATTCACTCCCCAGAGCGTTCTGGAAGGCTGTCAAACAGCCAGACACCAGGTGGGAAAAAGATTCTGCTGCAGGGGTGGAAGCCGATCTCCAATCAGGCCAATCAGTGCCAGAACGTTGATAGATTGATGGGAGCTGTCATGGATTTGATGAGCTCCCATCAGCCATTCTGTCTTGCCATTGTTATTTATCATCTGATTGCAATTTTGCGCTACCATACTCTGTTGAGGCAATTTTGAAGAACGGACTGCTTATTTATCTTGCACAGCCGACATCAGCTGGTCTGGAGAACCGATGTGTCCACTTGTGCTGTTTGACTGGATTCAAATGTGCTTCAGGTGGGAGAGGGCAGGAGGAGAGGAGAGCCGACCGGGCTGTGCCGTGAATCATTTCCTCATTATGGGGCCATTCCCTCTGGTCTGGCATTTGGCATGTGGCCCTGCCTCTCCTCCTGCACTAGGAGGCTGACATCAGCTGGCTCACAGCGCATTCAGCAGGGTTCAGAACCATCTTTACACACACACACACACACACACACACACACACACACACACACACACACACACACACACACACACACACACACACACACACACACACACACACGTTAGTTAGAGTACAGGAATGCTGAGTTTGGAGCCAAAGTGAGCTGCATGTGTTTGTTAACCCCCTGACCTGCACTCTCGGTCCTGCCGAACGCCGTCATAGACGTGACATGACACCTGTCATAACATCTCGTGGCAGATTGTCAGTGGAGGACTAATTGCTTCACACAGTGTCATACTGGTCCCCCTCCCTAACTCCAATGCTGACTCACGAGTGGTGAAAGGTGCCTTGGCCTGTAATGCACTCGACCTGAAATTATACTTGCCTTGGCTCAAGATTTGTCACATACAAGAACCAGAGGCCTTTTTTGTCTTCCACTCTAAACGTCTACAGATGTACCGCGCTGACTGTGTTGTTTCATCTCGGTGCTATGTCTACAGATCCATCCGCCCCTCCCAGCCCAACCAGTATGCGTGTCAGCAACGTGACGCTGGGTGACGAAGGCCTGGTGACAGCCCGTCTCAACTGGACCGTGCCGGAGGAGCCCGATATCCCCATCCATCACTACAAAGTCTTCTGGAGCTGGACTGTGCCCACCAAGTCACTGGTGCCATCCAAGAAGAAAAGGAGAAAGACCACCAACGGGGTAATCTCCTCACCCGTCTCTCAGTGATGTGTTCTCTCTCTCTCTCTCTCTCTCTCTCTCTCTCAGCAATGATCTCAGCATCTTTTCCTCTGGCCTCATCACATCACTGCAAATGCCTTCAGTGGAAGATAAACACGGAATAGGAATTGCCTTTATTTATAAAGTTGCATGGCTATCAATCACACACAGATTGATACAATGTGTTATTCATTGTTTTAATATACTGATGAAAGAAACCTTAAATGCACTGTTAAGCTTTGAAAGAAAACACATTAAGTGTGATAAATAGCCGTATTTATAGTTATAAATCACAATTTCAAGGTCTGTGTTTCTTAAATATCTCAATTTGTAAAAAATACAAAACTTTTTTTGCAGTTTTGTATTTGGGAACTTTCGTTATTTCCTAATCAGTTTTTTTTTCATCGTGTAATCAGCTATTTCGGAGGTTGTGCACAAGTTTATGTATTTATTTGTTGTATTTTAAACATAGATCTCAATAGTCTCAAAGTCAAGTAGTTATATAACTATACTTCATATCCTATTATTATCTTTTACTTTAATGCTAATTCGAGACTTAGTAAAAACAGAAGAAAACATCTAAAACATTCTCTAATAATAAAATAAATATATTTTTTTTAAGGGAAATACACATGATTTCTACTGTTAATGCCTTGAAACATTATATTTTGCATACTGGAACTTTCTCAACACTCCAGAGTGAAAGAAGAGTTCATGGCCCTTTTGGAGGAACGTAACATAGACAAAGCCCCCCACTTGCAATCACAAAGAAAGGATAAATGCAATTTTGTTTTATATGCTTAAACAAACAGCCAGGCTAAAGGCTTACAAAGTTCGACTTCCTGGCTTGGACAACTTAGAAAGCCACAGAAAAATATTTTGATAGTATTTGTTGTCAAATGTAATTGTTTTTAGGATAAACCCCTTGACCTTATAGATAAATCGTAGACTGTCTTCATAAATTACAGACTCTCTTCGTGAGCCATTTGCTCAATACATCCAATATCATGTGACCTGATAGCACATACCTGTGGTTTAGTATCTGTGAGGAGCATTTCATTCCAGACTCCAGCAGAAAGACAGATTGTCTAGACAGTTCACACACACCTCTATGGAGTCTTCTCCTGAATTAGTCTATGAAATGCGTCGCAGATGTGGCACCAGGAGATAGAGGTGGGAGACACCAGACACCCATTGACACATGTACTACTGGTTTCCACTTTGGCACCTCGGGCCTTTGAAAGCAGCCTGCTGGTAGAGGAATGTCAAAACACGCACAGTCAATAACAAGAATTCATCAAGCTCACGCTGCTGGTGGAATGCTGCAAGTCAAACACAGTGAGGAAGCCCTGGGAGTCTCTGATAACACGGCTCCCTCACGAGGGCCTGAAGCCTATCTCCTCGCCACGATACCTTCCTCAGCTCCACATGTGTTCCTAATAAGCAGGGCTTTCCCACAGGCCCCGGCTGGCTGAGCTGGTACTATGACGGGTACCATGACGGCTCTTTGAAAGGAGCCTCAAGTGACAGTGTGATAACATACAAAAGCCAACGTGCAAGTGTTTTCCATTGTTGCAGGCTCACAGCTGGGTGGAACTAGAGGGACTGCAACAAAACTGCAGTTACACCGTGGAGTTGCAGGCCGTCACCTACTGGGGACAGGTGCGTCTGAAGAGCTCCAAGGCTTCTCTCCACTTCAGCACCAGCAAGAATAACGAGTCAGGTAAACATTGGTGCTAATATTCTGTCGATAATTCAGCTGTCAGACTTGTTATGTGTTTTTAGACACTGGGGATGGCAGTTCACCACTTTGGTCCAGACTGAAAAAACTCTTGTAGACATTTATTGATTTGCCGTTGTCTAAATCGCCTTAGTTTTGGTTAATAGTAGTTTTGGTTAATAGTTGTTTTGTTTTGGTTAATAGTTGACTCAGAAAGGGACATGTGGCAACCTAATCATGGGTAGTAAGTGCAATTAATGCACTACTGAAAGCAATTAATGCACTACTGAAAGTATTTGGCTGAATCAATCTAGCAAAATCCAATTTTCTTTGTGTTTGTTTGTTTTCCTTGAGAGTTGCATTTACTCTCTTCTGAAATTACTGAGAGTCTTCAGGCAAACGATCATCATGAGAATTGCAAAAAGGAAAAATGGCCGAGGTGCGCTGACATCACATCTGCATTTAGTCGAAGCTCCTCCGTGTTTAGGTATCCAGACCAAGCCTCAGCGTTACGAGTTTGTAAGAGGGAGTTGAATCTCTAACCTTGGCCGTGTTACGCAGTAACGCGTGTACCCATCGAGTTACACCACGTTGTAGCTGCTGTGATATTACAAATAAATAATGTGTGTTTTTGTTACCATGCTGGAGAGTTTGGCACAACACAGTCACTGTCTTAGCTACAGAAGCAAATATGTGTCCTTTCTCTTCCCAGTAAAATCAGTGCTCAAGTCAAAGAAGGAGGAGATATCCCCTCTTGGTTCGACCTTGGCCAAACGCCCCTCTGGCCCTCTAGAGGTAGGCACACCCT
The DNA here is from genome assembly GCA_038501785.1 of Myoxocephalus aenaeus. Classification (NCBI taxonomy): domain Eukaryota; kingdom Metazoa; phylum Chordata; class Actinopteri; order Perciformes; family Cottidae; genus Myoxocephalus; species Myoxocephalus aenaeus. The sequence continues at coordinate 2,217,131 of JBAMJR010000154.1, forward strand.
TCTACCAGGATGGCCAGCTGCAGGTCCGTGTCTACTGGAAGAACCGGGGAGGTATGTACTCTCCAATATTGATTTACAGCTTTGTAGGAATCTAATTAGCACCCCATTATGCCCATCAATCACTATGACTCATGTACACCATAATTCAGTGTTAGGGACGATTCTCAGTGATTCAAACAATGGAAGATTCATTTTTATAAGTGTGGTATCAGATGGTGTAAATTAAATAAATGATACAATGCGTCATTGTGAGAGCCCAGTAATGTGAGAGCTGGGTAAATTGGTGTAAACCGGCACATGGACTGTTAGCGCCGAGCCACCGTTTAGTAACAAGAACAATAAACGCACAGAGCCTGAGCCGTGCGATGAGATTTATTGACAGCTGTATTTAATAGATCCTCTCCCCCTCGAATTAGAGCTGAAGCGGTCCGTTTTGTTTTACAAGACCTGATGTCATTGGGAACAGAAACAGTCGTGGGTTGCAGCACCACAAAGGGTTAAAGCCAGTAGGAATGCCTGTCCCTGCGGCGTCCATTCCCCAACCCTCACCAGAGTGGAAATATGGAAACCTTGAAAGCCATGCTCTCAGGGTAACCTGTCAAGTCCCATTCACTGGTCTATGTTATGTTACTAATATATGTCATCGCCTAAGCCAAACTCCACATCTTAGAGTCAAGAATGCAAACCCTGGCTGAAGGAGGCCTGGTGAGACACCAACTGCTGAATCAGAGTGAGGGAGAGACAGAAGGGGAAGATGGAGTTGGCCCAGAGCTGTTAGCGAGGTTGGCCTGGACTCAGAGAGCTGAGTGATGCTGACGGGGATCAAGTGTGGCTTGGGAATCACAGTGTTGCAGTGCAGAGTTAATCCTGGTCCAGCTTCTCTCTCTGTCTCTTGTTTGCAGTGCTGGTCTGCCGCATGTATGTGTGCCACTGCCACTCATTAGTGTGAAGGATGACCCTGGCTTTGACTCTGACAACCTGGGTTCCACTACTGTAAACATACAGACATGCAGATGGCCCGCAGAGTTATAGTCTCGGGACATCTGGTTTGTGAGAAGGGACAGGTTAACTGAACCATGATTAAACTCTCACTCATTGTCTCTGTGATCCGCAGCAGCCCAGGCCTCTGGGTTGTCTCCATCAGACGAAAGAGAACCGTACTGTACAGCAGCTCAGATAATATATCGCTGTCTGCCCAACACCCAGACAAAAGACAGCAGTCCGGCCGTGGCGGCACTTTTTAGGCTCGCTTCCAGCCATGATTTATCGAACGCTGCTGAGGTTCTGTTCCTTACCTGATTTCCATGTCCCGTTTCTTGTTTTACATACCACTTCCCCTCTCTGTCAGACCCGGCTAAGCATATCTTGTTTATTTTTTCCCCACGATTTCCCGGTTCCCTGTAATTCCTCTCTTCTGCTTCCAAAGAGCTCAGGGGCTCCACGTGCCAGATCTGTGTCTAAGCCTTCAAAGGACCCCTTTTATCTCCCCCACCACAACCCAGGCCCCCGCCGAGGGGCGAACATAGGATATACTCAATTATTAATTGGAGAAATATTTCACATATTCAAGCGACACAGTTAAAAGAATAATAAATCTAGCAACATAAGATGAGGGTGATGGGCAGATAAACACTGCCGATGAGCTACTGTACAGTAATGAAGCGAGTGAGAGCTTCTGTGTAGCAGCATGACCGAGGCTGTCTCTCCACTGATGAGAACGCAAATCCTTCAAGTTGTAGTGAGCTGAAGTTTGGGTTGGGAATTGAGCCTTCAGCAGACAAAAGGAAAGGTTTCGGAAGCAGGAAAAGCATGTGAATAAACTAACGCAAAGATAAAGAAGAAAGTTCTTTCATGTTTTATTTTTATTTTTAGAGACTAGAGTTATGGTGATTATCAGTAATGGAAATAGTGATATCAGATCTGAGATAGGGAGTGTTGTAATTTGTGAGATACCCATCAGTTAATAATTTTGGCCTGTATAACTGTCTTTTGATATCTGGTTAATGTTAAGTGGGTGCCGTGGTGTTACATAACTTTGTAAAGTTACACCACTACTGTCCTAAGGTAGCATGTTAAGATATTGATGGCTACTTTACGTTAACCCTATATTTCAGAGTTAGAGGGGCAGTTGTACCTTTTACGTGACTCCCTTTATTTGACTATCATATTCATTTGAGGCTTTTTTTTTTTACTTGTATGCACACACATACGTTCAGTTTAGAATGCAGTGTCATGCTAAAGGATGATTGTTATTAGTGATCAGCTTTTTGTAGAACATAGGGAAAAATGCCAGATTGGGGCCAGCTTTGTTTTGTCGGCCAAAAGTCCAAAGCACAATTTGTGTCGATATAAAGAGAAAAGCAGCAAATCTTTTCATTTGAGGACCTAGAACCAGTAAATATTTGCCATTTTTGCTTCATAAAGAAATTGCTGTCAGTAGAACTGTTTGTTGATACATTAATTATGTTTGACTCACAATAATACAAAACTGACAAGGGCCATTCTGCTCGTTAATACATATTTTTTATGATTAATACCGAAGTACATCTTGCTCTTATAAAGATCTCAGTTGTGTCTTTCATTGTGTGATGTGACATATTGTCCCTTTTCATCCTCCCTTTTTTTACAGACCCCGCTGTGAGTCGCTACCATGTCCAGTGGATGCCGGAGTACTGCAGCCACAACGAGACCCGAGGACCGGAGAAATCTGTCACGCAGGTTAGTCTGCGTCAGCCATTTCACACACCTTCCGACTGCAGGTCAGACCACAGAGTGCAAAGCACAGAGCTGCAGCGTGATCAGCAGCTCTGTGCTATGCAAAGCACGCGCCTAACCTTTTGTCTGATGCTTAGAAAGGACAGCACCGCTAAAGAAAACAACTCTGCTGAGTGAGCCTGAAGCCCTGTTGCGTTGGATCTGCACTGGGCAAATCCCTGGCTAGTGTTTTGAATATTATGACTCAGTCGTGTGGTCAGGCATGCAGTGTGTTGGCCAATAAAACACATTTACTTAAACAATGTTTCCCGGAAGGTGGGGGGGGGATGATTCACCTCCAACGGCCCCAGCCATGCATTGTGCATGGGGCTTTTTCTTGTAGCGTGCAGTAGAGTCTGTGTATGGGTTGGGAGCGTCTGGGGGTGTGGGGGGTGTGGGGGTTAACTGCTTGGGCTCAGGCTGATACAGGATGGCAGAGGCCTGGCAATCAACACATTCTTTGGGAACCAGCGCTCTGGTTGCTAGGAAATGTACATTTTCTATAGATCGCTGGGAAGGATTCCAGGCTTGTGCTTTTATGTGCGCCTCATTCCCTTTAATCAAAGCTGTTTCATATCAGAGAGAATATACACACACCCACTCTCAAGGGACTGCCTATTAATGTAGAACTTATTTATTGCAAATGCAAGATCTAAATCTGCTAGTCAGCAGGATTATTTAGTTTTGTTTCCTTGAATCAGATGAGAAAGGCCTTTTCTTGTTGAGATCAATAGATGATTACAGTTTGAAATGACTGTTAAGTGTAAGACGGCAGCAGAGCATTCATTAACAGGGATTTACAGGCCAGTCTGTTTAAAAAATTCCCTTTGGTTGCTGCTTCTTAATTAAGTCGTGTTTATGCCACATGTGGAAGCTATAAAAATAAAAAAAAATCATTTATATTGTAAGTTGAATAGAAGGATAGTGGTCTAACCCCTACCATGTGAGTGTTCAAAGTGATCCTATAATGTGGGGCATGTTCCTGAGGCCTGAGCGGGAATGTGATCTGCCCCGCGCTGTGTATTTAATTATCTCTGAAGCTCCATGGGACCTGACCTGGGTGACATGTCAAAGTCATCAGGGCTGAATGATGTGTTTCTTGGCTCAGGAGAACTACATCAACCTCCCAGGCCTGCTGTTCTCCTGCAAGTACAAAGTCACCGTTCACATGCTGAAGTCTAAGAGACGCTCCAAGGACGAGAGCACCACCTTCCTCACACCATCCTGTGCTACCATCCGTAGCAAGACTCACAAGCACATCCCCTGCCCGGGGGAGGGAGGTGAGTAGTCAGCTGTGTGCGGCGTATACAGGCCATATTGAAATTGATCTGTATTAGTGCTGACAGTAATCAGACACCGTAGCATATTATTATCATCGCGATGATGGACAAAATCTATACACTCTTCAAGAAATAGTTTAACGTTTCAGGAAATGCACTTATTTGCTTTCTTGCCAAGAGTTAAATGAGAAGATGACACTCTGGTGTCTGTACGGGAAATATGAAGCTACCACCAGAAGCGTGTTAGCTTAGCTTAGCTTAGCACAAAGACTGTGACCAGGAGGAAACAGCCAGCCTAACTCTGTCCAAAGGTAACAGAACCTGCATACAAGCAGCTTTGAAGCTCACTAGTTACAGTCATAAGTGATATCAATCTTCTTGGCAAGAAAGTGCATTTTCCAGAATGTTAAACTATTTTTTTAATAACAAAAACCCTGACTGAGACCACCTTTCTCCTCACAGCTCCAGGGGTTCCAAAGGTTTTGGCTAAGCCAGAGAACCTGACGGCCTCTTTCTCCATCATTGAGGGAAACATCACTGGCAACTTCCTGTGGCGCGTGTCTCGGGTGGCTCTCCATCAGCGAATCACAGGCTTCCAAGTCACCTGGGCCGAGATCACCACAGAAAGCCGGCAAAACAGCCTGCCCAACAGCATCATCTCCCAGTCCCAGATCTTGCCTCCAGTAAGTCTATTTTCATTCAAACAGGATTGATCTTTTTCTATTTTTACTCCCATAATAGCCATAATGAAGGCTTTTTTTTTTTATGCTGCCAATTGAATATGTGTCCGTTATCCCAGGGACCATGCTGTCATGTATAGTCTGTAAATTGTCCCTACGGTATGTTCTATTTTCAGCTTTTCATTTCACAGCATCTGTCAGAGGTGAGGGTGATTTGAGGATAACAATGTTGTGGCCTCCTTGCACGGATCTTTGGATAAGCGGCGGTGTGTAGACAGGCGCAGGGAAAGATCTGAGGAGGTGTTGTGTCCTGCTGGAAGTTTTCCTCCTCTACGTTTTCATCTGCGTGCACGTCTTCCTCTTTCATCCTCCGGGAGAGCTCCCAAAAAACGTCTCTTTGACATAATCTGCTCCATCAACAACACGTTCCGCCTATCTGCACCTCCCAGCCTCTAGAGCTCGTCTATAAATATACCCACCCACCGCACACTTTATCAAGCTGGCAGCCAAAACGGAGAGACAGCAAGCCTTATGAAAACAAAGTCTTTGTTTTTGTCCGTGGATTGTGCAACGACATCTCTGCAGTCAATACTCCCCTGTTTTACGGCCCATTCAAATGCAAGTCCTGTCAAATTCAAACGCACGTTCTGTTGTATTTCAACTGATTGTGTGTCTTCTCCCTCACTCGGCAGGATCATAACTTGCTCGTTGTGGCCAACCTGCGGCCATCCACCTACTACAGACTGGAGGTGCAGGTCATAACAACTGGAGGGGAAGGTCCTGCCACCGTCAAGACCTTTCAGACCCCGAACATATTACCAGTCATTCAACACCGTAAGTCACTGTCACCGTCTTTGATGCTCCATCACGTCCTCACGTTCTTTTTCCGTTAAAGTTTTGTGTTTGGTTTAATTCAGTGGCTGTTACTGCTCAGTGCTAACAGCATACTGTATATCTTTCATTTATCCTTAAAAGCAATAGTTTGATATTTTTTTATTTAAGTTGAAATTGTTATAGTTAGATGAGAAGATTGATACCACTCTGACATCTGCAATGAATATAAAGCTACAGCTAGCAGCCGGTTTGTTTCGCTCAAAGAGGAAAACGGGAAGAAACAGCTTTGTCCTACTTTAACGAAATCCACCGCCACACTTCTAGCCCACTCATTAACATGCTACCTGGCAACTGTTCAGAGCCGAGAACTGGTCTTGCACAAATAATCATTTACCTGAAAGAAAATATGCATAGTTCCCAAAATGTCAAACTATTAATATCAACAATGGCTCATGTCACATGCCTAGTAGAAATGGGTCGCCTAAAGCGATGAAAAAACAGAATTACAGCAGTTCCCCTCTAGAGCGTTTTGGTATCTTTCAGCTGGTTTTGTGTCCCGTGCCGCTTTTACTGTGAAACATTTCTAAAAACCTATACTGTTAGGCTACTTACCCAGCACCAAACATCTAGCGAGGGAACATAGTGGAGCATTTAGCAGCTGAAGAGTTTGATATTTTTCCCTAATGGATTGGTAGAGAGCAAAACAAAGCCAGAAGAAGAGTGGATATTGATCTTACATTCAGAGTTCCAGAAACACAACTCTAAATAAATACCATATCAACTTTGTAAAGGTGTAATATGTCAATGTTTACAGCTTGTTTATGCATCCTCCAAGTTGCCAAAATCAGTTTTAGAAAAAGATGCTGTGCTTGTGCCTAATTGCTTTTTGTTACGCAACATAATTTGTACAAAGAAGACACACTTAACGCTGGATGTTTAGCTCAGCAAAAGGAGAGGATGTAAAAAGTATTTATGACCTAGATAACAGGTTATCCACTGCCATAATTCAACAACAGCCAGTAGCAAAACGAGCACATTTATACTGCATAGGTCTGAAACTCTGATAATGTGTGTTTTTCCAGGGCCCAGGCTCCGGCAGCACCACTCCCACCACCAGAAGCCATCAGTAGAGAGGCACTGAGATGCAAGTTGAGGCAAACCCAATAGGGAGAAGCATCAGTGGCTCTCTGCTCCTGTCTGTCAGGGAAGGAATGTGTGGAACCAAACAGAAACACAGCGCACCAGACCATGAACTGACCCCCCCTGCTTGTGAAATATGGGTCCATCTTCTCCTGGCTCCACAACACATCAGCTATTCCTTCTTAACCCCTCTCCCTTGACTGGTACATGTCAGCGGACGGGTTGGTCTGTACAGTGAAATTTATACTGCAAGGTCTCATATTCTGCGTTTGTTAGTACACAGCTCCCCAAACTCATCAGGATAGTAAGTTATGGGAACCCCTTAAATAGTTGTGATCCAGCTGTCCTCATACGCAGCCACACGGTATTATCAAAATTCCAATTCAATCAGTTGATCAGCAAAACGCAATTAGGTCATGGTCTAAAGAAAAACATTCAGTGATGATTGAACATGGATGGTCGGAAATGCCAGAACTGTAAAACATGTGTTTATTCACGAAGAAAGAAAAGTAGAAATTCATCTATTTATTTTGTGTTACCCATTAAAGAGGCGCTTAGGCATACAGTCAGTACTGATGGATAATGTAACTAAAGTCATTGTTGTCTAACCCAGAATATTTCACATAGTATGTTGCATGTAGTACATTTGATTTTTTGAACTGTAAATGAATTACTTGCTTCAAATTGAAAGCTCGTAATGGTTTTGCATGACAACCGTTAGCATTCTGTTGGCATGAAATAATGTCTGTGTTACCTCTTTTCAGTATGTTAGCAATATTTCATTAAAAGATTAACAAAGAATTATATTGGGAGTAATACGTAATGTTTATTAATGAAATTATAACTTGTGTGGAAATGATGAATTGTACATGTTCTTGGCTGTAGAAATATTTGTCGTGGAACAGTCAGTGAATGTCTATATTTATTTATGTGTGTATTACAAAGTTTGGTTTGGATGTGTGTGAATGTGTATGTTCCGTGTGTTCTAGTCTCAAGTTTTTGAACTGGCAAAAAAATCTTGTAAAGACATTTTGTAAAAATGGAATTGTAAATACAGTCTAATGTTACATGTTATTTTTCCATGGTAGAAACTGTACAAAATGCTAAGTAATAAAATAATCCTTAACCAGTTCTCTTTGCTGTTTGTTTAATTGAAGTAAACAGACATGCTTCTCCTCCTTGTGCTCAACTATTTGGCAGTTAATGTTGCTTATTTTGGCTGTAAGAGCCGTCATGGCCGACTCTGAGTACAACATATTCACTGATCCGTCCAGGAGCCTGATACATTCACTCTGCAAGTCCAAATAAACAGGTCATCTAGCTCAACAGCCCGAGTGGATTTACCATCGCTGAGGTCGTCACCCTTCAGCAGAATACTCTGCTTCTCAGAGCACTTTTGTGTTAGAAAAGCATTAAGTCCCTCCGCTGCTCAGCAGCCTTTCACCCTCATGAAATTAAAAGTGGGAATGTTTACAAGCAAATAAAGCCAAGAGTGACACTGTGAGAGTTAGTTCTATATATGTGGGGCGTATGATTTTACTTCCTTACGTGTTGGATGAAAGACTGAGGACACATACAGTCATCCTGAATGGAGCACATGCAGAATAGTGTTTAATAGTGCACACATGCATGAATCCAGGCAAGTTGACATTACATTCTTGTTAGTAGTAGTTTAATTTAGATTACGGTTTATTTACACCACAGATAAATGTGGGCATTGTCATTAAATTAAAGTTTATGTTGCATACATTTCCACCACAGAGACTTACAAATCCCCCATGGCAACAAGAGCTGTTGCCAAAAAAGTATTCTGAGTTTCCTGGCATTCACGACTTCAAAAGTGACTTTTTGTTTTCAAGTCAACATGGAGGGAATTAATTAGTGCTTGGACTTCATCGCTATTCTTTCATAGATTAAAACAAATAAAACAAATTGTGCATTCAGATCAATTACATACATTATTTTACCAAAAATCATCACAAAAGAAAATATACACGGAGAGAAAACTCATAAAATTTTCTATTTTTAGTTACATTGTTCTTAACTCTTACAATTGGTGCAGTTTGAAGTTCCAGCCTTAAACTGAGGCATTTTCATGAGTTTAGTTTATTTTACCCCCCGGAGTCATGTGCAATTGTAATTTGCCTGAGATACACCTAGGGAAAAAGAGTGTCCCAAAATAGACAATTATCATTCCAGTGTGCTGCAAGCAGAGGCATAGTTTCCCTTTCAGCTGTTGGAGCTCTACTGTTTTACTGCTCATTTATATTTATTTATATTACTTGTTTCTACTGTATTATTCTTCTTTTATTCTTTTTATTCACTTGTGAGCAAGGCTGCTGTAATCCTGTAATTTCCCCACTGAGGGACTAATAAAGGATTATTTTATCTTATTTTATCTTAATCATTGTCAATTAAATATTGCAAATATGTCAGTTTTTAATGAAACATTTGAAATCCTGCACTGTGTTGATTATGTATGGGTGTTTGCATATGTGCGCGTGTGTTTGTGAGGAGATTTTACTGTCCAGATGTTTAGATCTTAAGTCGGTTCACGTCACCATTTTCCAAGGCGTGTGACAAATTATTCCGAGCCCTTGTTTTCACACACTCAGCCTCTTCAGTCAGTCAGTGCTTCGCCGCTCACTTCTCAGGGATGTTGTTTATGTACAGTTCTATTATGTCACAGGAGATTAGTTCCTCTTGGTCTGTGCACGCTAAGCCCTCTCTCTTTTCTAGGAGCCGGGCCAGTGTTTAGCCAAGGCTCCTTTCTGTGCGAGCCAGCCCAGCCCCTCTCCCTTTCAGGCTGTCACAGTCCCTCTCTACACACCCCGAATACCATGGCCCTCAAGTGTGAAAACCTCAAAACAAAAGGGCCTCCAGCCTCTTTTGAGACATGTTGCAAGACGTCCAAGTCTCCAAGGACATAAAAGAAAGGGAAAAAAATGCAACAACTAAATAATGGGCCAGTCGTCAGAACAAAAGCTCTGTCTCTTATGGTACAAGGCCAGTGAGGGCTTATTCACTTTGCATGCCATTACATCCCTATTGTGAAAGTCAGACAGGGGATATCGCTTTCACATTTGAACACATATTTCTGAAAACAATATTATTCATTTGGCTCTGGACAATCAAATATTTACTCGTCTCCTAGTTGACATTAGCCCTCAATTTATTAAAATTGAGAATAAAACAGTGAGTTCATTCAGAGGAGCGCAACAAAGATAGCCTGTTTCTCCCACACATTTCCTCTGACCCCTTTGCACCCGTTCTGCAGATTAACATTGCAATGAGCCATGCATTACTATTTATCAAATCTAAGCCACTTTTATGGTTCATCCTCCAATAGTTGACAGAGCAACTGTAACATTACTCCCGAAAGGATGGGTGGAATATAAGTTGTGATGATAGGTATGAGCCTTGCATGACTTTTGAAGTATGAGGCAACAAATTAAATGGATGGACTTTACTTTCCCTTTTCCGATGACACCTATCGGAACCTGAAAGATTTGAAAGCAAGTGTTGGTCTCATGTGAGTTTCAGGTCAGTGAGATCTCCTAGCAGAGCCAGGCATTTGTTCCAGATTACTAGCACAAGGACGACATCCATTTGCGCTGGTACTCCTTCAATATGATGAGATGGAATATATTGTCTGTGAGATTGATGAAAAGTAACCAGGGTGTTCCCCCCCTCCATTAGGAAAGGCAATGCTGCTTTAATGCTGCGGTATGGTGAGAAATCTGACCTTGCCCTGGGCAGTGGCATGTTTATGGTTAGGCTCTGGTGAGTGGGACCAGGCAGGGGACACATGAAAGGATCTCCCTGTCAGGCCGCAAAAGATGTTCAGTCCAAGTCTAATGGAGACCAGAACACATGGACAGACCTGAGTACATCCCACACATTACACAAGCACTGGAGCTACAACACTGTTGATAAGCTTAGTATTCATCTTTTGTTCTTTGAAGGTTGACAAAGGGAGAAGCTCCATAAGTGCTGTGATTGAAATGCAATAGTGCCAGGACATTGAAGTGAAAACATTGGCCCGTCCAAAGGCAGACAGATAATGTGTTTGTTTTCGCCGCCTTTCATTTTAGCAACAATTTCCTTTGTCTGTGTCTCCACGGGGAACGTTATTTCCTTGTCTCTGCGTCTGGAAAAGCTTTCTTGGGTTGTACAAGTCAGCTGCTGAGCTGCTATAATACAACCATAACAACATTCTTTTGTATAAACAAAGTTACCGGCTTATAAGATACGCCTGTGCTGTGCTATCAAATGCGGTGCAGAAACATAGCTTCCAATAACTTGAATCTCATAATGTTCCTTTTTGTTGACACTGTCAGAAAGCTATTGATTCAGCTCTTCTGTGGCTGTTGTAGTGAGACACTTATATTGGGACACTATATAGACGTTGCAATATAAGTCACCTGTATTATTATTATTATTATTATTATTATTATTATTATTATTATTATTATTAATGATGCTTCATACTCTATATTGCCAAGCAATCATTTGTTTTGCATGTCACATTTAAATAAAAGTACCACTTTAGTAGCACTTAAATGGCACTTACTGATAGCACTTTGTAGTTTGGCTTTCTTGACGAAATTGTACTTTCTTGATTCTTGTTGTTCTGAGTTTGTACTCATGGTTGAATGCACTTATTGTAAATCGCTTTGGATAAAAGCGTCAGCTAAATTAAATGTAATGTACATAAGAAATGTAATGTAATGTACATAAGCAAAGTACTACAAACTGTACGATATTGCCTCATAAAATGTTGTGGAATAGAGATATAAAGTGGCATACAAGGCAAATATGCAGGTAAAGTACCTAAAAACTGTACTTAAGTGCAGTCATTAAATATACAAAGTTATTTCCACCCTTAAGTGCAGTGTGATGCAGTGTGGTACAACACCACGGCTAGCAGCCTCAACAAAACCCATTTCAACACCTCTCTGAGTCAACAAGTCTAAACATTGAGAGCTTCACAAAGAGAAATACACTTCCATCATCCTGAGCTGAAACACACTTTGTTCAAAGGAGTTGCCATCCTTTGGAGTTTGGGTCAAAGGTAAGCAAGAGGTCCAGTGTGTTTGTGTTTACTAAGAAAACGTCACCAGAGGAGTCGTTATCCAGATCCCTCTGTCCAAACCAAACATCCTTCTCCACAGGCGTACAAAGTGGAGCGATCAGGCAGGAAAGCACCATCCAGCTGGGTAATAGCTGTTTATAATCCCCTCTGATTAGTGTTAATCCCCTTAATGCTCCTTCCTGAGAATAAACACATGTTGACCCCAGTGACCCGCTCCTAATTAATGAAGTTTGGTATGCTATATAATTTATTCATTGTGGTCAATCCAGTGTTACATGAGCTTGTAATAGAGCTCTTAACGATACAATTCATAGGTAATAATTACAACAACAGCAGACACTTTTTAATTGGGATTCCAGGCTGGTGTCTGCTCTTTCACAATACAATTCTCCCCCGGGCGTGACTGTAGCGATGAGGGGCAACTCTCCGTCTTGTGTTCTTCTCTCCTGTGAAGTCAGTGCGCGGGGTCGGTAGCCGGGCCTCAGAGGCGAGGCAAAGTTCACAGGTCAGCGTGTACCCAGGAGGATGGACGGCAGCGCGAGGGCAGGGCCAAGGCTCGGGGACAAGGGGAAAGGTCAGGGGTTGAGTTCAGATGGAATCCACACAGAGGATGTTGAAATAGATATTGTCAAGGGAGGAGAGCGCTTCCTTTACTTTTCCTGCAGGCCTGCCGCTAAACACTCCACAAGGCAGGAACAGCATCAGAGACTATAAACACATCTCCGGCTCTGAACACTAATTCAGAGGTGTTAATAAGATGATGCATCTGCAATCCAAAGTGGCTGTTACAGTAGCAGTGGAAATTATGACAGGCACAATTTGATGTGTAAACACTGTGCTTCAGCACCTCCGCTTGCTCAGTATGTCCAAATAAACTTGCGTGACAAGAGCTGTGAAAAATGTGTTGTGAGGGCTGGTTAAAGTTTTAGACAAACCCATTTGGTTCTTACTTCAGCTCAATCACAGTTGCACATTTTAACTCAGAGATTTCTCTGAGGAAAATCTGCTCTGTCTCAATCTTGATTGTTCCAGATTAGCAAAGGCTATCAACAGTCAATCAATTTGTCTGTCTGTGTTCTCTCTTCATGTGGGAGGACTGCTATGATCAACATCTGGTTCATACCCCAAAGCATTACTGTTTGTTTGCTTATAGAAAGATGGCATCAGAGGTAATTATTGTTCACAATAAAGGGACTGAGATATATATATATATATATATATATATATATATATATATATATATATATATATATTTAAATTTCTGTTAAAATCAATTGGTTGTGCGTAGAAAATCAAAATGAGGCATGGGCTGAAAAGGGAGCATGAAATTGATTACTCTGTAAAAGAACGGCTTATACTGTATGTGCAATCACAAAAGCTTTTACAGGCCACCAAACACACGGAGCAGCAATTGACGCCGCAAATAAATAAGCACCAGGATAATCTGATTTTTTGTTTTTATTTTGTATGAAGAGGTTGATCTAAATACATTAAAAACAAAGCCTGCACATGGCTCAGCAAACCGCAATGTTTATATAATGAATATGCAGTATTTTGTCGTGTCTGTGTGTGTGTGTGTGTGTGTGTGTGTGTGTGTGTGTGTGTGTGTGTGTGTATATATGTGTGTGTGTGTCCTCTCAGGCTAAGAACTCATTTCCACTCTTGATGATCACAGGCACCATTGATTGTAATGCTGACGAGCAGGCTAGTTCTGCCCGTGGCGTACAAAGGAATCTGGACATGTTTAAGGCACTAACTTTCATGTTTTTTTTTTATTTTTTATGCTGGTATGAAGTTCAATGCTGATGTTGCGGGCAGCTGGCTCTCATTAACAAAACATGATGTCAAACAGAGGGCTTGGCTGGTGAAAGTCAACTGCTCCTATACTCTCTGGTCGCCGGCGTCTCTCGCCGTACGTCAGCCATGCAGAGAAGTGGTCGACCTGGTGGACTTGATACTTCGGCTTTGGTCAGAAATGTCCTGCGAAGAATTCAACAAAAACACACCCTGAATGATAGATATATGTGTGAACGATTCCAAGCATTCTCCGCTCTATACAGATATACACTTGTCATCAATGCAATTTGGATTTCTGATATCTGCATGTTAGAAACATTGGGTCATAAGGGGTTTATACAAATTAGAACTAATAGATGTATTGATGTAAATACATTTTCATGAATGCTTTATAGACAAGTGAGAAACCACTTGTAAGAACAAGTTATGCAAAAACAACCATTGGCTGGTGTATATGGTCCTGCAGCATAACTTATGTGGTCTTCATCTGGTTCTTTGATGCATTAAGAAGGACCATGAGGGTGCCCTGGTCACCGAGAGGTTACTGGTGCGCGCCAACGGGAACTGTGTCATCCCCGGTGCGCTTCAGGCATGGGGGGGGGGCTTATGTTGCATGTCAATCCCCCCCATCGCACTTTCCCCTTGTTTCCTGTCATGTTATACTGCCGTCTATCTGAAAATGGGATTTAAGGGCCAAAAATAGGACTGTTGTAGTAAAAAGAAATCCCTTTAGTACTTATTCAATAACCAATAAGCCAATTAAGTGTGTTACTACCACATGAATAAAGGTTAACAGATTTTTTAAACTTTATAATAAGCCTTCAACTCTGGCTAAATCATGTTCTTGTGAATACGCTATTACTGAAGCAACATGATTCAATAAATCACTAACCTTGAACAAAGCCTATAAAAACACATTAGGAGGTTGCTTGTGAATTACTGTAAAATCACATGAGACTGAATTCTCAGTGATGGCTGACCATTTCCTGCCGGGAGGCACAGGCTGGTCTTGTTTGTCTCCGATAGTTACACTGTAAAACATCACAGCCCTGTTTAGTTATGTCCACTTACTTCTTCTCTTTAACTCAAAGAGCTCTGACAAGTTGTAGATTTTAACTTAACTTTTCAAGTTAAAACTTAGTTCAACTAACAATAATGCGTTGTGTTGACTTTTTGAGATTTGTTAGTGTTAATTGAACTTGGCTCTTCAAGTTATCAGTAAAAAAAAAGAAAAGACTGGAAAAGGCTGGAGTTAAGATAAAAAATAAAAAAATGATGTCATGTTTGTGTTTTAGGTAAACTGTCTTTTTTAAACCATGGGCAGGTTGAAGCCTGGCCATAATCTACTGGTTAAATACTGCAGATAAGTCATATACTTAAATTCCAATGAAAATATAGGCATTTTGTGGTAAACAAGAAAGGACTATTTCCACCGGCGGAGGGATTCTATTAACCTGACAACCTCCAGTGAATCGAGGCGGAGCAATTCACCGTTACTTTCCACCTGCAACAAGTAGAGCGGACTGACCAGAGAGCTGAGGATTCTTTTCGCTTTGCTTGGGCACATGAAGGTGAGTTTAAATAATGACTTTAAGTATTTTTCTTAATTAATAGCATGTGTAACGTTAGTAATGTAACACAGTTATGTAACTCGTGCTTGTCAATGGTCTGGAAAGGCTAACTTTGTGGCTTTAATGTTTAGCTAGAACTTCTAAGACAAACGGTTGACCTATTTTATCCGTCCTGCAGTTGATAAAACGTAATTAATGTAGAAGAATAACCTATTGGTTCATTTTTTTAAAGTGACCACAATTTTCCTTCATTATTTCATGCTTCATTTAAATTACGTTTTTCACTCAACACCCCTCCTCCCTCCAACTAGCTTGTTCGGTTAGCTAGCGCGTGCTAGCTAGCTAGCTAACACGAACTTTAAGCAGTCTGAATGTATAGAGTCATAAGGCTGACTGAGGGATTCACATTGACCGGCTGAGTCACTGCCCGTGCTTTGCTTGCTCTTTGTATTTTATTTTGACCTGACAGTAGGCAACATGTATGTATTAATGTGTTGATATTTAGTTGTATGACTGTAATGACTTATATTAATGCAGAGCATGCTGTAGGAACGCAGCTGCGCACTGAGCACTGACAGTGTTGACCCCCCTCCCTCTGCTGTGTTTGTTTTTTGTAAACTAGAGGATTTTTGTTTTTGTTATAACTATTTAGAAATGTAAAAGATTGATAATTTAAGCGTAAAGTAAACACATGTTATATATATATATATATATATATATATATATATATATATATATATATATACAGTGTTTCCCCCACCGTTAGAATAGGGGGGCGGGGCGCCCCCCTGAAGAAACCCCCCGCCCCCCTGTAATTTTCTCGATAGCTCCAGATCACAAGTCCTCATTTAAGTTTCTCTTTCCTTTAGAACAGGTCTACACCTTGTTCTGTTATTAAACAAACTAAACGGCCGTATTTTATTGATCTTATCCACACGACAGCTTGTCATTTCTGTCTCTACATGGTCGCGTTAACACTTCTCCTCTGCTCTGCGTCGCGCACAGCAGAGTTCCGCCCCGATGCGTACAGACACGTGCGCGCGCACACACAGGTGAGCACTGAGAACACAGCAGCGGACAGAGAGCGTCGAGAGATATGTCGCGTGAAAAGCAGACCGCTATATATGCGTTTTAAACGCTCCCAGGGTGAAGATGGCAACAGCAGCTCTCCTGTGAGGAGCACCGGAGCAGCTCTCCTGCTCCAGGTGAAAGAGACAAAGTGCTCGTGTCTTGTACCAACAATGAGCTGCTGGCTTCACATATTACAAAAGTACAAAGTACACAGACATAAAACTAAGTCATTAATAAATACATGGAGAAATGCCTGTACTTTCGGGTAAATGTTTACGTTACGCCGTTAACAGGTTACGCTTGCGCATGCGCGACTCGACTTTTGGCACTTTACCAGAAGTCTCCGTGACGTCCTCCTTTCTGCTGCTGCGTGTCTCAAAACAGAAAACAGATCTCAGCTCAACGTTGAACATGTATTGTATCAAATCTACAACCCCGTTTATAAAGATGTGTAGAGGCTCACTGCAGCCACTAATACTGATGCAACCTGATGCTCACATATCTGCACTCATTCTGTTTTGTTTGGCAAAAAAAAAAAAAGCTTATTGTTTTCCACAATGAGCTATTTAGTAGTAACTAAATATTAGTTATTTTTTGCACAGATATAACTTTATTTTCATTGTTCTAAGTGATTGCAATTTAAAAATAAAAAATTGTCTGATGGAGCAATCTGATTTACTTGAAAGTGATTTCAAGTTGAGTCAAATAGATCTATCAAGGCAGCAGGTGAACTTTCGTTTGCAAGTTGAACTGACTTGAAATGTCTTACAGTGTAGGACGACAGTGAGCAGAACAGGATGGTTTATATCTCATCCATATCACTGTCCTATTTCACAAGAATTACACATTATTGAAAGGACGATAGGCATACATACATTGGGTATTAGCAGATATTAGGCGTTAATGTCTTGGAACTGTGTTAAAGGTGGATCAGCAATATAGAACAAAACAGTTGCATATTGCCCATAAATCCCTTGTATAAATGCACCCAGTGTGCTTTTTCAAGTCTGTTTGCAACATAAACAGTTCCGTTTGTGTTGAGGTGTTGAGTGGACCCGAGATTTAGATGAGCTGAGGGAATCCTGTGATTCAGTGTCAGGACGGGCCACTGTGCCCGCGCAGCCGGTAACACATTTATGGTACTCAAGAGGAGAAAAAAAACACATGGTATACATGTTAGCAAGGTTTGCACAGCACGACTTGATGGAGGATGATCTCTCTTTTTCCACACTTGGATGGTAAGTGGCTGTTAACCACGTCCCACCTTTGGGATAAATGACATTATCAGCTACTTATCTGAGGACAATCTGCTTTTCATCGCTTATGACAGAAACACAGAGCATATTTTCCACACTCAGTTTGCTTATCTGATTACTGCAGGAACATACAAGCAAATTATATGAATTGCTTGATGTTTAATTAATTTACTCAAGGGGCTCCGTCTTATAAAACATTATCGCTGTCATTTGGCTGAAGCGGAGCACCTCAAGAGAGACGATTACTGGAAAAGTTCCAGTAATATTCATGTGTGCAAAGCAAACAAACATTTTCCTCTTTTCAATTCAGAAACAATTTACTGTTTAATATGATTTGTGCCACGTCTACCAGCTTTCTCTATCCTCACATCTGTGACTATACGATTCTGCCAAAGATCCTCAACTCAACCCATCTCTGTGCTTGTCTCTTCTCTCACAGTCTTTTTTAAGCAAAGCTCCAAAGACAATGAAATATTGTGCAGATCTGATTGAAAACAGACTTCATCATGTGAAACTAGCAATCTCTCAGATTTGTGTTGTTCCAGCTTGAAACAAACTGTTTGAAACATCACAGTAATTTGATTAATATGGATTGACAGCCCGGTGAGTTACAGTCAGTGCGCCAGTGGGAAACGAGTGTTTCTGATTTCTCCTGAGAATCCTTCACCTCTCCAGCAGTTTTTTTTTATATAAGGGCAGTGCCTTTCATCTGCTCCTCCATGCATGGCTCCTAATGCGTTGCAGATTATCTTCAGCTCTGACAATATTTTACCGTCATCTCTTTAGTGGTTTTCAGGAGTGCCTGCCAATTAAACTTGAACTTTGTTTCAAACAAAGTCAACCGAATGTTTGATACATACCCGTATATATGTTATGTTGATATTTGTTGTATTCATAACATTGAATACAACAAATATCAACATAATAATAATAATTATAATTATAATAATATCATTATCCAGGTGATGAACTGCATGGATATATTTTACAACCTCATAAATTGGTTACATTTTCCGTATTTGTGGAGACACATCATTCACCAGTGAACTGTAAGTATTTTGTGCAAAGAAACCAGCAGAGACGGACTAAAAACAAAAATTACAAAGTAAAAGAATAGTTCTACATTTTGGATATTCACTTTCGTGCCAAGAGTTAAATGAGATGATATACCAATCATGTCTGTACTATAGACTGTATAAGAAGTGACCAAAAAGATTTAACTAAAAACTTTCATGAACTAAAAACATGAAAAGTTTTTAGTTCCCTCTTCATCTTGGTGAAGAGGGAGCTGAGCCGGAAGGCGAAGCTCTCCATTTACTGGTCAGTCTATGTTCCAACCCTCACCTATGGTCACGAACTCTGGGTCGTGACCGAAAGAACGAGGTCTCGGATACAAGCGGCCGAAATGAGCTTCCTCCGTAGAGTGGCCGGGCTCAGCCTTAGAGATAGGGTAAGGAGCTCGGACATCAGGAGGGAGCTTGGAGTCGAGTCGCTGCTCCTTCGTGTCGAAAGGAGTCAGCTGAGGTGGTTCGGGCATCTAATCAGGATCCATTAGAGGTTTTCCAGCTGGTCCAACTGGTAGGAGGCCCCGGGGGAAGACCCAGGACACGCTGGAGGGATTATATCTTCCGGCTGGCCTTGGAACGCCTCGGGATCCCCCAGGATGAGCTGGAAAGTGTGAGAGAGAAGCCTGGGTCGGTCTGCTGAACCTGCTGCCACCGCGACCTGACCCTGGATAAGCGGCTGAAAATGGATGGATGGATGGGTGAACTAAAAACACACTATGAAATGGTTAAAGTTCTTGGATGAAAACATGGACAACTCCCGGACTGACCAACGCTGTGATTGTGACCTGTCAATCACGAGGTAGTCACGCCCTAAACCATACCCTGCTTTATTGTCTACTTTACTCCAGATGGGTCCATCATTTATGAAATGACCATCATGTTGTTTTGAAGGCTTGAAACTAGAGACCATAAACTCATGTTTACAATGTTTACTGATGCAATAAATCCAGTGAGAAGTAATTTTCTTAAAGACTTCTTTTTATATCAGACTTTTTTTGTTTGCAGTCACCCCTATCGTTAGCTGTTTTCATCTTTGTGCTCAGCCATGTGAACCATTCCCTGGCAGTAGATGTTTATCGATATATGTGGTAACGATCCACTCATATAACTCTTGGCAGGAAAGTGCATCGGCGTATTTCCCAAAACGTCAAACTATTCCTTTAATCAAACAGTGTTTCAGACCTATCATGGTCATCTGTCCCCTTGCTGTGTTTATGTAAATGCCTCTATGGTTTTATTATGTCCATAAAACATAATCAACCATTTGCTTCAGGGAACTACACTTTGATGCTTGATTAACTCGATTAGTTGAACAGGAAGCCACAATATGTAAAGATAATACAAAAAAGCAAACATTATATTAACTAACCACTGTAGTGGTTGCTGTGAAATCCCTCTAGTAGTCCTCTGGCCTTGCTGCACGATCTGTCTTTCATAGTCGACCGGCGCTGACTGCCAACAATAGCACTCTGACGGATGTGTCTGGCTCTTGTTAGCAGAGGATAGGTTTGTGTCAAGCACAGCTCCTCTGCAGGCTGAGCCGTGTTGTTGTTGTGGTTGAAAAACATCGTGGGACTGTTGTGTGCAATCGCTCACTGACAGAGATGTCGGGGCTGCTAAATGACACACTTCCCATCAACTGATCCTCTGCCAGTGTGAGTCATCTTTTTCTCATGGGAAAGGCCCAAAAGACCCAGTATTTCAACAGGTGTCCAAAGCTGTTGTTTTTCTTTCTCATCACTCATTTCTGAGATTCTTTTACATTACTGCTTGCGTATTTGATCCTTCTGTCCACCCCTTCCACCCTCACTCTCTCTCTCTCTCTCTCTCTCTCTCACATACTTACGTACACACACGCACACGCACACACACACACACACACATGCACGCACGCACGCACGCACACACACACACACACACACACACACACACACACACTTTTGCACTTTTCTTTCAAAATAAATAGTGTTGGCCTCTGGCATTTATCAAGGATGAAATGTATTCAGAGCGAGAGCCTTTGAATTCAAGCCTATTCAACATACTTCATGAGAAAAAAATTGAGCTAAACTTTCATACTGGGTAAAACATTTTTTTTACAAGAAAAGAGGATTATATTTCTTGACTGTGATTTTTCTGCTGTACTCTGATCCTCTTTCAATTGACTAAAACTTCTTATGAATTTCTTCCAAGTGCAGTGTCACTGAATATATAGCCAGTGACTTTCCTCTCTTGAAGGTCTACCAGCTATTGTGGGGCTGTTTTTAATTGACTCTTTGTCCACATGGTTGGTGGATTCACGGGCATTGCCATGGGCAGACTTTCCTCTCATCAGAAGCTGCTGTTGACTCTCTGAATCTCAGATCTGAGGCCAGAAATTGAATAGATAGGGTTTTGATTGATGTTTAGAGGAAGTCCCTTTTCTATTTAAATATTCATTGGTCTGTAGCCTGCAGGGGTGAGACAGGAATCCAAAGCAAACCTGTGCACAACAATAGCAGCTCAGAGTTCCTCCTGTCTGCTTCTCATTACAGTAAATACAGTCTCAGAGCTACAATCCCTGCTGCATTCCTGCTCCCAGCTCCACTGGCCTCCACCTAGGGTATTTGGCCTCTGAAGACAGGCCTAAATGCATGGAATGGAAAGACACATTTTTCATCATCTTACTGTTTTGGTAAATACAAATCAATCAGTGTCAAGGCATGTGAAAGCATGAATAGGTACCTATTTTTCAGGATTTAACTGGTCACTAGGCTTCATTTTCCTGCAGATTGAAAGTGACTGTAATGCTACTTTGTTTGAAACATGCAACTCATATTACAGGTGTTGCCTTTGGCGCCATGTGTCCACTCCTAATGCACTTATATTCTTTCAATCCCACCGAATCCCACTTAAAACGTGTCAATCACAACATTCCTGTCGCTACGACATCACATACTGTCATGGACTCCCCAGTCAGCTGTGCCAAAAAAGATCCCAAACCCACAAATCATGTGAAAGAAAGCAGCATTATGCGTGATTTAGTCTGTGGCTTTTCACTCTTGGATAAAGGCCCCCAGTATGATAATACGGGAGGAATGCCTTTAAACTTCATATCAAGTGGCTTTAAACAATTATAGCCTGCATTAGCATGTGATGACGTCCAAACCATTAACAGCCGCTTGACAGCTTCATGCAAACTAAGACAGATGAAGTGACCTGCTAGAAAGAAGAGATACATCATTTTGAAAGAGATCAGTGATGTCCAGCAGGTGTCCAGCAAAATAAAGGGCTAACTTCATCTCATTGCCTCTCACAAGCAAACGTGGAGGTGGCTTAGTCAAAATGGCGGCGTGCTCTCAACAGCAACAGCGCTAACAGAGCTAACAGTGTCATTAAGCTCACACTCACCAGGTCGACCTGTCTTTTGCGACGACGTTATCAGCTAGCCAGTGGTTCACAAACACCAAGAGAGGGAGGGAAAGAACCAGGGGAGGCCCAACGTTTCAAAGATAGTTGTTTGCTGCAATATGAATGTTCTGAATGTTGCAGATAGCTCCTTTAGATTACAAACGTCATCCTAGCTCTCAAATACAACCTTTGAAAGGCATGGATCGTTAAAGGTGGTGAGCTGCCAACAAACCAATAATGCAACTCTTTCTAAAGAAACACCGCCTGACCTGAGTAAGAAGGATGCCTCATTAGTGTTACAGAACCTCACCACAATGCCAGGTAAGAAATCCTGGATGCCTTGAGTATTTTAATTGCTGGGTCTCTGTTTAACTGTCAGCTTACAGCTGTGTAAAAATCCACCACAGCCTTGCAAGACACTGATTAGAAAAAGAGGCTGTTGGAAATAAATGAACCCACTTATTATAGGCCAACAAACACAGACACAATTTGGGTTAGAGTGAGTGCAGCCATCTTTGGGAAAACAAAGGTCCATGATTTGTCTGAAAAATGTGTTTTCAGCACGGAATATCTCCTTTCTTTCCATAAACACATTCTCAATCGAGGATTTAATTAAGCGAGGGTGAGGATTTGTTTGAGGAGTACCGGGAAGAGGCATAATAATAAAAGCTCTGTTATAGAGCCAGAGAGTCAAACAGCATGCTGCTAAACACACAGCTCACATTTCAGCTTTTTTTTAAAAAACATTGTGTGTCATTTTTCTACACGTCTTAATTTATGAGGTTTGTGAAGCCATTCGTCCCTGATGTTGATGCCAAAGGATAATACTTGGCCATTGGAAATGAAGATCCTTAAGTGGAATCAGATATTGTCTTTGTATTTCTTGCTAAGTTGTATTGATTTGTTCTATTCATTTTGATTGAGTTTAAAGTTACTGCAAAGAACATTTATTATTTTATGAAACTCTATATGACCTTCATAAGATAACGAGACCATCACGGAGAAGATTGGCTATTTGTATTATTCTTAATGCTTGTCATCAGTGACACAGGGGCGGATTCCGCCCAAAATCAAGTGAAATCATGCAGGTTCAACAGAAACTCCTTGAGTTCAGACTCCAGTAGGGCCTCCAGCAGCGACCAGTCCACCGCGGACAGACACAGATCCGGCTTCGCTGCGTCCTTCAACCTGCAGTCGCAAAGTCTGGCGGGAGTGTGGAGTGCCCCGCCTGATCTCGCTGGGAGCCAACACCGACACCATGCAGCTGGAGACCCGGGCCGTAAAGTTTGGTCCGCCGGCGGTAAGGGAGGTATGGGAGTACCAGAAGCAGGACTGACTGGAGCAGACTGCCCAACACCTGCTGCAGGGAAATGAGAGGTTTTCTCAAACACTAGCGCTTTCGTCCGCAGGGACCGCCAAAAACGACACAAAATGAAAGCTCCTTGTAGTGACTTTAAAGATGAAATATATACCAGTGATACACTGATAAATATGTTTTGTAATATATTCGTATCTGTGTCTAGTAGTTGTTTATAAGACAAGAAAGCTCAACAAAACCTGTCAGTTGAGTCCCAGCAGTGTCTTTGAGGTGAGAGACAAAGTGGAATGAAGCATAATATCCCCAGGGTCCCATTTCGTATTGGGAAAAAATAAACATTTGCCAAGCCCAATCTTGTGTGACTGACTCTGTGTGTATAGTTCTGGGAGAGAGCCAGTAGTATTTCTACACTATAATTAAAATGATAGGTATTCTGGAAATCAGTTGCTCTTTGACGAGTTGATGATTTCATTATTCAGTCTTCTTGAATCCAGAGAGACTCTGTAGAGACTCTGCTGCAATATAGTGAGGAATGTAGACCCACAGGTTCAAGTAAACGCTGGGCTACTTTAAATAAATATCATAATTTGATGGATTTCGTATCCATTTTTTTAACCTATACTGTCAATTTCAATATTAAGAATAGAAAATGAAAAATAACGTTATCATATTCAAAACAGTAGTTGTTATAGTCCCTCAAACTTAATTTGGAAATCAGAAAATAATGTACAAGGTTAATTTAATAGCTATTTTGGAGTGTTCAATCCTATCATATGGTCACCAGAAGTAGTTTGCCCAGTTGTCAAGCAATTGCAGCTGTTGCAATTTCAATTATTCATAAATTTTATTCTACGGTTTATGTATGTTGGAGTTATCTAAATAAATCATTGAGTAGGAAGCATTAAGACAATTATAGTTGATCACTAAATGCAGATCCAAAAGGAAGAAGATGAAGTAGGACATGTTCATATTTAAGACCTGAATCATCAAAGCTTATCTGTGCCTTTTAAAATGATAGACTTTCTTCTTGGCATTTATTCAGAGGGTCCTATCCAAGAAAGGAAAATGAAAAAACTATCATATGACTGAGCACATTTTTTTTTCATCCTTTTCCAAAGCCGATATTCCACCCACTCACATCCCTGCGAAATATCCTGATGTATTACATCTTCAAATTTCAGGACAAATTGGTCTCCTCAAATATGCATCAACATGGCTATTAGATGAAAATGCATTCCTGATGTTGCAACATGAGAGAATGCGGGCATGGTCGTGTCACTGTGGATTAAAGGAGATGCCATGTTTTATGACCTGCAATACTGTTACTAAGTTAGGGACACTTGATACGGTGCAATTAATTATAGGGAGACACAAACACCGAAACCCGCAGTGCTGTTTCTCTCTGCCCAGTTGCGGTCGCTGAGCTCAAGGTGACAGAGACACATGACCCACAGGGTTAAGCATCTCTTCTAACAAGAGGAACAAAAGCATTGTGAAGCGGAACAGACCGTCATGCCAAAACACTCATAAAGAGGCATGAACTGGCAAGTCCTCGATCTCCACATCTTGAGAAATAATCACTCCCTTCTGGATGTGTTTATGAGGGCAGAGGGGCCTGTGCTATGACGCCTGTACAATATACCGAGGAAGAGGCATACAATGCAGCTGATCTGAGCCTTGGACTCTCGCGAAGGGGCATGCCTGAAGTGACACTGCGCTTTCGTCATTTCTAAACGACAGACATGTATTCTGTTGTGAATCTATCACGGAGAGTGAGTCGTTTTGAACAGAGCCGAATGCAACATGAATTCATTGAGGAAGATGACATATCTCTCTGCGACCACAATGAAAAAAAAACATTACGC
The DNA here is from genome assembly GCA_038501785.1 of Myoxocephalus aenaeus. Classification (NCBI taxonomy): domain Eukaryota; kingdom Metazoa; phylum Chordata; class Actinopteri; order Perciformes; family Cottidae; genus Myoxocephalus; species Myoxocephalus aenaeus. The sequence goes on from JBAMJR010000154.1 coordinate 2,242,246, forward strand.
ATTGTTTCGCTTTATAGCTACGGCTTTGCAATCGTAGGTGTCCTCCACATGTGCTTCAGATCAAATCATAAAAGTCAGGCATATGTTAACTTTTGCAAGGAAATCCTTTATCCTAGCGCGAGCTTATATAAGGTTTGCCGTAAAAAAAACATATTTGTCCCCTGGCACTGAGCTATTGTTAAGTGCAAGGAAAGGAGAGTTGAATCCAGCTCCTCTGTGACTACAACACCGTCCAGTGAAAGGCTCTGGTTCAAATGAATGGAGCCAAGGTCGGGGCCAAGGAGTCTGGACATCTCGCATCATGCAATCACCTCTCAAAGCACCACTGCACACATGTTTTTGTGAGAGACCAGGGGCGGGTTTAGAAACTCTTGAAGGGTTGGGACGAGCTGGGGCCCAGTTTTTAAGAAGGGGGCACATTTGTGAAATGAGTTAAAATATGTTAAGATTCAAATCTAAGGCCTGGGTTCTTGGCATGATAAACTGTACATTATTGCTAGTTACATTATTGTTTTGCATCTCTTTGTAGTCATTTGCGTCTCTTTAGTCATCTTACATGTGTAGTTGATTTATTTGTTTTTGCTTTTGCGTCTTATCTTGTGCTTCTTTGCTTTCCTAACAAGAAATGCGAACAGTCAATTCGTACAGAGGTTCTGGTCCCGAAGCCCTGGGCCTTTACTCGGTGGGTCCGTTTAGTAATCCATCCATCATACTATAACGATCACCCTCTGAATCTGATAAGGGGACACAATGTTACACAATCACATTGTAAAAGCATGACAGAGACTGAAAAACACAGTGGGTATGAGTCATGTGAACAGTAGACTGTTTACAAGTTAGCACAGGATTAGGATTGGGTGGATTTATGCCCCAGTGGAGGTTCAAATAATTCCATGTCAAATCCAGGGATATGTATGTTGTGTCCACCCTATTTAAAGCAGCCCTCTCGAGCTGATGGATATGGTGAGAGCACACGACATGCAGAGGATTTGCTATTCCCTTTCATGATTGCTATGGCATTGTTTCTGTCTAAGCTTTGCGAGCCTCCAAGGACATCTGGGGGAAGCCAGGCATGTGTTTGTTTGTCAGGAGCCCATTTATAATAAATCCATATTTCAAAACAAAAGCAAACCATCAAAGTGTTTATCTTAATCATTACATCCTACTCAGTACAGCATTTATGAATTATGTTAAAATGAGGAAATGAGCTTCAAAACAGGAAAGAACAAAAGAAACTTTAGGATTAAGTGATACTTGATACAGTTGACTATGAATTAGCATCCATTTAGTGGATAGTTGGTTCATGTCACAACAAGTATGCTCGGTTTGTCTGAACCCACACAGTTTGTAGAAATGTTTTTAAAAAAATTAAGCCACTGTACATGCTATGATTTATTTTGGTTCCAGTCTGATTTGCATTTGGAGGAGGACAATTCCTCTGAGAATCCTCTCAGAAGAGTTGCATCAACCTTGTTCTCTGGTTGACGAATAGAGCTTTATGTGTCTCTGCGTGCTTGTTAAAACAAACGCAAAGGAGAATGTCAAGGAAAGGAACACGTGGATATACCATTCCCTTTGGAACAGCCCAGACTTTAAGAGAGAAATCTGCTCCGCTCGTTTCTTCCTGAATGGTTTTTGCTATCGATATATTTTATAAAATATGAAAAGTTCACTAACAAACCGTTCCATTGACCTGAAATGTCATAAAAGTTTCCTGGAACGCAACTCGGAAGTGAAATAAAAGTGTTTGTTATTCCTGGTTTCGAGTCTGTGCTTTTGTTCTTGGAGTTATTGACTTTGTTACCTTTGAAGATTAGGATTTTGATATATTTCCTACGGATGATCTTAGAATGTTATATCAAAAGGCTTTTACAAATAGACCTTCCTCTTCAGCCAAAGTTACGCAAGTGCAGCAACAGCTTAAGTACTGAAGAGTAACTGAGGCAGGAGGCCACAGCATGTACTGTAATGGAATCCAGGTTATGACCTATTTTTTGTTTAGATTCACCTTCGTTTGCATGTCATGTCTACAGCAGTTTATGTGCTGACATTTACAAGGCCTGTGATGAATGTAAATAGCTGTTGCAGGCTTCACCCTCTCACATTAAGGGTGCTGGGTAGAGCATAATGTCAGACTGTTCACTGTCGGCACCAACCACAGAGCATCCTGACGGGTCCGTGTTGCAAACCTGGTGACAAGACGTCCGGACATCGAGCTCCAGCCGCCTTGTAGTGCCACAGGACTACTTCCTCTAATTAGTTTCTTCATTCATCAGTCAGACCTTTCGCCACATGCCGTAGATACACAGTGATCCTGAACCTAAGAGCTCCCCTTTGATATGGAAGCAATGCAATTCATCACCTTCTCCACTTCCCATCATATCAGGCAGCTCAACATGGACAAATGACGTTGAATATAACGATTTCCCATGTGAAGGTGCTCCATTGAGTTACTTCTGATTTGACTTTAATCTGAATCTAAAGGTGTGATCACAAACAGGCCGAAAATTGCACATTCATATCTCTGGAACTCATTTCTCTCAGTGTCTGGACCTCGCTGCGAGGTGTGGATGGGAAACGAGAGACATCGTTGTGGTGGCTACAGCTGAGAGGAGATCTATGTCTCTGCCAACTGTCCTCTCTACATCCCTCCTCAGATGAGAGCTTTAACCTTGAGGTCAAGCCCGCGCAGAACATATGCAAGTAATTTGTATAGAATAAATAACAGGATGATCTTATGACGGTCCGTGCAGCTGCTCTGGGCTTTGTTGTTGGCTTAGAGGACGCGGCTCTCTGTGCCAGGCTTCTACTGGTCACTGTGGAAACCTAGATTTCTTTGTAAGTTCAAGCTTAGCCGAGTTACAACTTTACTAACTGGGGATAAAGCACCAACAAATTAAAACAGGTGGCACCATACAAACTTGTTTTTTACTTTACTGTTAATAAATATTTAGTCCCAGTACCAAGAGGCGCTGTCACCTGTAACTGAGCCAAGTGATCAAAGCTTATGTTAGCGTGTTAGTATATGACGTGTTTATTTATGTATACAGAGCGAGAGAGGGAGAGATATCCTAATAGATTTACTTTTGTAGACTGACACTGTAGGAAAAATATGATCCAAAGATCCTTTTTTACAAATGGTAAAATCTGGGCAAGAAGATACTCGCACAGTTAATCACGACTTCAAATTCACACACCATCACATGTGAAGGGGGGGAACTACTTGAGACATGTGGAGCATGCAAATAACGGGTCATAAACTTCTGCGTCTGTTTTTTTTTCTTTCTTTTTTTTTATGTTTGATGATTCATTATATTGGAGAGCTAAGATAGTGGACGCAAACAGCTTTATGCATGTTGTTTTTTCACCCAGTGACTCCACGGAGATATCTCCTAGAAAGATAAACCTCAGCACCAGATCAATCATTCCCGTCACTCTGGCAGATCATCTGGCCAGTGCAGGTATAGATTATGGATCTGCTCATTTCCTTTATATGAGCCAAAGAGCAGATGGATTGCACATTAAAAGTCTTCAGACTACATGGACATTTATAAAAGCTGCAAACGTGGGTTAGAGGTGACATCATTTCAGGAAGGAGAACAATTTAGAATGGCGTGATTTTCGAAAGGCCTCTGTAACCAAAATGCAGTCGGAGAGATGATTTAGAGCGAAATATAACCATCTTGAGTTTGTGTTATGACATCTGTTTATGGATGCATCACATTTCAGATGAAGGAAGGGTCTATGCACTAAAACCTCCATGCAGCTCAAGGTTAAGATGCTCATTGGAGAGCACAGCTAAGGAGGATCAACACATTACACACTGAGGAATTAAATCAGGTGCAAATGGATGCATGTGTGTTTATGGATTAATGTTCAGCCCACATGTTGGATATTGGTATCCTCTGCATTCTTACCAGGACTTATTCTGGCTGAGATATCCTGATGAAAACATTCCCTGGTGCTTTACAGAAATTATTAACAACCTTGGTCACACGGTAGATTTACATTAGCCGGATGAGATAGGAAAATTTTATCAGACATCTGTTCAACTCAGCTAATCTCAGACAGTTGGAACTGAAGTGCACTTGCAGAACCAAATGAAGCCGTGAACTGTTGCTAACACTGCACAGTGACTCGTGGTGGACTGTCATCCAAGAATACTACATAAAACCAAATCATTCTTATAAAGCTATGCTGTCCCCACGGCTTTGAGCTGGGGCTTCAGAGCTTATAAAGGGGATACAAGAGACCCCTTTAAGAGACTTTGTGGCCTCTGGGTTAAGGTAACAGTTAATTGTTTTGCTTGTGTCCTGAAGATATTCGCACTGAGCTCATGAATCAAGCATGTGACTTATGCATCAAGCCACATCCCCTTGTTCTCCTCTTGCAGCACGCAGCCTGTGATTTATGGCTGGACAGTGGCCTGCAGAGGTGTTGGATTCAATGAAATACAGGGGAGAACATCTGGAAAGCCTATTAGCTCCAATTCCCAGCTTGGGCCAGTTTGATAGTGATGGTCGATGCAAGCATGGAATTGACATGCTGGTGCACACCGAGGGACACTGTGTCTTTCTCATCGAACAGACATGTGTGAACCGAGGTTGTTCATATTTTAAGTAGATCAATATTAATGGTCCTACTTAAAGCGCCAGGTGAGCTAACAAGAGCCTTAAATGAGCCTCTTCCATGTGTCCCTAATGTCTCCCAGATGTAGAGTACTTCAGTCCTGTTGGCGTCCTTGGTTGGAAGCAAAAGAAACTCTTAATCTGAAAAATGAAAAGGCCTTGATAGGATAAAGCATCCATTCCAAAGCTGCGTGACACAGCCAGTGTTACACAAGTCCTTCTAGTCAAGGATAATTGGGTAAAAAAAGAGCATCGGCAGGGAGTGTCTGAACAAGGTACCCCTGCCTCCACTCATCTCTGCCCCGTAATAAGAGCATGGGGAGGTGTGTTGAAATACAACCCCGTCACTATTCATCCTCACCCCCTTGATGCAACAATGACTAGCATGCAGTCTGCTTTTCATTTGAGGGAATTACCTTTGGGAGGCCAGTAGACGTCTCCCGGTTGCTCTGTGTGTGTTCCTCTCATCCCTGCAGAGCTGTCTCATTAACACAGAACCCAGCAGGCTTTGTTTTAGCATAGCCCCATCTCTGTCCTGTCGAAGCCTGCAGCCGGCTGCATGGAAGCTGAAAATAGTGACTCACACATTACCGAGTCCCTGTACACGGTCCCCAGCTCGAGCACCACTCCCGCTGCAGCGTAGGCCTCCAGCCTCTCTAACGACTCGACTGTAATTTTAAGGCCACTGCAGACTGAGAGCGAGAGAACAACCCACGGTTATGTTTCGTGTTAGAAGTAGAAGAACTAAGAAGAAGTAGCACCAGCTTAGTCTAATTTATGACTTTCATGAGAGTTTTTGTGAAAGCTGGTGCAGCTTACCTAATGAGGTTTCTGGCATGGTACATAAGTTTATATTTTCAGTACCAAGCATGATCCGTAATTTATATAAAACTATTTATTTCAGTTTTGAGTGGAGCAGCTATTACTCTTCTTCTGTAAAACATGTTGTTCAGCCATTGAAAAGACCTAATCATTCAATCATCAGTAGGGTGGCTACTTCCTCTAGAACGCTTATGAGTTCAGGCGTCATCCCACGAGGGTGTGGCTCATATCATTTACATTTCATTAAAACCCGCTGTGAGACATCATTGATTTCTCCGTAAACCAGGAGTTTCCATGATGCAAGCTTATGGGTGGGGGGAGCGGTAGACGTGTCACCCATCAGGAGCTGTCAGGAGCTGTCAGAGGACAGGATCCAGACCCTTGGCTAGGAGAGGCCAGGCCAGCCAGCTGTCACCTCTCCGACACTGGCTGAGACCATCCATCTGGCTGAGAGAGGCCCACCATGGGTGGAGAGGAACTCGCCAGATCCCCGACTACATGCACATGACGGCAGGAATTCGCACACACAAGCAGACATGTTTCATATGCACATTGACACGTGAACAAATGTTTATGCACGTACAATGACATACTTGCACTTCTCTACGCATGTACGCACGTATGAACTCGTACAATGCTGTATGCCAGGGCTATTTTTGGTAATCACCAGCACAATCTGCGGTGCTGTCCACATGAATCATTCCCCCACAGACAGATCCGGGAAACAGAAGTGACACGCTGCCATCGAGCTGAACAGACACAAATAAAGAATTATAACATTTGGCTGTAGCGCTCGCTTTCACGTACACTAACTCTCTGTCTCAGAGTGAGCTTTAACAGCATGAGGGATTTTTCTCTATATACATATGCATCATTATGAAGTGCATAAAAAGTCCTCTGCTGGCTATAACATTTGAATCAGTGGCAAGCTTTATTTACTCCAAAATTACACATGCCACAGTAGTAGATATATTTCTCCTTGTTTGGTTTTGTCGGAATTTTTACTGCCGTGATATTCATGTAAACAACAACATCACCGCACATTGGTCGAGCGTCAAACACATCCACACTGGCAATGTTTAAGTAAGAGGGGTCAGTGGAGTTGCCAGACATATGGAGAGCATTTGGACAGATCCAGACTCTGCATCGACCACAACAGAGCCAACCAGAGTGTTCTACATCGTGTTTTGGTAACATCTAATTTTCATACATGTTGAATAGCCACAATTATCCCCCAAATTCTGGATCTATTTTACACAACAACAAAAAACACGTTAAACTTAATTATTCATTTGAAATTTTCAATATTTTTCAACCAGTTAACCAAGGCCCAGTTTAAATGTGGGTGACCTCCTTGTCAAACCTTCAGTTTCACTGAAAGCACCAATTATGTTTTTGAATTTATGAACAATGTCCCTTGCTGTAAATGAATACACTAATGGAGGCTCTATGAAGCCAACAACAGCCAGAAATAAACTATTAGAATAGCCACAGTTACCCAGTGCTGTGGCCCTATCCCTATTTTCTTCAAATTATTAACAGAGCTTGGTAGCCTAATTAATATTAGAGTCAAGTAAAGGTGTTATGTTTCAAAGCCAGGGAATCTCTGTGCACTCATATGCAGTACGTTATCCTGGTGAACTCAAGTGATGAGAAGCAACAGCGAGCCATGAGAAATGTCATTAAAAGACTCAGGAAGGCAAAGACAGACAGAGGAGGATAGCGGGCGACTGAGATCAATGATAATGTATCAGATGACATAGCTGAGCGAGCTGTTCCCCTCTGGTGGTCTCACCATCGACCAGCTACGAGTGGAAGAGAGTGAATTTTGTTTGGATTGGCTTTAATCTTCACATCAGACAATGCAGGCGGTATATGCTGCAAGTCTTTTCCATTTTGCCATGAGAGAATTGTGTCAGGTTCTGCAAGTGCACAAGTGCAGATACGTCAGCGTGGCCCGTTGACAGGCAGCTTGTTCAAATAAAGAACTGACAAAGCTCTAAACTGAGCGACTCCACTAGTGAGAAAAAAAGTCACAGAAACACATGCACATGACAACAGAAAATCAAAACAAAGTGATTCCCTCTGCTCTAAGAGACTGTCTGTTCATGATGCTGAAAGGATATATTTAAAATTGTTGAAAGAGTAATGCATACAAAGTTAACAACAAATAGTTACAGAGGAGTTTAAAAATGTGAGCAAATTGAAAATGTAGTGACACTTCTGCCGATGCAAACTCAAGAGTGTTCAACAACTTGAACGTATCTTTGCATAATATAGTGCTGGTTGTTTTAAACAAGAGTGTTCACACCAGAGTGCAATTTTAAATTGACAAATAACAGCAGAACACAGTCGACAGCCATGCTAGCAGCTTGTGAGCTAGTAGCGTTGTGAGGCTGTAGCTACATAGACACATGGTGCTTTTTAGCTAAACGTGAATACCAGCATGCTAATGCTAACATGCTTTGCAGGTGTAATGTTTCCCATGTTCACCATCTTAGCTTAGCTTTTTAGCATGCTAACATTTGCTTATTTGTATTAAACACATGCTGAGTCTGGCGGGAATGTGGTTTGTTTTGTATACTGCTGCACCAATTGTCTGAGCAATCCACCCAACAGTTGTACAAATATGTCACCAAAAAAAAGTGTTATTATCCTGCTGGATAATAGTTAGGGAATCATTAAAGTCATTCGGATTCTTGGTCTATAGGACCAAAAATGAGAACCAAACAATTGATTTGGACGTCCTTACATTACTACATTACTGTATACTACAGTCCAAATAAAGTTTTCTAATGCTGTTTCATGCTTAGCCATGTGCCCAAACTGTTTAGATAAATGCTCAAATTAGGCCAGGTTCTGTGTCCCTACCACAAATATGAGAGCCGTCTCCAAAGCAAAATCCCAAGAGAAACCGTAATGAAAACAAGCAAATACTTCAAGATCTTTCCGGGCCATACAGAAGAAAATATTTACTTATTGGCCTAACAATTGATGTTTCATAGGGAAATTATTGCCAAGATGTTGTGTGACAGAGAAAGTTTGTAGGCACAAAGATGCGAACAATACTCCAAATCCAGCCAGGCCACACGGACATACCTGAGCCTCTGTAATTAGCTTTAAGCTTTCCTGATGTGAAGGAATCCATCATGAGACTCATGCCAACATGGCTGCTGCGGTGCACACCTTCATTCAGCCTGGAGGTCTAATAATCAGTGTGTTTATATTGTGGTCACCAGATATGAACATTGCAGTAATGTGTTTGTTCAAACCCTGTGTTGTTCAAACACAACCAAACAGTAATATCATCCTCCAATTAAATTCCTTATTAGTGGAGTAGCAACAAAATGAAAGACGTATAAATCTCAGCAATGACCTGATTTGATTTCCGCCCCGCAGAGCAAGGCCTCTGTTAATAAGACCTCGAAGGAGCTGAGGTATACTTGTAGTTATTAGAATTATTTCTGACGACTGACATCATTTGTGGTTCCGAGAGGACAGTCAAACAACATGCAATCTTTTACCCTACACCTATTTCATCTGTCCCATTTGTATCATTTATAGGTATATAAGTATTAATAAGTGCTTCCACTGTGTTGCATGCTGCCATGGGTATAATAATCGTTCTGCCTTGGGCACTCAAGCATAGAGGTTGAGTTTGAACCAAATATGCAGTCATAAACATCATCACCCAAGAGGGAAACTTTGTTTAAAGTAGAAAAATAATAACAATGATAAACAATGCTCCACTACCACTTCTCATAAAAGCAGGGTCCAATGACAAATCAGGCCTTAATAGAGGTATTTTATAGAGATAGGAAAGGAATATTATTTCATTATGATGTCTCAGCCACATTTAACAATTTATCCACATAATTATGGTGGGTGCCCAGGTTGCAATGTTGCAGTAAAGTATGGCCGAGAAAGAGCCAAGAACTTTTATAGAGCAGATATTAATTGATTTGTCGTGACCTGCCCAGACCTGGCCTCCCTGGGCTCAGCTTCCTCAGTGGAGCAGTGCCAAGGTCTGTCCTAACTCTGCATAAAAATAAATGAGAAGCTATGGGGCTAGTCTCTAAAGCCAGAGGATATTGTTCGATTCCACGTCAGCCCTCCAGGAGGCAATTTAAACAACCCAGCTTGCTAATCAACCTGGTATAAAAAAGGCAGTTCTGGAGGGTGGCCCATTCCTCCTTTTTATCTTCTTTTCTATTGCAAGAAGACCAAAAGAAAGGACCTAAACAATCTGAAGGAAACAGTGTAATTGGGCATATATCTGAAGGGACATTACACAGTGTATGATGTGGAAAATGAAACACATACTCTTACTTTAAAATGTCCAGTCTGGCATGGGCTGGCATCCCAGTCCTGTTTTCCTCAAAATCCAAAAAAGAAAAACTATTTTTAAAAAGCCTGTTTGGTGACACAATTTTCCCAGAAAGAAAATATGCTTATGTAAAAATAAGTTGCCGATGATGAAACCGTTGCTCCACTGCAATTAAGACTCTGAGCCGGGATGGGAGCCTCCCTGCTGCCATCAACATATCAGAAATGTCTCAGTGGAACCACATTGTGACCCGCGTCGGAGGAGGCAGAGCCTCGATCCCCACAAATAATTCAATACTCTAATATCCCCTCGGTATTCCTTGTGACCACAGAAATATGATAGTGTTCATTCTCTGCTCGTGCCCTGAACCCACAGGTCAGGTGGTAGCAGATCACATACTTCTATGTGACTCAGAGGTTAAACTAATCATGCATGACTTTCTCACATGGCCCAACCAGTGCCTGAAGAAATCTACACCAGCTTGTCATCCAGCAGTGGGTGAACCTGCTTTTCAAGCATTTACATCATAGCCGGTTTGACTGATGGTTTGCTGTGGCAGCTTTTCACAAAATTTACCTTTAATTATGCAGACCTCCAAAGTCCCACACACTACATTTATTCAGCTCCTTATAAACACCCTGCCCTCCCTGAACTCGAAGCAATATCACATATCGGTAGGCTTTAGACTTTAGAGAAATGTTCTGCAATCAATTCCTGTCAGGCCACATTTAACCATCCCATTTTTTGACTGTGTATTCGTTAAGCTTGCCTCTATAGCTGAGATTGTCCTTCAACTCTCTCTGTGTTAAGAGGGTTATACAAAATAAAAAAAACACTCATTTCTAATTGCTTATCAGTTCATGACTAGAAGAGCAAATAAACACTGCCCCCTACTGATACAAACACATTCTTACACGTACTTACAAATATCTGCTGATGCACCGTCAGTATGTTTTGTGTATTGGTTATAGAGTTGCCGTGCAAAGCTGTCAAACGCATCAGTTTTTTATATCGTATTTTATTATATCATTGCAGCAATCATTCCACAATATTTCTTTTAAAACAGAGAAATCTGAGCTTTTATTAATATACAACAAAAAAAAGAAACTGGAAATCAACTACTTAGATTGGCTTTATAAATTAGTGCAATGAGACATTTACAAAACATCCATCATCAGCAAACAATGCGCAAGAAATACAAAGTACAAATGCAATCTAGCTGTGGTGTCATGAACATGAATCGCAAATCATTAATGAACAATCAACAATGACAAATATACCATTTTTCTAATATTATCCCAGCAATGAACTAGCATAAACAAACTGGTCTCAATAAAAATAAAGGACTGCACACAACATTTGTAAATACATGGAAGAACACACTTTTCATGATGATCCATCATTTTAATGTCAGATTTAGTGGGTTCCTTGTATATTGTCATATGCGTACAGCATCGCACATATGAATCAGTCCTTTACGAACCCGGAGGGATTATTTGATGCGTGTGATGATTTTATTCTCTAAATAAACCTTCAATCAAACATTTTGTTTCTTAAAGAAATTGCAAGGATCTGCTGTTATAATCTTGTCACAGTCACAACTCAGTTTACAATGATTCTATTTTGGGGAGTTTTTCCTGCTCCAAGGTGAGGCTCCTGGGACAGAGGATGTTGTATGCTGAACAGATTGTACTTTTGGGCAATACAAATAAATGTAATTGAAATATGAATACAAAAAGTCATATAAAGTCACAATATAAAGATTAGTGCTCTTAAACTGATTCAAGTTAAAGACATACATTCTTATTTATAATAGCGTAATTCCTTAGAAAACCCAAAATATGTAGCACCATTAGTCAATAACTCATAGTATCGTTTAAAAAAAATGAAAAATGAAAAAAATACATATTATATTGCAGCTGTTATTCAAATACATAACATGAATAATACCAAAAGAACCTAAGAAGTTAAAAGTAATAGAAATCTTAAGAGAAAAGGTAAAAACTATCCTTTTTCTGTGTGAGTTTAACTTGTGGGTCTCTTCACTTCCTCCAAACTTCGAGTCATTTCAGGTGAATGCCACTCTGTGAGACCGGCTGTTGCATTGTGTACAAGATGTTATCTCTGTTGAGTTTCTTTCACTGACGCATTTCGAATGTTTGTTTTACTGGTTTCAGGGACACCATCTGTGTCTTAATAACAGAGATAGATGAACCTCCCCTCCCGTCTGCTTTCAACCTCCAAACTGTCCTTTTTCACAATATAATTGTCTGCTTCTTTCATTGTCTGCTTCTTCGCCGTACTTTTGACTTTGCATTTACGTCTTCGTACTGAACGTATTCTCTTTTCCTGCCGTGTTGCATTTACAGCTTCACTTTCACTATCTCCCTCCTTCTTAAAGCTGACCTTGTTTACCAAGTTGCATGGAGGCCTACGCAACAACTTCATCTTTCTTTTGTCCTGCTTCATCCCCACTGCAGCTCTCATTGCCTTGCGTTTCTCCTTGAAGGCCACACTGGACCTCATTTTGATCTTCAACAGCTTCGCCCTGGCCTTTATCTGACTGCCCCTCTGCCTCATCTGAGTCAGTGCATGTCTTGAGATCTTCTTCTTCATCTGGTAGTGCATGTCCAGAGTCCCCCTGTCCAGAGTCTGGGGACTCTGGACAGGTATCGGTGTTCCTGTTGTCTGGTTTTGTTGGTGTGGGGCTCTGAGGATGCTGGGAGGCGGCTGAGTACAGATCTGATTCTTCATGGTCACTGACACCATCTGCTTTACGTTTATCTTTATCTTCAGAAACAGGTTCGACAGTTTCTTGCTCGTTGTCTTTGCTTGTGTTTGTTTCTTCTTGTGACAAGTTAAAATCATGTAATAATGTCCTTGAACCTCTCTGTTCAGGGGCGGTGGACAACTCTTCGTCCTCGCTAAAGTGGTCTGATTCTTTTCTGTCTCCTTCTCCTGATGAGTCAGATTCTCTGACATGTTTCTCGGCAGATTCTCCAGTGACCAGATCTGAGTTGGCGACTTCCTCGTCTTCACCAGCGGTGTGTTTAGGCACCGTGTTTAAAGAGCTTTCGGTCAAAGGGGAATGTGGCTGAGCAGCAGGAGGAGTTTCAGCCTCGGCAGGAGCAGACTGAGCCTCCTCATCCTCATCTGCCTCCCTCTCTGGCTCTGAAACAGACAGTAAAAAGAATAAAAAGAGCACCTGACTGCTAAGAATTTGCAAAAGGATTAAATTGTTCAGAGTCTTCTGGTTTCAAATCAATCAGTCTTACTACATGGGGGTTTCAAAATATGAGGAGAGCTAAAAATCCATTTCCCAAGTAACCCACAGATGTATTTAAAATATGCAATAAAGTGAATCAAATGTAACTCCTCCTGTTCTTCAGTTAGAATTTTCTGTCAAAATCAAGAAATGCCTTGGTCCTTTCTTAAAGGGTGATCATTGGTCGAGGTCAATCTTTCCTCTATGAGCAAGGAAATACAGATTTGTTTTTCTTATATGTCAAGATTAATCAATCAACTAATGAAACAGCTGCTGCTTCCTTTTGTGTCAGCTATGAGAAAGTATGTTTAACCCGACGTGGGTGTTTCATCCAGAGTTGCGTACATAGATGCTACTCACACTGGGCTGTACTGTAGAACAATGGTTTTGTCTATTAGTTGTGCTTGATAAAGTATTTGGGTAAAGTAAACTAACTGTAAAGTATTTTGCTTAATTTTTTTTCTTTCTTCATTTGTGTGTTTTTCCCGATGACTATTCTGAATCCAGCTCAGATATTGTAGTTTCCAAACCTGGATGTTCAGGAGAGAAGGGGAGTTTTGGATCAGACTGCGTGTCCTCACTGAAGTGGGCCGCCACGTGAGCAGGTTCTGGTTCATTATCCTTCTCAGAGTCTGAGGGGTCGCTCTGTGGGACTTCTTCCTCTGAGGACTCTCTGTGCAGGCCTGCATTCACATCACCGTTGTCGTTACAAGCAAGATTATTCAGATACAGAGGGGGAGGTAATGCACTAGGCGGGCAAAATGCAGTTTTGTTATGCTCGTCTGGGTCATTTTGTAAACAGAAAAAATAGAAAAGGGAAATTGAAGTAATATTAAGAGATTAAACCACACAGAAGCAGTCAAAGCAAACCAATAATTAGCAATGTGTGATGGTAATAATGAGTAGTACTGAAACAATACATTGATTAATGAATTGGTTGATCAACAACAAAATAATTAATAACATTAATGGTAATAATCAAGAAATACTCAGTCACTTATACAGCAAAAATGTGAGGACTTGCTGCTTTTCTATTATTTATTTTACTGTTAATTGAACACTTTTGGCTTTTTGACTGTTGATCAAACAAGCTACAATATTTAAAGATATTTTTTACATATAATAAATTAGATGATTGATTTATCAATAAATTAAAAGAGAAAATAACAAACAGATTAAGTGCAAATTAATATGAAAATGTGTTGTTTGTTAAACTAACAAAAGTTACCTCTCGGCCAAGCCTGTACAATGTGTTGGACATGTCCTGGAAAGAGTGAACATCACACACAATACTTTGTAGAACTCTTTCTATCATGTATAGTCATAGAAAATAACATTTGTTTTATTGTAACCTTTTTTGGGCTTCTCATCTTCATTCTTTTCATGTTCTGTAAAAAAAGAAGAAGATAGGAATTAAATAGTTCATAATAGTTTCAATGAAATTATAATCTTACACATTTCCTGAAATGATCTCAATATAATCCCTCTATTCAGTATAATACACAAAATACCCACCAAAATAAAAAATACACGTACAATTCATGAATATGTATCTAAAAGGCAAATGAAGAACGTGAAAGAAAAACATGAGAAATAGTAAAAACATGTTAGTAGTATTATTATCATTACTAAATCCTATTATTTTAATACAAATGTTGTTTTGTATTTCCATTTCCTGCCAAGGCCTCTTTCTGGCCTTCAGTTATTTGACTGAGGCTTAAGATAAACATTTTGTATTTTAAATGATAGAGAATATGACACAATGTTATTTCAACATTATCTGAAAGAGGATTTTTTTTTCCCCCATCAATTTGCTTTAAACCCAGGTTTTGCTCATAGTATGCAAACACATTTCTTAGCAGCCTTTACCTTTTACAGTGTCATGGTCTGAATCTGTGTCTTGTTCTTGGTTGCTAGCAGGTTCATCAGGGCTCATAATCCTATTACCTTGGAAGAAACGGCCAAGCGGCTGAGTAGAGGGAAGAGTGGATTCTCTGTGAACAAGAGGCCTTCTTTCAGCCATCTGAGCTTTCTTCATATCTGACCCTGAAACAGATTGAAATAAAACATATAATGTAACTCCCAAGAAAAAAAGATCAAGATCAAAGAGTTCTTAAGACGATATGACCTTTAATCTGACCAACGTTTTCACATGAGAGCCATGGACCACAGAGTGCAGCTACGGCCATCATTATGCATCATCAAGATACATAATAAAAATAGATTTAACAGTGGATGCTTTGTGGTTCAGCCCATCATCCATATTTCAATTATATTTTGTGAAAAGAGGGTTATGAAAGAAGGAACGATTACTTAATATCAGTACTGACTTGGACCCAGGGAATTTTAGACAGGTTTTATTAATATTGTAAGGTAGGACAATACTTCTGCAACAAATCTGTCAAATGTATCTTATGATTGACTATGGCTGTGTGTTGATGCTGATCTGGACCCAGATGTAATTGTAGTGCTCAGTGACAACAATCGAAATATAAAAATACAACGCTCATGTTTTAGCTGGTATTTTCTGTAAAATGACAAAAATGAAATTATATTGTAAAAATAGCGCAAAATAGTACTGCGCAAAACAGTACTGCGATACAAAGTTCCCTTATTTAAATGTCCTTTTGTCAGTGTGCTACTGTCTCTGCCTCTCCATCTTTTTCTTACCCAACAGTGCCCAAATGACTTCCTGCGCAAAGTGTCACTCAGCTCGTTGTGTTCAGATTTTGAAAAACAATAAATAATTAGGGATCCAAGATTTTACCAAAAAAATTAAAAAAATCTGCATGAATTTATAAATGATGAGTTCATACTGTCAACTTTTCAGTTACAAACATCTGGCCGGCCAAAATGATTAGTCAAGATTAATACAATTTGTCTATTGTCAAGACATTTAATAAAACAATGTTTTGACAATCTACGAATTGTCTTCGTCCTTTCTGAGGGATGAATGCCAAACAATCGCTGGTCCAAGCGTGCATACAGTGTCATACCTTCTGTTCTGCCAGGTGGTGACGGATTTTCCAAATCATGTTTTGCAAAACATGCTGGAGCGAAGAGCATGAGGACAGAAAAAGAAGACAGAAACGGTAAAGTTGAGTTAGATTCAATAAAACAGCTGCTTGTGTTAAATAATACTGCATCTAAATAGTCTTCATACATATAAAACTTATTGATATAGCGTATTACTACCATTAGTCAACTGTAGCCCTGAATACATGGACATCAGTGTTAGGGCTGTCAACGAATAATCGAAATTCGAATATATATTCGAATAGTTGTTAAAAACAGAATTTCGAATGTGAAAATTAATATTCGAATGTAAAAAAATAAATAAATAAAAAAGTATTTCGGAGGATAATTATCGTGAATCTGGCAACCCCCGCCGCGGCCGCGATGAAGTGTCCTCTTTTGTGTGTGTGTGTGTGTGTGTGTGTGTGTGTGTGTGTGTGTGTGTGTGTGTGTGTGTGTGTGTGTGTGTGTGTGTTAGTGTGACGAGCCGTTCGGGGCAGAGTCTCTGACCCGGAGCAGACGTGAAGCTGGTTGAGGCTTTCACGGGGTTTTGCTGTTGTTGTGGCGTAGGCTGCGGCCCACAGTAGCCTGTTCTATGTTCCCTTAATAAACACCCTATAAGCCAGCTAACGTCTCGTAGCTTTCCTGACCCAGGGTCGCTACACTATGTAAGCTAGAGTTAGCTTACCATTCAACGACAAGCAACTTGAGGCCACATCTCCAGAATGTGCACCCAAGAGAATATGGCATAAAATGTGGACCTTCAGCGAAACAGCCCCGTCTGGATACGTATTTTGCGCCGTCCGCCACAAGTTCGTTGTCTGCGGCACGACAGGAGGCCTGCACGCAAAAATTGATTTCGTTCGTATGCAAGGACATGAGGGCTTCAGGGAGTTCTGTGAAGCACTGGAACCGAGGTACCTTATCCCTGATCAGCACTCAGCATGTGTTTATTGTTGCCGTTCATTTAAACCGCTATGCGCGACCGACGGTGAACACCTAAACTGGAGGGGGGGAGTGAACACCTAAACTGAAGATACATATATTCGAATATGTTCGAATATATGTGTTTTTTTAAAGGGAATATTCGAACGTAATTTTTTTGCAATTTTGACAGCCCTAATCAGTGTGTATATATATATATATATATATATATATATATACTGTATATCAACTAGGTTGCTGAAAAATACAATCTTAATCATTTTAGGATTTTTCTTTGACCTTTTTGTTGTAGTTTGCAGTACAGTATGGCCAGACCCACGAGGAGAGCCACGAGGAGAAATGCGATGACTAGGCATACGATCAGTATTACAGATGAACTTTCCTCTGCACAGAAACACAAAAGTTAAACTTTACATTACATTCAGTAGTACCGTTAAACTGCACATATTAGTCTAGATTATAACATGAACTCTGCCTTCTCTCTTGAGAGTATAACCGAAGGATATATTCATTATGAAAATCACTTTGAAAGAGATCTATTAATACATTCATTTACATTATTATTGATAACGTGAAGGAAACAAAGTCTTCTTTTGCTGTCACCACTGTTACTAAATAAAGCTCAGCTGAGTTTGAAAGACCAAAGTCTCTGTTTCGAATTCAGTGTCATTGTCAATGCAGCTTAGCAGGTATTGTTTCCTAATGAAACGCATCACGAATAGTGGGCTACTTATAGGAATAGCCTGTGTTAATTAGTTTCTAAAAGGACATTTGAAAGCTTACCTGGGTAGCAATCCTTTGCAGTGAATGTAGCTACTTCACTACTCAGATTGTTGCTCACATTACAACTGTATACTTTATCATCATGTGTATCCCCCAGAGATATTCGTAGCTGTGGGCCAGGCCACACGTCTCCATGTGTTCTCCACTCAAACTTCATCAAGGACCGCGGTGGTCTGGGCTCTGCAGAGCACACCAGCTCTCCAGATACGTTAGAGCTGCCGCCATCGTTCATCTCACAGGATATGGTGGGCTTGGCGACCGTGTCTTAATGAGAACATCAATGAACAAAGAAGTTAATACATAGCAAAAGGAATAATTATTTGTTATATAATAACACAAGTTTAAAATATAGCAAACAGTTTTCTGTTCCTCTGCTTCTATGTTTAAAACACTTTTAGGAAAGAGTGCGGTCAAGACTACACTGACTGTTGGTACAAGATACAACATCAACGCCAACTGAGTCCTGCCATACAAGAAACTCACAGGAATTCCTACTTTGAGTGTATACTTCCTTCTGCTTTTGGAACAAACACCCACAATTTTCTTGAGAGCAAAGTCTCTGAGCTGATATAAACGCCATCATAAAATAAGAGCAAATATAAGAACTATAAAATCCATGTTATGGGTGACATATTAAGTAATAACACTGGTTTCGATATCTGGATCTCCTCATGGCTTTGCTGGGTGTGGGCGAGCAGTCCCGTCTCCTGGCTTCTGCACGGACCAGAAAGCACCAGCATGCAGTCCAAAAGGATTCTGACACTGCTACGATGTTTACAATACATGATTTACTAAATAAGATTGACAATTTGCCAATTTCAAATTAATAAAGGTGTAAATATTGCCCACAGCCCTTTCAGGTTGTATTGTTTTACACTAGTGAATCACAAGCTTTTCCACAGAAACAAATCCCTACAAAAAGATCTAAATTGAAATGATAAAAAAAGTATTTGCCACCCCTCAGGCCAGTATTTGGTAGAGGCTCCTTCAGCAGCGCAACAGCCTTGACTGAGTGGAAAGGTCTGCATCTATCAGGCTTGGACAGCTGACCTCTGCAACCCCCCCACCCCCATTGTGTTGCACTGGACTGCTGGAAAATGAATCCTCTGACAAGTTGTTGTCTCTTGACAGCTGCAGTTGGTTTTCCTCAAGATTTCTCTGTAGCTTTGACGCATTTATTTTCCCTCTGCTTTCACAATCCTGACAAGGCCACCGATGTTTTGTCGTTACTGCCGTGGTGTTGTGTTTGCAACGTGAACAGATACAATACTTCTCACTGGCAGTTGTATGGTCTATTAAGTGACAAGGTTTTATTTTTTGTAGTGTTTTTTCTTTCCTTTGTGTGTTTGGTTTTATTTCAAGTCATTGAAGGGCATGGAGTTGCAATAGCGACACATCAACTTCTACTTATACAATGCTTTGTTGATCGATTACATACAGTATAACCACCAATAATTGTAAACTTACCTATGACCTCCAATTTATAGAAGGAACGATGCAACGCTTTGTTGATGTCTACTTCCAATTCATAGTCTCCGCTGTCTTCAAATCTGAGGTCGATGATGTCGAGTTCGGCAGAGACCCAGCCGAGAGTGATCCTGTTTTCATAAGGGCTGAAATCCTCTTGCTCGTTGCCATTAAACTCCACCACTTTGTTGCCGTTGTATTTCCACAGGATTCCATCCGGATGTCCAGCGATGTCTGGCCTCAAGGAGACCTTCCCCCCCTTCAGCGCATATTTTGAAGACTGTCCAGCAACTAGACACGGAGAATAGAGACTTTTAGAAACATGAAGCGCAATGTGTGAAAGTACATTTGTAACATTGAAGGGTACGATGACAACTCAACACCTCAGCACACGGTGTTGCCAGATCATTACAATCTAATGTAATCCAATAGAAACAATTCAGCAATAAATTCTATTTGTATTAATTCCAAATGTTAAGTGTTGGATAGGTGTTGATTTAAATCTACGATTATTTTTGAGACTAGTGAGTGTTGGTGGTGTGCTGGACAGCATCATGCAGAGCTCTTTCTGACAAAATAAAAAGTTGTATGATATCAATTGATTGTGGTTGTTATTAAACAACATTGCCAAATATTCCCTTGTTCCAGCTTCTCATTTGTGAGACTTTCTAGCGTTTTTGTGTGATAGTAAACTGAATATTTTAGGTTTTAGAGGGTAAATTACATCAAGTAAGGAGTCAAATGTGGCTGGAGAAAGACGGATTACAATCAACCCCCATGCCACATCACCGTATAACAAAATGTAAATAACATGAGAGAATCTGAGCCATGTCAGCGGAGACAACTCCATCTTCTAATGAAGACCATGAAATGCAGTTGAAATCAGACTATAAATCAAGATTATGTTGTCCCAGCATTCATGATGATTCAGTCCTATATAACACAAATCTGGCATACAGTCTCCACAGAAAGGATCATTTTAAAACAACATAGTGGGATAATTGCAGAGGCGTTATTATATTGTACAGGTCTAACTATAGGTGTAAAGTCAATGTAAATACCAACATACATAGTTATAACACATTATTTATAAAAGGAGTAGATGTATTTATTGGTATTCCCTTAATATCCCGACGTATTGCTGTATTCCAACAATGCATGAGACTATGAATGAAACAGTGGATTGTTTTAGGTTCAGGTTTATACTAGTTCATGACATACCAAGGACACAGTGAGATATTAAACTATTGTAGGCCTTCTTAACTTTCACTGGACTTGTACTGCAGCTGTGTGCTGTACGTTTCATGTCGACACAAAAGTGCAAATCTTAGCTACACCCCACGAACAAACTCACCTAGGCACGAGGTAATAAAGATGGAATAAAACAGGAAATACCGAGCAGCCATTTCAGAATGAGCACACAACACGCGTTCACTCCGGCGCAGGTGTTGCAGTGATACAGGTGAAACGGACGAAACAGGTGAACTGCACTTCCTTGTGGTAAACAAATTCACAGTTTGTTGTGTTAACATAAACAAGTTAGGACAGGCTCGACCAAACTCTCGGGAGTATCTGCGCAGGTAATCCGAGGAGGAGCGTGTCTGTGCGCTGCAGGTTCGCGGCTCAAGCGAAAGTACTCTGACCAAAGAAGAACAGCAGAGCGTCCCACTGACTTCCTGACCTTCACAATAAACGGACCACTTAAAGGCTTCACCTCTATTCTATTCCAGTCTGCACTGAAAGGCACTTCAGTTTTGTGTTTCACATTTTTTTTAAGAAAGTGTGTATTTTTTCCTAATTTTTCCAATTCAAGCATTGAGGTGACTAATAAAGGGCAATCCTCCGTTTTAACTCAAGACATCTGCACGCATAAGCTTTGCTTTATTTCATGATTTGAGCGACTTTTGTTACTGGACATGTCGACTTCGTGTCGGTGCGTTTTATTTTGAAATTATGCCGGAAGCTTGATCTTTTTGTTATGTTCCGGTAGAAATATGCCAGGAGTTTAAGGAATACGCCCACCTGGACATAAGCATAGTTTTCGTCTCTCATCTATAACACTATTTTCAGTGGTTCGTTTGACACAAAGGGTTATAATGTTTTTTTAAACGTGTTTGCAGTGTGCAGATAGGACCATTCATATTTGCCTTGGATTAAGATATACCTTCGTCTATTTAATCATTCATATTAATTTGAATAAAACAATAACCCGGCTTAGGTTAAGGTAATAAAGGGTTAAGTATTAAGATGGTAACAGTGGTGGTTATGGTTAGAAGTCTTCAGGAAATGAATGCCAGTCAATGTCATGTTCCTAGAAGTCATGAAAAAAACGTGTGTCTGTGTGTGCGTGCGTGCGTGTGCGTGCGTGTGTTTGTGTAAAACAGTAAAAACAAAACACCAGATGCAAGAGCTTTGGTTTGGTTCCTCAAACAAAGTCACACCTCATGCTTAAATGCGTTTCCTAAATTATTTACATATTCATATATTCATTTCATCAAAATATTGGTCAGCATGTTTTTGCAATCTTTATGTTAACTGGAAGCCATGAAACAATGTATTTATTGGTATAAATAGTCTGATATATCAATGGATTACATTATTGTTTATCATACAACATGGTGAATGACTCGTAGTATTCCAAAGTGGCATACATTTACAAAAAGATGTACATAGCAATGCATGCATTTTTTTAAATCTCCTTTCCATCACTCTCCTTGTGCTGTTCACATGAGTCTGTGTCATTTGCACTCTGAACCAGGTGTTACTCTGTGTATGTGTGTGTAGGACTTCATGAGTGTAACACTGCCGTGGTGCGACACTCCCATCGGTAACACACACTCCTCTGTCAACGCCCCTCGGGTAGAGTCCCAGCACATCACTGTGGAGATAACTTGGTTCTTGTTGTCCCGCCCCCCAGTGATGAAGAGTTTGTTGTTACAGGCAGCGATGGCGCAGCTCGCCCGCTCGCCTAGACGGGTCACAAGGGTCCAGGAGTCTGACGGAGGTGAGTAGCAGTACATGGCATGCATGGCACCACCTTGGAGCAAGCAGAAACAAAATAACATTGTAGTTACTCAATATAGACACACTTGCTGTAATAAACCAGACACAGATGACCACATTCTTGAAAAACAACAATTATTTGAACACGTTTTCTTAAATTTAATGCAATCATTCTTTAGGAGTCTGTGTCGACACGGCTTTTCGCATATTGTGTTCATCTCACTTTGGAATAAAACTCTTCATATACACCCACATGTATACCTTCTCCAAATAAAAAGTTACAGTGATGGAGGAAGGCTTTTCATACTTCAACATAAAGAATACTCCCTTACGAATGAAAATGTAATTTAAAAGAAGCATGAAATTAAAATACTCGTATGTAAAGTACAAATACCTCAGTGTATAAATGTACTCAGTTACTAGCCACCACTGCCAACTTACCAACTATATAGATGCAGTCCTTGAAGGTGACTGCATTCGTGCATTTGGTTTCGATGGGAATGGGCGCCCGCAGTTCCCAGCTGTCTGTCCCAGGTTCCCAGCACTGAACCTGATCAGTTGCCAATTTTCCATTTGGCCCGCCACCAATCACATAGATCCATCTGTCAAAACCTGCAGCAGCAAAGGAGCTCACACCGACTGCAAGAGGAGTCACCTGCAAGCACAGCCAAAAGGGCATTTAATGGAATATGGACAATCTAACAGGCATAGAAGTAAATATGTGAGTTATATTGTTTTAAAGCAGTGCGCTCTATGGACTCTCGGATAGTTAACACCTATTGTACACTATAATAGTATTGTAATTAATGGTTATTATGGCGCTCCAAAGTGTTCAATGATAACACAAAATTATAATACCTCAGAAATAAATCACATGATGATCACTTGAATACACTGTAGAAAATACGAAAAATTATAAAACATATTCAAATTCAGCTCAGTTTTATAGGTCTATTTTATTTTATTTCATAATTTAAAAAAATCAAAATGCCCTTTTTCAAGATGTTTTTCATGATGTTATTTTTCCAATAACACATCATTCTTTATTTTATAATGTCACTTTCCAGACTTCTTATACAATCCATCCATCTTCATCTTGCAAGCTGAACAAATGCTACCAGAATAATCCATTGAGCACCTGCTCAACAACAACAATGTCAAGGAATTCTGAATGCTGCTCATGAAAAGTGACTTTTGAAAAGGGGCATGTTGAAATAGAATGGCTATAATGAAAAAAATAGTTCAATCTGGTGTCTGAGGAAGACTGACATTTTGGTTGGAATGGAATCTAAAAATCTGCATGAACAAATTTTGCTACTTGGGAGGAGCAGAACCCAGCTGAAACCTTAGCAAACAGTTGCCTATTTACTGTTTCTGGCCACCTGATGAATGTTATGTCCAATATGGATTATCCTTTTAGCTCTGTTTGGGCCTTCACCGTCTTCAGGGCGGAGTATCTGGCTCTTTACATTACATTTAGCTGACGCTTTTATCCAAAGCGACTTACATTTTTGCTCTATACACCGTAGACACAGCAACGGGGAACAATTAGGGGTTCAGTGTCTTGCTCAGGGACACTTCGACGTGTGAGCTATGGGGGGACTGGGGATCAAACCGGCTACCTTGTGGTTGCGGGACGACCACTCATCCCCCTGAGCTACAGCCGCCTCTTTAGCTGCCAAATGCTCCACTAGGTATAAACTGCTGACTCAGGTGATAATGCGCTGTCAGTTTGTCACAATGAGCAACACCGTTCACATACATGTAGTTATTATTGTACATATTTTAATTCCAGCTGCATTAAGGAACGTTTGGTGTAAAATTTACAAAAGCGTTTACAAAATTCTTGTATGTTTACCTGTGTCCAGCGATTGTGAAAGGGATCATAGGCCTCGACGCTATCGAGTCTCTGAACGCCATCAAATCCACCGAGTGTGTACACCTTTCCCCCACGAACTGCCATTTTGTGTCTCCAGCGGCCAGTTATCAGGGACTCAATTTGGATCCACTTGTCCAGGGCCCCGTTATATTTCCAAACATCATGCTGTGTCTCTTTACCTCCTGCAACAACAGAAGCATTACACAATATGGTCACCACCGAATCTTTAGTGTATGTGCTCTACATTGGGCCACACACGTATCATTCTGATGTAAAATCCCATGAACTAGAGTCTGAACTTTCACAGTGTACGTGTTGCTGAACAGTTCAAGTAACCACAGCTGGGGTGTCAGTTCCTGAGTTGGGAAACACCTAAACCCACAACAACTGTAACTGCAGATTATGTCACATTTGCCGGTTGTTTTGTTCAGTTGCTCGCTGTGGATAACACTATTGTTTAACTAAAAGAAGCTCAGGAACATTTATAACAACCTGTTTAGATCATGATGATGTTAGAAAAAGGAATGCATCAAGAGAGGACAAAAAGAAACCATAACTTATCAGAAACTTAATCAGTAGACAGGGAAGAATTTCACTTTCATCTGCACAGTAGGGGATCTCTTATGCACATTAGAGTAACTGAGCCTCTTTATATAACAGCTGAATCTCTCTCACCAGATATATACACTTCATTGCGGAAGGTGATGCACGCAAACTCCACCCATTTCCTGTTTTGGGATTCATCCTCCATCTCTGTAATTGGAAGCTTGGCAACCTCCAGCCTGCTGCGTCTGAGGGGGTCCAGACAGGTGACAGTGGAAATGAAGCGTTCATCTTTAGTGCAGCCTCCAATGATGAGGAACACCTCTGACAGGAAGTGCTGCACGCGGGGCTTTGTTCGTTCAGAGACCACCTATAAACATGTTATACAAGTACACAGCACATTAAACTATAAAACAATGGAATACAGCAGTTATTTTGATTCACTAAACAACACTACAAATATGTAACATATTAAAGGGTAGCGGGTAGCTGTTGGCATTGGTGGACAAAGATGATGTTTCCAAAAATATGCTACCAGCATTTTGTTAAATATTAATAATGTCAGATGTTGCATTTTTGGTCTTCCCTGCATACTGACCTCCCTGCCGGAGAGGTGATAGAGTCGGGCCTCTTGCAGCAAGGGAAAAGCCTCGCTGCAGCGTCGAATCAATTCATCTGACTCCACTTTTTCTACAAAATAAGCAGAATCCAACAGTGGCAGTCGCACATGTGAAAGCAACCTGGCCAGTGAAGGATAGCGTTCATCCTGCCGGTCTCTCACCCAGCGCATGAGTGTTTCAAAAACACACTCCTCGCACTTCACGTCGAGGTCGTCCCTCTGAAGGACGGCCTCCAGCGACTCCGCCGGCAGCTCCAGGAAGTCCGGCTGCTGGACGACCTGGGAGAACTGAGTGGTGATGTAGTCTTGAGCCCCGGTCTTCAACGCCGGTAGGGCATGGCTTTCAGCGAGATTCAGGATCCCAATGCAACTCTCTAGGTGTAGAGACTTGCTCAGAAATCCAGCGCATGCATCCACCACACGCAGGAACTACGAGAGACAAGGCCACCACAGGCAGTGGTATCAAGATCAAAACTGAGACGGCACTCTGATAAAATCACACAGGGTTTCTCAATATTGTGCTCGATAAGCAGATACGGTAACATGAAATTTGTCATAGAAACCCAGAAGGTCATAAAAGGTTTTCTTTGTATGACCTTCTGGGTTTGTAACTTCAATTAGAAAAATGCTACTATATATACTACATGCACGTCCTCAAATTGTACCCTAAATATGAATCTCAGTCCTAAACCCTAGTGCCAACAAGGATGCTTGAACTTCTATTTAGTAAAAACAAAAACCCTGCCTCCCCCCTTGTGTGGCGCAGCTGTGTAGTTAATTTAGGCCTGTATGGAAAACTGTTCCTAAGTGTAAACAACTGGCCAACTTTCACTTCCCTCTTTGAGAAGATCAGAACAATTTGAAGACTTTAAGTCTAGTTCTAAACTACAGCAATTATAGCTCTGTCATATAGCCTGTCTTTCTGGATGTATATAAACATGCTTTTTGCTGCTAATTCTGTACCATTGTGTCTCCTGCCATGTGTTTGATAAACCATGCGTTCCAACTGAGTGATTCAATGACACATTATATTTGATAAACAGTTAACTGTTGCAGTTGGGTATTATGACGCTGCCCCCGAAGAACCACATGATCATGCATGTGTTTCCACTTGCGTAGAATGGGAAGGAGTTACTCATCTGATAAAACCCTTTCACACCCAATTGGGTCAAGTCAAAAATGTGACAAGCTAAAAAATAAAGTGTTTTTTCTTTGCTGGTTCATTTACGTTTTGAGGATTTGTTTATGATCTTGGATCAGGTTTTTGAAGTCAGTGACTTAACGTAAAAGTCAAAAATCAGCTTCTCTGATAATTACAGTCAACATTTTGTATAGAACTCTTTGCTACAAAAAGGAGATAAGATAAGCGCTCAAGATTTAGATGGAACTCTGAATCAGACGAGGAATGTGTGAAGTACACTAATCTTGTATCTTCTTTAATTTGTATTGATAGTAATTGTCGTTTTACCTGAAATTGACTGGCAGCCTCCAGTATTCTCTGGACATTTGAGTTTGTAAGGAGGGCACGGCTGGTGTAGGTATACTCCAGGAGGGAGTGCATTGTCCCGCTGTCTACCCCCTTTATTTCCACATGCTCCTCGTGACTCTCCTTCAGACCACTGCAGAACATGGCCCTACACAGGGAAAATATATTCAGAAAAACCAGCAGTGCTATTACAGTGGTGTTAGACAATGTGGGATGTATTTTACCTGAAGTACAGACTGGCAGCAGCGAGTATGGCTCGATGACAAGGGAAGTCATGTCCCTGAACACACAGGACTACATCGGTCAGTTCTCTGTTCACTCGAAGGGTTTCCATCCCTCTCTGCAGCTCCACGGGTAGACCTCCATCTTCCCAACGTAACTCGCTTGAGTCTGTCAGGCTGTTTCTCGCCCCGTCTTGGCTGGAGTCCTCTGCAAGAAGCAGCAAGGGACAGTCTGTCGTCCTCTCCAGTGAGCCACTCATCATTTACGTCAGAAACTCACAAGAACAGCACGCAGCGACTAGTTGCACCTGCACCAGTAGAAAGATCCCTGTGGTTTATGCCTGCAACAGTTGTGTCGCTTTGAGATGTGGATTTAGTTTTTGCCTGCACTCTTCATACTTCCTATTCCTGTTCAGTGAGAAGCATGCGTATGTAGCAACGCTTGTTTCTAGAGACTTCCTCTTCTGGTGCTGAGTAAATTTCCCCTAAGTCACTCAATTTTCCACTTTTTCTCTGAAACACAACACCAGGTCTCCTCCAACAGAAAACACCAAGGATATTTCTGCAAATGACACTCATCATCGTATCTGCATGGGTTCAAAGTGGATTTAAGTGTAAAATCTAGAATTCATATCTGTTGTTGTCTGTCCGTCCATTGGCTGTCAACATAATCTTTTTGTTTGACGGTCTTGGTGACTGAGGTATAACTGAGGCCCCTGACAAGCCCTTCATCCCTGATACATTGGCTCCCAAACGTTTTGTCTTGTCTATCGGTTTTAGGTTCTCACATACTTTTTTTTAAGGCCTGAAGACCTAAAACAAAGCATAGATTAGAACAGCATGGGAATACATACATCTGTAGATGGTGTAGGTACTTTTTCTTAATTTCTATATACAAAAACATATAATCAATAACTATTTATATGATTGAAAGTAGTAGTTTAAGTAGCAGCAACATATTTACCACTATATTGCGTTTTAAAACTTATATCCCCATATAGTATTATTATGTTGTTGTTGTATTTTCATTAAATGATATGCTATATCATAGTATTATTTTCTATTTCCATGATTATTAGATATTAGTATGTTATAACAATGGGCCACCTGTCCAGCAAGCACCCGGCAGTCTGTGAATGGTGGCGCCTGGTTTGCAAACGCCTCATTACGGACAGCAGGAGGAGCAGGATGTCTGGTCCCCCTCTTAATCACACAGTAAGCTATTATATGTATGTACTGTATTTCTGGATTCCAGCTGCATATATTTGCACAATACTCTTACAAATGAAAAGGTATTGTATATATTTATTTCAATGTGTTTTATTTTATTCAAATAGTTCTATATCTGTATTTCCCTTGAAATCTCTCTGTGCTGCTCACTCTTCTGGGATCAATGCAGTATTTTCTTATTTTATCTTAACTTGACCTCTTATGAATGGATACATCCAATTTCCCAGCATTTATTTACTCAATCAAATAACTGAGGCTAGATACTGAAATGTGAAAGAGACACATCTGCAGCAGAGATGCATGCTTTCATCTTCTCCACTAAGGGGCACTACTGCCTCATTGGTGCAATAGCATTCAAACACAATCGAAATGAGTCAAATCTTATTTCCTCTTTAAATGCGATCATGGCCGAAATAAAAAAATGGAAGCCCATTTCTGTCACTGTGATGAAAAATAAATTAAAAAAACAAGATCCTGTAAGTAATTGTGAGATACTATCTCATACTTATGAGATGGTATCTCATAATTATGAGATGTTAAGTCATAATCATGAGACGCTAAGTCATTATTTTGAGATAGTATCTATAGTAATATATTATAATGACTTACAGGATCTTTATTTTTTTTTCATCACAGTGGCAGAAATGGGCTTCCATAATGTCGCCTAAATGAATGAACGAAGAGGCTAATCGAATTCTGGAAAACCGGAAGTTAGATAGGCTTTACTCTGACATAAAGTTTTACAAATAGTTTGTGTAGTTCGTTCGAAGGCCAAACGCTTTAGGCCGATCTCAGAGAATGCAGACAGAATGCATCAGCTGCCTGCAGCAGAGAGCACCGCATTCATTTCACTTCACCTCCCATTATTGCAGGTATGGTTCAAGCGCAATGACTACTGATGCAGTCAAACCATAAAGGCTGCATGAGCCCGAACGAGGACGATGTGAATTTACTGACCGCTTTAAGTTTGTGATCCGACATTCCGACTGCACATGTACTTTGTGAGACACATAAGTGACAACGATAATAGATGAACAAATACATTGTCGCAACAGAGCGTGGAGGATGCAGGAAATATTTCAGACTTCCTCTTGCACCTACAGGAAGCATTAACCACTTACATGTCTGTGAAAGGGCACAGACTGATTTTCACACAGTGACACACGCACTAAGGGCCTGGTCTCGTGCTTTGGTGTGAACACTGTTACTTCTGAGGCAGGTTCAGGATGAAGTGTTCTCTGACATCTTTTTTGAGGGCCAATTTACTCTTTTGTCTGGGACTACTGCACTGCGGTAAGTAGCCTACACTGAATTGCTGCAGTTGGATTGTAGTACATATTTGGTTAAAACCTCAAAAACTAAAAAGAACAGAAATAAAGTATACTTTTTACAGTAAGGAAATACTTCACACACTGTAAAAAGTTCACATTTCTTACTATGTGCAAAGCATCTTGAAGACTACAGAGCTTTGCGTCACATATACATAATATTTTGAAAAACAATCTCTGCACACCTTACTTACTGTGTGACAGGTGCATCCGAAGGCAGGTGCAGTTTACAAAAAATAATGGTTTGTCCGATGTAATCAAATTAATATTTCAGCAGCAAGTGTCCGTAAAAGTAAAACAAAAGGTTAGATGCTGGATTGTAGCACAACTATTAAAAAATGTCTGAATCTTTAAAGTTTAACTGACTTCGCCATCTGTTTTGACTGTGCTTCACACAGGAGAAGCCAGAGTGCACACTGAAGTACAGGCTGGGCCTCTGTACCGCGTGGCGGGCTCTCCGCTCTCCATCTCCTGCAATGTGAGTGGTTTTGCCAGTGAGAGCACGAGAAAAGAAATTGAATTCCGTGTCAAGAAGCCTGCAAAGCCAACATTTGATCTCAACATCATCAGCACAGCGGACGAACAATTCAGCTATGCCATGTATACAAGTCGTGTGAGGAGCAAGGAAATCACTGTGACACATGTGAGTCAAAACGCAGTCTTGTTTGAGATACAACGCCTCGAGAAAGGTGATGAAGGGGAATACGAGTGTACTGTAATCAACTCCGGAAAAACATATGATGGAACCTACAGCGCTATGACAACAGTGAAAGGTAAGCAGTCACCATTCTACTTTTGAGCTAAGATGTACTTTTCAAGGTAACTACATCGCTGTATCTTAAGATGGCAAAAATGTGTGACTTTCATGTCTTTGTCTCTGTTTTGGATGTGGTGCCATAGTGATTGACAACTCCCTCAGTGTTTCATCAACTGCCTCCACCTTACTGAGCTATACTGAGGGTGATGCTCTCACTTTAACATGCCAAGCCTCCAGCAACACCGTCCAGCACACCCATCTGTCTCTCGTCTGGTATCTCCACAATGACGGCGAGGACAACGCTCGGCCTATCATCTCTCTGGATAGAGATTTCACACTTAGCCCTGGTCCGGGGTTTGAAGGGCGTCATCAAGCTGGACTGATAAGGTTAGATAAAATGGGAGAGGCCACGTACAAGCTAAACATGGCTCAGCTGGAGCTTTCAGACCAAGGCAGGATCTACTGCCAGGCTGAGGAGTGGATCCAAGATCCTGACAACTCTTGGTACAGTATCGCACAAAAGGATGCAAAGGAAACTACCCTGAATGTTAAAGCCAGAGGTTAGAAACACCTATCATCTCACTGATTTTATCTATCAAATAGCACATCTTGATATGAGTCAATACGTTTTGCATTGTTCTTCCTCAAGGCAATGGCGTCTTGACAGGATGTGTGTGTCTGCGTTTGTCTCACTGTGCTTATTTTTGTCCCGTGAGTAGAGGTGGTGCCAGACACGTCGTCTCTGGTGGTGAGAATCTCGGCACAGTCGGAAACTCTGCAGGAGGGGCAAGAGCTGTCGCTGTACTGCAACGTGGACTCCCAGAACCTGGAGGAAAGGTTCTTCTCTCTAGCCTGGCTCCGGGCAAATGTTGAGTTGGCCCGCATTGGCCCGACAGGCATTCTGTCTGTGGGGCCCGAGTACAGTGGGCGAGTGAAACAAGGAGAGCTCAGGGCAGCCCGCATTGGGGACAGAGACTACCGTCTCATATTGCAGCCTGTCAGAACCGAGGACCAAGGAGAGTACATCTGTAGAGCATGGCTTCAGGACAGAGGCCAGGATGGTGCCTTTACACAGCAAGCAGCCCAGGACTCCAGCGCCCAGCTGGTCAGCATCTCAGCCATAGGTCAGTCAGCAAATCGGCCCACACACAAACAGACATTTACTCAGGCTTTACTTGTCTTACCTGCATGATTTAGCCTTGGTTTTCTTAATTGTATCTTGAAATTGAGGCTATTATTTGTAAGATAATATCCTGAATAAAGTTAATGTGTTTCCATCTATCTCATTGCAGAAAGTGGCCTCTCAGTTGAAATGCAAAACAGTGTGGCTGTTAACGAAGGGTCGCGGCTGGAGCTCACCTGTAAAGTGCACCGGGTCAACGGTCAGCTCTCCGTCACTTGGCAACGCAAATCAACATCCAAATCAGCGGCCACGTTCACCAGTGTCGTCAGTCTGAGTCAGGAGGGTGTTACGGAGAAAGCGGAGGAGTTCATGAGTCGCAGAGTACAGGCAACGCGTCCAGCGACTGACACCTTCACCCTCGAGCTCGATGAAGTCACGCCTTCCGATTCAGGTGTCTACCAGTGTGCCGTGTCCGAATGGAAAATCAATAGCAAGACCAACAGCCAGTCACAGATTGCCACTGTGACGGTGGCTCCTACAGGTAAGATGTGTCTCCGTCTGTCTGTGCTGTACTAACGATTCAAGACAAATGAATGACGAAACCTGCTAGTTTCTCTATCAATATATTTTTGTATCTTTCTTGCAATTACCATTTGCATGCAGGAAAAATTATAAATTAATTGGAAGGCATTTGCACAATCATGAGGAAAATTATTCTGAATCGTAATCAGCACAAACTGTGCACTTCTAGCCCAATTTCAAGTAAATACAAATAAAAAATAGCTTTGTTGCATTGTGTAATAATAGATATTGTCGGGTTCACTTCTTAGGCTTTAGACCTGACATTTTTGTCAACATGTATTTGTTGAAATGACACTAAAGCATAGACTCGAGACTGTCTCAATGCATTTTCACATAATAACGGAAAATGTATTTTCTCAGAAAGTGTTAAGACCGCTTGAAGTTCGATGTTATATGTTGCTGACATAGAAAGACTGGCATAGAAATGTTTGAAAGTATATTTTGATGAGTATGGGCATACTCACCTTGTCTTATTTTAAAGAAAGAAATCATATTGAGAAATGATGTGCACGTGTGATAAAAACTAAGAGAAAAGACTCACATTTACTCACATCTCTTTTTTACTTTGAACACTCATGATCACATGACATTTGTATGATCACCAACTTCTGCTTCCTTACTCACCACTGCACCAGCGCTGACTATTTTACATTTTTCCTCCTCTCAGATTCTTTTCTTCAAGTGCATCTGATAAGTCGCAACAGCATCGTGACTGTCGGAGAAAATGTGGAGTTGATGTGCCGGGTCAGAGGGCCACGCGTACCGATAACACTGACTTGGAGCCTGCAGCGTTATACCTCAAACCAAGATAACATCCTGACTGTGTACTCTGATGGTGCCATCAGCTGGTCTGGAGACCAGCAGCGCTACCAGCTGAAAGTAGTGAACAAAGAGAATGAAGTCATTTACTATCTGCGTATCAATGGTGCGAGCCATAGGGAGGCGGGAGGCTACCAGTGTAGGGTGTCTGTCTTCCTGGATAAGGTTCACAAGAAGTTGCCTCCATCCAACCAGCTGGCTGTTTCGGTGCAGAACCCAGGTACCGTTGAGATTTGTACGGCTACATGTCGTCTTTGGAGCAATTTTGGGTGAAAGCTGCATTGTGCATTCCATTTCTCTTTATTTCCCATATTTTTCTTCCTCTCATAGTGAGCAAGCTGGCGCTGAACACCACCCCTGCCTCGACAATAAATATCAACACCGACATAGAAATAAAGTGCTCAGTTATCTCCAAAACCTCTGGCTCCTCCCGCTATGCTGTCACCTGGCTGCTCCAGCAACAGGCAGAAAATAAGACCGTTGTAAGCTCAGACCAGGATGCCCTCGTGACATTCGGATCCCAGGTACAGCTGAGCCACAGACAGCGAATCAGCATGAAGCGCACTCAGGGCCCTAGTTTTGAGCTTAGTATTCGGCAATCTCAGATCTCAGACAATGGCTCATACATATGCGAGGTGGTGGAGTGGCTGCAAGATCCTCATGGGGGCTGGTATCAGCTCTCACCGGTGTCCAGAACTACAGAGCTAACAGTTGCCGTGCCTGGTAAGTTTGTGTTAAATAACTCACTGATTGAGAAACATTTTGATCAAAATGTGTCTTCAGTGTTTTCAGCACTGACAATCAAATGTGTTGAATGCTTAAAGCCTTTTAGAATTACTCTTGGATTAAAAACGTTGGTTTAGGTTCCCTAAACCTTTACTTGGCTTACTTCATCATGAATATATATAAATGCTTTTTTTTTCTGGGCAGCTTTCTAAAATGTTGCTGTTTGTCTGGCTTGTGCTACACATGTGCTCTATTTCTCAGCAAAGTAACCGCTCCTCTAATGTTGCTGTCATATGTTTTCCTCTGTGGTGTAGACGGTTTTATGCATGTTGTTTTCTTTACTTTGTACATATATGCCCTACTTGCTCTTCTCTTTTCTTATTACAGATGAGTGTTGTTGTGTTGTCTGTTCCTGCCCTTTGCAAAGCTTCCTAATCTCCCCTTTGTCTTCTTTCCCTGCTGGCTTCTTCCCTGTCTGTCTGTATACTTGTGAAATTAAATTTTAAGTCCCATTGATTGGTTTGCCTTGTGAAGATAAAGTTGAATAAAATTTGTCTATTTATCTGTGTGCTTTTTTCGCAGAAACAAACCTGTTTATTTTGAAGGAAGAAAAGTTGTTGAACATGAGCAGATCCCAGGATTTGCCGATCCCCTGTCACATCACCAACCAATCCAGCAGTCAATCTGAGTTCCAGGTCACATGGTTTTGGCAGAAAGAGACAGAAACTGAACAACACCCCATATTCACAGCTTACCGCAACTCAACCCTACAAGACAGGTTTGGGAAGGGTGATCAGCTAAGATTTAGCCATCCTTTGCCCAACCAATTCAGCCTGACAGTCCTGAAGCCAAGTCCTGAAGATAGTGGCCTGTATTTCTGTGAGGTAGAAGAGTGGCTCCCATCTCTGTCTCATGGGTGGAGGAAGCTTGCAGTGGAAAACTCAGGATACTTGACTGTTAATGTCTATGGAGAAGGTAAGCTTAATGTGATGCAGCATCCCTCAGCAAATAACAATGCTTGAACTTATATAAAAGCATGCATTTGCGGGCACCAGTAAAACATTTCTTTGTCTTCTTCTTTGCAGGAGATGTCAAAGCCGTCTCTGAGCCAGAATGCAAATCGGATATCTGGATGGGGATTCTTATAGCGATCGTCATCTGCTCACTGTTGGTCATGTTCCTAGTGGTGCTGAAGATATGCTGGAGCAAAGTCTCAGGAGGAAATAAGTCGGATCAAAATCTGTGGGCAGAGCCAGAGCAACACCCACTGAAAACCAAACCCAGTGCAGATGACTGAACCTCACAGACCAGAAGAGGAGAGAAGAGGAGAGGGATAAAAATGCACTTCTATTGATGTAATATTATGCAATGTTTAATAATTCAAAAAGTTGCCCTGTACATATGTTTTTATTAATTGTTATTCAAAGTTCAGTAATTAGCAATTAAATGAATCTGTTGATAATGTTCTCAAAAAATTGTATAAATGTTTTACTGCCCATGCAGCTGGGAATAATTGTGCCTCCATGAATGAATTAAATTAATTAAGCCTTTTAAAATTAACAGGAACTTTTCATTTTACAGCTAAAATGTATCACCAGCATAAATAGCAGCTGAGCTTGGCAGGAGATTAACTTTACAAAGCAACATGTTCTGACTGACAAATTCCTGCCTTATGTAGCAACATACCAGGCAGCTTGATACTGTGTCTTTGATGGGGAGAAGTCAAAGCATAGCATGTCTAAGGGAACAGCTAAGCACAACATGTGGTACACAGAAATGAATCAACCAGGAAGTGCTCTGTGGTTCTGCAATAGCACAGGATGACTGTGTGGTCGGCAAATGTGCTGAGATGTGTGTGACAAGCATTTGGCCAGACAAGAGTCACAGTTTATATGAAGGTATAAAATCTGCCAATGCAAACATTTAATGTGCGTGTTATTCTCAATGTTCACTTATAGATAGTAGTATGTGTATGAATGTGCTTCAAGGAGTCTTAATAAATGAAACACTGTCATAGTTTTGGCTGTCACATTGAAATTAAACTATTTACTATGAGATTAAATGTCTGACTTTCTAGGTTGTTTCAGGGTCTTCACTTCCATAACAATGTAGGAATTGTCCATTTTCTTATACATGGTCCCACAATATATGACCACTAATACACAGCCAGAACATTTTGTGTTCTTGATTGGCCGTCTTTCATTTCAATTTTAGACTGTTACATTAAATTGAATCCCCTACAATTGGGTGGAAATCAATTAAAATTGTAGATGTAAGAATCTGAAGTACAGATTAAAGTCGGCACTTTAACTGAAAACAAGTCTCCCTCTCTAGCACGGGCTTGTACACACATGAGTGCGTTCTGTATCGCTGCCATAATGCAGTTGCTGAATTTTAACAGATGTTTCTGCTCAACAAAATTGGATGCTGGAGAGTGATTTAAATCAAACATAAACGAGAAGAAAGTCATGTCTCTCTCTCTCTCTCTCTCTCTCTCTCTCTCTCTCTCTCTCTCTCTCTCTCTCTCTCTCTCTCTCTCTCTCTCTCTCTCTCTCTCTCTCTCTCTCTCTCTCAGCCCTATCAATGTTTAACACCAACATCTGTATGAGAGACAAGAATAGAATCGCTTGCCTTCACCTTTGAGGAAATGGGCACAGACACCAGATTACACCCATACAGAGAAATGCTCTTGCCCGATGAGTGTAGATGTACAACTTAAGGTAAAACTAACAGCGGTGTTCTGAGAGACTAAAAGCACGGACCTTCAAGGCATGCCGTAGTCGTCTCAGCCCCTGAGAGATGATGCACATGTAGCACTGTCTTTGGTCTTGAATTATACCAGCCCTTCACAGTCTGGTGGACTGGCTCCTTCCAGCCTTCCTCTTAACTTTACTGTAATACCACTGTCTTGTGTTTCCATGGCAATGCCTGTCAAGGCAAAGAAAGAAACACTGAATTTGGGAGGCAAATCAGTGCTTGTGTCTTTGCAGCAAAGACTAGATTTACGGGGGCAAACTACAGCACACAGCCGTGCTAGAACTTCCTCCTCATGATATTTGCTTAATAAAGTCAGAACATTAGCATAATAAACAGTAATTGCATTAGTTTTTGTTCTGACACTGAATGCAGTGCATGAGGCATAAAGCAGAATTTTGTATATATTTCTCTTTCCAAATATCCCAAACTCATAGGTGTTAGAATTTTGGTTCCCACTTTGCCAACATGTAGCTGGATGCTTTGAGCCGGTTATCTCTATTGTTATTATCTCACTCTGATTTGGGGTCAGCTTTATGCTCTGTCCTTCATGTGCCATGAATGGACTACATTTATGAAAGCCACGTAGCCATTGTTCTATAACATCTTGAACTGCAGCCCCTTGAACTACAGGAGCGTGAACGTTGTAAGTGCACACACAGATAAACACTTCAATGAAAGGTATATCATGCGGAAGGCAATATCACAGCAGTATCTGGAGTTAAAGAAACAGGTACCTGTTAAAGAAACTGAAAGGTGACTAATCTGAAAGCTAAAGCAACGTCAATTTTGCAAACCAGTTCACTTGCATTCCGTTCAGGTTTCCTAGTGCCAGGACCCTGGCTTTGAGTATGCTGTCTATCTGGTTTATTGATGCACATAAATGTCCCGGTGCCATCATTATAATAATTCATGCTTTCACTTATTCATTTGTACTCTTCCTACTATTACTCTTGTGCCACCATGAAGTGTAAATACATTTTTGGTTTTAATAAAATGTCTGGACAACTATTGGATGA
The DNA here is from genome assembly GCA_038501785.1 of Myoxocephalus aenaeus. Classification (NCBI taxonomy): domain Eukaryota; kingdom Metazoa; phylum Chordata; class Actinopteri; order Perciformes; family Cottidae; genus Myoxocephalus; species Myoxocephalus aenaeus. Next base: position 2,279,587 of record JBAMJR010000154.1, read on the forward strand.
ATTGTGATAACATTTGTTCCAGACATTCATGGTGCTCAATGGATGAATGCTAATTACTTTTATGATCACTCAACTGTTTCCCTTATTGGGTGTAATATCTCAGCATTTACTGGATGTATTGGCACAAGTCAATGTACAGATGTGAGGTTGCCAGGACATGAATCCACCAACTTAGTGCAACTGTAGTGCCACCATGATGTTGACAATCTTACAGAGTGAAAGGTTTCAACTATTGCATGATTTGCTATGAATCTTAGTACCGACATTCATGTTCCTCTCAGATTGAATTGCAATACATTTGGTAATCCCTTGACTGTGTCTCTAGTGCCATCATCTGGGCAAGATCTAAATTAGTGGTTTATAACCAAAAGACATTTCCATCAGCGCTGAATAGCAAATATTAGCATGCTGCTAAAACACCAGACTAAGATGGTGAATATGGTAAATATTATATTGGCACAGCTTGTTGGCATTGCAAAGGAAAGCATGTTAACAGCTGACTTTAGACTGTCATGAGAAGTCAAAATGTTCTCTGTAAGAAAGGTCTATTGTGGTCTACTGGGCTTCCTGCTTTACTGTTATCTGAAGCAAACACTATGGCTCTGTTTGTGGTGTTTGTGTGTATTTAATCATGTCCTGTCAGAGCTATGTTTCACACACACACACACACACACACACACACACACACACACACACACACACACACACACACACACACACACACACACACACACACACACACACACACAAATGATCAAAAGTAGTCCTGGTTCCTCCTGAACAAGAGGATAATGTGTCCTGGCAGAGGTAGGGGCGACATGAGGGGACAGAGACACTCAAACTACCATCTGCACAAATTATGTAATGTGTCTCTTGAAATCTGAAAGTCTTCTCTGAAGCACTTTTGCCTCACCTCACCTCAGCTCACTGAATCTCTTTGCTTCTACCCTCAACTGCTCTCCAGTCTCTCATGAACCCGTCTTGCCTTTGATATTCCCTTTTCTTACAAGGAGAGGACACGGGCCTCACAGAAACGCCTTCTGTTCCTCCCCTGAACCGAAAGCTACATGGTTTTACACTCTCTTGTCTCTCCACATCAGTCTTATCATCCTCCAGCACTAGAGGGAGCAATTGTTACTCAAACGGACAGAGACATGTGGTCGTTAACAGGTTAACGTAGAACAAGCTGAGAGTCAAATTGCAGCACCCAATCTGAGACTTTAAAACTTCTTTCTTTGCCTTCACTTGTTTTTATGAGCCAACTTGTTTATACGAGTCCTCTCAGAGCTCGGCGAGCAAGTCTGTGTGAGAGAATAGAGGATGAAAACACCTCAGACTACACATTGTCACCCAGATTAGCAGCGTTTGAGAATAGTCGAAGCAAATTGAGCATGAGTGACAGCCACGGTCTCTTGACGCAAACGCAGAGTAGGAATTACCTCATTCATCCGAGCCCAGCCCAACACAAGTGTATAGACACACAAGCTGTATACAACTCTTTAAACCGTTAAGAGCTGTCTGCCTGTTCTTGCTGAGGCCTGATTGTTATCCCCAGAGACAGCGTTGGCTGGTAGAAGGAGCTGGAGAGTCCAAAATAAAAACAGCTTAAATGGTGCAATATGAAGTAATAGCCTGTTCTGCTCCCTGTCAAGGGAGCTCTCAACAAACTCAGAGCTCCCGTTTTTTCATTTCTTTCCACAGCCGTATTCTCACATACTGGAACCGCACAGACGAACACCCGAAAGCTGCTTTATCTGTGTGCTTCCTGTTATGATACTGTAACTTACCGATATGTGTCTTTCATGTTTGTGTGCTACATATGCATGTTGTCGCTGCTACCTTTGATCATATTTGCAATGTGCCGTATGTCTCCTCTGACAGAAGATAGACAAACAAACAGAGAGGATGATGCCGCGTTCATGTTTCAAAAGGAAATCAATCCTGCTCTTTTGTTGATTTGTCTATTGTGTTTTTTTTCATAATATTGCCGGTGGGCACAAGAATAAAATGATGAATCTTAACTGAATCTTGATTGAGCGTGTTTCTCCTTTGTCTTCCCCTCTCTCCTATCCTCCACAGACCACTCCATTTAACATGACAGCAATAACATTGACATCCCGCTGACAAACAAAAGATAGATTTTTCGTTTTGGGATTACATTCAACATATTTTCCAGCGCTGATAAAATGATAAAGCAAACACAACATTGATACTTCTTGATTGGACTGCAGGGGCTTTTACTGTGAGACTGCAGCTTTCCTGTGGTGCCAGCCTTGCAGCTATACTCCTAGTTGTTATCATGACTGTCATCATTCATCCTAAAATCATTCACAAACCCTCTTTAATAAACCATTGGGCCTTTATATCAAAGAGCCATGTGACAGCAACAGGTGCCCAATGTGAATAACTGATGACATATACAACTAACACAGTGGGAGTTGCCATGCATCTATTTGGCTTGCAAATGACGTGCTGGCAAAGGCAATCTAAATCAAGCATCACCAAGGAGACAGAAGAAGCACGATGTCTGAGATGTCAGACTTTTCAGTTTAGCACAATTGTGATTTCTGACTGAAGTTGTTACAATGAACTTTCCTGGGTAAGAAAAAAGGGAAAACAACAGTTAAGCTGGTTCGCACTGTGTGTGTGTGTGTCTGTGTTTGTGTGCAGTTTGACGTTATCTGATTGTGATACAGACAGAGCTGCAGCGGTGAAGAGGCCTCTTAGCTGAGGGATGAGAGTGGGGGAAAATGTCAGCTGCTTCCAAAAAACATTCGTCCATCAGTTTTTCAGAGCCAGTCAACAAATATAGCTGTGCAGCTATCAGGGAACTCTATCAGCACCGGCCATGCAAGCTGCTAATCAGCCAATATATCAGCCCACGGCACCGAAGGCTTCCCTCAGTCCCAGTGGCCAACGGGGTCTCGCATCCAAAATGTTTTCCTGGAATTTAGAGGGAGAATATATGCCACGGTATTTAACCACGTTGTCGTTCCACAGTTTATGAGAGGAATGAGACCAGGAAAGAGAGTTCTCCCACAGTTTTGCTACTGGGAAAATATGTGTATCTTCCTCCCCACTTAATTTGCAGGCTTTCTTCTTGACGTTGTTTTCATGTCATTGTATTCTGTGCAGGGCTGCACGGTGGTGTAGTGGCTAGCACTGTCACATCACAGCAAGGGGGACCAAGGTTTGATCCCCGATCCCGGGCGGTCTTTCTGTGTGGAGTTCGCACGTTCTCCCCATGGCAGGGTGGGTTCCCTCTGGGCTCTCTGGCTTCCTCCCATAGTCCAAAGACATGCAGCTCAGGTTAATTGGAGACTCTAAACTGCCCACAGGTATGAATGTGAACGTGAATGGTTGTCTGTCCATGTACCCCGAGGTAAACTAGTGACTTGTCCAGGGTGTACCCTGCCTTTGCCCAATGTCAGCTGGGATCGGCTCCAGCGCCCTGATTAGGATAATGGAATGTATTCGATGCTACTTAGTATATAGTGTCTTTATTTAGCATAAATAACTTTTTTTCTTCAGCCATGTATGTATTTTTCAGAAATCAGAATCAGAAACCGTTTATTAGCCAGGAATGTTTTCACACAAACGAGGAATTTTTTGAGGCGGAAGGTGCATACATTGGACATGGACATGGACATGGACATGGGACGTAAGACGAGACAAACATCAATCAACAATCAACGAAAACAACCGTGCATTCCATTTGATTCCATTATATGCACCTACGCCACTATGAAATGTTTTTCCCCCAACACTATAGCCTTCAAATTGTCATGGTAACACCATAACCAAAATGAAAGTAACTGGAAAGAAAATAAGTAAAAACTTTCAGCATCCTTTGCAACTTTAAACCACTATAATCCAGCCTTTGTGGATTACTGTATTTGCCTGAATGCGTGACCAAATAAAGCAGGCAAATACAGTAAGGCAGACTAAGATGAAGTATACCGTAGCTCAAATCAGACAGATCCATCAAACAAACAGAGCCAATCTGATTGTGTTTGCTGTTTTCTTGAGGTAAATTCTGCACATTTGACGAGCTATATGCAATGCCACAAGGACACCAGCATCCCTACTGGAGTGAGATAATTGTGTTCACTGGCACAAGTGTTTCTCTTCTCTGCACCGGCACGATTCGTCTGCACTGTCTGAGCAATCTCTTCACGCCATAATGCCAGTTTTGACGGCTAGTGAGCTGATGTCTTCATTAGCAGTGGTTTAGCTGCTGTCAACCCCCCCTTCCCCCACCCCCACACACACACACATCACACACACTCCTCTTCCTCAGTCACCAGCAACGACGCTCTGCTGCGCCCATCAGCTCCCATCAGCTTTTCTCCGCATGTGAGGTGCTCCCCCAACTGCTGTCGCACTAACTCATGTTGCTAATTAGCTGACAAACATTGTACAGTTCAACTGAGGGCCCGGCTCATTTACAGCACTCGTGTTTGTATACATCTGCAACCACACACACACAAATGTGCACCCCCTTATGATACATATGAACACTGACATGCATTTGCCCACACAAGGTACACACTTACTGTGTCATGTTTTACTTACAGAGCACATACAGTACATTATACATAATCTACAATTCTAATTTAAAAACTGTATACATGGATATATATTTATTTATACTGTATATATACAGTAGATATAGATACAAACATATATTTATATATATATATATATATATATATATATATATATATATATATATATATATATATATATATATATATATATAAATATACAGATATATAGATACAGTAGATATAGATAGATAAATAGATATAGATGTAGATTCAGATACAGATACAGATATATATATATATATATATACAGATATAGATATGTATATAGATACAAATATAAATAGATGTAGATACAGATATATAGATATTGTAGATTTATTTTTATTTATTATTATTTCCACTTTATTAGGTACACCTAGCTAGTACTGGGTTAGACACTTTTCCCTTCAGAGCTGCCTTAATTCTTCGTAGCATAGTTTCAACAAGGTGTTGGAAACATTCCTCAAAGATTTTGATCCATATTGACATGATAGCATCACTGTCCCCCACACCATTACAGCAGCAGCCTGAACTGTTGATACGAGGGAGATGGATCCATGCTTTCATGTTGTTTATGCCAAATTCTGACCCTACCATCTGAATGTCGCAGATAGATATAGATATAGATGTAGATACAAAAATATAGATATAGATGTAGATACAGACATATAGATAGCTATAGATAGATAGATAGATAGATAGATAGATAGATAGATAGATAGATAGATAGATAGATAGATAGATAGATAGATAGATAGATAGATAGATAGATAGATAGATAGATTGATAGATATCTCCCGGCTGGCCTTGGAACGCCTCGGGATCCCCCAGGATGAGCTGGAAAGTGTTGCGGGTGAGAGGGAAGCCTGGGTCGGTCTGCTGAACCTGCTGCCACCGCGACCCGACGCCGGATAAGTGGCCGAAAATGGATGGATGGATGGATATAGATGTAGATGTACAGATATATATATATATATATATATATATATATATATATATATATATATATATATATATATATGCATATATATATAGTTCTATATTTATATATATAAATATATAGCTATACATATATAGAGACTATGTACTCATTACCCTCCTAACTAAAATAGAGGATCTGATTACCATCCCCCTTTCAGAACCCCGTGGCTACCATGGTAACCAACACCTTGAGAGTATTAACAGTAAGTGAAAAAGATGAATCATGAATTAACCAGTTATGACTGACATCAATCTCTGCTATATCTAATTTGTTATCGATATTCCTGCATTTTCTGACACTTCCTGCATTTTCATCCAGTTTTTGGAGAAATATGACGCTGTCTATGTGTCTTTCTCTCATGCAGCTCGTCTCTCTCTAAGCAGCTGGTTGATGTGACAGTGAGACAGGCAGGTCTGTCACACATCATCAGGGTCTTACAGGGTGACACAGTCGGCCTTTCAGGGCACACAAATGGTCTGGTCCACGTCTACGTCATTTTAGTTCTAGTCCAAAGCACAGGCAGATTCAAAGTCATGATGGAGGTAATGACAGTTCCCATGATACTTTTATGCGACGTTTTCTTTTATTCATCATCTGCCAGTCTCGGGCCTAATTACATAGAGTACAGATGCCACAATCACAGAAGCTGCTCTTTTTATTTCATTTATGGTTTGCAACCTTGAATAAGGACATTAATCAGCAGGCAGAAGCACAATATGCCTATTTTTGCAGTATTTAAATTGCATGCTGCTGATGGTAGTATTGATGGGGGTGACTGTAATACTTTAATGTGAATACTATTGTAAACCAGTCTTTTGTCATTATTTTGCTTTTTAGTCAAAGAAAAAAAAAAACATGCTGATTTAAAAAGGGCGTAAAATTGCTGATGCAATGAAAGTTTAAAGCCCTAGAGACTCAGCATGCAATCAGGGATGTAAAAGCATATGCTTTTCATTTTTTTGCAGCTGATTGGGGTGTGGCCAAGGGTGCAGCATGCTTGAAAGTTTCACCATATAGAGAGCATAGAGCAGCAGTTTTCTACTCTGAGCTATTCTTTGCTGATTTATCTTTTAAGTTGTATTCTTTAGAGTACCAGATCATCCAAGAAACTTGCCCTTAACAATTTAACAATTAACAAATACATTCTGTCAATCTAAAGTATTTTTTATTCTGAATAATGACAGTTGAATATGGAGAATATACTGACCGTGGGGGTATTTATAGTTTACAGCTTACTGGAGATGCTACCAAGTTTTTTCTTTTACGCTCTAATAACACAAATATTTTCTTCGCATTTAATAAGCTGTTTACAGCAGAGATAGCCAATTCTGCTGCCGTCACAGCTAACATGAAAGGCAAACCTCTGGTGAACCTCAAGCAGGAGACAAGCGTGTAGCCCGCCAGCATGTTTGTCACGCTTAGCCTCGCTTTTCTGTGTGAAAAAGTTGTAGCGTATGTGAGTTTAGATCCTGGTTTACGGTCACTTAACAGCAGAAGCAGCTCTGTTAATGAACCATAAACAGTATATTTAGCACCGTATGTGAGCTGAGCAGGGGAAGCTAAACAACAATAAAGCTTTATCATAACCTTGTGTCAGCGTTAGATCCTATACGCTGTGTTGGTGGTGGTTTTAAAACAAGCTGCCGAGGGCTGAGATACAGGTTTTACCGTAACAGAACTTACAAGTCTTTCATCCTGAGCGTCTCTTTGCCACAGCAGGCCCATTAGGCTTCATGATGCAGTGTGCAGTAATTGGTATTTCTGTTGGTAAGCAGCTTCTTTATCCCACAGCTGAGCCTCACGCTGTGCTGGAGACTGTCGGATATCAGAGTTGCCAAGAACACATGCCTGAACCTGTGCAGTGAGCGACATATCACTCAGATAAACACTTCAGAGGATGAACAAACTCCAATACGTCACAGGCGAATTTGAATCATACATTTCGTTGGGAGAGATTTGGTTTGGTTTTTGCTCCACATCTTGCTGTGACGTACTCCCCTTCAACCTCTCTGTATATGATAAGCACAACGCTACAATCCCTCTCCCAAAGGGATATGGCTGCTGCATTTCCCAAGCATACTCAATAAGATGACCTTAACACAGCTAAAGGGGAATTCATGAATTTGCTTTTTTTTAATGCTCTGTGTCATCAAAATTGGCTGTTCAGTTTACACAAATGGCAAGAGGGTGGTTGCCCCTTCGATGTGGTAATACGCTGTTTTGATTTCTGTGTGTGAAGCATGTTTTACGGTGAGAGGCATTCCCAACAGCTACTACTCCAAAATCAATTAAAACTCTTTTGCTAACAGCCCTGCCTGGTTCAGAAAGAGGAAAACTACCCCCTCTTCTCACTCTAAAACATAAAAATTTCCAAGCAGAGCGTAGATATGGAGCCTGGGGAAATGAGAGCAGGCATCATATCTTTACTTCATGTGGGCTGTTCACAACTTGCTTGCAGAAGGCCTTTAGCATCTATGCTTGGGACATGGGCCAAATAGGGCCAATACATTGCTAGTTTGTTTTTCCAGACAAATGGCTTTAACTAATTCATGAATATATTTGCAATGCAATGTTGAGAATGTATTGCATGGATAATCAGACTAATAAGAAATGTTTTGACATGACTTGGTGCCTCCAAATATCCTCTTCATTTAATTTGCACGAATGAAAGTCTTATTAGGAGAAAAGCAACATTAGAAACAGCCTTCAATGCTTAAGGTTGAAACCCCAAATCACTTGAGACCACAACAAGTATTTCCAACTTCTTGATTTAAGATGAAAATGTCAAGACTTGCAAAATGTTGCATGTTATGATTCATACTGTTTCGAGGGTTTTCTAAAAACTGATGTGTGTCAAGGTTTGTTTGGGCAAGATCGGAGTGTGCGTGCGTGACCATCTGCAGGTTCACACGTGTTGCTATTTTGCAACTTCTCTCTCTCTGCAGAATAATGTTTCTCCAGATAAAGCACTGTGCACCTCTGTTTATAATGCTGAAGGACATTAAAAGCCCACATGAATGTCGGTGAGATCAAAAAGGAGAGCAGGCTCAAAGGCATGTGAGGGAGAGAGTGTTTGCATGGTACTGCTAGCATGAGATTGCATTTGCATCGGAGTATGGTTTTCGTAGGAAGTGTAGGCTTTGTGTGTCCTACTGTGTGTGAACGCGTGTCTGTGTGTGTGTGATTGTCTGCGTGGATGAATATGCAAGTGTGTTTGTTTAAGAAAGTGAAGCGCATGACTCAGCCCGAGGTAGGAAGGCAGCAGCTCATGTTTCTTCTGTTTGGCAGGCAGCAGAGATAAGATCGGGCTGACCCAATCATTTAAGAAGCCCTGGGCTTTACCTCTGCTAAACATCACACACACACACACACACACACACACACACACACACACACACACACACACACACACACACACACACACACACACACACACACACACACACACACAACCAGATCAGAAATCTTTATCTGTTAACTCTCATCTCCCATCTGAACGGCTTGATGAAGTATCAGTGCCCAGATCACCTTGATCTAAATCAAGGTAAGCGCTCAGGTAAAACAAGCAGGGTAAGAAGGGTATCGAGGTAGGTAGGTAGGTAGGTAGGTATGCAGACAGGTAGGCAGATAGGTATGCAGATAGGTAGGTAGGTAGGTAAGCAGGTAGGTAGGTAGGCAGGCAGGTAGGTAGATAGGTAGGTAGATAGGTAGGTAGGCAGATAGGTAGGCAGATAGGTAGGTAGGTAGGTAGGTAGGCAGGCAGGTAGGTAGGTAGGTAGGTAGGTAGGCAGATAGGTAGGTAAGCAGGTAGGTAGGTAGGTAGGTAGGTAGATAGATAGGTAGGTAGGGAGATAGGTAGGTAAGCAGGTAGGTAGGTAGGTAGGTAGGTAAGCAGGTAGGTAGGTAGATAGATAGATAGATAGATAGATAGATAGATAGATAGATAGATAGATAGATAGATAGATAGATAGATAGGTAAGCAGGTAGGTAGGCAGATAGGTAGGTAGGTAGGCAGGTAGATAGATAGATAGATAGATAGGTAGGTAGGTAGGTAGGTAAGCAGGTAGGTAGGCAGATAGGTAGGTAGGTAGGTAGGTAGGTAAGCAGGTAGGTAGGCAGGTAGGTAGGTAAGTAGGTAGGCAGGTAGATAGATAGGTAGGTAGGTAAGCAGGTAGGTAGGCAGATAGGTAGGTAGGTAGGTAGGCAGGTAGATAGATAGATAGATAGATAGATAGATAGATAGATAGATAGGTAGGTAGGTAGGTAGGTAGGTAAGCAGCTAGGTAGGCAGATAGGTAGGTAGGTAGGTAGGTAGGTAGGTAGGTAGGTAGGTAGGTAGATAGGTAGGTAGGTAGGTAGGTAGGTAGGCAGGTAGGAAGGCAGGCAGGCAGGCAGATAGGAAGGCTATTTACTACATTGCTACACTCAACACTCATTACGAGTAAAAAGCAGAACATTGCCAATAAGCTGGAACCTTAACAGGCCCTTATCTGAGTCTCTTGCTGTACACCAAATGTAATGTGGAACTTATTGTGCCATAGCCATCAATACCTCAATGTGACCTTCAACTGGATTTAATACTTGTGCCCTGGAGACGGTGGCACTCAGTTATCCCATCTCACATTTCACTGCCAGTGATGATGTCACGTAGTTTTCTCAGCACTTTTACAGAGACACAACCAAACAAGTTCATAGCTTTGCAATATTGGTAATATTTCAAACTTTCAGAGGTTTGGGAGCTTGCTCAAGAATAAATTAGCAGATTATAAGTGCATTGCTTCTTGCTTCTGTTTTGTATGGATCAATCATTTATATGGCTTCCACCCCAGGGCATGTGGAGATGGGCTGCATCCCCCTCGTGACATCGACAAGTGGTGGAAAAAACTGAGCTGAAAGTACACTGTATGAAACAGAAGATGTCCATTTCACTAATTACGACCCAGTTCTCGATGAAATAATTGGTACTGAATGTCTCTGCTGTCCGTTGAAACATATGCTTTCTAACTGTATACCACTTTCATACACAAACATGTCTGACACAGGTTTTGATCTGCTACTCCTGATGAATGACATCAGTCTAATGGCCACTGTTGTTTCATTTACATCACTTAAAACACAGACAGATACCAGATCTAAATTTGCGAAACAGGATTGTAGACTTTCAGTAGGTTACCACTGGTAAGTGTTTGAATATGTCAGGATATATTTACATGCAACAGTTTATAATAATGTCAAAGAGAGGATAGAATATAATGGTTTAGATGATGTTAAAGTAATCCAATTATAAAAGTATATAGTATATATTGTTGTTTAATACCTTGCATACAACATCAAGCAGTGTTAGACTTGTGTTTAACATTTTTTTGGGAGCCGGGCTGTGAACCCTGATTGGATAATATATGTTTTGTTGTCGTGTTGGCCCAAGAATAAACCTGACATCATCTGGTTGAAATCACTTAACTGCTACTATTGAAGTCACAACTAACCTGTAATTTCTCCAGACTTCACTGCCACTTCAGTATAATAAACTGGTACAGTACAACTAGCCACGGTGATGATATAATCCTCAGTATTATATGGAATATAGTATACTAAGTATCTATTAGATAAATTATTAAATTATGTAGTGAAACAATGTAAAAGTAAACGTTATGGCTCCACAGTTAGCGTGCTAACATGCTATCATGTATCTATTACGTTTAATAACATTTCACATGCAGTGCCCCTCTTTTGTTACCAGCTTGAATAATGGTGTGATTCAGTAATCTGTTTGTGTATTCACTTTTTTGCCCACATACTTCCTCTCCCAGCCAGTGGTGGTTTTGGGCACGGGCGAACTGGCCAGCCGCCTGGGGCGGCACTTTTTCATGTCACGTGGGGGGCGGCACGACCACTTACCACTTAAAAAGAATCACCTGGGCCGCGAAGCGGTTTTCCATTATCTATCATATCACTGTGTGGGGAATTGGCAGGTTGGCGCCCCCTGCGGCTGCGGGCGCCCCTGCTTGTGGGGGGGGGGGCGTCGCCTCTGGGTCTCCCGGGTGGGGCGGGCGGGGGGATCCACTGTGGGCTATTGAGCAATACTCTAATGCAGCGGCCCCCAACCTTTTTTGAGCCACGGACCGGTTTTGTGTCAGACAATATTTTCGCGGACCGGCCTTCACGGTGTGGGCGCAAAATATGACGTAATAAATATGACGTAATACGACCGGCATAAAGACAATTATAAAGTGCATAAAGATACAACTCACCATTACGCTGCATTAGTGAGAGCCCTGAGCTTGAGGGTTGAGGGTTTTAGAGCTTTTTTGGCGATCTCAGTAACTCTGCCTTGATTTTAATCCAGAACACCGAGTTGTAACGGACTTTTAAGTAATTACGTGTAGAACCGCCACTGCTCCCAGCCATGAGTCATGTCAGTTGTATGGTTTGTGCGGAGAATTGGAGTTACCTTGTTCTGCATACACAAAGCAAAAGCTCCAGTAAGTGTGACCATGAAAAGCAAATTCTGTTTTTCAGCCTGGAGTTGATAGATAGCATCTGCTTTGTTGTTGTTACCCAACAGTAAAAAGGACAAGCCTGTACCTGAGAGGGATGATGATGAAATGTGTGCGTGTTGTGGTGTTGTGTAATGTGGTTTGTGTTTTGGGGCGTAAAGTCGAACAATCTTCACTGCATGTCTGAGTTCACCTTGATGCCCTTGGCATCATGAGTTATTCCCTGAGAATACATTGTGTGTGTGTGTGTGTGTGTGTGTGTGTGTGTGTGTGTGTGTGTGTGTGTGTGTGTGTGTGTGTGTGTGTGTGTGTGTGTGTGTGCGTCACTTTGTCCAGTACATTGTAAATGAATAATGTATGACATTCAGCTGTGTTTGCACGTTGGGCAACACCTACATTATCAAGATGAGAAAGAAAGCCAAATATGGAGAGAAGAGAAGAGGACAGATTAATGCAACATAAATACCAGAACCTTAATAAAAGTATGTTTAAGCAATGAAAGTCCAAGTGCACACAGCTGTCCTTCTTCATGATAGGAGGGTTTTATCCACACCGCTGCCAAAAACAAGTCAGAATTGTATCTGACTTGTTGTTATTCAGTTTGGCCTGGTGGCTCTGCTGCTGACACGGTATCTATATTACCACCTGGAGTAACTCCGTGTAATAATACCCACAGTAAGCCGAGGCTGGGTGAAAGGATCTCTTGTTGCCCAGGTGTTCAAGTGCTTGTTCACTTTATTCGAAAGCCATAAATTCTCACATTTAGCTCGAGCAATCATTTGCAATTAAATAAATATAGAATATTTCTCGTAGACACCTGTCAACTAATAATTACGTGGTGCTCGACTCTTGTTGCAGCGTCAGCTCAGCTGTCACTTTAGATTTAAATAAGCATGTTATTGTTGTTACAACCACCTGCAGAGGTCGAAGGAAAAGAGTGAACACTTTGACTTGAGTGTAATAATTACTGCAAAACCTGTGAGTGGTTGAAATCCTTTGCACATGCTTACATGCATGTAAGCAGGGATCTACTGCAAAGTCACTCTTATACAATGAATTACAAAGAAATTACAGTGCAATCACATGCATGCACTTACACAAATGAACATGCATTCCGACACACACATAAGTAACGGTACATACTGTATAAAGCAATCATGGAAATAAGAGCTTTGTCGTGTTGAACAGAAGAAGAAAAAAGATGACAAAGAAAGGGAGAGAGGGGCTTTCAGAGGTGATGGATGGAAGTAGACACTGACAGATAGAAGGAAAAAGTAATTTCATATTAATACTCTACATTAAGAGCCCATATGATTAATATTTAATCGGCGGGAAAATGTAGCGACTTGTGCTCCTGGCAGGAAAATGTAATGCAAAAGAAAGCCCTGTGACTCTGGCTATGAATGTAAACAGCATAAATTTGATGTAACTTTTAAATAAAATACAATAAAAAAAACAGCTTGTGACACTTGGTTCATAACATCAAGGTAGAATTACATTCCTGACTGCACCAGCCTCAGCTGTATATAATCAAAGGTTATCTGACAATGCAGTGTGTAATCTTCCGAGCTGATGTGAAGTGTGCATGATAAATTGGAGTGTATTACTTTGACTGTGCAGTGACTCAGCTCACATTAAATCCTAGATAGAAGAGTGCTTCTCTTGAATCTGGTCGGTCCCCAGCTAGAGTGCTGCCTTCTGGCTGCTGTCTCTCAGTCTGCTGACTGTCAAAACCAACGGTTTAATACAATATGTCAGGTTGGTACCTGCGACTATACACTCTCCATGCGCTCGTGGCCCTCTATTACAGAAGCATATAGTAGCCTGACACATGTGTGTGGATGAGGAGAATTGTTGATGGTTTGCAAAGTATGCTTGAGTCTCATTCTCCCATAGTTGTTCTTCACATAAGCAATGCCCACACCGCTTTACTCTATAACCCTACTCATACCACGTATAATGTGTTTAATTCAAATTAACCACATATTGCAACATAACTTGTTATGTATGTTGTTTGTATTGTTTGACAATGAAATGTGACTTCATCTGTTCTTTGTTCATCTGTAACCACATGTACTTTTTCTCCATCCCTCTCTCTCTCTCTCCCTCCTCTTAGCAAAGCCTCTTTGAATAAATATGACCAGAAGGAATTTCAAATGTTTTTCTACTGCGTTTTGACTACATCAGAACAAAGAGCTTTTGTTTACTTATTTATAATTGTCTTATTTGTTTCAGAGATAATTTGTGTAACATCCAGGCTCATTGTATCCTATGCGTGCCCAAGCTTTCACATGTGAGTCCATGTTTGTGTGGTTTCACATGTGAGTCCATGTTTGTGTGGTTTCACATGTGCGTTTTGAACGTAGTTCGCAATTACACCGGTATCTGTTTGTGCACATTAATTTAATGTATGTGCATATGTGCATTAATTGGATGTGTAATGTGGCATCTGAATATGTGCATGAGCTTGTGTGGGGAATGTCTCTACACACTCCTCTGTGTATAACTGACATCCATGTGAGACTAGAGCAAAATGCAGAGAGAAATCAAATGAATCATTCATGTACTTCTGGGACTTACTATGAAGATGTGTGTATGATGAAATAAGTGAACAAATCTCTCTCTCTCGCCACATAGCACACTCTGTCTGCTATCCTAACCTTGCTGACATCAGCCCAACAGAAACTGCTCTAAGGGTACTTAATTATTAAGGTCAAATAAACACAAAACAAAAGAGGGCCTGAAACAGTATCGAACAATTACAAAAGACACTGGTAAAAAGAAAAAAAAGACTATCAACTTTATGTGATGGACCCTGTTATGAAGTGCACACAATGCAGACTCCTCTGTTTCCATGGAGACCTATTGTAATCCCCAGCACCCACTATACTTGCACACATTAATCTAAAGCCCTTTTCTCTACAAGCAAACATACTTGTGGATAGTTTCCAAAACTGGCATGAGACGTCAAAGGTGATCTCATCTTCAGTGTGAACATTATGCTGGACTCATAAGGTAACTCCCTTTTTGCTGCCTGCCTGTGCAAACTGTGCCATCCCTCGTCCATGCAATAAGGAGTCTGTGGAGAACTCAGCTAAATTTAGCTGCAGCAATATGTAGACCAGGTGTAATGCACATGGCCTACCTAGCCAGCTCTGTATTAATTCGGCTGCATTGGACTGGATGGATCTGTGGAGAAGCCCACATGCTTTGTTGGCACGATATCTACTAAAGCCTTTGCTTTCTCTCTATAAACATGCTACAAAGACAGTCAAACTTTTCTGTTTCTATCATGACACAGTTTAGGACAGAAGATTTATTTTTATTTTGTATTACCAGTTAACTTTTATTTAGTTGTGAGTTTGCAGTTTATTAACGTACTGAACTTTCTTGGTGCCTCTGGGCTCAGACCTATTTCACCAGTTGTTTAGGACATTTTATATGAGTTGAAATCCACGAGCACAGCAAATGGAGAAACATCTTTTTTTTTTACTCCTTCCAAAAACTGGTATTCATGTTGAATTCAGGGAGTTTTCGGAACTTGCAATTCCCAGTTGATAAAGAGAATACCAGATGGGTCCATGGCAGTATACTTTTTGTATGCACATGCAAAGGCTTGCTCATTTATTTATGTAATACAAAGGAGGGAGCTTTGGGTTCCACTAAGTTAGAGCTTTTTGGATTCAACAATTCTGTCCTTTCCAGAAAGCACACTCTTTTACAGCTTCCCACCAAAGCAGCGTGATCGCATTGTGCTACTTTCTGTTTCCCTGCTAACTCCCATTTACTCTGTCTATTTTGAGAACCTCTTAATATTGCAGCACAGTCGTGCAAATCAATAAACCTCAGCATATGTCAAAGTAATGCTTGGTTTAGCTACTTATGAGCGAAATCAAAGAGGGATGGAATTTGTATCTTGCAATCTCTGAAAGGTGAATTGTAATGTTGTGGGGGGAGTGTTTGTTCTGATATTTCCTACAGTTCCCAAGCAGAGTGGCACCTCATTATGCTGATTGCCAGTCGTGTGTTTGGCGGTGTGGGGTAGGAGAACAAATAAGGGTGGGGGGTGAGTGATATCATATTTCCTGTCTATACCACACAGACTGCCGGGAAAATTATGCATGAGAAAGTGACTTTTCTGATCAGCACAAGGCAACAATCATAACTGAATAGTCTAGTATTAAGAAATGGATTTCTTTCTCTGCCCTTTGACAGACTCTTTCATTATGCATTTCAATATGCAGTATTGTGTGATTTTGTAGCGTATGATTAATGTCAGCCTCAAAAGGTGGTTAAAGTTTAGCCTGCAAAATAAAAAGCTGAGGAAATTGGACGCTCTTAGAGGCTTTAATTACCCTCCACTTCACTCAACCTATTCAAACCATCAACGTCCTGGCCTAGAATTGGAAATTCAGAAATGACCTCTCCCACAGTGGACCGTGCCCACGCGGCCTGGGCGTGGTCTTTGAGGGGGGTGGGGGCGTGGTCTCTGGTGGGGTGGGGGCAGACAGCACGCTGCTAAGTTTTCAAACAGCCTGGCGAACAAAAGTGATTTTCCAAACAGGAAGCAGGAAAACAACCTCGGAAGAAGCAACGCAGTGGACTGTTTCTGTCTGGGACCAGATCCCAGCGTTTGGGAAATAGATTGTAATCAAGCTGTAGTGTTTGAATTCATGAGTAAAGCCGCTTTTTTTCTTTCTTTTTTTTTTGGTCCGTTAAGCCGTTTTGTCGTAGACATTTTTTTGTGTGCGCATTTTAGGGTTATGAATTAGGACACACTGGCTCAGGTGCATAGCCGGTGTTTGAAGTTATTCATTGATTAATCTGATTTATTGTGTCAGCGCACAAAGCCTTGTCGGCTCCATCTAGAGCGCCCGCCCATTGGGCTTTCTGCGGAGCGATAGTGGGAGATTGATTATAGTCTCCGGGATTTTGCCTTGTGGAGAACCAGCCAGAGCCTGCGCGGACTGCGATTTGCTCTCCCATCAGAGAAGGGGAGAACAATTAAAGCGAGGACTTACTTCAGCCTGCCTCCACGCCGGGCAGCACCCCGACACCCATTTAGCCGTCTGTCTGTAATCAGGTTTTTCTAAAAAAAAAACACACACAAAAAACGTCACGCCGGACTTTTGTCTCTCACGAGGAGGCTGCGAGTGTGAATCGCCTCCGCAGTCTCGGATGCGTAGTAAACGGGGAGTGGGTTGGGTCGCCTAGGCGCCTGGCACGCACACGTCGTCAGCGATAAAAAAAACAACAAGATAGGTGAGGTGGGTGGTGGTGGTGGGGAGAAGCAACACCCGAGGCTTTTAAACCAGGAAAACACCGGAGAGGTGAGTCGGACACGGGAAAAACCACCGCGGACTCACCGGCTGTGGATTTGACTCCCGACGCAAACCCCGGCCGGTTTTTATCGCCCGGGATTTGAAGATCTTCCCTTTTTGATTCAGGACCCGCGGTTACCCACGTTGTCAAACCTGACCAGACGTCCTCTCCTCATCTGAAGGGAATATAACAAGTGAATCTGCGGGGCAACACACACACACACACACAATGGCAACCGGTGCGCTCCTTCTTGCCTGTGCGCTGCTTGGTAAGTCGTCTGAGAAGCCTTTCATGTGTGCCGCGCATCCCCCTTCTCTGTTTAGGTTAAAGGGGTACACTTTGCATGACACATGCAGGCCTACATCTTAGTTGGGAGAGCAACTACTGGATATCACGAGTCAGGTGGAAGTAAGCTACCCGATAACCGCTGCAATAATGACAGATGCCTGTGAACAGCTGTGTGTGCGATGAACTAGGTTAATGTGATATTTGGACTTCTAGCCACAGATTAACCCTATACAGTCTGACCTCAGATGAGCTGATCAAATATGCAACCTGCCATTGTCTGTAGTAAACACACACACGTACACACGGCCCACAGTGTATACATGCACACACATATGGGCACACCTGGATCACACATCCTCACAGCCCCAGGCTATGGGAAGTCATCCCGTGGGTGTGGAGAAACTCCATGGGCCACCAGCTTTGTTTTACAGTAAGTCAACCCTTGGGAGGGGGTAAAAGCCACTGTGTGTTCTGTCCTCACACATTTGTAACTTCCACCTGCAATTTATTTGATTTCACAGTGAAACGCGAGCTCGAGCGTGCACAGCCGATGACACAGAGTGACGCATGCGAACACTAATACAGGCATGATTGCTGACTCGCTCGTAGTGCATCCTGCCTCCGAACTGTCCCAAACAAACACCAGATGGCTTTTCTGTTCCTGGATGGGGAGGCCTGTCAGCACTGCCGGGGGGACAGAGGAGGAGGGGGGCGGGTGTGGGAGTGGACGTCAGCCCGCTGGAGGCCCCCACTTGGCCAAGAGGATTACCAGTCTGCGTCTTGCTGTGCATCCCGTCCCCCTTTCTGCATACCAGAAATCACTTTCACTGAGATCGGGGGCCTGCAAATTACTTTTCCCAATGAGAATGTGAGGAGTATTGGTAACGTGTACAGTAGAGAAGACTGCACACAGAACGAATCTACAGTGTAGGCTGGATTACGGAGGGTTTTCGTATTACATAACCATGAATCATATGGCTGGGTTAAAAAGGGTGCAGTTTGAGGTGGTGACGAACATTTCAGGTGTTAGGAAATAGTTTATTTTGTGGCGAGTCTGTGGATCAACAAATCAAGAGAGGATACTTTCTAATGCTGCTCTGACATGTTGCCAGTATTATTGTTGATAGTATTAAACTTGTAATTTGCCTGTAAGCGATATGCTGCAGAGAAATCCCCCAGAGCTGAAAAAATTGTTAATTTACAGAAAATGTATTTACTGATAATCAAGTGTTTGTTTTTTTTAAGCAAAAAGGCAATATGTCTAGCTTCTCATATCAAATGTTTTATGATGGCGCACTATAGCTTCAGGGCTGGACCGTTGGTCAGACAAAACAAGACATTCGAAGACATCACAATGGGCTTGGGGACCTTGTGATGGGAGTAACATACAGCAACACATACTAATGTGCCATCTTAACGCCAACTCACCCTGGCAAACGGCCGATCTGACGAAGAGAGCAGAGCAGTTCCAGGATAAAAGTCTGTCTCATGGAAGGATACGACTAGTTAAGCATTGGTTCAAGTCTATAGATATGTATGGCAATATATTGCCGTATCGGTGAATCCCTCTCCTAGTGTGCATACAAGCCAATGAGATGTGCGCTTGCTTTTGCCTCGTGCGTCGGCTGGCACACGTGTTTGCACTTGCATTGGTTTGGAAGGGAGAATAAAATAAAGGTGGATGACAGCTGTGTTAGATGGAGACCAAATCCGTCATTTTTAAGCCCAGAGGTGCCACTTACACAATTCTTTGGAAGGGAAATCTTATATCAAGGTTATATCTGCTGCTGAGTTTGCAACCAGGTGTGAGTGAGTGTGCGTGCGCGTGCTCCTTTGTGGCACCGGGGTATATGATATGAAGCGTATAAAAGAGTTGCCTGAAGCAACAAATGTTTATTAGCTTTACAAACCGGATGGCTTCCTTCCCCCCTGCAGACAGTGAGAAAGATGTCATGCGCTTTGTGTGGTGCTTTTTTTGGGTGGGTGTTCTTCTGTTTGCGTAAGAGTACCTTTTGAAACCTAAAGTACCCAAGATGTCCTGGTTTATATAACTAAATTGAAATGTAATAAGTTGCGAGGCTGGTTGGTTTAACTGTGAAATGCCGGAGAGGTTTCTATTTACCGGGCTGACAGGAGAGCTGCTTCCAGTTGCCCAGGTTCAGATGAGCTGCCACTGGTCCAGTTTATAAGCTGAGCAGCTTCACATTGCACATAGAAAAATTCCAAAGCTTATGTCTGACAAGATGCACATTCTGCCACATGCAGTTACTCACACATTTGTCATGATGTGGTGTTTTATATAGCTTCATCATCTCTGCCAACTCGGTAAACAGGTGCTGTTTTCACCCTGTTCACACAATAGCAGGACTTGTTATAAATTCATTTGCACAAACCTTTGGCAGATGGTTGGTCGTAGGGACAGGGAAAATGTGATAAATAATTCACAGGTTGGCTCAAAGTGGCATGTGGCAGTTGGTGTGGCCTTTTGATTTGAAAAGAACATATCTTAACCAATTTACCTACACTGAGTCACGCCGACAGCTACTAATTCATAATTTCTCTGCTGTAACATTTCGGTTTCTTTATGGTTCCTTTATGGTTCCTTTGATCCATTGGTTTCCATATTTTACTATAGGGTATGGAAATATACCGACACACTTTAAACATGCATCATGTCTGCATTCATGTTTTTGTTGTGGGGTGCAGTCAGCACAAACCGTTGAAATCAATCTGTAGTGAAACACACCAATTATGGAATTTCAGTGAAACTGGATTGAAGAAAAAAAAGCTAGTCATGTTCACTTTGACGGATTGCGCAACTCCAGAAAACGATGAAAACCAGTGACTACCTACCTGGACAGTAAGGAAAATTAATTCATGAAGTTGAAAGAGTGGTATGATCCTTTTAGAAGCATCGTGTTTTTTCCCTCCTCCTCATCCATTACTTTTAAGTCTCCCTGTGTAAGGTAGACGCTTTCTTGTTTCCTTTCAGTCATCCCTATCTTTCAGTGAGATTTGTGACGCTATTTTTGATCAGTGGTTTCAAGTCAGAACAGACACTGAAACAATAGCCTGTTATCCGGGCTCATTACAGTGCTATTGATTGAAAAGAGAGTTTGAAGTTGTTGAAGTAATGCCATCAAACTTTTGAGTATGAAGCTGGCGCTCCATAATTGGCCCAATCAAACAACATGAAGGTACTTAAGACCTAATTTCCATTTTAGGCATTACTGTTGTCTTTTTTCTTTTCTTCCCAAAGACGTTTGTGCAGTGGAGGAAGGGCAGCACTTATAGCCACTTAAGTATAGATTTGATTGTCCATGTGGTTCTGGGACCATTGTCACAAATGCACGAAAGTGGCAAGAGATGGAAGACTCCCCTTTCTATTACCGACGCACTCATTCAGTGTGTGCATGTTTTAATGTGAACGAAGTCTAGAATCATTAGTGAAAGAAATCAGGGACATAGAAGTGAAAAACTGTCTGAACGTCACGTATTGCCATCTAGTTTGTCCACATTATGATCATTCTTTGCTTGAATATAAAGGTATTGCTTTTGAACTTTTTGAGGCTGAACAGGAAACACAAATGACGTGTCTTTGTATGGTCATGGGAATGTTGAGGTCAACTCAAAGGCATTTTTGAATTTGGTTAGGAATCAAAGTTTGCATTGCCACACCCTAATGCCAACCCCAGCCTCTCCCCTGTCCCAAATAAGAATGACAGCTGGGGGCTCCCACCCCAAAATGTTTAGCTTGTGTGTGTGTCTATGTGTGTGTGTGTGTGTGTGTGGTCAAGCCATACGTCTTCTTGCTGGGCATCTTGAGTCAGCTGTTAGCAAACTGGGAATGCTTTCCATGTGGTAGTCAGCCTCAGCTGACACAACAGTGAGTGCAGTGTCTAGACGGGGAAGCAGAATGCAATAACTCACCGTCTACATGTTTGCATAGTTGATGTAGCGCTATGTATATGCTGTACGGAAAAGTTTGCCGTGTGTGCGCGTGATTGTCCCAAGTTTTGTCGCTCATTATTTCTGCCTAAAGTTACCACCAGAAACGGAGTACCTACGTCTCTCAGTTCGGGGAAACAACGGGCCTTGTGCAGCTGTCTGATTGTGGTGCCGTTTGCTCGCCTTGTTATTTTTCGTGCCTGGCGGCTGCACTCTCCAGTTGCACGAACACTTGTTTGCATCATAAGCACTGGAAACCATGTCTTTTGTGTGCACCCATGACAAGAGGCCCTTTGTGCTATTGTATTTTTATATCATAACATTGTTGACTAAACTGACACAAACGATCGAAAAAGAAGAAACGTGAGCGTGGCTATTATCCTCTGACTGTGTGGTAGGTTTCAGTAGATATTCATGGAAGGGTAATGAAGACACGGGCCATTCGTAGGTCAGTGTCGGGAATGAGATGTCCTATTAGTCATGGATCAATAGAACTGGATGAGTCGTGTGTGCTTGTGGACTTTATTGCATCAGGTGCACCAGAAAGGCAAGTCAAATACTGGTTGCTAGTGCCTACTAGGGCAAGTAATTGCCTTGTCATACAGACTTCACAGTCTGCTCCAGAAACTCACACCCAACTACCACTGCAGTTTTACTCCAACCCCACTGTCCTCTGTTATCCGGTCACCTCCTCTCTGTCCGTGTCACGAGTCGGTGTGAAGGAAGAAGGCAACTGTTCCTCCATTGGAGCGGTCAGAGGAGATCAAGGAAAACTTGAGATAGAAATGACTTTTATTGCTCGCAGAGCAATGAATCAAAAAGTAAAGTTAGTCGTGAATAATTACAGTTGATCTTTTCGTGCAGTCTTTTTTTTTATTTTTTATTCATGCTGATCCTGCCCCTTGACCCAGATCGGAGCTGTATTGTCTCTCCAATCCACATGGGGAGATGAGTGACTGTGAAGTGAAGTGAAGTTCTTGAGGGAGACTTCCTAGCTGCCACAGGGAATCAGGAAAGTGTCCGGAGCCGGAGCAGAGGCAGAGTCTGCTTCTTGTCAGATTTTTTTTTTTTGACTCTTCAGCAGCTCCTGTCTTCTGTCCCACATCACAACTCCCTGCCAGGATCGCATGGCTGTGCCGTATCTCATGCTTTGTGATAGCAATTGTTCCAACCCGGCTATAAGGCTGCAACATAAACGGGAGACCAGACGAGTTAGACAATTAGCACATTTATTTCAAGGATACATAAACTAAACTAAACAAACACACCAGTCTGTAATCGGTAATGTGCGCATGTGTGAAAATGTCTAAAACAAAACAATATGCATCCGTGTCAGCCAAGGAAGAGCTCCATGTTCAGGTGGTGAGTCTGTATAGCTGGAACTCCCCCAGGCTAAGGTGGGCCTCATCAGTTGACGTTCAAACAATCCAACAGACAAATTAAAACTATCAAACAGGTCACAGACCCCCAAGTGGAAGGGCGGGGTCACACAACCCAACAATAACCTCAGGCCATTCAGTGTATAAACCTGTAACTGTTCTTTTAGGATGATTTGCATGCATCTCTGCCTCTCCCCACTTAGATGGTAGCCTACTCAAGCTGCCTCCTCGTCCTCCAGTGAATAGCCCCTGACCTCCCTCCCCCACTCTTTCCTAAACAATGCCCAGCCCACCTCTTCTTCAAGAACTAATTAGAAATTGCCCTCAAGGGTGATCCAAACCAAATATTTCCATCGTCCTTGCAGTTTCAAAGTGTTTTACAGCCACATCTACCTTGGACTGGTTTACTAACACCTTCCTTACCCCAGTTAAAAGATCCAGCTTCCTTCCTCTTGGGATTCGGTCTGCTCCTCCCCCCCCACCCTCTCTCTGCTGTGCTGTGTGTTGATGACTTGTCGGCGAGAGAATTCCACTCTACTCCTCCTCCACACACACACACTCACACTCACACTCACGAGCACCCAGAAGCACCCACAGTGCTCTGAGCTGCTGTCCTGCGGTGCAGCCACACTCCCCTGCTCCATGCTTGATCCTCCACCAGAGCAGGTCGCACGCTGGTGGGATACACACCAGGCGGTGTAACTATGGCGACCACTCTCCACCTGCACACCGCTGATCCATATTTAGTGGCACACGCTCGGCTCAGTGTAAAAGTTCAAATGTGTGCGTGTGCATGGAGAAAAAAAATGCATGTTCAACCCCTCACCCCTTTTAAAAAATCCTCTTATGCAATAATGAAGAGCACCTCACTCAGTTTGCCATTATGTTCCGGTAATGTACTTATTTTACGCTTAACACCTACCAAAGAGTGTGTGTGAGTGTTTGTGTCTAATTGCTTGTGCATAAATGCATGAATTTACAAGCGCATGTCTTTTACTCCCTGAAAGGCAAAAATGACTGACAATGGCAGAAAAAAAAGAAGTCTGTTTGTAGTGGACTAATTAATTGTTAATTAGTTTCCTTTCCAATCTGCAGCTTAATGTGCAAACGTGGGAACTGATAGCAAGCTGCCAGTCACACAAAGACGAACCACTGTACATAAAGTAGATACAGCTGTCGGGCTTAATTGTGCACAAGCACAAGATGGATAATGACCGAAGATAGCTGAGTGTTTTTATAGCCTCGCATTCTTTGACAACAATTAACGCAAACATTCAGTCGACTCTGCTGGAACAGTTGACAGGATATTATGAGTTCATCTTTTTTTGTGCATAATCTGTGTCTGATTGAAAGTTTTGTTTGGGGCGGATTTTAGACCAGGATGCTTTGTCATGCAGACCGAGTGGGGGATGTGTGTGTGTGTGTGTGTGTGTGTGTGTGTGTGTGTGTGTGTGTGGTGTGGGGACGGGCACACCCAGTGTGTCGGGACTGGGGGTTGGGGAGATGAGGTTAGTGGGGTAGCAGGTGTCCTTATAGAGTTAATGGGTTTGGCGAGTAGATTGAGGCACTTACGTGTGTGTGTGTGTGTGTGTGCGTGTGTGTGTATGTGTTATGAATAATCCACTTTACAACTCGCCCCTGTTGGGACCCCTTTGTCTTCCACACTGTTATAAACAGTAGATGGGATAGTGGTCTAATTCTCTATGAAAGAATGATTGGCGCTATAAACTGCTCACCTAAGCACGTCCATAACGTCCCGACCACATCTTCTTGTCATCGCATAAAGACCGACCATAACCATCTGGCACACTGTAAATGTTTACTAAGCTCTCAATGACCTGCAGAATTATCGCTTTGACAAGACAATATGCAAACCATATAACTCTTTTATCTCCTTGTTTTCAATATCTTCCAAGTCATGGCTTGATATTGTCCAAACGCTAGTGAGAAGCATGGACTGCCGTTTTGAGAATGGCACCTTTTGTCAAGTGCCGTTTATAGTCCGAGATCTATGTGAAATTCATAAGCAAGTTGGCATTCATGAGGAAAATGATGGAAGCGTGATTTCTTCCCGTAGCAGGATATATTACTGCATTTTCTGTGTTGAGTGTAAGTTGTGTATTCATTTGTAGTGTACTATAGTGAGCCTTTATTTGATTTATGAATAAGTGATAGTTTGTGTGACCTGACTGAGCCTTCCATTGTTCAGCCTGATGACTGTAGGCGTCAGACAGTCCAATGAGTTCCTCTTAAATACTTTTTACAGAGGCAAATAAGTGGAGAAAAATTGCTACCCAGCTCCATTTTCTCATTGTCTTTCTCGCTGCCGCTCTGTCTATGAATTATTTATTCACAATTAGGTTGGTAAGGAACTGCCTTCAAGTGCGAACATTCGGCTTTAATTATATTTACATGTCAAGATGTCACTGTAGCTGGGCCATATGTGACTATGGTGTAGTAACTGAGTTATAGCTCAGCACAGTCCCTGTGGACTGCTGCTGCACAGATAACTAGCGGAGTCATGTAATCATTCTCTAATACGGTTGCAAAGTAATCCCGTTTACGTTTCTTCACGTTGAGGGATGGAGCCATGACGCTACATAGGATTTGATAATCAGTAGCCTCACCAGATGAGAAGGAATATATTTAATCTGGCGTCAAAGAAATTTGTCTTAAATTGCTTTGAGAATGTTATTTAAAAGGTTCAGAGGAATCGCTGCATGGTGATTATCTGTTTCAAACGATCACTCGGCACCAAACAATAAAACTCAAATGCTGTTTTCCATCGTGGACAAACAGGAAGGCGAAGCAGCTGAGGGTGTAGGAGGGAGGATGAAGAGGCAGCTGTTCAACAGAGGAGGATGGATTATTATCTGCTTCTTGTTGTTGACACCATCGACAAATACTAGCAGCAATGGAAGAGGATGGGAGAAAATATGAATCGGCTCACATGGAAAAATCCCACTTCCCTACGCTCACTTAGATATACCTGTATAGTGAGGGCCACAGACACCTGCAGTGTACAGTTACACATTAACACAGACGTATGAATTAGCCTTAAACCCCCCCATTGCCTCTTTCCTGGTCTCACCAGCTGTTATGAGCAACAGCACAGGTGGGGTCATGACTGTTGTAGCCCAGGGGGCCCATAAATTAGGACTAGTTAGCATAGTGAGAGAGAAGAGGACAGCATGACCCAGGTGTGACTCACAGCAGGAGTCCCAGTTAAGAGCTGGAGACATTTGAGTCACAGAAATGGAAATTTAAGACACGTTGACATAGACTCGACTGCCGTGAGTTATATGGACTTGGCTTCCTCCTGCTGAGACTTGAAAGCAAAACCACTCCTAGTAAAATAATTGTCTGTATGGTGAATATAAGACTACAGCTGGTGTTTTGTGTCTTGATGTCTTGTTTTCACGGTACAGACTATACTATATATAGTCCATCACATAACCCTCTGTAAGATGTACTGTATGTTAATAATGAGCTTTAAAGGTGCTTGAAGGCAGAATTTGTTACCTTTCGACAGAGCTAAGCTAGCCGCTTCCCCCTCCCTCCAGTCTTTATGCTAAGCTAAGATAACCAGCTGCTGGCTGTAGCTTCATATTTAGCACACGTACACACAGAGAGAGAGATGCCATTCTTTTCATCTAACTCTCAGCATGTTAGTGAATAAGTTTATTTCCCAAAATGTCAAACAATGTAAAAACACTTCTGTCCCAGTTTAGAAAGAGTGGGAGAGAGGAGAACTATGCAGCATTTGCATGAAAGGTTTTTGCAGCCCCGGTAGAGATAGTGGGAGGGAGCATAAATGTGTCATTCATTCATGTACTCCACATGTAATGTATGTCTTTTTTATGGTTGCTATTGGTTATCTTTGCCTTCTGGCTATGCTTTCTGCTTTATAAGGTTGTGAAATGTATGGCGAGTCCTCCTTAACGCTGCCGTCTTACAGATCAAACACTCCCTGAGTGAATCTTTCCCTCCATGTAACCGTTTTCATTGTGTAATCCCTGCATGTAACGATAGCCGCACCACGATGAAATGGTGACATACAATATTTCCCCTTCATCTCCCCTTGTTCTCGCTCTGATTAGAGCTGCATTGATGTAATGGGCAGTTGTTTGTCAGCTGTTGGATTGGCCTGCCAGCCGGTCTAGCTGACCCTCCTAATGGAGGTTAGAACACTTTCTCCCTTTCTGGCTAGAACACTTTCTCCCTTTCTGGCTGTGTGTATCATGTCAGACGCTCGCACTCAGAGTGTCATTCCTGTTTCCCAGCTGACAGGCTTCCAACAGCTTGAATGTTTTCCCTTGAACACTGAAAATCATTTAGCTTCCTCTTCAGCACAGAAGGAACAAGCAGTCTCTGTGTTCCGTCTTTAAAAACCCCAGTTAATAACTCGGCAGTGGATATGGGGTTTGTTGAAATAGTTGAAGCTGGCAAGAGGGGCCAGAGGTTGTTCGTGACGGCCCACTGCTTTACTGATTCCTACACTCTGAAGCAGGTGATGGTTATCAGCGCGGGATGGACAAGGAGTGGAAAAAGCTTGCGAGAATGAAGCCAGAATTGTAATATTTGACACTGCCTCGAGCACATCAATCAAAGATCCAAGAATCTGAGACATCTGTGGGGAAGAAAGCGTGGAGATTCTCCTCACTCCATTACATGGCTTACACTCGCATGACATGCTGACATGGGGTCGTGTACAGGGAGTGAGCGGCTCACTTGCGTACGGACAATGTGTTTTTACATTGCATCAGCAGAGGCTCAACTTCTTTTATGTCAAATTTTAGAAGAAGAAGAAGAAGAGGAGGAGAGGGAAATGAAAGAAATGGCAATTATGATCTTGCAGGGTGCAATGTAATGATCACATACAGGTTTATTTTGCACGATTTCCATACCCTCTATAAATGGAAAGGTTCCCCTTCCAGAGAAATGTTTCCCCTTTCTACGGCTCTCATCTTCCTCCCTCCGGTTTCCCCTCATCCTCGAATCTCTCTGTCTCCCTCACACTGGTGCTCTCTCTGGTAATGATGTTAACAGGGTCAAATGCTTTTGGGTGCCTAGAGGGAGAAAAATGCTGAGTGATTTTGGAGACTGGTTAACCAGGGCTGAGAAGTGCAGAGAGGGAAATACTCTTATGTTATTCATCTTTCTCCGGCGTTTATGTCTCCTTGTCTCGCATGTGTCTGCAGCATATAAGTCAGTGGTACACTTGTATATTCACTTAGTTCTGTGCATTTGTGTGGTGTTCAGCACCCTGGAGGCAGCTGTCGTTTTCTCTTTAGCTTCCTCCTCGTTCCTCTTTTTCCTTTCCTCTCACCATGCCATCTTTTCCTTTGCTCATACCTCCCTGTCTGCGAATTTTCACAAGATTTCAGATCTGTGGGATGAGTCTGAACCTCCCTTGGGGAGAAAGGACATTGACTAGGCCCTTTTTTTCCCTGTGTCTACCAAGCAAGTTCATAATTAATTCATATTTCACTGGCTGAAGTCGCTTCAGTTCCCCCACTCTTCAACTTACCCCGAAACTTTTTGTAGAAAAGTTGGAGGAGGCAACTGTTCATACAGGCCACACAATTTGGTTTTGATCTAAAATCAATTGTCCAGGTAATGCTCCTCCTTTCATTCACTGCATGCATGCACAGATCAGAAGCAGGAACCAGTTGTTGCTACTACTACTGTAGTGATCAAAGACTTCATTAGTTTCGGTAGTACTGATACTCCAGGTGTGGACGCCTTATTGAGGCGCCCTTTGCTGGCAGCTCATTCCGAGGTGTTTTCTGTTTTTAGCTATTTTTAAGTAGGAATCAAAGCAAACTGAGAAGATGTGATGGACAGCTCAAATCCCGCCATTAGCACATCTTCCCACCACTGTGAATGTCCTCTGTATTACTTACACCCTGCAGTGTTTTTATTATACACCTTTCTTGGTGTATAATTATCATGTGTCGTAGGAGAGTGATGGTGTGAGGAGGCATGAATGCTAGTGGCCTCCCTGCTGTTTCCACTGAGAATAAGACACTGGCCACAAATGATTGGATTAGTATTTAACCCCCCTTCCATTTAGCATAATCCTCTTTGCAGCTTTCTGTGTGTGTGTGTGTGTGTGTGTGTGTGTGTGTGTGCTTGGAGTCGTCCGCTGCCATTGCTCTGACTGCTCCAGCCGACAAACGGCAAGGTCAATTAGAGAACTCGTCCGTGGTCATTCTCCATCATCTGACATGAGACGCATGTTTCCTGTGTCCAGTCAACAAGCTGTGTGGGAAGCGATTGGCAGCAAAGATGAGCGATGAGAACAAAGAAGAGGGAAGCCAGACAGGGTGAGGCTGGGAGGGGGGAGAGGGGGAGAAAGACATCCACGGAATGCCGAGATGGAGATGAGTGTTAATAATAGAAAATCCGAGGCCTTGTTGAGCAAATACGGGCACTCTGTGATCGAGGCAGCGCCGCCAGAGGTGAAGAAGTGGGGGAGGTTGCGGGCACGGGATTATTGCGAAAGAGTGGTGGAATATAGCGATCAGTTGAAGGTCTGCCGGGTTTGGTATGTCATTGTCAGCCTTTCTAAATAGCCTGCAGAGCGATGGGCACTTTGAAGTTTCAGGGAGCTGCTTAAATCCTGTCTGTAAAGATGCAGAGAGAACAGGGAGTCACAAAGAAGAGACATATATATATATATATATATATATATATATATATATATATATATATATATATATATATATATATATATATATATATATATATATATATATATATATATATATATATATATATATATATATATTCCTGTCTCTTCTTGTATATGTGTATGAGAGAGAGTGGAGGGGCAGGGAGAAAGAGAAGGGAGGATTGATGATGGGTGAAACAAGCAGGAAGGGAGGGAGAGTAATCAGAAGTAAGTCAGGAAAGCTTGTTTCAGGAGGATGACAGGAGCCAGGCAAGTGGAGGAAAGCTCTTAGTGCACCAACACAGTATGAGTAGTATGCTTTTTTTTTTAGGGGAAGGGGGGCGGGGTGTATGAGTAACACGTTTCCAGCCGTTCTGGATGAGCAGCGGCAACATGAGAAGCAGTGATACAGCGGTACAGCCCTGACCTGATCTGAGCTGGATGTGGGTAGACCGGGAGCCGCCAGATTAGCACACTGACATCACAGTGAAGAAAGACAGGGAACCAAAGTCTGAGTCAGAATGGATGGCTGCCTCTTACCTAATGCATCCCATAATATGCACAACCAGATTCAGTCGGCGCATTTCACCGTAGACTTTCTGTCAATCTCAGTTTTCATATCCAGAGTGTTCGGCGTTTGCTAACTGGAAGGATTTCCTTTTGTTAACAAACTTTTTTTTTTTTTAATGCCACTGGCCAAATGTTCTGCAGGTTATGGCTTCTATTTTTACAGCAGTGTGGGTTGTTTACAGATGTGCCAGCAAACAAAATGATTATGTTATTATGTTTATTACATGAAATAATCAGGAGATGTCTTGTATTATTCAGCAGAACTGCATGAAAAATGTAAGCAGTGTGCAAGTGGGAAATGATATTAATAAATACAGAATTATTTAAGAATACATTAGGAGTACTAGTTGACTGGGTTCATCATCGCAAGCCCCATATAGTGTCTCTATAATATTCCTATAGGGACATATCTGTGATATTACAGTAAATGTAATCTCAGCGCACAGATTTTCTACGCAATTTTGGGATTGATCTGGTTTCAGTTTGTAGTCAGAGTTGTAATGACTTGCCACGTTTGGCAGGCTTTGGTTGAATGCAGGTGAAGAGTCAAGTCAGTGTGGAGAGCAAAAGAGGATGAAATGCAATCTCGGACCCCAGCGGCTATCATCTGACGATGATTTTGCTTTTTATTTGTTTGAAAGTAGCTTAAACTGGCAATTTATGAAGAAATCCGGTGGTACATGTGGTCTCGTTTACTCCAACTCCAGTCTCACACCTCAAGTTGTTGATCGGACTGGAAACAATGAGCAGTGCACAAAAACGGAGGTCTGGGCCTGTAAATCCGCTGGCAACACCAGAACCCCAGATCTATAGCCCCTTACCCCTAAAGGCTCATCTGATGTCTGATACTTCACATTTATTAATGTTATTTTTACTGTCACTATAATATTTTATGATTTTCCTGCTGTAACTTAGATGCAGCTCATTTGCAGATAACAACATTTTAACTTTTTTCAATTTTTTTTGAGAACAAGGTTAATATTTAAAGTTGAGACACTAATGAGTACATTTTAATGATTTATATCCTGGTTATCTTCGGGGGTCCTTTAGGAGAAATCAAGCCATGAGGAATGATAACTTTAATGAGTTTTCACTTTGGGATGCCACTGGGACAGAATTCAAATCCCATCCAATTGAGGCCACACGCCGCTTAAGACATCATATATTTGTAAAGATCCTAACCGCTTATGAGTGGAATTTGTTTTAAGAAAACCAAGCGATCAATAAACAAAAGACCTGACGCTCCAAGCACAGGAAGGGAAGTAACATCTGATCTACAGACACACACATGCATGTCATGCACTCTGGGGAAAAGGATTGGACTTGCATTAATACACATGAATGAAAGGTGGGGATGTTGTGGAAGTGTGAGAGAAAGTTAAAAAAGCTGTTCTGGTGAATTATTAATGCCAAGTTTTGGTCCCACAGACACAGGATCTTACAGACTTTCTCTCTCACACACACACACGCACACACACACAAACACAGCTGCAATCCCCAGTTGCTTGTGCAAACAGGAAACAGCGTACTTGTCGCTCTGTCTGGATTTGGGGGTGTATGTGTAAGTGCTCTGTTGTCTCCGGCCCCAATGAGAGGGATGTTTGTAGTTGTTCCCTGAATGGTGAATGCTGTGTGTGATGCTGTGTGTGTGTGTGCACGTGTGTGTGTGTGTGTGTGTGTGTGTGTGTGCACGTGTGTGTGTGTGTGTGTGCGTGCGTGCGTGCGTGTTTGTCAATGCAAGGGGTTGAGGCAAGACTCACATATGCTGTCTACCTAAATATAGGCTCCAACGCAACATACAGAAAAGTAGAAGTCAGTCCTCCTTACGAGGGGTTTAATGCTGAAGTCAGTTCTCAGATGGCTCCAATGCTCAGTATATGGCTCATG
The DNA here is from genome assembly GCA_038501785.1 of Myoxocephalus aenaeus. Lineage (NCBI taxonomy): Eukaryota > Metazoa > Chordata > Actinopteri > Perciformes > Cottidae > Myoxocephalus > Myoxocephalus aenaeus. Next base: position 2,311,725 of record JBAMJR010000154.1, read on the forward strand.
GTTCACTCCACTTATGAAATGTTTTGTTTCAATGAGAACAACTCATTACGATTTGCAAGTTGCAGTTTTTACATCTGGCAGTACAGTGTTAATGTGTAATTTAACTGCACCTACTGGCATTTCATTAGTTTTGTCAGGGAAAACAAAGTATACATATCATTATATAATTATAAATACAATTTGTTTAATTTAATTTTGATCCCTTAAAGAATTGTGACTGAGATACTGAGTGAGACAAAGTGATAGTCGATGCTCGGTGCTCACTGGTGGACACAATGAATGTAGAGCAGGGGTGTCAAACATACGGCCCGCCAGGGGGTCCAGTCCGGCCCGCGGGATAATTGTTAAAATTGTGGAAAAAAAAAATAATTGAAAAAATAAATAAAACTATCTCAGTCGGGATTCGAACCACTGATCCTCTGATTATAAGACATGCATGGTAACCATTGAGCCACAGACACAATTTATCACAGATTTGACTTTACTGAAAATATTGCCCAACTGCGAGAGAATCTGCAGAGGAGAGCCCAGACAGGTAAACAGTGGGCTGATGCCTGAATTGTTGGTCTTTATGTTTCTAGTTTATTGAAGAAAGACCTTAAAACAGGGTTTATCATCCAAAAACCTTCACCAATGATTTAAACAGAGAGAAATATTGTCATTATGTATGCGTTAATATGCTGTGATTTTACTGGTCCGGCCCACTTGAGGCCAAAATGGGCAGCGTGCGGCCCCTTAACTAAAATGAGTTTGACACCCCTGATGTAGAGGCAACACCTTTTCCTAATGATTTCAAACATAAAGCATTTTTTGGCATTTCTGTAGAGAAATGTGTTACATTTCAGCCACCATATATGCAGACACTGATTTATATTGGAATCTGAGTAATTATGAATAATTATGTAGGAATCAGACAAAACCGTGTTTATTGTTCACTTAAAAAATACCGATACTATCTGAAGCTCGACACATTTACATGCCCGACTTGTGTTTTAGCAGCTCACACTGACCCCTCTGCTCACTCCCAGATGGCCGCCTATCACCTCCAGTGTTATTATAGCTGCAGTGTTGTCCGTGTGGCGAAGGGTTAATGTGACTGTGTAATAGCAGCAGTGAGCGTGACTGGATGACAGCTGTTAAAAAGAGTTCCTGTGAATGTTTCAAGTAGTTAGTGGTGTTCGTTTGTGCACACCTCAACCTCAGTAAGCACTCTCCAGAACGCTTAGCTGCACATGTCACGCTATTTCTGTATTTCCTGGGAGATGTGAGATGCATAAACTCTGCCAATGCTAAATATTTAAACTGCAGTTTTGTAACCTATGTTCTCTCTTTCCTCTTTCCCTGCCCTCACCCCATCTCTCTTTCTTCTTTCTCTCTCATCACTCTCACCCCACCTCCGTCTGTAGCCGGTGTTGGCGTGGCGCAGAGAGTCGTAACTGTGCAAAGTGGACCGCTGGTACGGACTGAGGGCTCTCATGTGACCATCATGTGCAACGTGAGTGGCTACAAAGAAGGGGTGGAGCAGGACTTTGAGTGGTCCATGTACCTGCCATCAGCACCGGACAGGGAGATCCGCATCGTGAGCACAAGTCAGTCAAACTATGCCTACGCCGTGTATGCACAGAGGGTCAATAGCAAAGAGATCAATGTGGAGAGGCTGAGCGGCGACTCGTCTATGCTCCACATCACCAAAGTACAGGCCAAGGACCAGGGGCTGTTTGAGTGTTACACACCCAACACAGACGGTCGTTACCTGGGATCCTACAGCGCGCGCACCAACCTCACTGGTGAGTCCCTAAACACACACACACACACACACACACACACACAATGTCAATATACAGATGAATCCCCTGTTATCACATATGCTCGCTCATCTGGTGACACAACACATATTATATATTAATATATCTGTATTTATATCTGATCAAGGTGTTAAACACAAAGCCAACACTAGTAAAAAGTTGTGTGTATATATGAATTAAACAGACATTTACTGATAAGTTGTATACTGGAACACCTTTCAAACACAAGAAATGTAAGTCCTTTATTATTTTCAAAGTTGACCTGTTGACCCCTCACACTTTCTTCCTGCCTTGAGGTACTCATCAGGTTTACAGTGCACATGGTAGACTACACACGGCAACTTCATTATATATCCTGCCCCAGGTTTGCTGCGTGTCAGTTAGTTTCTGGCAATTTGCTAAACATCCATTTATTTAGGTAAATGAAAGGAGGAAAGAAAGGTATCAAAAGTACATTTGGCACAGGGCCCCTCCAGAAAAAGGTGCAATATATGGGTTCCAGAGCATAAATATAGCAGCAAACAACTATTATCTCTGTAAAGATATAGTGGAGGGACGTCTACCTGTGCAGAGAATGAAGTCACTCTGTGAGAGTCATTGTCCGAGCTTCTCCTTTGTTTTGTTGACTTAGCCAGACTGGCCTTGTGTGCTTTTAGTGAATGTTTGTGCCTATAAGCGGGCCTGCCTGGTTAGCTCACTGCCGCTCTGCACTTCTCCCATACGGCGGTTACAGCTGATAAGGCCATCCTGACTGATCCCCCCTCAGGTAGCCACTGTTAGCCCTTCCAGCACGTTTGCCATTGTTTGTGCTGTTAGCGCTGTTAGTCCTGTTCGCTGCGAGACGCCATGTTGAGAGCCGTTGGGAGACAATAGAAAATGCTCTCAATCATCTTATTTAGCACCTTTAAGTAAAAGTGCAGGGCCTGCCTGGAGTCATTTTGATAGATGTTGTGCCTTTAATGTTGCATATGTTCCACAAATGAACAATAACATGTTCAGCTCGGGGCCTTTGGGGCCTGTGTGCTGTGAACTTGAATGTGGTGTCTCGTTCGAGATGTGTAAGTCCAAGGTCCAAGTAAAGCAGAGGCATTAGTTGTATCACAATCAGATCAGCGGCGGTCACAAATGGGAATCAATAACCAGGACCCTCGAGCTGCGATCTGCGCACTCTTTTGAAGGAGTGTGATGAGAGGAAGTGTTGCACTCGATTTTAACACAAAGTCCCACCTGTTCTGTTCTGCCCGAGGAAAACCTATCTCTCTCATATCTCCCTCACACACACACCCCCACGCACACACTCACACAAACTCGCATACCTCTTTCCCACACCTACTGAATTCTTCCCTTGCCCAGAGCTGTTTCAGTAACGCATCCGGTGTGTTGGCGTGATGTGTGACTGTTTCAAACAGCATTAGTTTCTGTCTTCTTCTCCTGCCCGCTCTCCCGCTCTCTCCCAGAGACGTATAGAGATATACCCAACAGGCCCGCAGTTCTGGAGACACAGCTGTCATAGATAGAGATTCCATTCCCTTCATAACTTCATGCCTGACATGGCTGACCTTGCTCACAGGGTCAAAGTGCAAACCAAATGCTTGTTGGGGGGGAAATTCAAGTTATTCTTTTCATATATGAAGCCACTCGGTGAGTGTCTCTGCAAACGGAGAAATACCAATATTGCTTACTTTTGTGTCTGCGACAGGTCCGCTCAGGTCAGATCAAAAGTTACTGTGTGGTTACAGATCAACGGGCTCTTCTTTTAATTGAATACGTGTTATTATCAGGACCTCGGCCGCTGTATTTTCTAGTATGATCTGAATGTGGGGCAGGGCTCCGGCGCAGGGTTAAACAGCACTACTGATAGCACACAGTATTTATAGAAATGCATGTGAGGGAGCTGTGTGTGTGAGCGGAGGTATTGAGGGACTGTTATCCGAGCCTTTCTGTGTCTCTAACCTCTTAACCCAGTTTCAGAGGTCAGGGGCACGCGGCAGGGCCTCTCCCCTCTTTTCTTTTCTTTGCTGTGCTCTTGACTTGAGTCCCTCTGTGAACCCCCGGCAGCTGCACGCCTTCTTGCACCGTGGTGGGCAAACAATGATAGCATGTCCTTTCTCCCCTCCCCCTCCTATCCCTCTCCTCTTTCTCGTTCCACTGTCTTTCATTCTGTCATCTATATGTCTGTCTCCATTTATCAGCCCTGGCCTCTTTTCTCCAATTTGCTCTTGCTGTATTGTGTGTGTGTGTTTTTATTTTATTTTTTATTATATATATATATATATATATATATATATATATATAATTAAAAAAAAAACGTTGCTGATGCTGCCTTTGAGAATATGTGTTTCAAGGGTGATGTCAAAGAACAACCACAAGCAGGGGAGTATTGTGGGGGCCATATGGGAGGAAGGCTATGAGATAGAAGGGCAGCCAGAAGTGTCTCTGTGTGTGTGTGTGTCCGGTGGTGGGTGGTTGGGTTAATTGTAGGCATAGAAGGCCACACAGTAATCTGTGTCCTGAGCGCTACATTAAGGCTTACTCACAGGGATGCGTTTCTTTAATCTATTGGCACATTTCAGTACAAATAGCAGAGGAGGATCATTATTGTGGAACGTAATAGCTGCTGCCTGAGGAGGAGAACAGTTTCTCCTGTGCACCTGGACGTCGTCCTCCCTGATACCGTGACGCTGTGGTTTCATATGTTGTATTGTCTCTCAAATAGAACCGGACACCTCTGCTGTGCATGTGGTTGATCGCCTGGAAAGGTGATCCCTGCTTCTCTTTGTATGAGCACTTTTTTTAAGGGAACGAGCAGAGAAACACCAAGTGTATGTGTCTCTTTTTATCCACTGTGATACTCGAATTCAAATGAAAATGCAGCTCTGCCCCCGAAGTGCCAATACTGCCTATAGGCAGTGCAGTAGTATTACACATGTGAGAAGAGTCATTGGCCATCATGACACAAATACTGGATTATGTCCACTAAATCAGAGGATGCCACGGAGATGCAGGGAAATCATTATTTCCTAATGCAGAAAATGTTAGATTTGACATTTCCAATGTTATTTTACTGGTGTGGTTTACTGGCTCCATAAGGATGCATGCCAATAATATAAATTGGCTCACGTACTTGAAGCGTCTATAACCAATCATTTTAAATCCAGAATGAATCTGTGTGTGAAAATCTGGTAGTGAAGAAACCTTTCGAGAATTATCCCCAGACTCTGCATTTCCCCTCAGCTCTAAAGCGATTCATCACGTACCAAAGTTCATGGTTTCACAGCTGAAGTGTTTTGGTTCAGTCTCACTGGTCTCAACATTGTTTCCAGCAGCTGCAGACATCCTGCTCAGCACCACACAGCAGACAGACAAAGTTAGCTGTTAAACATAGTGGAGCATTCAATAGCTAAAGTGCCAGATATTTGCCTCGGGGGTTGGTGAAGACCAAATACAGTTAAAGTAAGGTCACTGTTAGACTTAGATTCAACAAGTGTCCAGAAACACAACTTTATTTGTTTACTTTTAGCACAAACTCCCCTAACAACCTCTCGTCTGTGCAGCCCCACTTTGCCACGGACCTCTCGAGAGTAGCTTCAGGTCAGCAAACATTATACACCCTTCCACGTTTACACTGCTTCACTAGAGTGAGAAACTGAGAGGAGTAAACCACACTTGAAGTGTTCATCTTAATGAAGGAATGCCTCTCAAATGCCATACAAAGGCCTCAGTGTGGCACCTTTTCTATATTTGATGTGTTTTTGAATAGTAGTTCTAAGCCGCACGGCATGAGCTACAGTATACAGTGGCTGTTTTGTTTCTGACTTTTACTAATGGCGATCAAAAGAGATAACACAGTGGCAGCATTATCCTTTCTCCTTTCACCAGCAGCAGTGGCACCGCAGTCTGTGTCCCTCTTGGAAAACAATTATATAGTTCAAATGAAACAGTTTTTTTTTTCTTTTTCTTTTTTCTTTGAAAGGCATTATTTCTCATATCCTTGCATTGTGTGTCTGTTTACTGGAGAAGTTGCAGGCGGTTAAGTGTTGCACACGGCATGCATTTAACCTGGGTGTTGGAAAGCAGTTTAAGGCCAAAGATCACTTGTAGTTTCTCTGTGCACCGCTCCATCCTCTGATCTCGGAGATTGACTAAGCTCAGTCTGTTGTACTTGTGTGTGTGTGTGTTTCTGTGTGCTTGTTTGCTCATGTATATGTGTGTGTGCGAGTGTTTGACTTCCGCCTACACATCAGATTGCAGAAGAAAAAGGACAACAGCCTGACATGGCCATCATGGTTGTCCTTATCCTACGCACCAGCCTGTGTGTGAGCAAGTCCAACAGCCAGCAGAACAACAAGCCCTCGCTGAGACAAGTATCACACTGCTCTTGCTTATGAAGCTCACATATACCCTTACTGTCCTAGAAAGCATCATAGGAGTCACCATGCTGGCAGATATACAGATTCTAGCCTCCGCATTTGGCAGTAGTCATCCATTCTCAGTCCTGTAGTAATATAGTAATAGAGCTGGGGAACTAAAGCCTTGGTGAATTGTCAAACTGAAGCATTCTCGTTTCTTTCTGTTATTTACTGTCACAGAACAAGAAAAAGTAAGAAAACGTTTATCTGTGTGACACTGGAAAAGAATTTGGTTTGGCAGCGAGTGGTTTTGAAGAGAAGAACAGGCGATGGATGGCGCGAAAAGGCAGAGATGAGGAAATTGAAAAAGAGAGGAATGGGGACAGAAGCGGCAGTATTGGAAATGGCTAGTGGGGCGATGCTGAATAGAGCGTGTGACCAATAAATGAGCTCTTCCTCTCCACTCCAATGTGATTGGTTACACCTCCCCGAGGCATTACCCACAATACAACTGGCGCAATAGGGTTGCGTCTTAAATAGTGTCTGCCTGATGTGACTCCTAAGGTTAATGCAGTTACAAACGGACATGCACGTTGGAAATGCAATTAGCCAGCACAAACTGAGGAGACTGAGAAGGAAAGAGACAGAAGGGGCAGGCTAGAGATGAGACCTATAGGCATTTCAATTAAGGAAGGAGGAAACCGTTTTGGCGAATCATTTTCATAACAAACCGCGGCAAAACACCACATTCCTCCAGTCACACTTTTCATTCTCATTACTTTTATGGCATGCGTTTTATTTGGTTCCATTTTTAGTGGAAAAAGGGAATCCGTTCACTTGATGAAACTGTATTGCTGCTGTAAGCTGTAAGTCTGTGAAGCAGTTGCCTACCCAAGGTCAAAATGCAGTTTTGAGCGAGTGTTTGCGATTGAAGGTCAAAGAACATAAGTGTTGATTTTCTTCTCTTAGCTGAGCCTGTGCACTGCTAAACATACATACAGAGTAAAAGAGGCTGAATCGTGCTTTTGCTGAGCTCAGCGTTGTGTGTGTGTGTGTGTGTGTGTGTGTGTGTGTGTGTGTCTCTCCCCTGCCTTTCTTTTCACGAGGGAGCCAGTGCTGCCAAGTTGCACTCCTTTACTTCACTTAATGAGATAGACCGAATGTGGAGATGCCATCTCTCATTCCATCTTTTACACGGGGGGGACATCGGGACCCTCTTCTTCGCTCTCCGTCATCATGGGATCCTGCTTCGCTCCATCAATCCATACCTCCAGAGTCGATTCAGTCTGGTCCACCGCCTCGGCCCCCAGCTGGCATTGGTCATGCAGTTATATGGGTTTGTCAATACAGCTGCTCTTTGAGCTTCATCACAGGAGAAAGGCATGAGGGTGATTGAAGCACAGAGCATCAGATTGTGGAGGGGAACCAGTGATTGAATAAAGACGAAAAAAAAGGATGAGGATGTTTTCTAAAGAAGGCGAACACATGGATGAAGCCTTGTGTTGACAAAGAAAGATATAGTCAGATTTATTGAGGGAAAATGAATGAGATAAAGAGTAGATGAATAGACAAGAGAAGTTGTATCTCTGTGCCTGTTGGTATTGATTGGGACCAGAGGGGTGGGGGGGGGGGGTAGAGCATTTTATCTCCCTTGTCTCTCCTTGCAGTGGCATTCCAGCTCTCTCTGCTCCCCCTCTCTCTGGCCTTACCATCACCTCTCAGTTTCATTTACTATTACATTACCGTCTCTGTCTTTTGTGTATGTGTGCACATGTGTGTAAGCACATACTGGCCATAAGCTGCAGACCAAGCAGGACTCCAAATGGAAAGAGATTGTATCTCTATGTCTGGCTCGCCATTTCCTCGCACATCTCATCTACTTTAGCGGACAGGGCCTCCTGCCCAATGACATTACTGCCACTTGGACCCACCATACAGAGACACGCGCAGAAACACAGTCACAGTCACACAGTGTAGCAAGCTGTCAGTCAGGACAGATGTCGCACATACAGTATAATTGAGTCTGAGAGAGACGGCGCTGTAGCGCTCCCATCACAAGGCACCCTTTCTACTGAACATCACTGAAGAGGGCTTTAAAAACCCAGCGGATCACTGTTGAATATAATATGCAGTAAGGTGAATAAAAGAGTGCTGTTGAAGCGGGCCAAGCAGACACTTTGATACTTTGTAGTCCTGTAGGGACAAGCTGTACTATATAATATGTATAGTTTGGGGACAACCATGGTGGGTTTGGGCTTCAATGTGGGTGTAAAGAAAATATATGTGATCCAAGTTAGAAATGTTAGGGCCTCACAAAGGCTGTGCTCAAATGTTGGGCAGTTAAAAAGTATTGTCAGAGTCAAAGAGGGCCGTGGTGATGAAGCTGCAGGTATACACAGGACCTGTGAAAAACTACAGAATCTACACGGCACGCTCGCATCTCTCGCTCTCAAACCCTCACGTGTCGCTGGAGCTAACTTCACAGCAAGTCTGTCACAATTCAGTCACAGCAAACATAGGCGACAGATCAAAAACAAATTCCATCTTACTTTAAAATATAATCGACCACAGAGGTCTGATGTCAAAACCGAAGATAATTCACTGCTTTTCAGGTTGTGCGAGGTTTTCTGACTCCAGCTTGGAAGCTGTTTCCATTAAACATACATGTGAAAGCCTACAGACACACCGTCAAGCACCGCCTTGCACATTTTGGTGGTTTCCCTTTTGAAAACCTAAATTATGTCAGAGATGGTCTTTAACTCATCGCCCACACTACTGAGCTAGGCTAATGAGAAAGGATTTCATGCGCTAACGTGTGTGTGTGTGTGTGTGTGTGTGTGTGTGTGTGTGTGTGTGTGTGTGTGTGTGTGTGTGTGTGTGTGTGTGTGTGTGTGTGCGCGTGTGTGCTGAATATAAATGTTTATATAATGGACTAAAGATGTGCCACTGTTCCTCAAGTTGATTTGATTAGCTTAGCTAAGCGCTAACCCTCCGGGGCCTGCTGCCTCTTCTTTGTGAGATTAACTAGGGTGACCAGATTTGAGTTTGTGAAAAAGAGGACACTTCGTCGCTGGGGGGGGGGTGTAGCGCATATGAATATACGTGAACTTACATTTACGTTTCGGCATGGCTGCAGATGTCATGTGCTGTTGTAAACAATGCAACTAGTGGAGGTGGCAAGGTGCTCAGTGTTGCCAAATTGGAAATGGCGAAGTATCGTACCAAAGGCTCAAAATGGTCGTATTTGGAGGATAATTATCGTGCATCTGGCAACACTGAGATCGGTCAACCAATGACAGTTCTCTCTACAGTCAGAGCTCGTGCAAGAAGGTGGAACGTAAGGGAGATACCATTTCCAAGACTTGTAAGGGCGTAATAACTAGTTTGTGATAGACCCAGAGAAACACAAATATCCAAGGCAAAATCCCGGACGTTTTTGGAATCCCTGCCGGACGCATTTCTTAGGTCTCGAAAAGAGGACATGTCCAGGAAAAAGAGGACGTCTGGTCACCCTAGATTAACAGAACACAGCCATAGTTTGAAAATGAATTCAGCATGAATATGGATGTGAATGAATGTGCTGCTAACGAGTGTTTGTGTTCTCGTCGTTAAAATGTGTGCCAGTAAAGAGTGGAGCTCGCAGTATGATGGCCTCCAGGACTCATGTGGTTGCGAGTGTGGTCCAGGACACTCGCACTGCTGCATTGTATGATGTTGGCGGCTGCTATGAAGCCTTATCTGAGTACAAGGGGGACTGAAGGTACATCGGATAACCCCACACACACACACACACACACACACACACACACACACACACACACACACACACACACACACACACACACACACACACACACACACACACACGGCATCAGAATCCATTGACACACATTCATATGTACAAAGAGATGCACAGATATTGACACTCGTTCCCACACTAGAGGGTTATTTAAGCACATATGCACTCTCCATCTTGTCCGTGGAGATAATTGGCATTGTTAAAGAGAAACTGCACCCGGGGATTTTTTTCTTTTTGCAATGCCAACTAGTGGTTGGCATTGATGTAGCTGTTTGTGCAACACAGCTGGCTAAGGACACAAGCACATGAGCTGCACTCCATTTGGCTTTGCCAGCATGCTGATTGTTGCATAGTGGCAATGACTGGTAAATCAAACTAAGAACAGGCAGCATATGAGGCTGCAGGTACAATGTTAAATATCTACCGGCTGATAATTAAACAGCAGCACATCAGGAAAATGCTGAAGTACATTTTTATATTATCTCTTTATAGCTTCTTTGATTAAGTAGGGACGTTTCAGCGCCTTTTATGTAGATTTAGCCACAACAAGTCATAAGGAAATATATGTTAACGATGCTGGTATTTTGTGTACCTGCCACACAAGTTTTATGTGCCAAATTGAAATGGAATGGAATCCACGGCCATTCATCTCAAACCAACACTGTGCAGGTAGGGTTTCAAAGCGCATTCATAGACCACACCTGACCACACCAGCTATGATCATGTATGGGGTCAGAGGTTCAGCAGCTAGACCTTTTATCCCACAGAGATCAGCTGTTCAGTCAGTGCAACAATGGGTTTCCACCTAACATCCAGTGTGCAATTACCCTGAGGAGAAGTCCCCACCTCCTCGTCCTGTTCTTGTTCTTGGCATGGGCCTGTCAGTGAGGACCGCTGATACCAGTTGAAAGATGAGCATCGCACTCTCCTCATTAGCATGCTAATCACGGCCTCATTATTTGCAATGGAAAACAGAGGTTTAGTTAAAACATCTGATGTAATGGATTTGAGTGTGGGCTGCGGGGCCAGCCGCTGAGCCGCAGGCTGTTTTCAAGTGTTGGTGTTGAAGTGAAAAGTAAAGGTGGAGAAGCCTGGGAGGCTAAACTCATTTTGGAGAAGCGGCAACAAGGGAAGCGAGCTGATGACCCACTAACTCGATCTCAGGGCCGCGCCGCTATCTAAAATCTTTAGTACAGAATTCAATAGTGCACAAACACTCACAAATATCTAAACGTTTTAGCAAGGCATGACACCGGCATGTGAGCACAGACCGGCATGACCGTCCCTTCCTCTCTCGTGTGTGTGTGTGTGTGTGTGTGTGTGTGTGTGCGTGTGCGTGCATATGCCTAATTCCCCTCTGTGCTGGCAGCTCAGAAAGACAGTTGCTCCCTCATCTGCTGCCCTGCTGGACGGGTGCCTGGCGATTGAGTGCTGCCCACCTCCCTTAGCTACACACTATTTGTTTTAGTTCTGTCCCCTCAAAGACACTGTTTCTCACACAACAACACAACACACACACCTGCTAATACGCTGCACCTCTGGCCAGCTTCCACACTCTGCTCCACTCCACCCTAGGCTTGCAATGTGCCCTTACGAAGTGGTACTCTAGAGCTTGTCATTGTGTGTTTATGCATAACACAAAGGGCTTTTATATATGACTGTTCCTGGACTCAAATGCCATTTTATCTTTTTTAGGGGAGAAGCCATGTGTAACTGGCAGGAAGACAAGCCTTTGTGTGCTGATTCAAACACAGTGATATATTTTTTTTTTACGGTTTGCTTGGACACACACACACACACACACACACACACACACACACACACACACACACACACACACACACACACACACACACACACAGATGGTCAGATGGCTGGGGCTATAACTGGTTCTATCCTCAGGGAAGTCTTTAATTGGTCACCATGCTTTACCATCTGGGGCTGGGGCGACGGATGAAGGGAGATGGTGGGAGCTCCTGTAAGGGGTATCAAGAGAAAAAAAGAGGGGGAGAGACATTAAGTGCAGCACAGGGATGGAGCTTATTAGTTTTAATACTTTCACCACCAGTATTATTAGAGGCATAATATACTTGATAAATGACGTTTAAAGTGGAAAGGTGTGTGTGTGTGTGTGAATGCGAATCATTGCCCATGGTGCGTTTGTGTGCCTGTACAGTAGGTGTGTGTGTGTGTGTGTGTGTGTGTGTGTGTGTGTGTGTGTGTGGTAATGACCGTGGTGTGTGTGTGTGTGTGTGTGTGTGTGTGTGTGTGTGTGTGGTAACGTCTGTGGGGTGTGTGTTTGTGCTGATGTTGGCAGACGGAGCAGAACCCTGCACATGTGCTAACAACCTCCAGGACAGCAGCGACGGAGAAGACAAACAGACACACACAGGGGTGGCATCTGTATGTATTTCTCTCTTCTTGAGCACAGAGTGTTTGCTGTAATTTATGTTATTTGGATAGACGAGCAGGCGGAAGATGGGAAATGCTAAAGAAAGCGTACGACAGATGAAACGATGGAGAACGTGGGTCTGGAGAAGAGAAACACAGGAAAAGAAAGAGAGAGGAAGGGGAGGAACAGTCCATGTGTTTAGGCATGATGAGTAAATCTTTGACGCTGTAAAGGATTTCAGTCAACGATAGCTTTGCACACAGCTCTTCTCAAATGCTCTTAGGAAGATTTGTCTTTCATACTCCCACCTCTCTTCAGACTACCCCTCCTCTCACGCTTTGCCTTATAATCTCCCGCTTACTCTCCATCTTCCCAACACACTCACTCAGGCTCATTTCCTGGCTGGGCCTCAGTGAGAGGTTGTGTCATATTGTGTACGCGTTCATGCGCCCGTGTGGGTTTGCGTGCGTCTTAGTTAGTGTTAAATCCTCCTCTTCTGCCTTTTGTGTAAACAGCGTCTCATATTTAAAAGCTTCTCACCACAGATCCGTTTCTTATCACAACACTCCACGTCACTATACTCCTGCTACAATAACAAAGCCCACTTCTTCACTCGCTGCCCATCTTTCTTTCCTTTTCTTCTCCCACTTTCTCCTTTTGTTGTCGTACCTTTCCCTCCCTGCTGGTGCCATCCAGTGAGAAAACCTGGACGCATGAGTAGAAGTCCAGTAGAAGAAAGTGAAACTTGAGGAGCGATTTGAAAAGTGCTTCAGATGTATTCCTATATATGTATTTGTATATTATTATATGAGTTTATTATCATATATATTTGACTGCTAATGCCTTTTACTATTAGAAGTATTAGTTTTTTTAATCATGCATTTTGCAGCTAAGCACATAGTTTTTTTTTATTAACCCAGGGTGTGTTCTTCTACAAACATTATGTTAATAAGCAGCACACCCCTTAGGACTGTGTATGATTCAGTGACCCAGTACAGCTGAGTCTGGAGGAAACATTTGGGTGAGCAGAGGGGAGTACCTCTCTGTGTGTGTGTGTGTGTGTGTGTGTGTGTGTGTGTGTGTGTGTGTGTGTGTGTGTGTGTGTGTGTGTGTGTGTGTGTGTGTGTGTGTGTGTGTGTGTGTGTGTGTGTGTGTGTGTGTGTGTGCAGCTGTCCCCTTAAGCTTGATTATCTGTGTGTGTTTGGGTGGGTGAGAGAGAGAGTGCCCGATTTTGATGTGCCGCTCATTCTAACTTTAGGTATAATGAGCTGTAATAGCCACAGGGGCCTAGCTCAGTTTCTCTCTGCCTCTCGTACACAGAGCAGATGTTGCTCCCTTAACTAGTTGTATGACCCCGCCTAAGATAAAAAACAACTTGCATTGGGGTCATTGTCTGACTGACATGTAGAGTACGAGCAGCTTGGTGAGCGTTCAGCACTCGATAAAACGTGCCAGCCTGTGTTCTGAGACATGAAGAGGACGAGCTGCAGGAGGAAGGATGCCGAGAAAAACAGAATAAGTGATAATTGGGTGCTGACAAGCAACTTGTCTTAAGAAAAAGAAGCTCACCACATAATGTGGCAGAGAGAGGGGGCCTGGATAGGAGGGGGTGCGTAGATTGAGGATAAATTTGCAAGGAGAAAAAGGGGACAGAGCCTGGAGAATGTAAGGAGACAGGGAAGAATGCTTCAGAGACCCCTTTATCAAATGAAGAGGCCCTTTTCCCTTCAGTCAGTGTGACCTCTGTGTAATAGCACAGGACACACACTTCCACCCACACACCCACTCAGACTGATGTTCCATTAGCAGGGGACCTCACAGCTCCTCACTGAAAATCTCATAACAGCATCTGTAAGATCTCTCATATCCTCTCACCCCTGCCCTAAATCCCTCCCTTATTTCTGTTTTATCTCTCTCCACATTTTTAGAAGATTGGATGTGTTATGATAGGACTGTGTGGAAGCCTCTTTGATGAAAGGGGATAGTTTGAGACATTCAACTCTTAGTGCCTCGTTTTTAAAAAGCAAATAAAAGACAATTTAGTTTTAATTTGTGGTTTGTTTTACTCTGAATAAAGAGGTTTACGCTATGGTGTTATGAGATTGAGAATAAACCTTGAGCTAGTGGTTATTACCTTTTTTTATTATTTAAAAAGAGAAAACACTTTCGGGACTTTCAAATTCACAGATGTGCTTTGCCCTTTTTTTTGTTTTTAACTTCATATAAGAGTTGACCATGAACACAGACAGAATATATGTGGGGCAGGAGGTCAAACTGCTTTGACCCTCTAATAAGCACAAGATGCTGACCCCTGCATGGCTGTCTTTATCTGCAAAGAGAAAAACCTGACCAATATTTAATAAAGATTAATTTCAATAAAGACTACTTCTGCGACTGTTTTAATTTTTAATTTTTAATTTTAACTCTTAATTTTTATTTTATTTTATTCACTCCTCTGCACACCGCATACTTAAACACTCGTCACTTTAACATACACTTTAACTTAAATACACATGTCACTTTAACGTACATTCACATTAACGTATCTGTTGACTGAGCACTTGCTTATCTTACACACATTTTAATACCAATTGCACTGTTGTTTTCGTTGATTGTTGATTGTTGTTTGTCTCGTCTAACGTCTCATGTCCATGTCCAATGTATGCACCTTCCGCCTCAAAAAATTCCTCGTTTGTGTGAAAACATTCCTGGCTAATAAACGGTTTCTGATTCTGATTCTGGGGTTTATGACCTCCAGTCCGACATTCTGCCGATACGGTAATTATGCAGTTGAGTAAAAGTCTCGGCTCCTTGGCTGCTTTTGTGACACGGATGAAAGTGATTTGTTAATGAAACCTTTCCTCGTCGTGCCAAACAGCGATGTGAAAATGATTTGCGCCGCTGACTAAGACATTAGCCGTGTCAAAGTAAAATATCTGACAGCTTTGCAAACAGAAAGCTGTTCGCTAGTGGCAAATAATTCCAAATGAGTCCACACCGCCATCCACATACAGACGCATGAATGTGTTTTGTTTCTCATTAAATGTGAGGCATCACAAGGCATTATCAAGACTACACCTGCCATCAAGACGTTGCTTTGGGTTAAAATGAAAGTGTCGTCATTACATTTTTCATTAAATGAATTGAGATTACATTTTTCAAAACATATGGATGGGAATCGTATTAAAACTCACTAATATATAATTGGCAGTTGGCTTAACCCCTCCTTGGCCAATCATAGCTTAGCAACCGTCACCAGGCCCGGCAGGAACTGTCAGGTTTTGGATTTTCTCCACATGTGCACGGGGCTCGAGTGAGAGTTTTAGAAACTGTCGTCTTTTTTTGTAGCTTTTACAACCCCCAAAAACGTCAGAGCAAGTTGCTGGCTAAGTATGAGAAGCATGCTTTGGTCTGTGTCTTCCTGAAATCAAGGAGGACTTTTTTTGTTTCAAGAATTATTACGAATGTTGGGAGGAAAATCTACCACAGTTCTCACTGTACACCGGAAATGTGACACAATACACATGTTGGTAGTAGAAGTGACTGAGGGGGGTTAATATTTAGCAAACGGTTGTTCTGTAGATCATTCTCTACGCTGTGTGATCTCAGGACCTGCTACAGTGGCCAGAGCGTCCTTCAGAAAGGAACACAACAGCGTTTGAGGAAATGGAAACTTTCTGGGTACTGTGCATTGTTGATGAAAATAAACCCAAATAGACCCAACTCAAAGCAACACTGTGGCAACTCTCAAATTCACAATAGAAAGTCATATTAACAAGCAACATTTTGTCATTACAAGTTAATAAACACATAATTGTTTCCCTGGGTCCATAGAAATATACAACAGCCTTTATGCCTGTAACATATAAATATAAAAAAAAACACAGAAAGAAACAGATGAAAGGAGTGGTGTTCTGTATCTGAGACTCAATAAGGTGCCAGGCTCTGATCATATGTGTGTGTTCTATTATGGATGTACCTCCTGCTGTGGACCTAGATCCCACACCCCAGACTTCAGCTCCAGTCTCCTTCTCTTTTTCCACTCACCCCTTTCTTCTCTGTTAAAGAGGGCTCCCTCATGTCTCCTTTCTGGCTCCAAGGCATGATCCTTACTCTTCCTTTTTTTCTAGTTTTACTCTGTATCCTATCCTTTATTATCAGTTCAG
This sequence comes from Myoxocephalus aenaeus, assembly GCA_038501785.1. NCBI lineage: Eukaryota > Metazoa > Chordata > Actinopteri > Perciformes > Cottidae > Myoxocephalus > Myoxocephalus aenaeus. Next base: position 2,328,236 of record JBAMJR010000154.1, read on the forward strand.
CCTCTTGGGGATGGTTTGTAGACCTCGGTTCATCAGAGTTTGCTTTACTGGTTGCTCGTGTGTGTGTGTCACTCACTAGATATTGGCTACAAACAGAATTATAATCTATCCTTGGTTGTTTTTGCACTTCCTGCAAAGGAATCATGAAGAATTTGATACTTCAAGCAAAAGAGCACTGTCTTTTTTTGTTCATCTTCTTTGCTCTTTTAGCCCCTTTCTTCTTTGTCTCCATCCTCACCTTGCGCTTCTTCCTCCTACTTCACCCTCCTCTCTCCCAATTTCCCAGTTGAACCTCTGCATGCCTCATTCTGACTCATCAACAGCTCTCGTGGAGCGGAACAAAGGAGTGGAGGATGTGTAGGGGCAGGATAATGGATAATGAGTATGAGGAAGACAGGTGTAGGCACAGTTTCTGTATTTGTTGCTTCTTGACCCAATACGCCCGCATGTGTTCCAGGCATCCTGGGGCAGTGAGTGACGTCTGCTTCGTGATGAGGCTGGACTTGCATGAAGTGGAGCTGAAGATCGCTCACTCACTCTGTTTTCCTCTCAGCAGTTCTCTCAGTTTTAGAGTAATTACCGATAATTACCCTGCTGGCTTTGCCAAATGGCCATTTGCTTCGGAGCAACACAAACACAGACACTTATGGCCGTTGCACACCAACAAGCGGTAACCGTGTCAGCTGTGGCTGAACATCTGCAGTGACAGGCAAGTGTAATGTGAATGTCATGCTATAGGGCCAAAAGCATGTAGTCACCCCATCCATTAACTCTTGTGTTGATTTGGATTGGGGCTTTTTTTCTTCTTCTTCTTCTTGCTTTCGGTTCATCCTCTTAGTTCCAATTATACAATGGTACTTCAGACAGTGATGTAATAATAAACGTGACAATGCCCTCCTGTACCCAACAAAACCCACATTCTGCCTTGATGGGGCTGTTGTTGTTCAAGTCACCAGGAAATATAATATAATCCAGAAAGTCCAGCTGGAGTAATGTGTTAAAAGGTTTATCAGACACCAAACCACTGCCAGGGTCTTTAATACGAAAAGACATGGTTTTACAACTCTGGATAGTTGTCAGGATGCTCAACACTGTGGAGTGAGATGTCTAACAAAGGAAGTCCACGTGCTTGTCCATGTTGTGGAGCTACTGTAGTCGGGTCAGCCCACCGGCTCCCAAAGGAGTTTATGTTGTCACCCTATAGTTTGTTTCAGTATTTGCCAGCAGACATAAACACATTCAAATATATGTCGGAGCAAAGCTCCATCGTGGATATTGTTACAAACCTCTGATTAACCAACAGTCAGTGGCAAATATTTGACATTTCTAACTGAGGCTAAGCTACCACCAGACTCTCAGTAAAACAAACAACAGAGCCAGAAACCTGCTGCCTTTACATTTGCATTTAACACTTAGGCTCTCCAATAGCCACAGAAGTATACATGCACACACACAATGAAATGCCATCTGTGTGGGTGCATACATGTGTTGTTTTTGTTGTTGGAAGGAGAGAGCGTGTGCTTATTGGAGCCAGAACATTTACAGCAGCGGTAACATCCACAGGGCAGTGTAAATCTCTCCAGTTCCTCCTGTCATCGTCTTCTCCCTTGACAAGACCATAACAGGGAGCACAAAGTGTCGGGCCGGTTGGATCTTCACTATCTGCTGTTTTTGTTCCATCTTTAAAAAAAAAAAAAACACAAACACTCACATGTGAAAACGCTATACGCACAAACAAACACTGCCATTTGATTTCCTGTTGTTCCTTTTTTTATTTGAGGAATATGTTTTGCTTCTGCGGCTTCAATAATCGCACACACTTCAGAGAGATGTTCAAGGTTTGGGTGCATGCAAAATGTTCAGATCAGACTTCATAAATTATCGTCTTTTTCCCCCCATGTCGTCTTTGCAAAATCTCTTTTCCTCGCGTCCCCCACACATCTATCCCTGTGTGACTGGACTTAAAAGTCCAGCTCGAAGGATGACAACCGCCGTTGACTTCAGAGGGCTGAGAGAGTAGGGGAAGATTGGGAATGAAGGGAGATGAAAGCATAAATTGCAGATGAGGTAGAGCAGGAAGAGAGTCGTTTTAAAGATTTATAAAGGATTGACAGCTTCTGTGTCACTCAGAAAAGCGGAATAGCACTGACATGTTTTTTTCTTCACATCCACACGCGAGAACCTCCATCTCGGAATGCGAAAGATTACCTGATTTATCAGTGAGACGCGTTTTAATCGCTTCTGCTTCTGAGATTCCAGTCTCTCCGGATATGGTACAAGTGAGAAAAACAACTCAATGCTCCTCAAAGCCCTGAAATCAAATGCATTTATTTAGTTATTGGTAATTAAAACTGACTCATTAAGTTGTATTGCACACATTTACAGTTTTTTTCATTTGGTGGACAATGCACTGAAGAGGCATTCCCATCAACCTCAACAGACCCTGGCAGTTCTGCCTGACTTAGTGAGGGAAATGAAGTGCATTTATTAAAATCTATGAATATTTTTTATAATATCTAGCATTTGCTCTGAAACTAAATGTAATTTCCAAGTTACCAAAGTGTTTACTCTTTGGTAACACTATGATAACACTTAGACGAGCTAGAAAGCTTGTACTGCTGCACAGCTTTTGGCTTTGCAAAGTGGCTGCATTTTCACTTGACACCGAGTAAACCCAGGGTGTGTTTGTGTGTGTGTGCTTGAGTGTGTTTGCATTCATCACACTGTAGGGAAAACAATCGGGAACATTGCGGTGACTAACCCTCCACGCCGAATATTTATTGCAGCAGGAGGATGGTGTATGAAATTAAAATAAACAACAGTGCCCATCCGCATATTGATGAAGAAATATGTTACCCAGTTCACAGATCATTGCTTTGCTGTGTCTGTAATGGTTTTTGCACAACAACTAAGGTTTTAGCTGCACTTACTGTAATAGAAGGATCAATTCATTGTTGGTTTTTGGTCTTTTTGTTGGATTTGTTTACTAAAGAAAATAAAGAATATCCCCAGTCTTTTTAAGGCTATTGTAATGGTTGTAATTAGGCACGCAGCCGTTATGGCTAAGACGGAACAAGTCAATACAATGTCCTCACAAGAGACGAAAGTGAGTCTCTGTGTGCTTGCGTGTGTGCCAGAGAATGCCATCTCCTCCTGTTGTTAATCCTTCCCAGATTGAGGTCAGTGGGGCTATTGGAGGATCTCCGTGTGTTTACAACCCCAGTCTGACCCTCTGAAATGCTGAGATTGGCTGGTGCTCTCTCACTGGTTCTGTCTCCAGACGGATCCGCATGTGGCGATCTGATTGGCCCAGAGGACTTGAGATGATGTCAAAGTGTTTAACATTTTGATAAGAAGCAGGCTGAGGGGCCTGAAGAACCAGCTTGTTGTTTTCACACTGTTCCCCAGATGGGGTGAGGGGGGTGTATATAGTAACCCTCAGCGTCATGTGGGAGGGTTGCCATGGCAATGGCAGGTTGTAGCGTAGGTGTGTTGTTGTGGTAACAGTATGTCAACGCGAGGCTGCCGTTCACTCGGTGTCGACTGGAGAGTCGGTAGTGAGAGGGCTTGGCAACACGGGCTCCTTGAAGAGCAGAATCTGATCTTTTGTTATGCTCGTGTAATGAAAACACAACACATAATGGTACGGGAGCGATATTGGCCTTTCAACAAAGGCCTTGTTGATATGGTTAAAATTGGAAAGTTGTATTGTGTGACTGAATGAATACATCCCACAATCGGCCAACAACCGTCTAGCCTCTAATTGGCTGCAAGGCGTCACTTAATTTAAACTCATAAACGAGGAGGCGACGAATGAAGCCAATCTGCTCAAAGTCGTCATATAAGACGCGTCTTGCAATCTTGCCAAAGAACTAAATTGAACTCACCAAGCTGTCTGCCGCTTAGCAGCCTCTGAGTTGCGGAGAAGTACAGCGGGGGGTGTACTGGTAGTTCTGGTACGACTGGTGGCACTCAGCTGTGTTATCACTCGCAGGCCCTTCCCGGTTAAGAGTGTTGAGTGAAGCGTCAGCAGGCACTCAATGGCAGTTTAGAAGAGGCAATAAAATGTGTTTTGAGAAAGTGTCCGTTACCGAAAGCACGAAAGGTCTTTCAGCATTGCAGCCATTACTGGCCATCCGATTTTTATTTATGATGTATTATTAGTCATCATTTATTTATTTACGATGCAGTTTGCTGCAGCAGAATGTGAGATGACCCTTGGACGGACGCAGAGGGGCTCGCTCACGGATGCACACGCACACATCCAATCGATTGCATGAGTCTCATGGCACACAATAAATCTGTAAAACTTCCCGAACCAGTCCTGTTTATTTTCCATTATTCAGAAACATTTATTTGGAACAATAACTTGAGCTTATATCATCACAATATGATTCCACTGAATGTGAGTTAATGATAATATTGAGGGATTATCACCCAGCAGTTGCCAACATTAAGAGGGTCTGATTGCTCAGCCTAAATATAGGGTTCTGTGTATGAACACTAATACAGGCCTACTAAGACTCCCATGCTAGTCATTTCTTCATACAACCAACAAACAAATATATCAGCAGAATGGTTTTATTGCTGCCCCTGACTACCATTTGCATCCCTTGCTGCTCGACTGTTTATCAAACACTCAAGCTAATGAAGAAGTGGATTAGGGGGCGTATTCAGCGAGGCCGTGTCGGTGTAGTCAAGATTGCATCAAACAGTTTATACTTGTCTGGACTCCCTGTATGCACCACCGCAGTACAGCATCTCATTAAAGCGCCACTGGGTCTGACCCACCTGATTTCACACTTTTCTTTTCCTGCCACTTTTGTTTTAGCTTTGTATTTTCTTTGAGCGTCTTGTTAAACTCCAATAACCAGATGTCAAGCCTCTTCTCTCCGCCTCCTCTATCTTTTCTCTGATCTCTCTGCCTTTGTTCCCCCCGTTTGTTTCATTAGCGGTGTCTGTTTCTCTGTTCTCGCAATCCCCATCTCTCACTTTAACTCATGTTTTCAAACCCAGAAGCAAGAGCACGCGCACACACAGATGCATGTAGCATGTCCTTCGTTCTTTTTTTTCTTTTCTTTTTTCATTCATCGAATGATTGTTGGATTAAAGTTTTTTTTTTTTTTCTTCCTGAATTTGTTTAGTCATAGCAGGTGACTCGCAGAGAACCACAGACCTTAAATGTGCTGATTTGTAGTCTTCACAATGACAATCCCTTAAGAGCCTGAATAGCCAAACATCTTGACAAAGCGCTCCACTAGCATAAACCCACACAAAGCACTTCCATTTTTCTGGCATTTGAGAAGGGCTCACAGTCATCACCACATGGCAAAGCAAGAAAGCTTTTCTTGGCAATATTCGCTCAATTCATTTTATCCCAGCCGAGCTTAAATGCTTGAGTGCTGTCCATTATAAACACTGACGTATTGCATCTTCTCGGTTTCTAAGGTATGTGTATATGTTTTTATACTCGTATGTTTACACCATCCATAAGCAAACAATGCAGCCTCAACCAGAGAGGAGGCTAATGGGAAAGCAGCCACACACACACACATCCACACACAGCTGAGAGACACTCAACATCCTGGAATTGTTTTTAATCACAACCAAACTTCCTTTTGGTTGCATCACGTTTTGGAATCTTAGGTCCTGTTATTTATCAGTCTCTCTCCTCCGCACACACACTCACTAATGCACACGGCAGCGCCCTGGTACATATCCAAAAATAGTCCCTTAACTCCTTTTTAATTTTTTTTAAAGCTATACATGTTTATTTCCGTCGATGTGTGGCGTGTTTCCAGCCTGCTATTCTGAAATGATCACATCTTGATGTCTCTGTTCCCGCCCTGCGCTTGACTGTCCCCCTCTCTCGTCTCACTGTTCTCAAACATCTGGATTGACGTCCGTCCTCTGTTCTTGGTTCTATTGTAGATAGAAGAGCTTGGATGAATTTATTACAGCACTTTTAACTTGATGAGGAAATAGAGGGCAGTCAGCTCAGAAAAAAAGCTTTGCTGCATTAACATCGGTTTCCCACGTTAGGGAGTGAATCAGGTTTTTTTTGAAGCACTTTTTTATTTTTGTAGGCGTAACCTGCTGTTAGGGCCAGTCCTCCAATCGCATCACATGGGGTTTTCAATGTCGTATTCACTTCTAGAGAGTTCATATGGTGTTTGAGGGACCGAATAAGACTTTTGGAAAATACATTATTCTATCCTGCCCTGATATCTCAAAAAGCCTCCCTCCACCTGTAAAGACTGAGTGCTAATTTTCTCGCCTCTCCTTTTCTTTATGTTTGCAGTCATCGCTGACTCGTTGACGGTAACGGCCCCGGCCCAGACTCTGTCCAAGGTGGAAGGCGACACACTACAGCTCACCTGCGAGGTGTCTCGGACCACACTGCAGCACACTCACTTATCCGTGGGTTGGTACCTGCGGTCCCCGGAGGACGCGACCGCGGCACCTCAGGAGCTGGTCACCCTGTCGAGGGACTTTGTTCTGCGCTCCGGGGGACCGTACCGGCAGAGGATGGCGGCAGGGGACCTCCGGCTGGATAAGACCAGCGCTACGGCCTACAGGCTGACCATTCACAAGCTGCAGCCGGTGGACCAGGGCCTGCTCTACTGCCAGGCTGCCGAGTGGATTCAGGACACAGACGGCAGCTGGTTTGCCATGACCCGCAAGCAGAGCGACAAGACTCAGCTCCGCATTCAGCCCACTGGTGAGTAAAAGAGATTATGTGAAAAAAATTGGGGAGGGGGAGAGAGAGGGTGAAGATGCTGCGCTACTCTTAGATCACCCCTGTCCTTTTGACAGACGCACACACATGCATGTGGGCCGGCTTCCTCTGATTGCTGATCAGTATCTCACACTAAGCTCATTAGCTTACTAAAAAGGGCTTAACTAAACCTCCACAGGCTCCACACTTTTGTATTTGTGTCTGTTTGATGGGCAACATTACAAGCACATCCGAGAATAAGTTAAACAGCTCCAAACAGCGTGGGTGTTTGACACGGGGGAGACCCATGGCTTCTGCATATACAATTTCCCCAGGCAACAAGTGGCCCAGAGATCAGAAGCCAAAAATGTTTTTTTCAATCGCCCCTCGGCAACAATTACACCATTCTAGTCTGTGCTTGAGTGCATTAGCGGGCGAAATCGTGTGGTTGCCAACTCTGAAGGAGGATATTGTCTAATGGAAGGGAGAAGGGGACTTACCGACTGAGGGAGGAAGAGGAAGGGGGAGCGAGGGGTGGCGGGCAGACAGAGGCTTGAGTTTGGTAACACAGGGTGCACAATGAAAGTATGAGGGAGAAAGAAAGGGTCTGTTGGGGCGACTGATAGAGGAGGCCTCTGAGGATAATGATCTAATAAGCTGTCAGCCTCGAGACTTCATGGACCAGAAACAAAGACTACTTTATGACTCCTCGCATGTACTTATAACCTCCCGCCCGACTTGACCCCGTCACACCCAGATGCTCCGTTTTCTGCGTACAGCATCTCTTTGTATGCTTCCAAGAAAGGGGCACGAAGACGGGTGATAAACCGCTTTGACATTAGCTCAATTACCAAGGCAGCATGCAGTGGCGAGTGTCTCATGTCAGTAAATCACTTCAAAGTGGAATCGTTTTGCCTTTCTCCATTAAGCATCAGATCCGCTCTGGACCAATACAACTTGATGGTGCCCCAGATAGTGCTGGGTGGATGAGAAGGAGAGTGGAAAGTCCGATGTAAAGCGTGTTTGTCAGATGACTTCCTGCGACTTCAGGGAGGAGACAAAAGGCACAAAGAGCTCCCCTCTCGGTACCCTCCGTCACTCTCCGTCGTCTCTGTAATCTATAATGGATGGAGGTGTTGTTACGTGACAAAGAGAATACAGCAGAGTTGTGTGCGATTCTGGTGTGAGTGCTCCAGCTCATTTAGATTTCTTCCCGTGTACTCGCTCAATGCATAATGCGGGCCCGACATACCTTTAGGCTGATCTTGTGTATCTGATGTTGCACCTGTCCGTGTGCATATTTGACAGACAAAGAGAGAAATTTAGGAGGAGCAGCAGCCCCCCCATTAGGCTCCTATTATAAAAGATGGAGTGGATCTCAAGACAGCCCCATCACTAGCTAATAACCCACAGCCAGCATCAGAGAGAGGAGCAACGGACAGAATCCTAATGTACCCGTCTCTCTCCTGTTTTTACCGTCTTTCTCTTACTTACTTCCTTCCTTGTTCCCCTCTCTCCCTTCTACTTCCCGCTTTCTCACATCACCTCTCATTTTCTGCAGTCATGTCTCATCACTGCATTTTTTCTCCTCTCTCAGACTCTCCCCATCACCCACTTCCTCCTTAGTCCTTCTGCTTCTACTTAATACTCTGTTTCTCTTTCTTTCTAATGAGCTCTAAACACTAACACATGCATGACCTGTGGAGCTGTTTTTATTCCTCTTTGCACCCTCTGAGCTGAACTCTTCCTGTAAAAAGGGCTTAAATAGAGCTCCATGCTGAGTAAGAACCAATCCTTGTCAAATCGCCCTTTTAGCATTGCTGTCCTTTTTTCACAATTAAACCAATAATACAATGTCTGGCTGCCCTTGTTATGGTTGAATTATGCTAGCTGTGGGCCTTCCCTTCACTTCTGTTCCATTATGTGGATGTATGTATTCAATTAGTCTAGTTAATATCAGTTAATCAGCTCTAAATCCACATCATGAAAAAATAACAGTATAGTAATACATTAATTATGTTTGTTTATTGATAGCACAAATGACTCATTCCTAACTACACTACTATGATTGACAGTATAGGCGGTTTGTCTTTTAATAAATTGCACTCAGTGTTTCACCTCACAAGTCTGCATGTTACTATATCTGTACATGTATGTCAATATTTCTTATGTGTGTGTGCTTTCATACGTTTGTGTAAACAATATCCTTCTCCCTCCCACCGTTATATTCCTCTGCATAACAAGCTCTACACCAACGGCAGGCTTTGAACTTTTCCACATGAGTGTGTTTCTCAGGAAGTCTGTTTAAAGTCTTTGTAATTACAGCTTGAGGCGACCAAATCACTGAGAGGCAAAGCGGCAGTCTCTGATACATACTGTGCTTTCCGAAAATTAATACAGCAAATAAAGCTGAACTCGCAGCCATGCACACACGTGCAAGCATGCGCACGTGTAATGCGGGCAAGTGGAAGAACTAGCGATAGCATTGTTAGCCTCGTCTGTTCTGGCTGTGCAGGAGGAGGAAGAGGAGGAGAACGGCCAACTCTGGTTCAGACTGCTGAAGAGAATTTTAATTAGATGTGTTTTTTTTACTGCAGAGGTGAAACCAAGGGGGGTAGAGAGAGCAGAGCTCTCTGAAAGATCAGTGTTATACTGGAGTGATGCACTGTGTGACCCCTCTCTCTCTCTCTCTCTCTCTCTCTCTCTCTCTCTCTCTCTCTCTCTCTCTCTCTCTCTCTCTCTCTTTGTCTCTGTCTCTCTGATGGTATTTTAAGAAAAGACATTTCAACGGTAGCCCACATTCAGTCTTGTTTTAAACATCAGAGAAAAGTTGTTTGGGAACATAACAAATATCTTATTGAAGACATCTTCCTCATAACTACACTCTTTCCATTGTGCTGCTTTCTTTACAATCAAGTACTGTATTCAGTGGTTTTCACGCATTTAGTGGTGTTGGATAAAATTATGATCTAACTAAACCACAATGATGTGCAACATCTAAAAGTTGAGTTTATTTGTTTCATATAACAGAGTTATATCACTGAGTTTTTGCCACCCAATGCATAACTGCATTACTTTAACCTTGATGGTTCCCTCTGTTTCCCCCCCCCCATCGTTATCCCCCAGATCGGGACTTCAGCATCCAGGTGAGCACAGAGCGACGGTCCTTCACGGCCGGTGAGCCGCTGGAGCTTCACTGCACCATTGAGGCCCAGAATGTCCCAGAGCGCTTCTTCTCGGTGTCGTGGGTCTTCAGCAGCTCACCGGTGGCCGTGGTGGGCCCCAGTGCCGTGCCTGTCCTGGGCCCCGATTATGTCTCCCGCGAGGCAGCCGGACACATGACGGTGCGTAAAGAGAGCGCCAACGTGCACTTGCTCAAGCTGCAGCACCTCCGCCCCGAAGATGCCGGGAAATACATCTGCCGCGTGACAGAGAGGGAAAAGACGCCCACGGGAGACTTCATCGACCGCAGCAAGAGGTCCCGCAATGTCCAGATCACAGTCCAGCCGCTCAGTGAGTAATAATCTGTTCACGAGGCCACTGGCTTAGTTGTCCTGTCCTTAGTTGTCAATTACACTAAGAACGATGAGCTTCTCATAATAACCGTTTTATCTTCATGTAGGCCATGTGGAATGTCATGCTGTGCTCCTCTCCAGCCTTGCTCTTTCTCTCTCTGTCTCCCCCTCGCTCTTTCTCCAAGGTGGCCTATAACAGATAGCTGCACAGACTCTATTGTTCACTGAGAGTGAGAGGGGGAAAGGATAATGCTACTCTTATTCCTGATGTGTTTTCTGTTTGAGTGGTTTGCTAAGGGATGGTAATGCAGCATTACGGTCCTTCCCATTTCCTTGCTGTGTGTGTGTGTGTGTGTGTGTGTGTGTGTGTGTGTGTGTGTGTGTGTGTGTGTGTCTGTGTGTGTGTGTGTGTGTGTGTGTGTGTGTGTGTGTGTGTGTGTGTGTGTGTGGTGGGGGGGTAACACTAGTATGATAATGGAGAGCAGAAGAGTCTGGACTCAAGGAGGCTGAGCTAACAGCCATGAAATTAATGTGTGGAGAAAGAAAAGAAGCAGAGAAAGGCGCCTTGCTCTCCAGGGCCATCTAAGTGGTTCCCCGGGCTAAATGAATGGGTTCTGCTGGGGCAGTCCTCGTCAGCTGGGTTAAGCAGGGCTGGCCGGTGCGGTTGATTCAGGCTTGCAGCTGATCAATGGAAATGTACAGTCAAACGTAATAGAAATCTATCCGTCACTGAGATTTGTCTTCATCTCAGTGGCAGCAGGAAAACGCCCCTCCACTAGTTTGGGTCATTTGCTTCATTCGTTCTTCTCTCATACCTACGTCTCATAGGAATGGAGCAGTGTGTGGAGCCAGCTGCTACCAGCATAATAAAACATAATAAGCACAGAGAAGTATCTCCTCTCAAGCAGCCAGCGCCACCTCATCCTGACCGCTCTGCACCCCCTGTTAAATCATCCCAAAACAATGGCCCCGAGCCGGCAGAAGTCTCCAGGGAACCTCTCTGTATGGGAGGTTTTGTTTTTCCAACAAAAGACCGTAATGCCCCATAAAGGATGTTTATAGGGTTTACACAGGATAATGGCCATGGTTATTGGAAGTGAACTTCCGTGATATACAGCAGAAGTGGTCAGACAGGCATGTATTTGAGGCACAAACCGTTCTTTCATGGCTGCTTTCCCACTCTCACGCACACACACGCGCGCACACACACAATTTCAAGGTGCTTCATCACTTTAATTGGGTGAAAGTTGGTAATAGGGTGCGACAGGGGTTAAAGTTGATGAGTCAGAGGCAGGAAAAGGTGACAGCAAAGGAAAACTGGAGGTAAATACTTCTGACAAATCAGTGTTGATGGAGGAATTTACCTTTGCAATGAGAAAGGAGAGAGCGCTTACATGTCACACAGATAGAAAGGGTAGAGAGGCGATATGCTGTTTATAGAGAGGAAATGCATTTTTCAGTTAAATAAAAACAAAGAAGGAGGAGCTGTTGTGGGGAAATGTGAAAATTAAAAGAATAAAGTTCAAAGAGAAGGAAAGGAAAGGGGAAAGTTAAAGAAAAACAAAGCTGTCCAGAAACCAGGCAATTTTATAGGCAGGAGGGTGTATATAGCTACTTGTATAACTGTCTAGCAATCTTCTTTTTACGTCTCAGTAAAAGAAGAAAAAAAAGTTCTAGAATACAATGTGCTCTTAGGTGTGGAAAATCAAGCTGTTTCAATGCACGAAAGGAGGAAAAAGATGAAGGTTTTTCCCTTTGTTCATTTGAGCGTGATAGAAGTAAGAAGCCAGTTCATTCCATATATTCACAGAGGGCTAATGCTTATTAGGAGGGCCAGCAAACTGTGAGGGAAGCAGCGGAGCTTGGCCTGAGGGGGAAGAAAAGTGAGAAACCTTAAGCCACATCCCCAGACTGCAGCACTGGCCCCGCAGGGCCGAGAGAGCTGTTGGGCCAACCAGAGACCCATGATACATATGTAGTATGGACGTTAAAGTGATGAGAGTCGAGATAAAGCAGAAAAACAGAGGAGATGAGCCAGTAATGACTTTTATCCGGTTCTCAAGTACTGAGCCCGGTGATCTTTGCTGTGCCCATGTGGACTTGGTCAACTAGCCACACAGGATTTAGAAAGAGAATCTTAACCCACACAAACTCTCAAGGGCCTCCTCTCTGGCTGTCACTTTGATGTGCCCGAGGCTAGTTACAAAACCGCACTATGGTCCTCTCTCAGGCGGACTCGCACACTCACACACTCGTACACTCACTCATGCGCAGCACTCTCACAGGACTGTATGATACTCCACTCCCAGGAACAGGCTCAGCAATTCGTTTTATTGCCCCTGTTGATGTTTTAACACAGAAAGTAGGATTCTTGTCTCTGGGATTCAACGTGAGAAGGAGCTGAGCTTTTGAGGAACTTTTTATGTCCCTTTTTATGTGTCCTGTCTCCACTCAAGCTGACCTCCACGTCTCTTCTCTTCTGTCTTCCCTCTCAGAGAGCAACATCACGGTGTCGTTGTCAAGCAACTCCTCGGAGGTCCTCGAGGGTGATGTGATCCAGTTGACCTGCTCCATCCAATCCACTACAGGGCCCCTGTCTGTCGTCTGGCAGTGGACAGACAAGCAGGGGACCGGACCGGCCCTGGAGGTGGCCTCCATCGATCGGGATGGCACTGTGTGGCAAAGCCCCCCCTACAGAGAGCGCTCCAGCTATGGGGAGATACGTGTGGAGAAGGTGCAGGCCGACACGTTCTCTCTGTCCCTGTATAACGCCTTACCCGGGGATGAGGGCCAGTACAGCTGCACAGCAACCGAGTGGCTTCAGAGTGGCACTGAACCAGAACTAAACTGGGAGAAGATCGGGGAGAAGTTGGCCACCAAGACCGTCACTGTCAAGACTGTTGGTAAGTTAGTGCAACCTTAGCCAACCTCAACATAGTCTATATTCCGATCCTGCCAAGCCAGTACGGCACAGTGGGGGCTGCAGCCCCCTGCTGGTTTGAGTACAACCCAGTGGAAATATAATAACATTTTAAATAATTTAATTCTAACTATTTTTGTTCAAGTGCTTGTGGATGCATTTTTCTGTTGTGGTTCAAGAGTGAACAAGCTGGTAAATTTGAAGGATAAACGTGTATATGGTTTTCTTATTAGTATCCTGACTGACAGGATGCACATGAATGCATTCACCTCAGCTAAGAATTAAGAGTCGCTACTCATAATTATATAAACAGCATATTTAATCACTGTAGATACTCAAAACTAAATAAAGAAAATAGGCTATATTGAAGAAATGGACATCCGGACATGGATATCCAGTAGTGATCTTCTGCATATGCTACCTGTAGATCTCAAGGTACACCAGTTCAGTGGCAATCAGACTGTACATGCTAAGCCTGTGATTTTAGGATTAGCAGCAGCTGAACTTGTCACAGGTTTAAATATCTGTGATCTTGTGGAACATACTGTTTATCCAGCTATGGTATTATTTCCAGATTTAACTACAGAAAATGTACTGTCAGCTAATTATTTTCTCCACATTAATATGCACGTGCAAGTGAAATTCTGTGCGCATGCACACATCCAGGGCAGCCCCACTATTGAAAATATGTTCCTGCACGCATGGTAAGGCATGCAAAACCCTCTTACAAGACGGTGTCTGCACACCAAATAAAAAAAAAGTGTGTGGTTCGTTATTTGCTAAAGACTGATGAACGCCGAAGGCAGAACATGCAGTCCACATAGTGGGACGGTTTATTTATGCACCGCTCAGCGGAAAGAGCTATTTTGGCATACACACACACACACACACACAAACACAAACACACAAACACAAACACAAACACACACACATTCGCACCACCTGCCACACGTCAAGAGCAGCGCTTCCGTGACAACCATTATAGATGCACACATATTTGCACACACCCATATGGATTAGCCAGAATTATTAGAATGGAAATGCAGCGGCAATGTGTTTCACAGTCTGTGGGTCTCCTCTGTCAGTGCTGAGTTAAGCTGAACATCCTCCGTACAGGCTGAGGAAGTCACTGGAGCGGAGCAGTGAGAAGCTGGCAGACCAGGAGCACTGGGCTCTATATATACACACACGCGCACGCACACGCACATGCACACGCACGCACACGCGGACACACACAACCGACGGATTAGCTCCCTGCAGCAGCACACAGCGGTGCTGCAAAGAAGAGATGTCGGTTTTTAAGTGGCCATTTGTTAAGTTCGGGCAACAACAGAAACATTAGTTTGAGGAACAAGGGACGCATTATGCAAATCGGGGAAAAGAAGTCCAAAGCAGCTCGTCTCTCTTCAGTTTCACTCCTCGACGTCTCCTCTCTCTCTCCTCCATGCTTGTTGATCAAAGGATTTTCTAAATGCACGCTGTTGTGTGACGGTCAATGTGTGTGTTTTACTTCGTCTCAGGTTTTGGTCCTCGTTTTTTTCACTTTAGCTTCCAACTTATTTTTTTTGCAGATGCAGATAACTTTCTTGCCCCCTGTGTTTCAGCTCTCTCTTTTTCTCCTACGTGTGCCTTCCTTCTTTAGACCTTGCACCTAATGAATACAAACACGTGTGCTCCAGTTTCCTTCTGCGCTTCACACTGACTTGTCCTCCTGATTGTGTTGTTCCACAGGCTGGAGCTCAAGATATTATATATGGTCACTGTACCTTAATTTAGATCACAGCCTCCTCCTTGCTCACAAGACCTGGATGGTATGGGAGAGGGATTTCCTTTGGGAGCCTTGTGTTTTTGTTGCCACAGTGAACACAAAGATGCTTGGTAGAGAGTCTTGTTACCAGCTGATTGGCTTAAGGGGCCCTCAGGGTGTCTGGGATGGGAAGTGTGTAACAGTGAGGATTCTATATCCACACATGCACAAGCTGATGTATAGTAGTCTCCCACTCAACCTGGTACAGTAGAGAAAACAAAGGCATTCGTAGTTATTCACACAAACAAAAAGAACGAGTTGAATGGGAAAAAATGGATCCGGACGAAATCCTCTTTTCTGTCACGGAGACGGGCAGACAGTGAGGGGAATGGATGGATGGAAGAGGGGCGCTGAGAGATGAGAGATAGAGTGTGAGGGGAGAGTTATTGTCTATTTGAGAATTATGTCCCCAGGCAGCTGTCCCAGCAGTAGCCAAGTCTGGTCAGAAAGCCATTGATTATACACCCTGAAGGACACCGGGGGTGATGGCCGTCAGAGGACGGAGAGAGGGTGAGGGACAAAGTGACATGCCTGGTGACAAGAATATAATGGAGAAATCTGCAAAGTCTCAAGGAAATGAATTATCTGATCTGGATAAAATCAGACTTGATCAATAGTTATCCTTTCCACCTCCCTCTGTCTTTTGTTATATCTGTGTGAAACCATATTTCTCATATTCAAGCTCAATCATTCCCATTCATTGAAATTCCCTGCAATAGGCACAGCAGGGCCAGGTTGTTAAAGGGCCATGGAGTCTACTCCCTGGCTTCCCCGTGTAGTTGTTTCTTGGCAAAAACATATGGAGTTGGGTGAGCGTTTTTAGTTTAATGAGGATAGTTTAGACTTGGCAAGGAGTCAGACGCAGATCGAACATCAGCGCTTGGAGAAGATCTCTCCCTTGGGTTGTCTTTGTTGCATCACCCATTCATTTTGAGGCGCTCATGCTGTCAAGCACTTAAACTCATAGTTAGATACAGCCACAAGGTAGGGCATGCATATGCAAGCATGTGCATAAGCTAAGTGTTTGTCTTTAGGTGCTTAATGATAGAGGGAAATGCTTGTTGAGAGTCAGTGCAGTAAATACCGTCTGTATTTGTTCCAGCAGGCGGCTTTGTTCCTCTCGGTGGCGATTCTCAAAAGGAAAGTTCCTTCCTGGATACAATTATGAAGCCCCACATCATTTGCGGAGCTTTAAGCTTTTAAAGAACAGCCTCAATCACACACCCACACTGTTTCGCTATTACATGCAATCAGTGGCACTCTATGTTTGAAGTGTTCATCATTAGTCAAATGAAAATGCAATTTTCCCCACTTCCTAACATTCTTTCTCCTCTCCTTCCACCATCTAGAGTCCTCCTTCATGGTGTCGGCCTCATCCCGGACGCCATCCGTTACCTTCGGCGACTCCTTTGACCTCCTGTGCCTGGTGAAGCCTCGTCACAACCCTCGCGTTCCCACCTCCGTCACCTGGCGCTTCATGCCGGCTGGCGCTGAAGCTGGCGATGAGGACCAGGGAGAGTTCAAAGACCTGGTGACTTTCACCCGCGAGGGCACGCTGCAGTGGGGGGAGCAGCTGCTGGGGCTCGGCACCCGCACCACAGTGGACCGCTCCCACTCCAACACTAACTTCCGGTTGTCGGTGACCCGGGCAGGCCGCCGCGAGGCGGGCAAATACCAGTGCACCGCGGTCCTGTGGAGGAGGAACTATGACAACAGCTGGAGCAAAGTAGCCAACCGCACTTCCAACCTGCTTGGCATCAGTGTCCTACAGCCAGGTAAAGCTGCGTGGCTGCTTGCTAGGGAGACACACACCTAATTGGAACGGACACAGACCAGCACACAAATGGGGATAAACACAGATTCAGACAAACACACACACACACACACACACACACACACACACACACACACACACACACACACACACACACACACACACACACACACACACACACACACACACACACACACACACACACATCGAATGGATTCAGCAGAGCTTAGAGGATGTCTGCCTGCTCTAATTGCTCTTAGTCTCTGGTTTATACACTAATTGGAGTTTATGAATGCGTGCGTGTGTGTGTGTGTGTGTGTGTGTGTGTGTGTGTGTGTGTGTGTGTGTGCGTGTGTGTGTGCGCGTGTGTGTGCAGGGCAAGGTAGGGTGGAGTCTCCTAATGGAGCGCAGTGAATGGATTGCTAAATATCCCACAGGAAGAAGGAGAACAGTGAGGGGAAAATGGTAGAAGAGAGGGAAGCAAAGAACGGAGACAGAGAAAGTGTGATAAGGAACGAGTGATCTGTCCTTGAACCTTTTTTCCTCAATGGAGGCATTAAATTGTCGACACCACCCTCATCGGCCCTCTGTGCTCCACGCATACATAGAGAAAAACCCATTCAGACACAGCCCAATTAGTGGCTGAACACAAACACACAGGCAGGCACACAAACACACTCTGGACCCAATTTAGCTCAGTCTGGTGTGCCTCAACAGTATGATAATTCATTTATTCAGGTAAATCTGCCTGAGGCAAATAAAGAGGCTAATAAAAAAGAAACGCCTGGCTTTCAAAGCAGTCCAGCAAACATTATGGTGCCTAAAGTGTCAGATTTGGTGAATTTGGTGGGAGGAATATGAACACGGTGTGTAGGTGGATAGGAGGGTTTTTTGACTTCTGGAACCATTCTATATTATATTTGTAACCAAAAGCAATGCAGGAATAGATGTGTGCAAGCTTGTGTCTCTGCGAGCCTGCATGTCCCTTCCATGTTCAGGTGAGGATAAGTAAGATGCCGCATTGACTTCAGAGGCAGACTGTGGTGATCAATAACACTTTAAAAGTGAGGCAGTGGAAAGTAGTCACAAGTACAGTACAGTCTTGTATTCCCTGCTGCTATCGATTCAGATGAATGCAAACCGATGCATGCACACACATAACCATACACTTCAGAGACAGACGGTGCTTTTACCTGCTTCACTGACTGCCCTGACCTTACCCATTCACTCAGGATACACATTGTCCCCGAGCCCTTCAGGACTTATTTGGAGATCAACTTGTCATCCTGAATGCTCATTAACCCCCCTTGTGCAGTTTACATTGTTTATCCTGAACCCGGAAAAGGACACACACACACACACACACACACACTCTCTCTCTCTCTCTAGGGGAATAAATACTGGGTCCTCCTCCCACACCCTTTTTACCAGGGTCTCCATGACAAAGCGATCAGTTACCTTGGTACTGCCATCAGTTACCATGACGATGTGATCAGTTGCCGACTGAAAGCTAATCAATAACCATAACAGTGTGATCACTCTGTGTGTAAGGGCACTACCTCACAGGGGAGGCTGAGTGAGCCATGTCTTTATCTCATGGAGACCTGCCTCGGTCCCGGTCAGGCGGCGTTCGTCTCCTCCACCTCCTGAGTGTTTTTTTTTTTTTTAGTTGTGCAGTCAGACCTGCATTTAGCCCGATGATTCATTCGTCAGCATGTAGGACGTCTCCCTCTGCCACACGCCTCTCCTCTCCATCTGCTTTTTCCT
Organism: Myoxocephalus aenaeus; assembly: GCA_038501785.1. Lineage (NCBI taxonomy): Eukaryota > Metazoa > Chordata > Actinopteri > Perciformes > Cottidae > Myoxocephalus > Myoxocephalus aenaeus. Next base: position 2,346,737 of record JBAMJR010000154.1, read on the forward strand.
CTCCGTTTTTTGCTAAATGTTAACCACTTCTGGCTAAATGAGCGACTGGCATTTTTAGCTCCCCTCTCAAAGAAGTGGGATAAAGGGGAGTGTGTGTGTAATGAGGTGTGAGCAAACACAGCGTCGGACCAGATTCATAATTGAGAAGCTTTAAGTCATGCTTCCAGAGGTACCTGCTCAATATGTATGAGCTGCCTCACCAGCATTATGAGTGCACATACACATGTGTCCGTGTCTAAGTTCTTGCATGAGTGCCACTGCAACCGTGTTTCTTGTGACGCTCCTCTGAGAGCTTCCATATGCCTACTCTGCATATATACAGAGGCTTACTTCACCCCTGATACCCAGCAACACAACAGTAGAACTGTTTCTCTCAGCTTTTTGATGGTGCAGTACACCACCATCTTGCATTCAGATGGAAGACGCGTGCATGTGCCAAACATAGGACGGTTCAGCAAATGCCGAATGACGCTCCTCATTAAATTATTGGAGAACTTCAAAAGCGAAGAGTGAAAACGAGCATCAGAAATGGGGCCCTTGATCCAATATCCAATGCCTCTTAGATAAGTAGAAGCAAAGATGTTGGATGTAGATAAAAGCAGGGACCCAACGCACACCGACGCAGTCAGCCGGTCAGCGCCAAGCTAGAGAGGCACCTGCAGCCCAGCCCCGGTCTTCTTCCTGTTCCAGATTGCACGAGCAGCACACTGCCTGGCAGTCCCAAGGGTCATATTAGATGAGTCCCTAACCATTATCTGCGCATATAATACACACGTACAATATGTTTATGTTCATTGTGAGGGCAATCCAGAGCTTGAATTATCCACCGCAGGCTTCATGCAGAGAACCACTGAACACATCATGCTCCTTCACATACAAACATGCAGTAGATACACAGGGAGGGCGGTCCTCCCAGAGCAAAAGTGTAATTATCTTTAAGTAGAACACAATTCAATAGTAATCCTCACAGCAGAGGATCTCCTCAAGCTCACACAAAAAAAAACATAAACACGCGGTATCCAGTTCCACATACAGTAGCAGTAATATTAGATTCCACCTGATTGAGTTTTCTCTTTGTCTCTGTCTGAAACACAATAATGGCAAACACATGTTCAGCATGGCAGATCACCAGGGAAGCCTCAGCCTCTACAACACAGTGTAATATCATCTGCTCATAACTCAAACTGCACACACAAAAACACACTCCGACACGCACGCGCACACACATTCACAGAAAACACGCAAAACTAATTATGCTGAATCTTCCCTAATGGAACCGGAGTTTAGATTAATGATGGTTTGGGGAGTTCAAGACATTTTTCTCATCACTTGAGTGTATGCGTGTGCACGTGTGTGCACGTGCATCTGGCATGAGGAGTGGGATATTAAGACCGTCTGGTTATTGGCTGAGCTGGAATGATGGTAGTGATGATGGAGGGGAGGGGAGAGGGGTGTCCCACTTAGAAATTTCTCCTCATCTCTCCTCACACACCTACGCTCGCCTGGCTACCTTTCACACACATGATCAAACGTCACGCAATTTTCTTGCTTATTCTTATCCTCCCCTCTTGTTTTGCTCTTGTTCTCTCTCCAGCTCTCTTTTGAATTAGAGGACATTTGCCTCCTACTTTATCTTGTCCTGCCTCATATGCTCTCTCTCCCTCTCCCTCTCTCTCTATCTGATGGTTCTTGAGGGTATCTTTCTATTTAATATGGGCTGGCACAAGCAGATGCCGCATGTGCCGTCCTTTCATGCCAGTGAAGTACTTGCCACCCAGCCGTTATTGATAGCGTTGGCGTGACATCGGTGATTGGAGATTCCTGCTCATCAGGGCCCGGATAGGAGCTGCCTGTCTTCATTAAGGCCCGTCCTATCATCCTCATGTCCTCCTCTCGCGCTCCTGCTCCATCTCTGTCTTTCTACATTTTGTTCTCGCTCTCCCCACGAGTCTCTTTTAATGTCTTCTTTCCCCTTCACTCTCACTTAGCTGCATGTTTCCCTCCGCGCACGCCCCCAGCTTCTCTCTCACTCTTGTGTTTTTCTTTTTTAATATTTCAGAATTCCCTGCCTCCCTCCTTCTCCTCATAATTCTCTCCATTATGTTTACATTTTTCTTCAAATAGCTTCTTCACCATTGTCAGTATTTCATGAATAATAAGGATATGGCAGCCGTGCTTGTTTGCACACAAAAGCGGCTTCATCACGGTGTTATTGTTCGTGTCGGGGTTGTAAATCTTCTCTGTGCCCTGTTTTTGGCCGCAGCTAATAGAGTTTGAGTTTGCCCACAAGCTCACCTGAGGCAGCACTCCGTGTACAGGCTGCCTGTATGTCTGCAACACACAACCTTACTCTGCACATGCGATATACAAATGATCAGAGTGCACTTGCTGTGTTTTTGTCGCACACACACGACCCCACAGGGTCGTAATGGGTGATCAATAAAGAGCCTTTAAGGGGTGCACTGAAACAGAAAATAATTTCATGAAAGATGTTTGATTAATCACGCCCGTTTCAGATATTCAAGGTCAGACTCTTTTTCCTGTGTCTTCTTCCTCTCAAGGGCGAACCCCTCACAATCTCCCTCTGATGCAAGAACACAGGCACATATTTCTGTCAAATCCAATCTGGGCCTCATTTCCTTGTTCAGCTCAAGCTCAAGACACAATGAGATTCTCTGTGTTGTCTCTCCATCTCTCTTAAGCACCTGTGTGTGTGTGTGTGTGTGTGTGTGTGTGCGTGTGCGTGCGCGTGCGTGCGTGCACACACACACGCGCTTGTGTGTCCTGCTGCTGCTGCTGCTGTAATTGAAGTCGTAACTCAGCGCTAGCTACAGTGCTGCTGCTCCCCATGTAAATCAGTGGCTAATAGTAGGAGCAGTGGAGGAGAGGCTCAGCAGTGCCTCCTCTTGAATACATACACAGGCACGCACACACACACCAGACTCTAGCTTGCACTAACTGAATGACCACTGTTCTCTGTGGTTTAAAGAGCATATTGTGCTTCATGCTTATTGGCAGAGCCCCCTTTTTAAACGCTCACACAAGCATGCACGCAGACACACGACTCCATCCGATATGTCTTTAGGCGCTCCCCACCATGCCAGCTTCTTTTGGGCCATTAATCTCCCAGAGTTCCCCTGTCCTGACCCTCTGTCTCACCCTCTCTTGTGCATCCGTTTTCCCGTTGGGCCAACCTGCGTTCAGCAATCACTCTCTCCAACAGACAGGCAAGCAGGAAGAGGGAAAGTGCATCTGTGTGTGTGTGTGTGTGGGTGGGTGGGTCTGTCTTCACGGCTTCAGTTACGTGCACAGATCCCCATAATTAGACCAGTCGTAATGATATTGTAGTGGGAGTTGGAAAGGAGCGGAATGAGGAGTGGTAATATCCCTCTGACACAATGGGATCATAGATACATCGCAGTCATTAGCATAGAAATTAGGCTTCCAGTTCGGCAAAGGAGCCGCTTTTCAGTCAGGGGAACCCCATCCGTCAATGCCTCTGACGAGCCGCCCGCTCCGAACTATTCTGTCCATGACAGTGGTCCAGATGGGCTGGGGTGTGCAGCAGTTTGTGAGTCTGTGTTTTAGTGTTTTTACTTGAAGAGGTTGGCAAGGAGCAGAGAACCAAAGTAAGCTGTTCTGCAGGGGATCAGGGCGTGTCTAAAGCCCTCAGTCCTGACATGCTGGGGTCCTGGCCGTGGATTAGCCCATGGCTGTGCTAATGCTAACGCTAAAGACGGAGCAGGCAGCCATTAAGACTATAAGTCCTCTGGAGTGGAGCTAGAGCGACTGCCTGCTGCTTTCCAAAATCCCCCCAGGCGCATGTTCTCACTTTCTGTCTTTTACATCTCTCTCATCTTTTCCAGGCTCGTTCTCTCCCCCTGCATACTCACTCTCACTCCTCAGCTCTCTGTTGGTCGGCGCTTGTGGATATCCAGTCAGTGTGGGGATATGTCCCTTAACTCTCCTGCTTTTCTCCCATCATGTGTCCTTCCAAGAATGTCATCTCTCTGTGTCTACCTTTCTCCTTTTTATTCGCCCCTCTCATCTCTGTATGTCTCTTTCTCCCTGTCTGTTGCCCACTCTGGACTCCTCTAACTAAGTGGAAGCATTACATCTGTGGCCCAGTGGATAGGATGTCAGCTCAGTGGTCATTAAGTACAAATTAGAACTCTTTTTTTTTTTTTTTTTTTTTTTTTTTTAAGCCAAATTGTTAGGCAGAGACCCCACCAGCACCTCTAGTGTTCGCACTTCATTTAGGCCTCATACAAATTCATGAACCCACAGGTGCATCTTCTTGAATATTCATGTTGGTGTCAGGCGATTAGACAGAATGTGATCAGGAGAGACATAGATCAATAAGGGTAACACAGAAGGGAGGAAAGAGTTGGTGATTGGTCAAAACAAAGACCGTGATGAAGGAGAAGTGAAAGGGCTGAAGTGGACATTTCAACCCGAACGTTTAGAGCTTGTATTAAAAGACTTTACCTTGAGCAGCAGCATAAAACAGAGATGGAAAGTAATTTAATCCTCTCTATCCAAAGAATAAAGGATAACATTCTTTGATTTACAATCTCTCCTCCTTAGTTCACTGCCAGTTTACTAGCTCCTTTTGAAGTCCTAACATTGTGTGTGTGTGTGTGTGTGTGTGTGTGTGTGTGTGTGTGTGTGTGTGTGTGTGTGTGTGTGTGTGTGTGTGTGTGTGTGTGTGTGCGTGTGCACGCTGACATGCCACAGTAGCATCCTTAACTGTACACCTCTTCTCTCCCCGGACTCAAATGTGTTTTCATCTGCTCTGCTTCATGAACAACAGTTGTGTGTTGCTGGTAAAGCGTTTGGGGTTTGGGGTGTACTTTGTTATCTGTCTTCCTTATCAAAAGTGTGCTGCCGTTCGGAGCCTTTGTGTACTTACCTCCACTGATTGATAAAAGGAATACAGACAGTTTTGTCTCAACTCTGCAGTTCCTGTAGCTATTAAACGAGACAAATTGGGCACCTAAGGGAAGGAAGCGAGACAAGGGTTCAATGAGCCAATTAGTGTGTGTGTGTGTGTGTGTGTGTGTGTGTGTGTGTGTGTGTGTGTGTGTGTGTGTGTGTGTGTGTGTGTGTGTGTGTGTGTGTGTGTGTACTTTAATAACACTACATGCCCCGCAAACTGCATCCAGTGGAGCTGAGATACTTAAGGGGGTAAGAGGCACTCTGTCTAGATACACCTCATATCATTGCTTATTATTATTATTGGTATCATTATTGTTTTGTTATTGTTATTAATAATATTATCATTGTTATTATTATTATGCAGACCAATAATGTGACTTAATAAAATTTGGATTTAATCATGCCTGGTGACGTAAACAAAAGGCTCTGGTTTTGTTTAATTAGGTCTGCCCTTTCTTTTGGAGAAAATAAGGTCCTTAAACGACGTATCTTAGCCATGTCACGTTGTTCATGGAGACAAGGTTGCCCTGGAAACCACAGAGGCAGGTGATGTGTATGAGAGGCTGTCTACATTTCGGCTCAAGGATAAACACAAAATTGAGTTTTTTGTCTTCTTGATTATGAATGGGACACAGTTGTTGCCCCTTTTTCTCTGTGGAGAAAATAAACTGACCAAAACAAAAAAGAGGAGGTAAAGGTTGGCGCATGTACAATTGGCATGCACTTTAATTCTCACCAGGGCAGGTTTTGACTGTCACGTGAACTAAAGCAAAACAGTGAGAATACTATTTTCAATTAGGGATTTGTCTTACTTTATGGATGCACCCTTGAGGCTCATTAAAAAAACCCGATAGAGCAAAGAACATGTGATGACACTTTGAATAGGTGCTGACGGCCTGACGCACACTAACACAATACTACTCTTGCTGTTGAGGGAATTCACACACATGATGAGCGGCCTTGTGAACTATGTATGATTGAACGGGCTTCCTACGCTGGGTCTATTCCAACAATATGCCCTCATCGGTGCCACATATACAAAATGATATACACCGCGAAGATTCTTCTGCTGTTTGCATCAGAAGATGCGACTGTGGACGAATGCTGTGCTGTAGCTGAAGGAGGAAACCTCACTCTCTGAGGGAATGGACACGTGTCAGAGGATGTGACAGGCTGGTCTATGAAGTCGCTGTTCTCTTACAGAGGCATTTCACAGCAAGAGCAGTTAGGAGGTGGAGACTTAAAAAGACCCCATTTCCCTTCCGCCTTTCTGCCGATTGTTCCTCCATTTTATTTGTCCCACTTACTCTGCTTGAGTGAGTGCTAAGTTATGATAACTTGTAATAGCTCATGAAGCTACCTAATAGGGCTTGAATAATTAGCCTATTTTCCCTTTGAAAAAGCATTTCTGTAAACACTGATGTACGGCAACAGGCTTTTAGCCCCCAGTTTTTCTCCTGGCTGCGGATTCAAACTTCAAATGGGAACAGCAGAGAATTGCTTTGTCCTGTGCCAATCCAATCCTGCATGGTTCCACTTCAGGAGGTTCGGAGGTAATTCTCCTGGATGAAAAAGAGAAGAAAAAAAAAAAAGATTGCCAGGATTCCGCAGGCTCGGCAGTAATTCCGGATGGGGAGATTGTCAGGCTCCCTACCAAGTCTCCAGTGGTTACCGAGGCGACGTTAATGACTCATTTCAGATGCTTGCCTGTACAGGGTGGTCTGGCGATGCCTTGCAGCCACGCATCTTTTGAATGCAACCAAATGTGTACATACTGTTTGCATAGTGCAAACATGCAGAATCACAAACTGCTATCATTTGAGCATCTGTGAGGTTTCCAGGGCAGATGGCTGTGACCCAAGGCAGTCAATCAGTCAGTCAGTCATAGCAAAGCCTAGCGTGAGCTAGGAGCGGACACACAATTGGGAGACGAAGGGGTTGTTTTAGGATGCGGGAGAAGCGTAGAGATGAAAATGTGATGTAGTGTTTTATGTTGGGTCAGATTTGTGCCAATAAATCAATTAAAACATGTTTTTACATGTGCATATTCCTGACCAAGGCTGGATATCCTTTGAAATGTGTTGCACTAATACAATACCAGAGTTGGGCTACCAACCAATTTTTTGTTACCTCACATTGAGCAATAATAACCCATTTTTCCACAAACTCCCTTTTTCATTTGGCAGAAGAAGCCAACATTGTCGAAACACAAGCAGTGCAAGAATTTTGGTCAAAAGCATTCACATCTCCAAATCAGAAACGGTCTGATTAACGAATGCACAAAGGAGAGTATGAATTTGAGTAAGCATTTGGTGAGAGCTTTTTGGCACTTGAAACATCCTAAGTATGTATGTTTTTACCGATTTACATACAATGAATTGTATCAAATGCTGCATTTGATGGGCTTCTTGTGCAAATGTACATAGAAAAGCTGTCTTTATAGGTTGTTGTTTGTGCGACGTGTGTTTTATTTGGACAATTCTGGCAGAATCGGGGCTCTCACCCTAAAATAGGTATTCATCTCTCGTTTTTGTGGGAAGGGGTGGAAGAAGGACATTCCATGCCCGCTGCTGCAATCAATTAAGGGAATTTGTTTCCCCAATTTGACCTCAGCCAACAAACAACTCGTGGCTCGCTGCCAACACTAGAAAGTGCTACGAATCAAATCATTATTGCTTCGGTCAAAGATGGTGAGATTTGCTGATAGAGATGAACACGTGTGATTGTTCTACATGTCTTCAAGCTGTGTGATGTGTGTTTGAGAGCAGGTAAATACACCAGAGATTACAGTTGTTTAAAAACAAATCTTATCTATTCATGAAAAAATATCTGAATCTCATGTTTGAGGATGGTATGACGTGAATCATTTTTGTGTGTGTGTGTGTGTGTTTGTGTGTGTGTGTTTTCTACATTCTGTGCTGAACTAATCCCCCCCCCCCAAGCATTTGACAGCAAGACCCTGGCCGTGGTCACACCTGATGTACCTGCAGCTAATCCCATCCCACAACCGATGTCACTGTAACCAATCCTGTCACAGCACTCGGGGCAGCCTCAGCTGCTTCCTGACATCTCAGTCACACTTCTCTCTCATCTCCTCCCTCTCCTATCTGCTCTCTTTCCATCCTTGCTTGACTTTATATGAATATGTTCCTTCGTCCTCCTGTTTTTGGCAGACTATCAGACCTCCTGCGGTGCTTTTTGTGTGTGTATCTTACCGAATAATATCCACAGCTGAACTTTACAATCCACCCCCCTCTCCTTCACCCTTGTTTCTTCTGCTGTTCTACATCTTATCTTACATTTCTACTTTGATACTCACAGACCTACCATCCCCTTAGCTTTGATTTCCCTGACATGTCCTCCTCCTTTCCCTCGTATTTCTTTCTTCCTCTTTGTCACCTGCCTCGTCCACCCACACACCACTATCTTTTTTTGCCCTGCTGCCACCAGAAATAAACCCAGCTACAGGTCGTCTGTCACAAAACTGAAATTGCATTGTGTACCTGTCACCAGTGTTCACATTCTCCTGCACCCAAAGGAATGACGGTCTGCTCTTTTACCTTCCCTCCTGAACCCCCTCCATCTCCTAATTCTTCACAGAGAGCAAGCTGCGAGTGCAAAGGACCAACCAGTCTCATGTGTACCTGGAGGACAGTCGCGTCAGGATCAATTGCTCCATCAGCTCCCAGACCAGCCAGGACTCCCAGCATGCTGTGCTGTGGTACATGCGGCGCGCGACCGGGTCAGAAGCTGATGAGCTCCTGCTGAGGATTGAGCGCTCGGGGGCCTTTGAGTACGGCGCCTACGCAGAGGAGGAGAGACTGCGGCGTCGAGTCCAGGCCGAGAGGCTGTCGAGCCGTCTCTATGTGCTGACGTTAAACAGGGCCGAGATCAGCGATTCTGGGACGTACTACTGCCTGGTGGAAGAGTGGCTGAGTGACCCAGATGGAGCGTGGTATCGAGTCTCCCGGGAGTCCTCGGGGATCACGCAGGTTCTGGTCAGACAGCCAGGTGAGCAAGCGGTCAGAAATGTTGTTTTCTTAAACAAATGCTTTTCTATTCCCACTGCAGGGAAGCACCAGCTGTCACTTTCGCCCCACATGCTGCCTTGCTTTCGACCATTTAGACATTGTCAACCCATCCCCCCCGCCTCGAAATTGCTTTGCTCTCACCACTCTCACACGCTCTGCTCAAGGCCTCAAGGCCGTCTCGCTCTGATGACTATACACCTGTCCTGGGCAGAGCTCAGGTGGCAAAAAGTGGGTTGAAGTCATGCCAGTTCTTATATACCAAGCCAGAGGGCAGAGCCGGGCTCAGACAGAGAACCTAATGCTCTTGTCCAGTACTCAAAAACTTCCAGAGCACTCAAAGCTCATTATGTAACTACTGCCACCCAAACACTGATGTCTTACCTCACGGCTGTAGTCTTAAGCACACTCTTTTTCTGTCCTGAGTTTTCCCTGAGCCCATATTCACATATTCGTAATTACAAACGTCCGTCGCCTCCTATACAATCAACCTCCCCCAAATGCAAATAGATGATAACAACCCATCCTCGTATGAGTCTATTCCACACACAAGCTACGGGTGACTCGTTACAGACGTCTCTGAGAGCGCTGTTCATCTGTTCAGGTGTCCTGTTTATAATGCAGAGTGAAATCCCTGTTATGGCATCTGTCCAACTCGAATGTGAGGATCCAAACATCTGGTCACAAGCCAGTGGGGCAAAGAAAAGGCTTGTATTTTATGTCGACGGTAAAGCTGCCACTGCTCAAACCATTAACTGAGCGACGGCACCCACACGCATGCATAGCTTTGGAAATATGTTCACTTTTATAGTTGACATTTTTTGTGTACGACACTGATTGCTTTCATGCTTTAGTTGCATGTTTACTTTCACCTCAGAAGTTAACACATGGTTGTTTGTGGAAGCTCACCAGGGGTCTGGGATTAGAGTATACATGACCATGCAGGTTTTTACTTTTCATGATACATAAAAAGCTACATATGATTAATAGAATATGCTGTATAATTATCATGGATATTCATAAAGGTGCTAAAAAATGCATTCACCCAGGAACGCATCCAGAAATCAGCCTGTCAGGAGGATAGATGAGCGGAGATGTGTGCCAGCACTCGCCTATTTTTTTCCTGCCCTCCTGCCGTCCTTTCTGCTTCTCGTTTTGCTTTAACAAGAATACCATTACAAACTGTGTGTGTGAGCAGCCAAAGCAAGCCAGGTCTTCACTGCCATCTTTTTTCTTTTTTTTAACTGCAGTGAAACTGGGGCATTGTACCACCCCTAAAGGGTTGTAGCATAGCCATGCAGACAGACAGACAGACAGACAGACAGACGCTGGCCTCAGGGTAGGATCTAACCTTGCTGGAAAGCTGAAAGACTGGTGATAGCTATGGGCATCACTGTGGGATTTATTTATTTTTGTACTCTGTTTACACATTTTTAAAGTTTGGTGTCCCTGTTTGCTGAACCATTTGCTGCTTGTGTGTGGTGTTAATTTGAAGTTTGAAGTGGAAGTGCCTGCCTCAATTTCCCAGAGTCCTAGATGTCTTTAAACCGGATGTTTTGTCTGATCGACTGTCCAAAACAAAGATGTTCAGATGTTGTTCATCCAAAACAAACTGTAAAAAACTCACATTTGAGAAGTTCTAACCATTAAATGTTTGGCATCAATAAATCGCTTAACTAAATAGATGCCAATTATTTTTTAACTCATTCCCTGATTCATGAATCAAATAGTTGTTTTCCAGAAAAGTCGCAGTTAATGTAAATTTGACTAAACATTGGGATTTGGTGCTTTTATTGCTGTGCCCCCAGAAATACTGTCCATATCAATACATTTCCATCTGTTTCTCTTTCCCATATTCTCGGACCTCTGCAGAGATTCGACTGCAGGTGGAGGAACTGGAGTCAAACGTGACGGTGAAAGAGTCTGCCTCCATCCGGCTGGGCTGCAGCATTCCCTCTCAGTCGTCCAAAGACTCTCGCTTCTCCGTGTCCTGGTATGTGGAGCGTCCCGAGGAGGATGAGGAGGATGAGGAGGATGCAGAACAGCCAGTCGAGGAAGAGAAAGAGTGTGTGTTCTGCATCGGCCATGATGCCGTGTTTGGAAATGGAAACTGCAGACCCAGAGAGAAGCCGGGGCCAGATTCCCGCCTGCAGTTTGAGAGGATGACCTCTGACCAGTACAGCCTGACCATTCAAGGAGCACGGCCGACGGACACGGGCCGGTACTACTGCCAGGTGGAGGAGTGGCTCCTCAACCCCCGTAATGCATGGTACCTCCTGGCCACCAACAACTCCGGGTTCACTATCGTCAATGTAATGCAACAAGGTAAGTCCTTTTTAAATATCTAAATCCTCAAAGCTTCTCTGAATGCAGGTGAAAATGAACACTGTGACGAAAATATACTTGTATCAATGGCTGTCTTCTAAAATTATACAGGCAATTTAAGAACAGGGAGCTTCTTCACAGATAGCACAAGATGTAATTAACTGCTGCGTCTTTGGATGTTTCATCTCACTATTGTCATATTGGCCAATCCTAATAGGTCCTCTGTGTTACAGTATACATAACTAGAGAATATTATGTGCCAATTAAGGAGCTATCAGATACTCCATGTGTCATCCTTGGATGATCTGGCTTCCTCACATGCAGCATTTATTTTAAAGGTAGTATGAAGCTCACTTAAGCATTACAGCTGAGTGATTAATGGTGTCAAAAGTAGTGCTCTGATCTAAAGATGTCAAACTGATTTATTCACCAGTGTCTGTTCATGCTTAAATGAGTGAGGAAAACCTGAATACACACATCTGTGGAAAACTAACCCTCGCCTGTTCTGTCAACAGTGTCCACCCTCCAGTCAGTGGTGTGCGCCAACGACTCCCTCTTCTACTTTGTCTTCTTTTACCCCTTCCCCATCTTCGGCATCCTCCTCATCGCCTTGCTGCTTGTGCGCTACAAGAGCCGCAGCCACAGCAAGAGCCAAGAGGGCAAGAACGGCGCCCCCCTGCTGTGGATTAAAGAACCTCACCTCAGTTACTCCCCCACCTGTCTGGACCCACCTGCGCTCAGCCTGCACCCCGGCTCGGTCGACTAAGCGGGGGTCCTCCCCCCTGCCTCACGCACACCGAGGATCCAGCCAACACAATGTCAGGGAGCAGATCTGGACTCCACCTTCAGACCTTACTGTCGTTCACTGATGTGTTGAATTAGTCCGTTTAACAACCCCTACCCTGGTGACTGTCTGTCTGTTTTACGTTAACAACTGTGTGTGTGTGTGTGTGTGTGTGTGTGTGTGTGTGTGTGTGTGTGTGTGAGAGAGAGAATGGATGTGCCATGTTAAATTGTGCGAGTGTGATTTGAAGGACAAGAGAGTATCAAAAGCGTCTCTTGTTTTTGTTTTCTTTCAAACTCATAGCTGCATTTTGTTTTTATTACTCTGAATATGTGTTTTCAAGAGAGAGAGAGAGAGAGAGAGAGAGAGAGAAAAAATAACTCTGCACTTGAGATCATTGGCCAATCCGGGAAGAACATTTAAGAGAAGGAACTCTATAATCGACTCCGGCACTGAGTGGAAGCCAAAAAAAAGTCTCTGCTCTGATCCAAGAGCAGCCACAGCCCGGCCCACTATGTTGGTTGCCATAGTGATTCTCTGCGCCCACTGACTCAGTCCGTAGCTGATGACTTGGTTGCAGCATAGAGACAAAGGCACGGACACACAAGTCTGTGTCCTAAGTGAGGATGTGTGTTGGCCCACCTGCCTCCACAATGAATTTGCCTTGGCAGACAGAAAGCGGTGCTCTTGCGCCACCGAAACACTGCCAGACACTCTGGCCTTAGCGAGAGACCGCTCTGCTCTTCTTCTCTGCCCTCCTCCTCGCCCAGAAGAGACAAGAAAAAGAGTCAGAAATGGTGGGGTGTAAATGAACAGCGCTCTCCTGCTGAGGATATATGTACTTTTAGATAAGAGATTTTTCTTTCCAGTGCCAAGACCTCCTTATTTCCATGCTGTTCTCTGCAGCTGATGGTTGAAGTTTTCAAGTGAGTCGGAAAGCTGATTGGTTTTTGAAGCAGATTGTAAATATGTCTGCGTGGCTCCCGCTGTGGGTTTATGGACCTTGAGTACAAAGGGGACATTTTTACACTCATGAATCAGTTGAATTGTCCTGCTTAGATTACAGTTGGGGTTACTGACTAAAGTTAAGTTCCTGCACATTTCTTTAAGTTGCCCAGTATGACCGCTCCGTCCCGTCTTTAAAGATATCAGAAGATGCAAATTTAATTGTAAAAGTTTTTTTATTTTTTATTTGTTAAAAGCCACACTGGAGATTTATATGTGTAGATGTGTAGTAAAACACTTTAAAATGTTATCTGCACATTATAAGAAAACAAAAAGACGGCCGGGGGCAAATGTTTGACTTTTGTGTTTATTTTAAAGATTTTTCTATTTATAGTTTTTTTTACTACTTTGCATAGCTTTGAAAAAATTTCTTTTTTGCTTTGAAATTCTCTAAGAACTCTGCTGCTTGTGTTGCCAGGCAACTGCACCAAGTAGATTATGTCAATAGCCTGTGTGTTGGCAATGTGATAGATGTAGAAATGCTAGATTTGTCCTGCGCATTGCAGTCTGTAGCATTTCATACCAGATTGTCAAGTTTGGTCAGTGTCAAAACACTGTATATCTATACCTATAATGAAGATTACTGTGGCTTTACATGTACAATAGTTGAACAGACAAGTCACACAAATGGATTCACTTAATGCTTTTTGCTTGAGTCGCGTTTATTTAGTGAAATGTGACGTAACGCAGAGGTGGGACGTTAGATCAAAGACTGCTGAAACCGAACCGTTCCAACGTCTTCTAATCACGGATTGTAGCCAAAGGCGTCATCCTCGGCTCCCCGGATGGAGAGGCAGAAGGGTTGGAAATCTGTGTCACCTTCCCTGGAATGCATCAGCCAGGAGAGGCGTGAAGTCCTCTCCCCAACCCGGGCCTAACCCTTTCACTGCCAGACTGGACATGAAAAACTCGTCTCAAATCGTGTCGACATGTATATTGCATGACAATACTGCAGGAGGAATTTTGATGTTTTGTAAACTTTGAACTCTTTAAGCATTGTGTTTGTGTGACAAAGCAGTGCCCCTCCCCCACAGACACCGACTTCCTGAGCCAAGAGTCAACAAAAAGCCTAGTCCGTCGTCATTTACGATATTTGACTGCCAATTTCAGATGCCCCTTTGAAACCTGTGAAGTAATCTGTTTCAAGAATGGCTGTTGTGGAGATTGTGTTTAATATTATTGCTCATATTTGTCTTTTTAATGTTTGCTTTTATGCAGCACTTCATTAAACAGATTTATGTCAACAACAAAAAAAGAAGCAAAATGTACGTAGCTGACACTGACACAAACCACCGAGTTCTGAGATTTCAACTTCCTTCACTGTTCTTCAAGGTAACCGGTCCATTTCAAGTAGACTGCCCACTATTCCTCGTTGAGTAAGGCTGGTGATGTATAGTTAGGGGAGATAGAAATGGAATGCACATGCAACGAGATGAATCAATGTCTTCAAAGAGTGCACATCAACTAGCTGTCAGTCCACTCATTAGCCACGCGTTTACAAGTGTTGTCAAGGGGTACGAGGTGCCAGACGAAAGCGGCACACAATGGACAAAGAGGAGTGTCGCGCACACACAACTGCATATCGCCTGCTCCCAAGCGCTTAATGAGGCAACATTTCAAAAATCTTCCAAAAAGAGTCTTTCCGTGTCAAACATCCAGAGAAAAGAAACTCCAGCTACAATTACACAATGCTTAAAATAATTCCTATAAGCCAAAAAGTAATCCATTATACGTGGCTGTAGCTCAGGGGGATGAGTGGTCGTCCCGCAACCACAAGGTAGCCGGTTCGATCCCCAGTCCCCCCATAGCTCACATGTCGAAGTGTCCCTGAGCAAGACACTGAACCCTAAAATTGCTCCCCGGGTGCCGCTGAGGGCAGCCCACTGCTCCTTAAGATATTAAGGATGGGTTAAATGCAGAGGACAAATTTCATGTATGTATGTACTATGACAATAAAAAAAAAAAAATGAACGATAACCTCACCCAGCAACTAAAGCTGGTGAGTAGCCTACGATTTATATACTGTAAAATACACATTTTGTCAGTAAGAAAAAAAGAGTGTGATAGTGTTGTACGTGAACTTCCCGCTGCAGGTGGAGTTATTTTCTTTGTACATATTGTTTGTTTTTCTCACATACAGGTGTTTGCATGACAAAGACCTTCTTGGTGGAAAGGTCGCCTCATTAAATTGCAATAGTCAGTGGGTGGACTACCTCTCCTTTTCAATTATAAACAGTCTTTAGCTTCCTGTTACTACTTGATGTGATGCTACTGCAAGTTAAAGTGTATATATATTAAAACCGCAGGGAAGCCGTTCTGTGAATTTTCCGTCCCAGAGTATCACGAGGAATAATTGATGGAGCTGTTGGAAAGCTCCTCTGTGATTTTACATCTTATTATTTAGTAAAAGGGAGCTAATTTCATTTATTTATAATCAAAAAAAAGGAGCAACAGGAGCGTGTTTATTGGCTGAATGATTGCCTTTTTATAAATCTTGAACATTCCCAGAGATGCAGGTTAGGAAATGATGCCGCTGAACAGCTGCTTCAGCCTCAGTGTTGAAATCACATAATCTTACACATTTAAATCATGAAAATCATGTCACAGCGCTGCCGCCATCATTGGGGCTTTACAGTTGAACTCTGAGTGGTGTTCTTTCGGGGGTTGTAATAATATTAATACCATCCATAGCTGCCTCCCAAGATTCCTCCGAACGTGACAGTGTTGTAGCTGCGTTTTGAGAGCTGCATGTATTGGCTGTGTGCTGGCTCCAGATTTAGGTGTAACATAGTTTGTGGTGATATTTTCAGTTCAGCCAGTGGTGCTTTATTTTCAGTGATGTATTTTGTTTTTTATATGGCCATGGTTTGTTTCTTTTTTCATTTGTTATTCTATCAAATAGTTGCCATAGTGGCCATTAAAAAGGCACTTTGCTATTGTCAGTTTATTGCAATAAAATACATTCACTGCATCTTCCTGTTTTCCTTCCAACTATATGCCTTTTGCATTTGTATTTGGAGATGAATTAGAGACCAACTTGGAGATTGGTTATTACAACAACATATCAATCCAGTTTTTCTCACAACAACCTTGATATAGTAAAATACATCCCAGCACCCTTCCCAATCATCTAGTTCTGCTTTGACCATAAACTGGAGGTTAATGCCCTGCAGGGTCTTTTTGAGTCTCCGTTGGACGAGGACCTCTGAGCCCCTCTATGTGAGGGTGTATTTATGCCGCATGTTTAGGTGGGTCTGTGTGTGTGGGAGAGAGAAGGATTGGGTCAGCATGTCAGGGGATAAATAATGCTTAGAGGGCCTCCTGCAAGTTAACCAGGCACTTTTTTGACAACCTCAGCAAATCACATCTCGCTACTCATAACTCATCCGATGCAGATGGACTTGCTCACTCTTCCTGCCTCTCTCTTAAACACACACATACCCGCCTAACTCTACAGCATTACGCTGCAGTCTTCCACCGGTCCATGGCGTTCATAAACTGCTTTCTGACTCCTTCTCCCATGAATTCATATTAACTCATATTGATGCACGCATACCCAATGAAGCCCGAAACAAATGCTGCCAACCATTCAATAAATCATGGTGTCTTAAAGGGAAAACAGAATTCACTGGGAGAAAAATCAGGTTGGTGCTTTGCTTGTGGAGTTACTGGAAAGCTTTCTGGGTTGTGGTGCATACAAGTTCCCCTGAAGGAGCTTTTGTTTTCGATTCTTGACAAAACAATCTGTCCTGACTGAAAGAGTCCCCACATTTAAAAATGTATAAATGCTGCTGGCGCTAATAGCAGGCACACGGATACTGCTGATGTTATTGTCAGTCAGCTCCGTCACAAAAACACTGAATCCTCAAGCTTTGAGCATTGTCCCACTTTTCACCCGCTTTCTGTTCCCTGTCTCCCACTTTCTGAAACACACTATATGAGGAAAGATCTGTTTTGCATAAAAGTAAGAAACACTCACAAATCGATGGTCCTCGCTGATGCGGATGCAGACACCAGAGGGCACACATGGGCAGACAGTACTTAACGATCCAGAGCAGCAGGGCAGCAGTCAGGCAAATAGATTATGATGTATTGCCAGTGAGAGAGGAGGCGCTGAAGACAATGCAAGGACAGGACATGCCGTCTCCTGCTTTCACTGGTGAGCTTGGATGCATCGTACCAAGGACGGAGAGAAAAATCCATGAAGATTGGTACAGATGAACAGCATAAAAAACAACTCGACTTGCAAACACACAATGCTCAGCATCCACTATGTATCGATAGGATATGTTCTGTACCTGGAGGTGAAGACATGAGGGAGGCAGAGCTACTAAATTAACAGCTTGTGGAGTGTGACTCGTCTTTTGAGGCCTGTGCACAGCTTTTTGAACTCACCTTTGTATGATTCCACATTGCTTTGTGGGGTATGACTCACTGTGATGTAAGTGTGAGTCAACAAGAACAGCAAGCAATCTTGTTATTACACAAACTGTAACATCACATCTTGAGTAGTGCACTGGTTTGCCTCCACGTGAGTTGAGTAAAGTAGAAAAACAGATGTACCACCTGTACTGATGCAAATGGTACTGTAATTTGCTCTTGATGCATTAGCAGCAGTCAGTACTATCGAGGGCTGTGTGATCCGTGTAAATTATGCAGGGGGAAAAAAGAATAAATAGTTGTATTATAGTTAAGTTAGTTAAGGCTGTTCATTGGAAGAATGTTAAGAGTTTGCTGTTGATTATCATAGAAACTGAATCACGTAATTCATCATAGAGCAAAAAACACACAAGACACCTACTAACATAAAAACAACAAAAACCCTGATGGTCCCACGCATCATTCATTATGGATTAAAAACATGCACAAATATACAAACACACAAACTGATTCACACACTGGAATATTCTCAATGTATCCATAATTGATGAACACTAACATTGTGTGTACTTCCACTTGCTCTCCCTACAATGGAGTAAACTGATGCTAAGGTTGCTACTAAAGCAACGCTCCCCTGGGAGCTGCATTTAGTCTCCCTATTCTCTGAGGCCCTGCAGAAGCCTGAAGATTCAGATGTAGACCTAATTAACTGTTCCAGGCATTCATTGTTTTATTTGTTTTCATGAGAATTTAAATGAAGATTTAAATACCTGATAGGTGGGATGGCCTTGCTACAATGTATAATTTATTAGGGGACATTTTCCAAGGCCGTTTCGTCCTGACCTTTCTCACTCAAGCTAATCTCGAGCTTGGTCAGTGCATGTAGGGCTTATCACTATCTAAAGGTTGGCTTACCGGAGGAAGCTTCAGTGAACAGCAGCAGATGTGGGAAAGAAACTATCCTTGAGGCATTTTTAATCAAGACTAGAGTAAACAGGTCCGGAAGCTAAATGCTGACTGTGTGGTATGGTAACATGCTCACAATGACAGTGCTAACATTCTTATGGTTCGCAGTTATGTTTACTAAGTTCACCAATGAGTGAGCATATTTAAGTCTCGAACAAAGTGGTGGACTGACCAATATTTCCATCCACAGCCACGTTGTTAAAAACGTGACTTTGATTTCCTTGAATCCATCCTGGACATGCTACGTAGAGTTGGCCTGTATAGTAAGAAATCCATACAAGCAAATGAATAATTAAAATCTGGAAGAAAATATATGTTCACACCATCACAGTATATGCCTTGAGGCATTTTACACAGCAGTAAAGGAAACGAGGTGCTGAGAAGCAGCAGCAGGCCAGATAGCTGCCCTTTGACATTGGTACTCTTCCTTGAATCACAGCTCAGTTATCCATCATGGGGACAGTATATGCTGTACTTGCTGCAGGGCAAAGAAAATAGAACTTATGTAATATTATTCTAAGCAAGTTACTTTTTAATTGTTAATAGGACTACGCACACTCAATAGGATGAGGCCTTTATGCATAAGTAAAGGTGGTAACATCAGCGAGCTAATCAGCGATGTGTATCTTGTTCTCCTTTGGGAACCCAAGTAATTATGAATGAGCATGAGAGGGCAAAGCGTCTTCACTAATGTGCCTTTAGTGCTGAAGACGAGGAGAGAAGTAGAAAGATATAATTCTACTATATAATGATCCAAAGAGGGAGAAGGGTGAGTCATGGAGGCAAAGAGAATACAGGCAGCAATACAAGGAACAAAATGAATGGCAGCAGAAAGGGAAAGAAAAGAAATAAATGAGAGAGTAAATGTAAAAAACATCTTCCTCTGGGAAAAACAGCTACTTCAAACAGTATCTTTGGATGAGCCCATTGAATATTTTACAGCGTATTATACACAAGGGCTTCTCATTCAGTGATTTAACTGTCATGATCGTGAAGATTCTGGTATCAGAATTCTGGTGTAAAATCTCTTGTTGTGGATTTTCCCACCTTCTCAAACCAGACGTAGAGCGGTTCCCCGTCGTGGTCTGTGTTCCTGTGAGTGAGTCGCAGCTCCTGCGGTCCATCAAGGGACCCGCTGTTTGGTGATCTGACTGCCTTCACTGTGTGGTTGTTCAACCTGTGGTCCTCTGTTGAGGTCTGCACACTCTGCCAGGCACTGAGACATTCCCTCACAGCACTGCTCTGAAGATCAAAAGCTGTCTGACTCATTTCTGGTGTCAAATATGTTCTGGACTTCCAGTAACCTCTCTCTCTCTCTCTCCACATTCTTGATACAATAAAATTATTAAAGATTGTGTGTGTGCATGTATGCGTGTGTGTGTGTGTGTGTGTGTGTGTGTGTGTGCGTATGTGTTGTGGCAATACCGAATATATTGTGAGGCAATATGTGCTGTGTTACCTTCTCCCAATATTATTCTTAGTTTGGAGCTGTCATCTAGTTCTTTGAAACCAGAAACCTGGGAGCTGAGCTGGTTTACCTATATTTGTCTTATTTGAGTATATTTATCATATTCTAGGAGGAAGTGCATCTCCGTCTCGACCGTCTTGCTCTCTCTCTCCTTCCCTGTGTGTGTGTGTGTGTGTGTGTGTGTGTGTGTGTGCATGGTGTGAAAGACATAGGGATTCACACATGTGATCAGAAGGAAAGGCCAAGTGCTGATAGTTATCTGACCATTCTTCTCTCTGTCCCCGCCATCCCCAAGCTATTACTGCTTTTAACCGCAAATGACAGTACCTGTGGATATGGTTGCCATAGCACCACAGCCTCTCGTGGCTGACTTTGATGTATAAGTTAGGACCCAGCATGTGAGATATGGCTGTGCTTTTTCACTGTATGAACATCCACTATACACTTAACACTTTCATCGTCACCATGCTGCTCCTATTCCCCCTCTGTGCATACGTAGAGGGCATGTAAACAGTGCAAGGTGATCTGCAGCGAGAAACTGTCATTAACTGGTGACGAGACTGCGACATGGCTGAAGGAGTGTGCTGCATGTGTAGGTGCTGTCTGCTCCCTCACATTGAATTGTGTCCCTGCCTTGGCGAGGCGGTAGTGACACTGGCATACAAAACGCCTGTCGTCCTCTATTAGAACACAAGTCACAGGACATTCCCTCGTGATGCACAAACGCATGTATTATACACAAACCCTGTATGAAGCTCTCCAACGCATGATCGGATGAGCAGAAATCACGGCATTATCTGCCATTATATGTGACGTTGAAATGAAAATGGAGATTGCAGGCATCAATATTTCAACTGGTCCGTGAGTTGCCTCTAAGACATATGATGCATTATTAACAGCGAGCTGGTTGCAGTTGGAAGTATGTCGTGGGTGATTCTCAATGACAGGAGGAATTCTTTCAGCTGACAAAGAGATGAGGATGCTGCACACATGTCTTTGTGTCTCTTGGTGTCCTCGGGAAAAGGGTTCTGTATCTCAGTCTGGCTCGACAAACGCAATACAACATATTGATTCTTGGAAACGCACGCTGCTCACACATTTAAATGTATTTCTATTCTAATTAAATGATTAACGTGACTAACAAAAAGACACAACTTTATTGATGTAATGGTTTTGATCGACAGGGTGGTTAGAGATTCTGAGAAAAAGTCAGTATGCACATGCTGCAGTCGGACAATACACTTCAATTTTAAATCATTTTGCCAAACTACTCAACAGTGGCACTGTAGCCAATTCTCTGCAACGCTGTTAGTGCCGCTGTTCACACTGCGGAATTGAATGCATTATAGATTACAGCGCTGCGTTTCTAATCTAGAACTGTGTAGAAATATTTGTCCATTCTTACAAATTAATAATATATGCTTTTAATGAAATTAGTTCTTACACTTACAGAGCCCCCCAGGTGCTAGCAACTATACTTTTGTCCAGACTCGCCATCTAGTGTATGAAAAAGGAGTGCAAGTCAGTAACACAACTTGGTTTACATTTATTTCAATATCAAGCCAACATTCAAGTGTTAAGTAAATAAACTGGAGATTTAAGAGCATCATTTAATTATGTCCCAGGGGATTATGCTATATTATACATTTATATTATTTGATTACTAAAATGTTTAAGTACCTTTTTACTGATGTATTCAGCAAATTGTAATGCTTTATATACTGTTTGGGGATTTCATCTACAACAACATATAGTTGTCTAAAAAGTAATTCTAGTAAAAAGTACAATATTTCCTCCTCAAGGTCAATGAGTGCGTACGTAGATATTTAGTTTCACATTACATATATTGCACTTCTGTCAATCCCTCCTCAGCTGCTCTCCCTAAAGTTTCTTCTACTTTTCTCCCTGTTCAAGGTTTTTTGGGGGGACGTTTAATCCGATGTGACGGTCCAAGGACAGAGGATTCTGTACAGATTGTAAAGTCCTCTCAGGCATAAATCAAATTGTATTTAATCTTCTGGTTTCACTTCAGATTACTTGAAATGTATTCATATATTTATTTTTTTTATGTAAAAATGATGCAGATTTGTTTTTCATTATCACATATTGTATGCCTCATTTTCTAAAGACATCATTACAAGGGATATATTCTGAGGATTCTTTTGACCTAACAATAAAAACACTGTACAGCAGGTGTACCACCACATCAATGAGAATGTGGAAGTGTTTACTGCATTTGCCAAGCTGAACGCTAAACATCAGTGGTTTATTTTATTTAACAGGTAAACACTTTTTTTTACAATTTGGTAGTAATTCAAAAGCAAACGTGTACTTCACTTCATTGGAGTCTTTTAATTTGCAAAAACAAAATCTCATGGAATTTACAAGTGTATATTATTGAAGCTGAGCAGTTTAGCAAGTTGTAAATGGTTCATTTCAACCAAACAGCGAAAAGAGACAGAATTTATGAAACAGGATTTCAGACGGAAGTCAGAAAATTACTCGCAAAACTGAAGATATACTAAACACAGTACCTCCTTGGACCATTTTATTTCCACAATTAATATCAACTTAAAACAGTGTCAAACAATATTCAGGAATGTTTCCATATGTGAAATAAGCATTACCTCAGCGCCGGTCTTCTAATGGTTGTCCCCATGCTGAGATGAGACTCAATTTCGGTTAACTGTTCAGGCGATTGTGGCATTACAGGATGAAATTCTAAATGTTTTGTAGAGGCACGGTGCAGCTTCACTCGGATCAAAGTGATTTGGGTTTGGCCATCGGTGCCCTGCTCTGACCCTGACCTCAACCCCAGAAATGTTTGTGTTGAGTCTGTTCCACTGGCTGTTGTGTTGTATAGCTGGGACGGGCAGGTAGCTTGTCACACAGAGGTGATCTCAGCGGTCCAGCGAACGCTTCTGGATTGCTTCAGCCACCACGGTGCGCAGGAGAGCGATGACAGAGCGAGGGTCGTCGCTGCCCACGACAGCGCTGCCCGACACGATCATGTTGGCTCCTGCCTGCAGCAAAAATGAGTATATACACTTAATTGAAAACAGACAAAACTGGACCTTTAGGCGAGTGTCATGCGTTTGGATCCCTTACCTCTGCACACTTGTGAATAGAGTCAGGGCCGACTCCTCCGTCTACTTCAATGTCTAATGAAGGGAACTGGCTCCTTAACCAACTCACCTGGACACACGCACAGAAATACAATAAAGAGCTTGAAAAATGCACAACACCATATCTACAACACAATTTAAAAATGCATAGAAGTAGGACGGCAAAAAGAGACGGCGCTACAGGTTCAATCAGAAACATCCTATGGACTAAATTTGAACGGCATACAAAATAATTACGCTTTGGTAAACTTCGTTCTGGGCTTTGAACTGGTATATACTTTTAAAAAGAGAAGGAGAGAGCGAGAAAGAAGAGAGCACTGATGCCGAAAGTCTTTTTATTTGGTACTTTTGTAATATAATGTTGGGTACTTCTGTGATTTAGAAGAAACTTATGGGTGGAACTTGAGCATCAAAATCACTTACGTAATTGTTTTCCCTTCACAACAATGGTTAAATGCAGCTCAAGGAGAATTTGCCAGTAGTTAATTTCCTTTTTCCACAAAGGTCAACTTGTTTATGTTTTCTCAATAATGCGAAGGCATCGTTGTTATGTTACCAGTTTACATGCGTCAAATAAATGTGGCAGAATGTGTAAAGGGTTTCAGTTTTGTCAATTTGCAGCACATTTGACGTACGTTCTTCTGTTGACAATTTTGTGTGACAGCATATAATAGGGAAAAGCAAAATAACACTATATCAAAAATGTGCTGATTAACTGTGTGATAATCTTTAAATTCCCGTTGCTGTTGTTGCTGTTGTGTGTGCGCGTTTCCTGTTCTTTCTTCCTCTACCTGTGGTTTGACCTTACCTTGGCCATCATATCCTCCATGAACTTCTGGCCTCCAAAGCCAGGTTCAACAGTCATGACCAGAGCCATGTCGATCTGGTTAGCCCAAGGTGCTAGCTCTTCAACAGTAGTGCCAGGCTTTATGGCCAAACCCACCTACAAAACTCACAGTGTTAGTATGAAGACATAGTAAATACAGTCGCCTCAGCACTTTTGCATGTAGCTGATCAATGCCAATATTCCATATTTGTCATTAGTTTGCAGCATTATTTCCTCACCTTCATGCCACTCTCTTGGATCTCCTTGATGAGGTTACCAGGGTTGGTGGTGGACTCTATGTGGAATGTATACTGGTTGGCTCCTGCTGCAGCCATGGGCTTCACCCACTGCTCTGGCCGAGACACCATCATGTGCATGTCTGCAAAATGATCACGGTCACAGTACTACAGACATAGCAGGTGCATTCAGGATCCACTTCAATGGGGTAAGTAGGTTAAGTCTTTTAAATGTATGTGTGGGGATGCCTCCGTCTCACCAAAGAAAGGGTCTGGGCCTACTGACTTCCTCAGGCACTCTACCATGGGATGTCCAAATGTGAGGTTGGGGACAAAGTGCCTTTAAAAGGGAAACACAAACAGACATTTCACTTCCAATTGTGATGAAATCGTCTCTGTTGCGCAAACATTGCAAACAAACGCCTCGCAGAGGTTTACAGGAAGGTAAACAACGACTAAACTAGAATGCAGAAGGAGGAAGTAGGTTGTCAAGACTTGCAAGACATCATACTGTTTGACACCCTGAGGTTTTGAAAGCCTCGTTATTGACAGACTTAAGCCATTTAAATCCAGTGACATAAATATTGGCTTCCCCCGGCGTAACTTCTGGCAAGCTACTGTAGCATGTTGGTGTTAGCCAACTTTAGCTCTCGCGCACTGAGCTTCCAATCGGCTTGTAGTTAGCAATGCTAGCTTGTCTTAATTGCCGTTAACTAGCTGATAAACTAACCCGTCCATGACATCCAGGTGCAGGTAGTCTGCCCCGCAGTCCATCATCCGCACGCACTCGCTGCCCAGACAGGACAGGTCGCTGCTCAGGATGGACGGACCGATCTTCGCACTGTATGCCATGCTGTTTCTGCTATACTGTCTGCATGCAGCCAGCCAGCTACCACCAGTTAACCGCAACATAACGCACCACTTCCGCTGATGACCTTCAAAATAATGTAACGGACTGAGGGAAATGTTACGTTATGAATGTTATGTTCAGGAGGTCAGTGAACGTCTCATGAGCTGGGTAGCTGTGAAGCGTGCCTGTGATTGGAGCGCGAGGGAGGGCGGAAGGCATGTCATTTCCTATGTGTTGGTAATCTCTGTTTTAATCACTTTAATCAAATATTATCTTTCTTGCATATAATAAATAAGATGAAAACTCACTTCCGGTTGTACACGTGTGTCAGTTGTTAACTCGATTCACCTGTGGTCGCAAATTTCCGCCTTCAAAATAGACATTTCTCACTTCTTGACTCTAGATGGCGCAAAGCTCATATAGGCAAGGAACTGTCATAACAAGAAGTTCTGTGAACGACCTAAAAACAGACTCTTTGTGGGATAATAATGGGACAGTGGTTTGTCATCACGTGTTGGACAGCTCGTTTAATAAATGGTGTAAAGGGCCATTGTGAAACCATTTGAATCCCTTCTTCAATGTATCCAGTATACCCTTTGCTTATTTCATGTAGAGCATGTTAGCCTGCAAGGCATTGTCTGCCAAATATCTATGAAGAAGAAAGAAAACTTCTTGCAATAAAAAATAAATAAAAATCAGCAGCACTTTTACCTTTGGAAAAGCCTTTATTGTCCCATGTTACCTGACACCAAATTAGAAATTAACAATTGATAAAACAGACAAAACAAGCCAATAGGTTTCCGTTAGAACAAAATCTGAAGTGCAGGTGTATAAAATGCGTGTATAAAAACACTTCAGTCCTAAATAATTACATTTCATACATTAAATCTCATATTGTTTGACACATTTATTATTTATTTATTTATTATAGGCATTGTGTACCTGCTACATCCCACTCAATGATGTTAACTGTTATGTCGTAATAATTTGATCATGTGATGTCTAAGATACAGGTTAAGAAACAGACAACCATTCATGCTCACGTCCACATTTAGATTCACCAATTAACCTAAGCTGCATGTACACTGCCACGTGGAGAACATGCAAACTCCACACAGAAGGCCTGTACACACACATATATATATATATATATATATATATATATATATATATATATATATATATATATATATATATATATATATATATATTAAATATAATATAATTTTATATTTGATGTGTTTGTCATCGTCATCATCTTGCCACTGGAATGGAATGATTATTTCCAGATGAGCAAGATGAGTTGTTGTGATTTATAAGAAGCAGATGGCGGAGGTTTTAAAAAGCCTCTGCAGCACTCTACTCAGCCCACAAAGAGCAACACTCATATACCCAGATTGGCTAAACAAAATCTGACATTTACAAGTTGTACCCACATTTTGCATTCACTGCAGCGATAATGGAACCACTGGTGGCACGGTGTACTCTGGCAGACACGAAGATGATATATGTGATTTTTGAGTAAGTTGACTTCATAAAGAACTGGGGCCTAGACTCTCTGAGGAAGGTATAAAAAAGCTTCTGCAGGCTTTGACAGTCACTTTGTGGCCCAGCGCCATGTCTGCAAAATATATTTATACCATAAGTCTCCATACAAAAATCCTTCATGGTGTCTTGAGAGCAGAGTTGACGTGGGTGTCCAAGGAAGATTCATAGAGCTCATTAAGTAACAATTATCTTTCTAACCAGGTGAAACAATATTGAGCAAAATGTTATTTTTTGAGTTGATAAAGTTCGCACACAAGGTTGATTTACCTGGTTGATGCATTTCTGTGTTGTCTTTAAGAGGATTCATTCTTTCTCTTACAGCTGATACAAAGACTCATTCGTCACCTTCACTGTAAACAAATCAAACACCAAGCACATCATTTCAGTCTACCAGAGGCCTCTGTGCACTGGAGGTCCTTAAAGACATCTTTTTTGGTTAAGTGCAGCTCAGGAATGTGACTTGCATTCATTTTCAGGATACTGTCAGGCTGTTCTCTATTGCTCATTGTTGACATACTCTCATCTTAATAACACTCCAGAATAATCAGTACTGTACTCTATTACTGGTTGAAAGAGGATTCACAGCCTGAAGTTGTGGATTGAGATTTTCTGTAATACCCTCTCATCTTATGAGGCATAGAGTGGCCCACTTCACATTATATATATATATATATATATATATATATATATATATATATATATATATATATATATACAACTTACAGAATGTATTTAGATGTTTTTAAATGCATGGTACATATTCTACTGTGGCGTGTATGGTCTGCAGTCCTCGTTATATGCATTCCTGCATCTCAGTCATCTGTGAAGACAATTCAAAAATGTCTTTTGTTGAAAAGTTTAAGAATAATCAATTCCATTCCCGGCTGCTAAAGTGGTGTGTGTTCAATTTCCTATGTTTTAGCCATTGCCAGTTTCTGGTTGTTAAATTGTGAGTTTGTTTTTTTCAGTCAGAGTACTCTTTAAATTAATATTAGTTTTTCCCAGTTTTCCCAGAAGGTATTACTTTTTCACTAAGTTGGCATACACCTTCATCAGCACTTTCAAATGTGTCCCTGCAGGCTAAGATTTAGCAATAGGTAACTAACTAATTAACAGCCACACAGCAGCGCGTATGTTTGAACTTGTTTAACGATCTTTTGAAGTGCATTATTTTCAGACTACGAATTAATTATCTGGTAAACCAATGGTGAGCTCAGTTCCAATGAAGAACCTACTGAAAATCAGCCACCTATGTTACAGTTGCTAATATGCAGGGGAAATGGTATGCTAACTCCATGTAGGAGATAATTCTCATCATGTACATTTACTTTGAACAATATGTGAGCTATAACCTTTAATAAATTGGGTTGATGTGACCTGTAACCTTTGTTATTTAAGGCAGGAACAGGAACTGAGACACTGCAGCCCAGTTTTTTTTTTCTTCTTTCCTCTGCAGTACTTGATTATCAAGAACTTGGTACAACTCCAAACGGTCATGTATTATCTTGATTGAAACCTTCCTCCTGCTTCCCCCCAGCAGTTGATTCAAGACTCCTGAGCAAACAGATAGCGCTAAACTAGTTCCATGTGATGGTCGGAAGGAACGTGTGGAACATGTGTCCTTGCAGCCTCTCCCTTCCTGAGCTTTATGTCGCTGTGGTCGGGGTCCATAACTGTAAAGGAAAGGGTGGGGTCCTGCCAGAAAAAGGGTGTTCTTTGGATGTTGTAGAAGGGCTTTTTATTATGATGATGCACTCACAGGGAATGCAGTAGTTACAAAGACTCACTGTGGGCCCCAGACCTGTAATCATTAACCACATTGAACTGAGACTTTGGAAACAGGGGAACAAAACCGTTCTTTGTGCTGCTTCATCTGTGAATGCAGGATTTCTGTTAGTGTATGTTGTATATCTCTTCACACTGTTAGAAGCACATGAAACACATCATTAAAGTGGTCCTTCAATAGTTATGTGCTTATAGATGTTGTCTTGCTATATGTCCAAATGTGTGAGTGTCATCTCAATATTTAGCTTTGTTCATTATCTAAACAGTATTTAATCAATTTAATCATATTGTGTTTTCTCTGACATGACCTCAACTATATGTACCCTGACCACAGAACACTTCAGAGCAGAAGTGGTCAGCATATAACAGTAATTACCTGTGAAAACCACCTCTAATGGACCCTTACAAAAGTCATAATTTGGTGCTTTATGTGCGATAATGTGTCACTTCAAAGAGCCATAAATGTGACCACGGGGGCACCGGTGACATTTCAAAACGACAACTTGAGCTTGTGAAGAATAAAATAAAATTTGGAATATTCTTTTGTGATTTAATAACAGTAGCCCACGAGTAGGTTTATGCTTTCCTCCCGACTTCATAAAAAAACCTAATCCAACTGATTTAATCTTTATTATTTGAAGATTGTGAATGTAAGAGGGCTGCTGAGAAAACACAGCCGGGTTTAATATTTTCTCACAACATGAACTCTTGGAGAGCAGGAGTCTGGTTTACGAAACCAGAAAATCCAGTTCTAATGAAATAGCTTTATGAGATCATACAGTGAGATTTTTATTGACTTTTACTTTATTTTCTTTAAACAGGTGTAATCCTGAATTGCTTTAAACTGTGTTTTTATATCAATCTGAAATTTCTCTGATGCTTCTTTTGCATTAATATAATCAAACACACACATACACAGACATGATATAGACATACAGTTCTAAATTCTTACAAAGCTAAAGCAAATCAGGAAACAAATGAGATTATTTGTCCAAACTCTTCGGCGAGCCGCCTGGTCGATATCCATGTGCAGGCTGAACTGTGAATCATGAGGATTCCCTCATCCGCTGGGAAGCGTTAACACGCTGTCAGTGCTAATAATACTACTCAAACATCAGCTGCAGAGCATTACTCAGCTGTGGAAAAAGAAACAACATGTAGCAAACTCTTTGGCACAGAGCATTGATCGCATTTGGAAAAAACAACTTTATTTAAAAAAATATTACTATCGCTATCACATTTTCCAAGTGGAAATATGAATCCTGACCATCTGGTGTTTCTGACAGCTGGACCCACCGTGGAGCGCGCTTAAGAATCCAGCAGTATTAAGAAAATCTTTCTCCTCAGTGAAGAGGCGTTGAGTGATTTCAACTGCAGGACACTGGTATCTGATGCACACTGATGCTGCTCCTTACACACAAGTTGAACACACAAACTAACTCTGAGACATTCTGTCTTCCTGACTGATTGACTGACTGTAAGCAAGGTTAACATTTAGACTTTGAGAATTATTTCAAGTCAAATAACTAACAGTTAACTATCAAAACAGTAGCCAACAAAATCACACAATTTTACAATACTTGAAGATAAAAAATAAATAGTTCCACAGGATTGTCATTTCGTACTGATGATGAACAGAACTTGAATCTCAAACCTCATACAGCTAATTAAATTAATCAATCATTTGTCAACTCTACCAATGTGTGTCTGCGTGATAATTTATCACAATAATGTTCTGCATGTTGGATTAGCATCTGCATCCATGAGTGAGGGAGTGCAGATGTATTGATAGTGCAGCTAAATGGCGGGTGTATAAGGAAATATAGCATAAAACATCCTGCAGGTCTCCAAAGAAAGCTGCTGTTAAAGCTGGTAACAAACCTTACTCTTTCTGATCTTGTTGTTTGGTGGTCCATTTTTCTGAGATGGCAGATGACTCACCATATGAGGATAATGCGGTATTTCTGATGCATCTAATACTCAGGCACTTCAGTTATTGACACTAAATGTCAGGCTTTCAAAATAAAAGGGCAGTGGCTTTCTCTCCAGATTCACCTTTGTTTCTTATAACCTTTATTTAATCAGGTAATCTCTTTGAGATCAAGATCTATTTTGCAAGAGAAGCCATGGTATAATAACCACACAGGATGAAATTCAACAAAGAAAATCCATGTCATTCCAAAAACTCTCTCAAGGCTCAATATTGTGTAATGCAATGAAGCCACAGCTTGCATGTGAGTATTGTGCGCTGTGTTTATGATGAAAAAAAAAGACCTGTCCATACCACTATCACTCTCTGTACTTTCAGCACAGATCGATAGTTATTGTAAATGTCAGAAAATAACTCTTAAAGTGCACGGAACAATAAATAAATGGTGGCTGTCACTGTACGAGAATCATAGCTTGGATTTATGTAAACGTTATACTCTTTATAGTCTTCAGTCCTGTCAGTGAAACATGTGAGCGCCAGAGGAACTAACACGTTCCATAAAAAAAGACTGTAAAGACTTACACAGACATCCTGACAAAGTGTCCCACCGTCCAATTAACCTCACAGAGAGAATGGAAGGAAGTGAGAGCAAAAGTGTGATGGGTTATAGCCCTCTGGAGACTCACAGACCTGCGAGAGCGCTTCACCGAACACTTCACCGAACTCCATGTGATTGTGTCAGCCCACCGATCCGACTATCTGAGAGTCTTCATTCAGCCTTTAGATATCCTTTGAGGTATTTTTGCTTCTGGTATTCAGCTTTTCCTGCTGCTTGGTTACATTGAAGGTTAATATTGATTTTAGTGTTTTTGTTTGGCATGGGAACGCTTCAGGCTTTGGCTGGTGCTGGCCTCTTTGAGTGGCTTTCTAGAGGGTCCTGGCAGGTCGCCAGCATGAAAAGCAGCTAATAATGGACTCTGCTGTACGGCACTGCTCTGCTCATCAGGCGAGAAACAGCTATATTGGAACAAGCTACTGTAATTTGGGTTAGTGTACTGTTTGTGCATTGCATTAAATGTGACAACGTTATGGTGTTATCCACATTGATATCCATCAATGGCAAAGAAAAGAGTTTAACAGAATTTTAGAGATTACGAGAGCATTTATCCTGGCCCTTGAAGCCTGAGCAGCTCCAAATAGGAAGATACTTATGTTTTATCGTCTTTGCCAGGAAACACCCCACAGCATTGAAAGAGAAGAAGAGAATACAGAAAATATGGATCACAATTGTGGAGCAAAGATCAGTCGGCCCTCTGCCAACAGATTTCACGAGCTACTCCATCAACAGGAATGGAGGAACGATAGGGAGTTGTGCAGCACAAAAGTAAACCACAAATCCACACCAGCCTTGACAAATCTTTCTCTCGCTAATTCAAAAACTATTTGAGAGATGAATAGAATGCTGGCAGTATTGGAGGTGATCCACCCAGCAATAAAATACAGCAATGCAACAAATCAATGTTGTTTTGCAGTTTGTAACAGGGTGTTCCCTCACTGGGTTGTGTAAGGTCTAGCACTGGTTAACTCAAAAACTGTTGCTTTATTGTCTATTCTACTCTGAAACTAAATTAACATCATTCTGTATTGAAGAAGACTTGAAACTAGAGATTGAGACCATAAACACATGTTTACAATGTTTATTGAGGGAATAAGTCAAGCAAAAAGTAAGGTCCTTTATGGCTTAGATTCAGACA
Source organism: Myoxocephalus aenaeus (assembly GCA_038501785.1). Lineage (NCBI taxonomy): Eukaryota > Metazoa > Chordata > Actinopteri > Perciformes > Cottidae > Myoxocephalus > Myoxocephalus aenaeus. The sequence continues at coordinate 2,378,685 of JBAMJR010000154.1, forward strand.
GAATGTAAGTTTAAGGCATTTCCACATTAATTGGCTTCACTTTTCAGACCCAGAGGTTGTAACCTGGATGCAACCAACAGCTTATCTTCGTTTAGCTTAGCATGAAGACGACTGGAAACATGGTAAACAGCAGGCCTGCCTCTCTTTCGTGAGGTTACAAAATGTGCCATCCAGCACCTCTAAAGCTCAATAATTTTCTCACGTTATGTTTATTTCGAACTAACTCTCTAACTATCGGCAAGAGAGTATATTTCCAAAGACAAACTATTATTTTATATAAATCAAGGATGTGCCAAATTTACAATACAATATACAGCACTAATATTACCTGTATTCCTTTTTAAACTTAAATGACTGGAATAAATAAACTATTCCTTCTGGAATAAAGTTTATTATCTAAAGAAATAGGTTTGGGGGATATGCTTTTTTGCTGTCTTAAGCTATATGAGACAATAATGTCAACATAATGTAAGTCTTGTTACAAGACCACACCCATTCTGTTCATAAAAGATTGATCGATGTAAACCAACATGAATACGTTTACGTTTTCCCCTCACAACGTGATTAAGCTGAAAACAAACCCTGATGTGCTGATGTGTCTGCAGCTTTCCACTCATAAATAACAACCAATAGTGACAGCAGCAATAACAACCTGCTCGGGATGGCCCGGGTTTATCTCGCTGTTTCTGTTAGTTGTCATGACAGTCATGTAGATTTCACTGGTGCATTCCTGTGGTATTAAGACACTGGTGCATCCCTGGTAGGAATTTCCCCTGGCCCGCTCTCTGTTGTTTCTGCTGTGTCCCTGCCCTGCTTCTGGAGGTGAAGGAAAGTTCAACCACACCAAATCTGGAATCTGAGAAAGGATCTTTTCTTTCTATTTTGAGTGTTTCTCTGCACTATTTAAGGCAAAAAGTCCACTTCACTGTGAGATTCTAAGACTTTCATTCTTGAGATTTTTTTTTGGGGTTCCTGAATTTGTAATGAACATTTAAATAATGTGGGTGTGTTTTTGTGTGTGCCTGTATGTGTGGGCCTGTTTCACAGTGTACTCAGATCCATATCAAATCCTTTGTGTATTATTACAAAGGCAGAATAACCTATAATGTTCAACAAACCCATGAATACATAAAGGAATAGGATTATTGTTGCAATGATTATGGCAGTGACCGGTGGGAGAATCACATTACTTGCAGACAAAAGGACAAGAGACACCCGTGAATAGCATCTTAAAATAATACCAGAAAAACAAGAAGTGATTCATGTCATTGCCTTGGCAACATCCCCAATGTTCTGTGGAGGAAGTTTTTTTGTTTTTTTTTCACCCGCAGCTAGATGCCATGAGGGTCCAATTTTCATATTTCTGTCCAGAGCTGTCTCCAAGCTGTGTTCCCTGAGTGATTCCTGGGTAAATGTATACTATAATCAATATCACCTTCACTGCATCGGGTTGTGTGAAATCTTTCATACGGGTTTGACCTATTCAGTGATGGCAAAGATCAGGAGAATGGAGACATGGGTTGTAAGGGTGGGACTCTTGGTTTTCCTTCTGCGTCATTGTGGTGAGATATGATGTCCAGATGTTTTTTGCAGGTTATAGTGGATACTTTAATATTTTCCCCCTTTTCTCAACAACTTTCCTGCTATCTGTGCAGACAAATTGATTGAAGAATATTTTTCCGAATAACAAATGAATGCTAATATTTCACCATGTCTCCTGGATGTGTAAAAAGGCTGCTATCTAAAGGTAATAACATGTCAATGAACTGTTAACAGCTTATTTCCGCTGCACCCGAGTGGCCCAAAAAGTGGTTATTAGGGGATTTAACAATGTCAAGCCAGCTGTCCAGGTATTTGTCAGATGTCACAAATCAAGTAATATACATTTCACATGTGTGTATTCATGTGAGACCTGCATGTGTATGAGCAATGTGATGGCTCTCCTTTGACTGTAGTTGTGTTCTTTTACTTCACTTTGACTTTATCCTGCTCCAGAGGCCGATTCAGATTATTGTCACACTACTGCTTCTATTTTACTTCTATGTGTGCGGTATTGTGACTCTGCAGAACAACCACTGACAGTACTCCAATTATCTGTCACCACTTCCATCACCACAGCCTTTCAACACAAAGGAGCAGCAGCTCAACTCAGAGCAGCCTCCGGATGCCTGAGCTCTACGATGGAAGCTCAGTACGGCATCGGTGAGGGTCTGAACGTAGCTGGACTGGTGAATCAAGAACCTCCAGCTCATCTCTCTCTTCACCACAACGGTCCAGTATAACACCCACATTCTCTGCTGTCGTCGTATCGAACCGTCTGTCCATCTCATGCTGTATTTTTGGAACAGGTCTTCCCGTCGTAAGCCTTCTCCAGGTTCATTCAAACTCCCAGAACTCCTCCAACAGATCTGCAAGGGTTAATAGCCGGTCCACTGTTCAGTGGCCATGAACGACAGAATCCACAGTGCTCCTCCTGGATCTGAGGTTTGACAATCGATTGAAGCCTCTTATCAGCAGCCTACACCAAATGTTAGAGCCTTTAACAAGCCCTGGAGGTAAGATAAGAGACAGGACCCTCACACAGTGTTGTAAAAGACTTGGTTGAAAGGGGAGAGTTGGTATGGAACATGGTTGCATTTTACTGACTGATTTTACCTTGATGGGCGCTAATAGCCCCTAGAATTTTACAGCAGAACAAGGAACATGGTGAACCACAAAAAAACAGATAACCAACACTAGTTCAAGCCAATGTTGCAAATAGAAAATCAATAGAAAAGTATATAAACTAAACACATTTTTGTTTATATAAACTTAATCTAGTAGCCACTTTAAACTGACCCTTAAATGTATCATTAAAGAACAAAACTTTTTTGACACTATTAAGATAAACTAAGGCTGTTTTCTCAGCAAGATAAGAGCATGTATTTTGTCATTTGAGAAGAACCAGGTCATGGGAATAGGATCAGCAAAGAAGGACCAAATGTACACTAAAGTACACTAAGCGTCTCATGACTGATGTTAATGGTAGAGTTGAGTTGATAATGTTTCTCAAGACTTTATGCCATGAACACATTTATCTCTGTTGCTTTCTCATTTCTCTCAGTCATCACACCTCTCAGCTTGTGAATGAAGCAGGCTGAAGATGTTGCATGGATGCACACATCTGCGAGTTCATTGAGCTGTGTTTCAACATCTTTAAACCTATGAGGCTTATACTGAACCTGCCATTGTGAGAAAGAATAAACTGTGCGTATATGTTCTCCCATGCTGGCATGACATGCACTCAAACATTTCCAGACGAGCATGCACGGGTGCACACTGCACATTTGTAGCCACACATACGCAGAAAGCAGCCAACACATGTGCTTAGAAACATCTGTTAAACACAAGTCTTGATTAATGTGTTTAGCATTTGAAAGATGGGGACTGAACCTTTGATATCTGTATATCTGTGTTTCCATTACAAGGCCACCTACTCGGCACTATTTATACACCAGACTGCAAACATAATCCGCATAGTGGGAGAAGCAGGAGGAGGGTGAGAGCTTGGTGAGAATGTGTGGAAAGAAGCGAAAAAAAAAAAGGCAGCTTTAATTAAGAATTTTGATTAAGGACTAAAACTAATTACTCAGTGTAATGACAGAGAGGGAGGTGAAGTGTTTAGTGCTTGGAGCAATGTGAAAGGGCACCTGTGTGCGCTCGAAGGCGACCTGTATTTTAAGTGGGTTTGTATTTGTCCATCCCCAGAGGAAGGTCTGTGTGTGACCAGTCTGTGGCCTGGTGTGGATCAGGTTCGCTGCCTGTGTGTGTCCCTGCCATGGACCCCCTCTGGTGGGGCGAGGTGATGGATGATGCCTGGAAGAAGTGTTCAAAAGAGTGCCTGTCTGAACAGCTACCAGACATTTATGGATGATCGATGCTTTGGAGTTTGTGTGCATGTGTGGGTAGGTTTGGGTGTGAATGAGTGACAGGATACGGATGGCTGTTGTGTTCCGGGTGTTATTCTAGCATTATTGATTACAAGGTGACAGTTATGTGAAGGAAAGCTATTTAATACTGTAGCAGAGAGTGGTGAAACACACACCTACGCACGCCTCCTCCCTAAAACTTGTGTTTGTTCAAACCCCCACTTCTCCTATAGAATTACAACCCATATACCAAGTGTAAGGTCAGGATGGAAAGCCCAGTGTGGGTTGCAGCCTTTACTTGTGACATATTGACCTCAATGAAAATGTTCATCCATCAATCTACTACACAGTCAGGAGTCTACAGAGCAGTCTGAAAAAACTCAGAGAACTTACCACTTTTCATCTGTTGAAATGTATGATGGGTGGAAGGTGATTTTATTGATTTTATGAGACTACTTCTGCATAAATCTGAACATTTAGCCTTTGTTTTATACAGGTAAGTGCTGCATCAGGCATATTGACCATTGTTCTATTGATATTCTTCCTTTTCTTTTGTACAGCCCACTCACAGCCCAAGAATTGAGGAATATTTTGTAACTTTTAGTTTAAGTAGTATTAGGCTGTAAACCAATCTGAGAGCAATGTTAAAATAAGCCTTACAGTCACCAGCCATGCTAGTGCTCTGTGAGGTTGTACTATCAGGCACAGCGGTCCTTTGAGCTAACATGCATACAATGAGAACGCTAACATTGTGATGCCAGGCAAGATATTGACAGTCATATAAATAGAATAGGAGTAGAATCGACAATGCAGGCGGCCATTATGTGCACCGTTGCCGTTACAAGGTCTGTGTCTCAATTTAGCGGCCAATTTGGCTCCTATACTGCAACAACTACCTCCACTGTTGGCTTATCAGTGGCTAAGATCAGTATACGGTCCGTTTACTCTGCCAGAACGACCTTAGCGGCGGAGCAACAATGTGTGACACACTTTATGGCGCCACTGATGTGTATCACCATAACAACTAACACCAAACGCTTTCATCTTTCTTTGTCTATGTTAACAATAGACAAGTAATGAACATAGTTAATTGCCTTATTTTTCACCTCTAAGTTTTGAAGTTTGAGTCTGTATTTTTGTCCAGTGTGCCAGATTGGCGTGCCTGTTGTCTGTGTTCATGTTAAGACCTCAAATTGAAAGTGCACCAACATAAATCATGTTCCTCAGTATTTTTCCTTCCTTTCATGTTTTTCTGTCTTTTTTATTTTTCAAGGGTCTTCATTTTAATTGAGGGAGTTCCCACTTAATTTTAAAAAGCTGGCACAAAGGATTTACATTCCATCTTTTGCTCACTCCCTCTACCTCTCCTGTCATCTTTCTGGCATTTTTGGGCCCCAAGCCGAAAATGATGGTCCTTTGATGTTCCAGGTAACTATGGTAACTTAATTGGACAGTGCTGCAAATGATCAAGATGGTCATTTTGTTTTATGAGACAAGATGCTGCAAAAGAATCTCCGCTGCAAGTGTTGTTTTTCCATGTCTTCATGTTGAGTGAATCTCTTTCCTGTAACTCTGCTGCTGATGCTCATGATTTGATTCCTTATTTTTCAGAACAAAATGAACTTGAATTTCTTGATCCACTGCACCTTAGTGCTGGACAATTACCAGATTAAACGAATATAGTAAAAACAATTAACAAAAATAGAGGGTTTTTATACATATAATCAAGAGTTTCCACCAGTTCAGATAAAAGGTCTTAAGTGCTAATTGCTACATTAGGAATTTTAGCATTTCAAAACCTTTGTTATTGAAAAATGGAGTAGCTGCAGCTGTGACAACATGATGACTTGAAGACAATAAAACTGGTTGTAAATGATACATGAGACCGACTCAAACCCACATGGATGAAAAGGGGACAGAAGAGGACAAACCATGAGTCTTCCATTCATAACTAAAGGCCAGAAGGGAAATACAATCTGTGGCATGTTTTCAGTTGGTCAATTGTGAGGGGGATGTTGAGATTTGGTGTCACACACACATTGGGTGTGTCAGCTCTTAGCTTCCCCACCCAAACCACCCTCACCCACACCCGTAAACTACAACTTCCTCCCCCATTCATCTCGCAGTGATTTTGTTTTATTTCTCAGGAGCTGTTTTACAAACCCATTTGTCAAGCCACACAAAAGTGTATTGAGCCTCCTGAAACCAAGCTTAGGAAAACAGTGCCGAGGAAACTCTCCTTTGTGTACAGAGAAAAGGATTTCAGAAACCTCAATCAGAAAGATTTTTGGGTTATTGTATCGAGGCCAATGGCAGCAAACCTCGTCCACAAGGAGATACCGCAGTTTCAGTTTCAGGATCAAAGTTGGTCTATATTGGAAACAGTCAAATGTAATTAATCTTGGTTGTGTTTGTGTGTTTATGCACACTCATTATGAATTCCTTCTTATCGCAGCAGGATGCATGACATACAAAAGCGGACCTGCAACCAAGGCAACATGATGGAAGAAGAGTTGAGTGAGTTCCAGGGAAGGAGTTTCACGCCTGCGGGGGGAGTAAGTGGGGTGTTATGGAGGATGACGAGGACCTCTTGTTAAAGCCAACATGCTATAGGTGATTGCTGAATGACATACAGATATTCGTTTTCCTCAGGGTGTGAATTGTGTGTGTGTGTGTGTGTGTGTGTGTGTGTGTCATAGTGAGAGAAACTCCCTGAAAACTGATATCATGCAGAGATCTATCTGTCCTGCTATCCAGAAAAGAAGAAAAATAAAGCAGAGGAGCGAGACAGAGATGCTTTCTTTTCAATGGCAGACAGACTTAAACACTGACATGTCATCGGTGACATTGTTGACTACTTGCTGCTAACATTTAGTACATACAATGAATACAAGTATATTAGTGTTAGAGGGTCTGTAAATGTGAATTGCTGAGTCATGGTGGATAAATGCAATGTAACCAAAACTCCAGCTAATGTCGAAACACAAACAGTTAAATGGTTAAAAAAAGGTAAAATTGTGTAGTTTAGTTACAACATAGGCATTTCCCCCCATAATATCTGCTCTTAAAAAAACATTCGCCAATATTTGTATGGTTATCTTTAAGATCTTAAAACTCTTGGTTAAGGTTAAGGTGTGACATCCAGAGCAATACTATAGCAGCAAGCAACTATTACCAATCTAAAGATATAGTAGTCTTCCTGAGCAGAGACGTAAGTTGCACTCCCTCTTTGTGTTGCTTCTTTGTGCTTTGTTTACATAGGCTGGCTGGTTGTGCATTATAGTGCATGTGAGTCTCTGATGTGCCCCGCTGGATAGCTAATGGGCGCCACTCTGCACTGCGCTCGTGTGGCGGTTACCAGTGATAACACACGTCTTGATCCACGACGACGAGGCCTCCCTCACTAGAAAAAAATAGTTAAATAGTTCAGGCAGAAATTCAGTTTCCCTACAAAAGTAAATTGAGAAAACCAATTCATAGTATAGGCTGTCACTGTCCTGGGTTTTGTTTAGTTTGTTTCCTGTTTTATTTTGTATTTCCTTTCCTCTTGTGTCCTCTGTTCACTTCCTGCCTTGGTGATTGTCTGCCCCGCCCCTAATTGAATCCACCTGTGTCTAATCACCTGCACCTCCCAGTGTATTTAAACCCTGTTTTCCCCAGTGTTGGTTCATCTGTTTCAATCCCTGCTCCTATTGGTACAGTCCCTCCTGTCTGCGCTGGTTTTGTGTTTTGCCTGTTTTTTTAATCTTTTTTAATTCATTTTTTGTTATACAGTTTTGATCCCACTGCTTTTGTCTTGGACAAGTGTTTTGTCTGTTCATTCAAATTACTTTGCATCATTCCTCGGCTCCTTCATCTCTTTCTGCATGTTGGGTCCATCCCCGTTGCCCTTGTTTTGCCTCCTTATCACCGGGCCTGACAGTAGGCAATATAAATGTATTGTTATTTCTAGGAGAGACCAGGGTTTCATTCTGGATCTTTGTTCTTTTTGTATGAACTGAAAAGCACTGTCACAAAGCATGGTGCAAGATTAGTGTATGCTCTCCCCGTTGACCCTGTAATGGAGTCAGCATGTGTAGAGAATGAGCATATACATTCGAATTACAATTATTCATTCATGTCATGTCTTTTTCTTTGTTTCCCTCATGGTTTTGTTGGGAGCACTGACTTGTATATCACTTTACATGGTGTTATTATTTTCTGAATTCACATGTTCTAATGATATTTAATAATTTCCAGACAAAACCCAAATAAAATGAATTACGTCTTTGGCAACATGCAGTATGCTCTGTGGAATGTGTTATCCTGTGGTGTGTTCAAAATGTGCGTAGGAAACATTCAGTGGTAGTAATGAGAATATCAGAATGCCGAAAACAGAATTGCTATTGTGTATGCTGCATTCATTTGTGAAGGTAAAGGCAGCAAACTCTAGTTTGGGGGATTTCCATGTTTTGATCTCAGGTGTAGCGTTTCATTCTGCAGTGTTGAACAAAGACACTTTTTTAAGACACATCTTGGGAATGTGGCATGTCTTGCAAAGAAAGAAGACTAAGGAGGAAACTGCAAGTTTATGGAGCTTATTAAACTGGGTGCTGGTGCAGTGACGTCATGTTGACTTGACTGGGACGCCCTGCTTCTGTTTGAATAAACAGGCTTGTTTTTTCAGCCAAATGCCAGAGTCTGACCCCAGACAGGAACCAAAGGAGGACATTCGTCTGTTTAAACACCATCACAGACAAAACATCACACGCAGCCAAACATTGTTTTTTTTTTCACTTTAGAGGAGGAAATAAATCCTACTTTTGATTTTGTCTGTCACTGTTTAGACACTATGTTGAGATGAAAGTGTGTCAACGGCTTCATTCTATCATTCTCTCACAGGAACCAAAATAAGCTATCATTACCTGAAGCCAGTCTCAAAGAGCTCCGGGTAAGTCATTCATTATCCATCTAGGGAAAAGGAGTGATTTCATAGAGTGATACACAACCAGACTGTGTGCTAAAGCAATATTTGTGAGCTCAGCACATTATATCTCTTTGGGTGTAGCATAGGTTATTTGTGTAATGATGTTATGTCCTATAATCCAGTGATTCTCAATTATTTTTTTTCATCCTGTGGTTTTATTTTGAAAGGACTTTTTATGCAGCGGAGTGTCGTTATTTTGCCGGGTCTGGTCTCAACTGGTTTTGCACTTGTCCCTCCATGTTTTCAGCAGCATGGGCCAGGTTGGGTCAAACCATCCTGATATGAGGGAGACTCTGGGTTTTTAGGATAATTAAATTAAACAGCCTACTGAATATAACATTGACAACTGATGGCGCTGCCTGCATGACAGGAAAAAACTCTGGGGTTGGGAGGAGAATTGAGTGCTGCTTAATTGTCTGTAAAGCACAATGTTTTTCAGTATTTACCTACTGATGAGGTAATCACAAGAAAAGTTAATGTTGTATATATGAATACTTTTGAATTCCACTTTTGTTTAATTTATTTTGAGTTAGTGGAAAAGCTGCTCCTCAACACAGTGACGTGTTCCACAGTAAAGTGTTTGTCATAGATTCGGTGAGTGTGTGTGTTCTCAGTTAAAGTTAGGTCATTTCAGTCTTTTTGAAACTTCTTCTTAGTTGTTGGACTGTTTGTGCATGAAAGCTGTTGAGTCTGTTTAAAAATAGCTGAAGATTCTGAATTGTTATATATGTTGTAATACCTCGTGTCCTGAAGATGCAGTTTTAGTTTTTTAATTAAAATGCAGCTAATTGAGTGTAAAAGGGAATAGTTCCCTCTCTATCATCGCCACCAGCTGCTCGTTTTGGTTATTAAACTTGTTTTTGTGTTAGCATACATATTCTGTACTATCTCAGGTTCAAACTGCACCATCTTTTCATTAAATACATTGGAGAAGTTGAGAATGTTCCTCGATTTGGTTCGCGGCTTGTCATTCAGGGATGATAGGGGGTCCCGGAGCCAGACCAGTTGAGAACCACTGCTATAATCCATTTTCATTATCCACACAATAGAAACATAAAATACTTAACATGAAAAGATAAGAAGACCGATTAGTTGACTAAACAATGGCTGAATATAAGTAAAGTGATACTTCCACATGAAGTTATAATCAACCTCCTCCTAACGCCAAACACATTACTGCATTGCTTATAAATGTATTACATATATTTGAATAATAGCTCAGGCAAATGGTCTGTATATATTTGTGTGTGCCTCCATAAGCCGTAAAGCAGCTGCCTTCTCTTCTGTGACACGTCTCTGAAGTTTCATCAGCGGCTCTGACACAAGCGTGCTGCTGAGCTGATGGAGTGGAGGGGGAACTTAAAGTTGCACATCAGGCTCAGCTCTTAAAGCCGACGGGATGGTGGATGAATTAGGTGATGTCTAAACACCGGATCCGTGGCTTGGGCACGGAGTGTGGTATAAATCAGTCCTCCTAAATATCAAGCCTTCACAGCCATATGTGTCCAGCCTATACAGTTACATTTGTGGATCTGGAAGAGATTAGCGCTTTCGCACTAACAATAAGCAGAGGATGGTTTATGAAGGGCTGAGCCCTATCAGGCATGCGGTGGTAGGTAACAGAAAGGAACATCACAGCCCATTATTCATTGTACATGTGAAACTTATTTTGGAGCACTCTGGGTCTGTGTTTGGGCCTTAAAAAAGAGGAAGAGATCCAGTCCACCAGCAACCAGCTACGGTGGATATATTAGCCATCTGAACCATAGAGCTAGGCTTTAATGTTTTTTAATCAAACAAAGTTATGTGTTATACATTATTTGCCCAGGTGTAACATCTAGGATTATTGTACAAAAGCCACACTATCTTTAAAGCTGCACTTATCAATATGTTTGTAATATCTATTGGGAAAATATTGTAAAATGTGCAAGTGATGAACCCGTAGATAATTATTGCCAAACTCAGCCACAAAGTGTCTTAATGTCCTTCAGCTCATTGTTTGGTTTAACTAAACTGTTTTGGTTAAGTCTCAGTGCTATTATGAACCTGTTTGCAGCAGTATAGCAACGGGCAGCTATTTCCATTGAAAAGCTCTCAAAGCCTCCTGCACACTTCCTGTTCAGAACCAAAAAGCAAACAGCCAAAGTAAACAACTACACTTAGCAGCTAAAACAAAAAAAATCTGAGTTAAAAAGACAGTGAATATTGGACTTGTTCTCCAAATGAATGCTAACGTTGTTTGTAAATAGGCAACTGTTTGCCATATCAACTTCACAAAGTGCTAATATATCAGTGTTGCGTTCTCCCAAATTACAAAATCTAATATTTTCTCATTCAGGTTTTTTTGCCATGAAAAGAGTTTTAATTTTCTTTGCCCTTTATGAGATAACCTTCTCTGAGGTTTCTACCTCCACACCAAAAGAAACTATGCAAGAGGAATTTTCCGTTTGGTGCTAACACGTATGCGTATCAGATATCAGACAGATAGTTCAAAACCTGGATAAATAAAACGAAAGATGCTAATAAAAGTAAGTCTTTCTACTTTTTGCTCTGTTTCTCCTTGTCTGAAGCAGAAAATACTGTGTGCATGATTAATTTACCCTCAAAGACCCTTACTGTATCATCATCAGTCTTGAACCTGGAAACATCAGTTTCTCTTGATGTAATCCAGTGCACACAAGGGCCTTGAGCTTGAAAGGTTAAATAAGCCGTGACTTTGTAAATTGACATGTGCCATCAGTGTTGTTTGATCCAAACTCGAGATGGTCTTTTAACTCAAATGTGTCCTTTCCCCTTTGACTGAACATCTGTCCGACATCTGTTCGTAGCACTTGTCCTCCTCTCCTGACGGGAGTGCTAAACTAACCCTATCCTCTGACTTTTTTTTATATTCACACCAAAAACTCCCTGTGAGCACAAGCAGCTGCTGCCTTCCTCTTCTACTTCATTTATAATTCAAGAGCCTTTATTCGCCACGCATGATTCCTCATGTGGAATTCCTGCCAGACCAAGCGAAACAAGTACAGACTTGATTGGGAATTGAACTCATTCTAAATGGGCCAGAAATAATGTAAGTTACTTCTACAACTACACATGCATAAAGCATAAATATAGCCTGCTATGTAAGTGCTTAGTACAGTTTTAAAGTGTGCTCCTCAAGTAGATAACATAAAAAAAAGTCCAGTTGCTCTAAATTACTCTCCACCTACCCCTCCCTGTTTCATCATTAATGAATGTTATCTCAACTTCACATAAGGTAGAGCTTATCATTGTGCTGTAAAACAACACTCCCTAATCAACTTGATCTCTGGCGCATTTCCTACGCTTTTTAAATCAAACAAAAACAGATTAGAATGCACTGTAACTCATACACCAACCAGCTGTCAGAAAAGCCAGGACAGAGCTGGATGTTGGATGATTTCAGTATCCAGTTTTGAACCACTGAGCTTTTCTGAATCTCACAAAATCTTTCCGGTTACAAATTTATATTTATGTATGCCTTCCAGGTAACAAGAGAAAACTGCCAACAGTGAGAGTGAGAAGCTTTCAGAGTTCACGCCTGTGTAGCCAGTTTTAGATTTTACACTAAGTAGAGTGGGTTGGAGGAGAAGACGGGCTCCTAAGTGTATTTGACATGTTGTGTATAAGCAATTTATAATGTGAACGGAGGAGAATCACAAGTGGCAAACTGTAAAAGGAAGCAAGGCACTTTACAGCATATGTGCGTGCCAAGTAATACACAGGCGTTCAGTCGCGGAGCAGCAGAAGCAGGGCCGGCTCTAGCCCTTTGGTTGCCCTAGGCGAGATTGAGTTTTGCGTTTGTGTGTGTGTGTCTGTCTGTGTGGGGGAAGGGGGGGTTAACTGCTTTACTTTGCATAGCAGTTTTTCACCCACTTATAATTCTACTATTCTACATTGCTGTTCAACAATAAATGGTGCATGGACAACAAACACCAGAATAGTTTCAGAACATTTTCTTTTTTATTATTTTAAATAATTTATTACACACTCAAAGTTAGGATTAAATTAACTCCATAAACTGTGTAAAACACTCTTCAAATATGTTTATTGAACAAACCTCAAAACATGATACAAGCTGTATAGGGAATGACTATGGTTAACAAGGTTTGACAGGTTAAGTACAGGTTGAGTACTACTGGATGTCCCTTCTCCTGCAGCTGTATTTAAACACAGAGTTCATCCATGCTGTTCGTTACACAATTGCATTTGGTCATTTCTATCATCCTACCACATAGTTGCATTGTACAAATACATTTTATCTGACCATGTAACTTGTAGTAGATAAATTACAATTACTGCCACCACTGCTACAAGGTTAAATAATGCTACTGATTACAATTAGTAGTATTAATGTGATGTGATTATGAAAGTAATAATTGATAATAATAATAATAATAATAATAACAATAAAACAAACAGCAACAATAGTACTAGTTGTGTAGGCTACTTACAAAGTTCAGGTCGAGGCGAATCAGATGTCCTTTCTCCAGCAGGTGCCAGCCTCTGAAAACATTGCCTGAGTGGATCTGGCCAATTTAAAACAAAAATAAAAAATAAAAACAAAACAAAACAAAAAACACACATACATTTTAGTATATTCCTGGGGAGGATCTGTACAGAAGGGTGAACACACCACTATCCCCAAAATGGTTACTGTGTGTGTATGCACCTGCTAGTTGTGAATTCACTAAACAGAACTTATGCCATTTATAATGAATGTAGACAGCAACTGTACTTTTCATAACTAGCATACGTTATCCAGATACTGGTCTTTTGACATGTACATCCATGTAGGTTATCAGTGAAGTTACGTTTGCTAGTAATAGCCTACGTAGCAAATTAGCAAAGTAACAGTTGCTAGCTATCTATAGCTAGCCTAAGTGACAGCAATGAAACGTCCAATATTAGGTGATGCACAATACTAAATGTATTTCGTTTGACACCTCAATGGCTGAGATGAGAAGACTTACCTCTATACTTGACTTTCTTTTCCTCTTCTTCCTTTTTAAGTTGTCGTCCCTGTGCTCCAGATGGTTTAGACCAGTCAAAGTGGCCGCGCAATAGATTTTTCAGATCGCGCACATTTTTCAGACCGCACAAACGATTTTTTTTTTTCGAGTGAGCCATCTTGCATTAGAAGATCTTTGATGTGACGTTCGAGTCTTGGCCAATCAGCGTCCCGTTTTCTCGACAAAAATAATTCAGATTTTTGGCCGAGTTGTTGTCTTCTCCGTAATAGAACATCTTTGATGTGACGTGTCTTGGCCAATCAGCGTTAAGATGTTTACAGCGCCCGTTATATGCGTGGCTGCGGTCGAATAGTCAAATAATTACCTCCTAACGTCTAACCCTAAGCACTTTTCCTTAACCTCTGTGGAAAACGTCACGGGGTTAAGGAAAGATGGGAAGGAGAATTCATAAGGAGTTAGGAGAAGACAACCGCGGTGTTTGGCAAATCCGACTCCACTTTCACTAAGCGACGTAGTTATGACGCGACGGCAGGCGCATGTTAGTGACGTCAGTCTGTAGCCAGCGGTGAAACTACAATGTTCTGAAGAAGGACTACAAAAAGCGCAGTTTATATACTTCGTCCGTCTTCTTACAGTGTTGCGTCATAACGACATAAACAACCCGGTTCATAGTCTTACTTTAATAACGAGGTTGGAATAGAAATGAACGAAGGAATATGAAAGTGAAACCAACGTACAAAGCTACTAAAACTGTCTCTTTGTTCAGTTTCAAACATGCTGAATTAAATACGTTATCCCACAAACGATGTGTGTCATATATGTGTGTCTCATATCCCTTTATGTTGTTATGGTTTATTTACATGCAGATTATAATCTGATCATAAAAATATGCATACAACAGTTTATGAAACATCACACAACTCGTGTTGACTTGATATGTTTTATTGTAATGTGACAAAATAGTTGATTAAAAAGATGATAATCAGAAACATGACTCAGACTGAAGAGCTCGTCCAGTTTAACTCTTTCATTAAAGCTTCTGTAACTGAAGTCAAATAAAATAAAAGAATGAGGGCTGAAGCTGCAGTTCAACACCAGATAGAATATAAAATACGTCAGTTTGATCACTTTACAGCACTTTTCAGCAACGTAACGTTTTTAGTTTGCCAGCAGGTTTAACAGATTATTGAAAGTGTTTCCAAGTTATAGCAACAGTTATTTACATGATCTGCGTTTGTCGGTCATGATCGTCTGTACTCGTGAACGGCCGAATGATACGTCACTTTAAATGTTGCCGCCGCAAGGAATTGTGGGTCGGCATTATCTCCTTTCCTTTCTTAAGGAAGGTCCAGTGGTTCCTATGCTAAAGGAGCTAAATTAGGAAGCATTGAAGCTCCTTTCCTTTGCGTTTGGACAATTCGACCGGCACTTATCATGGCGGCCACTGAGGTACTTCCGGGTCATTTCACTCAGTTAGGAAGGTTCCTAACCAAAATGGACTATTCGACCGCAGCCCGTGTCTCTCTGTACTTGATGAGAAAACTCACAGCTGAATCGTCCCTGCTCGCGGGAGCCAGCGCCACCCCCGGTCGCGTGGTCGCGAATTGCTCACAGTGCTGAACAGTGGCGGCTGGTGACATTTTTGGGGGGGGGGGGCGCAGTTGGGCGGCGCGGTTTAAATAGCACTACACAATGAGAAGAAAAGAGGTTTTGAGTAGAATATTCTAAAAAACAAAGCTTTATTTCAAGAAAACACAGTGCTCAACACTGTCCAATAACAACTATCAACAAACTGTAACTTTGGGCATGAGAGGTTCAGAGCAGAATGGTTTAAGAAACATTCAATGTGGTGGCCAGAGGAACTTCAGGGAATACATTGACGTCGCATTCAAACTGGGGGCCCTGCAGTAAGGTGGCACTGATGAGGTTGTCTTTGAAGGCAAAGCGTTCCCTGGTGTGTCCAAATATGGTGTCAATAACCTACAGATAAATATATAGAGAGAGACAGAGACAGACAGATAAGTTGTGGGGAAATATCTACGACAAACAGGCTTCATACTACAGACAAAAAAATATGTTTAGTGTGTCTTGATGGCTCATCAACATAGACAAAAGGCCAGGAGCCACCTTGATGGCTGTAGCCTGGAGCTATGACACACACACACACACACACACACACACACACACACACACACACACACACACACACACACACACACACACACCAACACTTGTTGAGGGTTGAATTGGTATTTTAGATAAAGTTATAGTCTGATATGATATCCACCCAAATCTAACAATGTCCAACATGTGTTCTGCTGTGGGAAAGATAAAACATTAAACTCTAACACAGGCATCTGCTGATTTTGACACTCACCTCTGCAGCAATCCTTCAAGCTCATCTTCCTTCATAGCCGGCGCTTCCTCGGCTGCTCAGAGCCACTGCTTTGCTCCACACTGAGCATCCAGCTAGCAGCTCCGGTTAGCATGTAGCTTGAGGAGAAGCTCCGGGTGTACGTCCTCCCGCAGTCACTGCTTTGCTGCTGACTTTTTAAATCCGGACGTTCGGGTCCCAACTCTTTCAGCCTCTTCTTGTCAACATCTGATCGTGGATTAAAAGGTGTTTCGCGTAGAGATACCACAGAGTTTTCAGTCGCCATACTAACATAATCAAAGTCTCTGCTAGCTGTGTTGCTCGCGTAGCTACGTGGGAGCTATATGGGATGTGAGGGAATGATAAAGGTCTCTGATTCGACGAATAGTCCAACCACGTTGCAATAAGAAACAATGTCATTGGCTAGGGCGCAGATTTGTGCGCCCGAAGATTCACGTTTCGTCCGCCAATGAGAAGCTGTCCTTGCCGAAACGAGGGTGAAATGTTTGTTAGCTGCCATAGACTCACATTTGGCCGGCGCCCCTAAAGGGGGGAGGGGCTTTTCTCAGTGATGATGAATGCCGATATATTATATTTGGTATATCTTAAGTGGTTGTTGACAGGGGCTTACGGTCTCCCACACACATTTAGCTCGTCAACACGGTATATTTCTTATTTAAATGATTTGGTATATAATGTTTTTTGACAATATATATTATTTATTTTTTTCTTCTTTTTTTTTTTCATCGCAAAATTTTAAGAGGGGCGGCGCCCTAGCGCCCTCTATTGACGCACCGCCACTGGTGCTGAAATGTGCGCTGTGAGGGCGCCCCTAACCCATTTGTCGCCCTAGGCAGTCGCCTAGTTCGCCTATAGCAATCGCCGGCCCTGAGCAGAAGTGTGTGTTACACATTCACCCTGAGTATATTCAGACGTGACTGCTGCACCTGAGCATCTACTGTATGGGTGGAATAGTTTGGAATGAAGGTCTGATCTCAAGTTATAATTAAAACTGCTATTGACTCCCGTCTAAACCTGCATCTTCAGTGTGTGTGTGTGTGTGTGTGTGTGTGTGTGTGTGTGTGTGTGTGTGTGTGTGTGTGTGTGCGGTCTGTGTGTAGCCTATATAACCACTGCTTTAGGGTGTTTTTATTCTTGTAGGATGAAAAATTAAACAAGCGATGTCTGAGGCTGGATTACCAATTGGAAGCTGCTCCAAGGACCCAGACTCTCAAGGGCCCCAAAGCCCTCAGGTTGGCAATTATATTATGGTACCTTGATCTATTGATTAATATAGACTGGAATGTGTGGGTGTTGAAGGGGAACTCCATCGATTTTACAAGTTTAAACATCCTGGGGAGTGCTATCCTGCATATTTGAGAGAATTTGTACGAAGCGTTTTGTGGCTCCAGGGAGCTGTTCAGAAGCTGATAGTGGAGTTGTTAGTTGGGCTAAAGAATACAAGTTGGAAAATGAGGTGGAGGTGAAGACTCTACTTGAGACTAGCCGCTCGCGGCTCCATTAGCATAACACACCCAACTATCTCACGGAAATGTCGGCAGTTGTTGGATTTTTACTGTCTGTAAAGTAGGCACCAGGTAAGGACAAGGAGGGAAAATGTGTGGGGGGAAAAACAAACGATATGTGTTTTGTCTTATGTGTTTTGTCTTATAGAGGGTTTGTCTCATACATTTCATTGCATTAGTATTTCAATTATGCTTATGTGGTTCATATTCTTAAATATTTTTACATTTTGGGGAACAAGGAGTCGGCTTAACAGGGGATCAGCTCACTTTTTGCCTGGGGCCTCCTTGTGAGTGTTTTGTCAAACCCAAAACAATCTGCATTCCACTCACTACAAAGTTGTTTCATTTACACATGTCATCTTGTTTAGTGAGTTAGTTGGTGGAAGTTCACTGACCTGGAGCAAGCCATCAGCAGGCTGCAACATCAGGAAGGGATTGGCGGGTTTCAGGTCAGACGAGTAGGTCCTGTGAGGGGAAAATCATTCAAATAAGAAAGGAGAGGAAGTAACTGGTTGGGGCAGAGATGACCACCACACACCGGGAGTGCTGTGAGATCAAGGCGGTTTCACAGGGGAGACGGAAGGTATCAACAGCAGATCAATCACTTGGTTTGACCTTTGTGACTCCCTGCACAGCTTCCTCATCAGAGTAACCAACAGCACTCCTGACCTGCCTGCACCAGTGGTTCAGCAAAGAGGAGGGCTGAGCTGCCCTCTCTCAACAATGCAGCCCTTCAACACATCCTGTCAGCAAGACTATCTCAAGGGCACCACAGCTGGTGACATGAGCAGATACTGAAATAGGAGGTCAAAACACTGGAAATGTCTAGGTAAGAGGTGAACAAATCGGAAAAGAAGAAGGAGGTGTGTGTCAAAAATGTGTTCAGACGTTAGTGTGATGAGGCAGACAAACAAGAAAAAGTGATAAGTGTCACTGAGGGAATGGTTGATATTGTTGATTTTTCAAATTGTTATTGCGAGGAGGATACACACTTCAGTCACTCTTCAGTAAGAATTTGTTTTATCTATTTCCTCAGGATAGGAAGGCACACTGGATTGAGCTGCTTCTACACTTCTCTTCTCAGGCAAAAACAATAGTTGACCTTGGTCAGGGAGATCTCCCAGGGAGGTCACCACATCCCTCCGCTGAGACATAGTGGTGTGGTCAATGAGAAAGATGGTCTTTCTCATTGAGCTCATCCTCCCATAGAAGGAAGGGGAAGAGGCTGAAGGACCCACAAATGGCAGTTGATTTTAAGGAGGGAATGTGGAGTGTCGTCATTTATCCTGAGGATGACAGTGGCAGGGTGGTGTCCGTCCCACAGGACAGTAGGTTAAGCACTGGGGTTAAAGGAGCAGAACACTGATGAAGTGACGTATTACCAGGCACCTATATCCTTCTGCATTGTAAAGGCATTGGCACCTTTAATGGAGCTAAAGTGTTTAATTATTTCCCACTAAATGTACTAAATTGTGTACAGAATGTGAACAAACTCCTCTGACCCTGATGGTAAAATACAAAATGCATACTGTGCCTTTAAGTTGGCAGGAGTAACATCTCATTCTTCTTTTGCAGTCTGAAAGAAAGTTGGTATGACGATAACTGAAAGCTAAAGCCTAGCTGAACAGTGACTTGCATGAAGTACAGAGCATACATAATATGGTAGCTGGGACAAAACACACAAAGTGATGTTATATTTGATCTGGATGAGTTTGTTTGTTTGTTAGTACATGAATCCAGTGTCTCAAATGGCATGGCAGTAAAAAATGGCAGTAAAAGCATTTACAAAACCAATGTCATTGGAGTTTCTCAGCTGAAACATATTATTGTAGGTCATTAAGTTGTAAGCTTAATTTAACAAGAGTCACAGAAACTGAGACACAGAGACAAAATATTTTGTCTGTATTTAATATATAACTAAAACACATGTTACACATTACAATACCAAAGGAATGCCTCTGTTCTTGTCGACACATGTGTGTGTCCCCACTCTTTATGATGAAATCTTCTCAGTGTAAAACAGTCTGTGTAACCAACCACATGACACAATGTGCTCTATGTCAGAGTATCAAAAGAATATGATGCTTCCTACAAATGAGAGTAGAGTAAACTGTATAACTCAATATTTATGACACATAAAAACTCATTTCTGGGAGTCAAGCTGTGACTACACACAAACACACACAACTCTAGTAAAGATGTTTTTCTTTTTTTCATGTCGTCCCTAATACACACTTTGTTGTTACATACCACAGCTGCTGCTTACATAAAGGTATTTAGGCAATTTTTTCAATGTTATTTGGTCATAAAAGTGTTTGCCATCTGTGGCCTGTGTGCTGACATAGCAGGATTAACACCACATGGATGTACACATGTGCACATACATGTGCACCCTTTCCACTATTAGCATTGATGCAAAATATAGCGACGATACAGTATTTTACATAGAAGACACAGGAGCTACATCTGCTTAAGCTCAGTAGTCCCAGTTGAAGCATCCAGACACTGGAAATATTTAGAACCAAAAGAAAACAGAGAAGTTAATGATTTGCCGCGTGTGTCACATGCAAGCACAACACCTCAGTTTTTGACTTTTGTAAAATATGTTTATATGCTTTCTTGCAGAGAATTATATCAGATGAGAGGTTCGATACAGAGCCACTCTTACGCTAAATATGAAGCTAAAGCCAGCATGTGATTATTTTAGCTCAGCTGGACTGAAAGACAACAGAGAGTCACTGCCTCCAGCATAAATAGTCCAGCACATAATCCTCCACAGTGTTGTTTTCCGTACGAATCAAACAAACAAATAAACTAGTTAATTTAAGTTGTTGATTAGTCAACTTTGGTGCTGTTAAGCAGATTCTTGGGGGGGGGGGGGGGGGGGATTCTTCCGGACAGAGCCAAGTGAGCCGTTTCCACTGTTTCTAGTTCTTGTACTAAGCTAAGCTTAACAGCAGCAAGCTGTAGCTTCATACTTAGTGCACGGACATCTACATTTCCTACGAGTCAAACTATTCCTCGAACTCTGCACTTCAGAACACACGCTTTTTATTTCATTTACAAAGTGCAAGTTGCAGGAAAAACGAATTAAACATGTTTGTGTCTGAAGGATTCAACTGATATGACATGAGGTTATGATTAAACAGAGACAGCAGGACTAAAACACTGAGCCAGTCAGTAGCTCGACTAAAATGATGGAGCAGCATTGAATGAAGTGGAGAACTGAGCAGCCATCAGTGTGTGATGTCTTTGATTTACACGAGGCAAAACATTTAAAATGTACAGTATATAAATACAAATTTATAAAAAAAGATTAACAATATTACTCTGCTGATGCTATTGATATTCAATGCCTGTCAGATTATACACGCCGCACACAAACACACACGCACACACACATATACACACACAGTACAATACTACATCAACAGTACAAGCAATGACTTTACACATACACAGCCATTGTATTGGCTTTACAAATGAGTGACAATGAGTGAAATATATGCTTTCAGAATCAGCTGTTATAATAAAACTGCTTTGTAAGTGCTTTTAAATTGATAAATCAACATTGATATTAGCCTGTCTTCAAGCTTTTCTACACAACTCAAGCTGATTTCTGTTCACAGGATGCCGTCTGTGGACAGATTCTAAGAAGAACAAATCAGTTGTAACATATGTTTATATTGCATTTGTAGTCATTTAGAGTTACAAACCGTCTCAGATCTGTGGTGGGTTTTCTACAGCTACAGCAGAGTACTCAGTCTCCGACATGTTGGAAGCGTCGATTAGACGTGCCAAACCCGTCCTCGTGGAGTACTTAAAGATGAAGGCCTTCATGAGGTCATAGCGGTAGTTTCTGTTGATGAAGTTGTAGAGGATGGGGTTGAAACAGCAGTGGAGCAAGGACAGACACTGGGTGAGGTGCAAGGCCACGTAGATCACATTCTCCAGGCCACAGGTCAGACGCACCAGGCCCAGCTGAGACAGGGCATCAACCAGGAGGACGCCATGGTAGGGCCCCCAGCAGCCCAGAAACACCACGATGTATGCCAGGATCACCCTGCGGCTCACACGCCGCTCTTGCTCCACCGTGGAGGACGATGAAGACGACGAGGAGCGAGTGAAAGCGCTGGCCAGCAGGGCGTAAAACACTGCAATGACGGGGAAGGGGAGAACAAAGCCCAGCAGGATGAAGCTCAGCTGCACGCCCACCATCCACTCCCTGGGGTTCCCCTCTGGGTACACTGGCCTGCACAGCATGGTGTCCCCATGTGTTGACTTCACAGTACGTAGGAAGTATGTGTCTGGCAGGGAGGCGACCAGAGCCAGAAGCCACACCCCTACACACACTCCACTGCGGATTAGCTTCCTGTGTGCGCCTCTCTCGTTGTCTCCGTGCTTCGCCACGCTCAGGTAACGGTCCACGCTCATGCAAGCCAGGAAGAAGATGCTGCCGAAGAGGTTGACGGAGAACAGCAGGTGTGTAAGTTTACACGCCACCTCGCCGAAGGGCCAGTGGCCATGCTGGGCCAGCGAGCTCACCCAAACAGGCAGGGTGGCGCACACACATAGGTCTGCGACGGCCAGGTGGGTAATGTACATGTGTGTCTCATGGCGAGGGGTGGAGTCTCTTTGGGCACGAATGTTTACCCAGAGGACCAGAGCGTTAGCAGCAAGACCGACGATGAAGATAAATGTGTAGAGGACACACATGGAGTAGAGCAGAGCGTTGCGGTTGAAGGCCGTGGCACACACCATTGCATCCACACTCGATATGTTGCTAAAGGCTTCGGAGAAGTTGAGGTCCCCCAACGACTCCCACAGGTCCTCCAGCTCACTGGTGCTCAGACTCATTTTTCAGCACTGGGAGAGGACCACCGACCACTGGGAGGTAATGCACACCACTTCTGACTGGGATGGATACTGTAAAAACAAGAAATCAACTCATCATTTCTTGCAGCATACTTATTTATCTGGATAAAGATCCAACAAGTAAATGCTACCTTGTGTTATCATATTTGAGAAGCAATTTTCTGTTCATAAAGCATAGCTTATTTTACCATTGTGGACTCAAAGTGTATAAGCTAATAAAACATAAAGCCACTTGCGGTATGCCACCAGATCCTGAAGAATCTTAATGCGGTTAACTTGTTAAAACACTGCTTTCATGGGTTAATAAAAGCTCTCTGTTGGCGTGTCACAAACATATAAGTTATCTGTGATTGATGTGCAGTCAGGGGGCAGTACAATAAATGTTTACATTAGCTCCACTAGCACAGAGTGCAGATTAGACATAAGGAAGTGGGTTTGAGAAATCCAAACATGGTGTATTTCCGTAGCGTTCCAGGCATTCCAAGATAAAGCGTTGGTCAGGGTGGGAAACCTGATGCCATGTTTTCCTTTAACATGCTTGTTATAGTAAGAACAAAATCTGATGTTTCTCTTCTGCTCGTGAAGGAGAGGGCGAGAGAGGAGCTGTCACCACACAGATGATCAAAGAACAGGCTGCTTATAACCTTGAATACGTCATTTTACAACATCTGAGTCTTATATCTTAGGAACACATGCACACAATTTCAGAGACAGGATACATTAAATCTATGAGTAAGGTGACTGAAGCAATATGCAAGATCACAGAGGTGGGAGTCTGGAGCAGCTTGGCATGCTAATAACTTGGCATGATTCGTTTAAGCCTAAAAGACCACCAAAACCCTACACGGCCTGCACTTTCAATTTTATGCTGTGATGTCTTTCTTAGCTCCCCTAACTACCACAGTGTGAAAGATCAGAGGTGAAAGGTAATAGATCGACACCAGAACACGAGAGGCTTAACCCAGCTGTTGCCCCTGACTGACTTGTACACCCACGGAGTGAATTGTGTGCAGAAATCAGCGGGAGTCTTGACGCCTGCAAAATGGTCCGTCCGAGGTTAAAACGAGGGTCACCGACCACTGGGTGACACAGCACGCCGGAAAACAGTGAAATGTGACCGCTTCACACATCTGTCTGTGTAGGAGACTTCTGCTGTACACAGGATAATTGGCACAAACTCACAGAGGAGGATAAAAGAAAAAGGCAAAGTGAAAATGTATTCAAGGATACCTAAAACATATTATGATGTGCAGCTGTCTAGTATTGTGTTGTGTCTGCTTTTGTTATCAGTTCACGTTTGTATTTTCATTTTATGCTACTTTATACTTCTACTCCACTGCCTTTCAGGGGCAAATATACAACAAGTATTTGAGAGGCAGGACTCTTGTCTGTAATGTATTATTGAGCTAATATTTCACATACTTATTGCTACCTCGACTTAATATCAATCTCCCACGGCTTTTGATTAAGCAGTTTCAAGAAATGTCAGAAACTTGACATTTAATTCCACTTTCAATTATTTTGAGACACTGGAAAGTGCTATTCATTCTAATAGAGGGATTTATATGCTGAGATAATCCCTCACAATGGCCTCTGTCTAATTCCCTTATATTATATGGAAAATACCTCCAGGTGCCAGGTAGCCCCACAGGCTTCAAGCTAATTAACCTCTTAACACCCACACCATCAGCAGATAACAGAGACGGCCATGTAGCCCATCTCTCTCTCTCTTTCTCTCTCTCTCTCTCTCTCTCTCTCTCTCTCTCTCTCTCTCTCTCTCTCTCTCTCTCTCTCTCTCTCTATTTCTATCTCTCTATCCTCCTTTCAGATCGCGAGCATCCAGTTACAAATTAGCTGAAAACGTCTTTTGTTACTCAATACACAGAAAATGAAAGCGATTGAAAGCGATTGAAAGCGATTTTCATGTGCTAATGCTGCCGACATGAATGGTGCAGGTGCAGCGTGTTTGTCAGAAGTTTCTCCAGACTTTAGTTTGGAGGGATCAAATATGTGCCTTTTAAAACAGAACTTCAGGTTTTAGCGTATATTACCAGAAAAATAGTTGCCTTGTGCGTCATTACGCACAACCAAACCCAGCGAAAGATCCCAGATTGCTGTTGACGCCGAACACATACAATGTCATTGTTGTCATTGTTGATTTATATCAGGCTGGAAACAAACTTCTCTTATCAGATGTCCGCTCGGTATACAGTAGCCTCACTCCGTGGTTGAGCGTCGAGGCAAATAAACAACGGAGAGGCACGCTGGGAAAATGGAGAACTACAAGAAAAGTCACTTAAATGTGATAAATGATGTCGTATTACTAAAATAACTGCTTTCATTTCAAAATCTGAATGTATCATATATTTTATCCCAGTTTGAATGTGTAATAATAGGAGTTAATAAAGTGGTTGGATGGAAACTAATTAAGTATATTTTCATTTTATGGTACGCACTGGTTATCGTAGGCATCGAGCATCTCTGGGGTTTTTAAGTGTTAGAAAGCCGAGAAACTACCTGCACACCGACAATCTCGTCTTGTCCCCAAATGAGCTCATATAAGCATCTTACCTGTTTAGATTCCTGATCCCTCGCTGAAATCTTCTCTTCAGAAGAGCAGATTTGTTTTGTTTAGCTTTGGTGCTGAGGGAAAACTTCAACTCCACTGTGGTGATCTTGTGTGCGCTACACTCCGCGTCCTTCAATGAATCTGAGCCTGTTCCTTGTTCTGCACTTGCTGAAACTCAGAGGAGAAACGCCTCCAAGGCTGGTCCTAACAGCTATGCGTATTGACATGGCATCGCCTCAGACGTTCAATAAATAAGGCGAGTTTCGGCCAAGAAGGAAATAAAAAAGAACACGTGAAATTTCCTGTTTACAACTCTCCGTAAATAAAACGCAATACAACATTTCACATTGCTGAACATTATAAGTGTTTGTGTCTTACTTCATGCAAGTGTTTTTATGGAATACAAGTCTGTGCATGCCTATAATATGGCATGCAAAATATATGTTATTATCAATGTAAAGGGTGTAATGTATGACCATTTTGGGAAAAAGCTACCATGTAAGAAAAATGTAATAACCTAATATTGTGCAAATTTAGGAAACGTAAAATTCCAAAGCTTTTTAGATGGACCTATTTAGATGCTGCACACATGTTCTGCAACAGTGGTCTTTTAAAATGATGGTACAATTTACTTGCTACAGGCCAATATATATATATATATATATATATATATATATATATATATATATATATATATATATATATATATATATATATAAAATTCATAATCAAATATTTAAATAATTGTATTTAACATCAAACTGTATGTTTCCACAATATTCAATATATACCTATAAATTAACAAATCCTTTGTGTATGGCATAATATTTTATATTAGTATTAGCTTGATTAACTTTTTAGGACATTTTCAATGTAATGCAATAAAATACCGGACATGCAAACTATCTGTTTAGATGCTGCTTTTGTTAAGATTTAGTGACTGATTGGTGCAGGCTAATAACGCATAATAAATTACTATACATAATAATGATTTCATACAACATTCCAAATGTAGCTGTATATTTGCATATTCCAGTTTTTATATTGTCTGCATGTCATATAATGTATATTCAGCAAGACATCAGTAGAAATTGGGCTATAATCATGTTAGTAAAAACAACACAGTTATATGATATATTGAGACACTGTACATGTGACCTCAAATCGTATAGCTTTGTAAATTGCATTGGATTTCTCTTATGATCTAGCAACTGCTGAAATGATGTCAACCTTTAAACCACAATGCATATGATATATGTGTATAATGCAAAATACACATTAACCACACTGAACCGTACTACAAGGGCACCTCCTTGTGCCCCGCCCCATTACCTAAATATGAAACCAGAGTTACAGACAGACAGTCAACGACATCTGTTTTCTGCTTCCACCCAAAACCACCAAACGGGTTAAACCCAACACCAAGCCCCACTGAGGTAACTGAAATAACCCTCTGAATAACGAACTACGCCAACACCTATATTCATGGTTGGGTCTAGAAGTCAACCCCATTATAGTCTGTGTTATTTAAAATAATTTGGACCAAATTAAGAGGTACATTTCTTGAGTTATTTTATGGATTTAATGCTGGCCTTAAAACTACATGAAGAAGAAAAAACATCAGATGCTGAAGCCTTTTTGTTTCATTGTCTTTGGGGCCTTATTCAGTCTCATTTCAGGCACATCCTCTGGAAGCAGCACAAAGCATTGTGGGAGGCTCTTGTGTTTACTGAAAGCTGTTGAAAGCTCACCTGCAACTCTGGTGGCCTCACAGCTGCTCCCACCAGGGCAATTAACCCCAAGTTCAAGACAAAGACAGAATCACAAGAAAAGCACTGTGGAATTTATAAAAATATACACATTAATTACGTTTGATTTGTTGATAATATGCTTCGATAGAGCTCATAAGTGAAAATAATTATAATTATGTCATGTCCAATGATTGACATATTGACTTAACCAAGTACAGTATGTCCAGCATGTTTTCTTAGCAACAAGATATTGTTGACGTACAGGTCACCCCACTGAAGTTTATTATGACTGCATGTCTTATATTCAGTGATGAAATGCAGCCAACAGGCTATACTCTGACCTCATTAAAGAGCAGAGTATGAAGTCAGTTTCCATGAGGATTTAAAGAGAGCTCCCACTACGCACGCATACCCATTGTCCTCCATATCAAGAGCATCAGGGGGGATTTGTAAGCCTTTCTGATAAGCATCCGTAGCCCTGCTGACTGCTGCCAACCTCTGTTCTGCAGTCCTCATTCACAGGGAGGCCGGACTGGGAACAGCAGGGGTGTGTGGTGTGTGTGTGTGTGTGTGTTGTTTGCGAAAAGGCCATCCGGCCACCTTATACCTTCTGCTAGTATATCTTCTTCGTAAGAAATATAATTAGAATTGGATGAAACAGGATAACTTAGAAGCATTTCAAATTATGCAATAGATCTACAAAAAACATGAACATATAACAATAATGTTTAATAACACTTTCACACTTTTGCCTGAATCTGTTCAAAGTTAATTTTCATTAAAAATGGTATGCTTCTTCGTGGTTTAATGTTTTGGTTTCATGGAGTTTTTACCGGTTCACTCTCATCACTCTAATCAGAGCTGTTTCCAGAAGCAGCAGGCAGCTGTTTTCAGTTAAACAGCTTGAATAAATCCATGCTACCTGCAGCTCTGAGCAGCAGACAAAGTCAGGGCCTAAAGAGCCAGACATTTTCCACAGTTGGTGGAGAATAAAAACAGGGCAAAAAGCGAATGAATGTTAAACATATTCATCGTTTGGCCAGAAACACGACTCCAAATGAATAATATTGTCTCTTTGTATCTGCTGGATATGTAGGCAAATGTTTGCTAAAAAGTTTGCTGTATCGACTTAAAAGCTCAAAGGTTAATGTTTATATGACAGCTTGTTACTGAAAATCGCCCCCCAATCATTTTAATCACATTTTTAAAACGGTAATTCTACTACTTCTAACACTTACAGTTTTGCGCTACGTGTGTTCTTTCTCAAAACAACATCCAGAGTTTTATTTGTCCACTATTCAGAGTGCATTCAAACAGTATTGCCCCTTTCAACCAGTCCTGCAGAATTTTAGACAAGGCCAAGTTCGCCAAACACATTTTCACACTGAGGACAAACAGAACAATCAAGAGATAAGGAGAAGGAAAAGGGTCTGCGACTGCAAGAGAAAAAAAAGGGTGGCGATGACGTAAAAGAGTGAGGAGGGGGATGGGGCTTTAGGAGAAAAGTTGAGGAAAACAGAGGAAGAAAGATTGAGAGTTATTCCTAATGGCTGCCATTTCTATTGTAGTCTAGCCCTGCGTCACGGTGGGGGGTCTGACAGACACAATCTATTTTGGTGTAAATCTCCATTCAGAGGGTCCTTCCCAAACTCATTCTCAACCACATCTTTACTGTCCCCCTCCCTCCCGCTCTGAGGCTCCCTCTTGCATTTCTCTGCTCCCTCACATTCCTCCTCATCCCTTGCTCTTCTGACCTCACTCATCTTTCATTTAATTACTTATTCATTTACAATTATCTTTCAGGTGGATGAGGGCCTGTGTGAGTGAAGCTGAAAGCAGTGCTCACAAGGAAAGAATGGAGCTTGTGATGAAGTGTGTGAACCAGGATGTAAAACAAATTCAAAGGACAAAAGATTGGCAGCTATTTGTTCCGTTGGGCTTTTTTGGGGGGTTTTCAGCCAGTGTTTTGTCACTGCAGATTTTCTGCGAGCTTGTGATGAGGTGATCTTTTGTTTCTCTAAGGGATATGTTCATGCAGGTGCATGTTTGGCAGAAAGAGCGCTTCCCTGTCGGGGAATGTAGCAATCAAGGCATTCCTCACATTAACAGAGCATCCCTCACACTAGCCCCTCCAATGTCGGTGAAACCTGAGAATTGCTCAAATGTCAAACATGCAAAAAAGTGTGATTATACCAAGAAGCTTTGTGTTAAACAGGAATGTGAAATACACTATTTCTTATTTAAACCAGACATTTTGGTCACTTGGGGGCAGCAGAAACAAGGTGCACTGACATATCACCAGCTTTTAAATTGATGTGGTGAACTATGTTGCAGCAAATGTAAGTGCAATGTGCACTTATCTGCATTGTTTGTTCCATACCAACTCTTAAAGGGAAATGTTGGACTCTGCTGAATGATCATTTTGGTGCTGTGCAGGTCGTGAAGTGGGCTTTCTAGAGATTTGCAACAACTTCGTAATCAAACAATATCTACAGCCACACTAAGAGCTCTGTGAGGCTGTACTGGAGCCTAATGCCTAACACTGACTCACAAGATGGGTCCCCCGATTACCGGGTGTTTTGCACACTAGTGTCACAAGATGAAAAGTCAGGGAATCCAAATTTCTGTTCAATAAAACGTCAACCTCAATGTGGCGCTATAGAGGAAATTCAGGGGATCACCAAAGTCAGGATACATTAGCCGTGTTTCTATTCAATTGTCAATATGAACTTTTTAAATGTCTTAAGCCATCAACTGGCTTGGAGTGCGTAAACTCAGCTCCAGCATAGTTTGGTCAAAAGTTGGCAGTTTAGTTGAGTTTAGTTTAGTTTATTTACTGGATCCCCATTAGCTGACGCCTTAGCGGCAGCTAATCTTCCTGGGGTCCACAGAAAGGACAAAATACATACAAAAACGTGCAAAACATAACGTGAAACAAACAGTTAAAAATAATACAAACAGAATAAAAATAAAAATAGTACAGTCAGATACCTAGTGCAATTCAACCATAATTTATACAAGAAAATCAGATGACTAAAAAGCAAAGGAAAACGTCAAGTGATTGATGTCCTGAGGTGCGCCTTTAATTGTTTTTTTAATGACAGATTATTACCAGTGTGAGTTATATGAGGAGGTAGTGAATTCCAAGCAGTAATTGCACGAAAAATAACTGTTTGTTTGAGGAGGTTTGTTCTTGGGGTTGGAGGTATCAAGTGACCTGAGCTAGCGTTCCTTGTGAGATGGTTATGTCTATTAAATGTATATTGTAATTGATTGAAGAAATATTCAGGTGTCTGATTAAATACGACCTTCCTGAAAAACGTGAGGAGGCTATAGTGAAGTAGAGTTTCTACTGAGAACCATGACAGGCGAGAGTGCATATATGCTATATTAGTTCTAATTGAACACTGGAGTGCTAATCTGGCAGCTCGGTTTTGAACGATTTGTAGTTTGTTTATGTCCTTTTTAGCAGCTACTGACCATATGAATGGACAGTATAGCAGGTGACAAAAGACCAGGGAGTGCAACACCTGACAAACAATAGGGAGTGTTAAATAAGTAAAGCACTTTCTGGTCATAGCTATGCCCCTTCCCATTCTAGTGACAATGCAATCAATGTGCTCAGACCACGACAACTGTTCGTCAACTGTTCGTCCAACACTACATCCAGTATATCCACAGCATGGCTGTAATCCGCCTGTTAACAGACTAGAAGAAGTAGAGGTTGCAAAGCGGAAATAAAACAAGTCATCCAACCCATATATGGGAGAAAAATTACGAGAGCCTTCAATAATTTGTTTCAATTGGGCAAGTTTTAATCGCTCTTTCATGTTTGCACGTTGTGGGAATATCCAGGAAGACAGTCAGCAGAAACAGCACATCAGGGATATGAGCTAATTGCTGTATATGTCAGAATATATTTGGCAATGGTATTTCCATTATACATTGACCGCATCAACTACTTTATGACAAAAACAAAAACTCAAGTGTATTTCACTCGGAACCACAACTGTCAACTTCATCGTAGTGATGGAGGTAAAGTCAGGGGTCAGTCATCCATTGGTAATCGTGAACATTTCATAGCAATCCAGAGATATTTCAGTCTGCACTAATGTGTTAGACTGACTGACAGACATTGCCGCCCCAAAAAAGACCAATAGCGGCCTTAAAAACTTTCCTTTTACATAGTCTTCATCTCGCTGCGTTGCAGAGCTCACGCTCTCTCTTTGCTCTTTTCTTTTCTCCTTCTCTTTCTCTGACCTCACTGAATCTGTCAGTGAATTCATGGTTAGCTGTTGACCATGACCGACTGTGAGTCATACAGTCCATTAACTTTGTCTATCATCTCTGCACGCAGCAGTAACTCAAACATGCAGGTTCTGCTTCCCCCAAGCCTCACAGGTTTCTGGTCACCCCCACCCGTTCAGCACCCTTGCACACAAACACACAGACCATGTTCATTAACATGAGCCAGCTGACAGGTCATTGGGATCATATAAAATGGGTAAAAGATGAAGAAATGTCTTGCTCCGGGGGACAGTGAGTGTCCACTATGGATTAGTGAATGACAGAATCTGTTCACAGGCTGCACGAGAAGGTGTCTGTCTCACTGTGTTCCCTGGGGACTGTAGCTCTAATCTAGTAATCCTATCCTGGCCATCCTGATGTATGTTTCACAACACGTTGCCTTTCCATGCTACTGACATGGAGAGTTCACAGATAAGGTGGCTAACGTTCACCCCTATTGTCCTGTCAAAGCTAAATGAAAAATGGACCATGAGCACTTCTGGAATGTGTTTTCAAGAAGCCTGCAGCAATGGCTTCACCGTCTACATTACCTGTAGGTGTTGCCTTGCTAGCCCATGGCTACGCCAAACAAACTCAGTGTTGATGCACTGTCACTGGAATCAAGTTCATGGTTTAACTTGAGTTTGAAACTTTGCATCAATGGTAAACAAGCCGGTTTAACATAGACAAAGTGGCGTTCCATATGCACACGAGAAATGTCAAGTTTTATAAGAGCGTGAGCACTGAGGGAAAGCTAAACACTGCAGGCTTTATTGGATATAAACACGACTCCACAGCACTCAAACAAGATGGTGGAGTAAATAATCTAGATAAACAGCAGAATGAAGCCTGTCTCGCTTTAGTGGGAAAAGATCTAAATGCCGATACACTGTAAATATCATGTCCTTTAGAAATGACCCCGCGGCACAAAATGATCAAAATCACCAGAGCAACATGGGATGGAAAATGACCTCAAGGCATTTTTCTCTATACCGGGTGGTTCCCATTCATGGTCTCCCCACCAATTGCATTCACATTCACATACACATAAGCCAATGTGGCACTTCAGGGGGATTACGGCCAGGATGTGGCAACCCAGGCAGCATCTGGAGTTGAGCCCTGTGTGCCTGGAGCTCCTATGAGGGGCACTCGCACTTCCATTCATCTAGTCCTTCCTTATAGTCTCATCTGTAACCCTGAGCTTCAGCTACATATATTACTCACAGACAAAAACATAAGAGGCCATTTGTAGTCTTTCATTGTTCATACCGATGTGTGACAGTGGGAGAAATATCCATGGGAGATTGGATCAGAGATAGAACGGGAAGATGAGTGAAAATGGAAGCAGGAGATCAAACAGAAGTGAGGGACAGGATGTACTGCGTTCACCATGTGTCAGTTTCTCCCCTCTCTCTCCAGGCTGTGGAGATAGCAGCGATCTGCTTCTCATTACAATATAGAAAAGGATTTAGAGAGCAGCATAATGGCTGACCCTGTCACTCTGATGCCCCAAACCACCAAGAGCCTTCCTCGAACCTCCCAGCCACTCTCAAACCTCGTAAATACGAAACAGCTTTGCTCGCTCACGTCATCTTCCCGGCACCAGGCACTTCATACATCAGAGTCTGAATGGAGGCCAATAGCCTGATGTATATTCATTCATCAAAACCATGATGGCAGGCCTTCCTTGTAAGTGTTTCAAAGTTGTACAGGCTTGCCTGCGCCCTGTCACTGCCAGGCGAGCTGAGTGAAGTGCGTGTCAGGAGCCTGATTTGTCAAGTCACGTTTATTTATAGAGCACATTTAAAAACAAGAAACGCTGAACAAAGTGATTTTGAAAAAGATTGAATGAGACGCAGGAATAATCACATAAATTAGTCTTTTTCATACGACATAAATAATAAGAAGTTCATTTTAAAAAGCATAGAATGCCTTTAAAACAAATAAAAAATAAAGTAAAGTACAAACTACTGAAAACGTCAGTGTGATCATGTCTTTGGAATGATAATCAAGAGGCTAAAGAATATAGATGGATCTTTAGATGAGTTTTAAATGCATCAATGGAGGGGGGGTCTAATCGTTAGTATCAAACTATTCCTCAATTAATGGCCAACAAGTGAAAATGCTCGACAACCTTTGGTTTTTAACTGGGTGCGTGGAGTGATGAGCAGTATTATTACAGATGATTTGCGAAAGTGTTTGCTTGTGTGTGGTAAAATAAAGTCTGTTTCCCCAGAGAAATACATCTCCAGTGAATGTTCCCTAATGAGCAAAAGATCTGTGAAAAGTCCCATTGTGATAAAAGTTTCCTGTGCATTTTCACACTGGTGAGAGGAGAGGACTAACACAAAAGAAGGATGGAGATGAGAATGAAAAGACCAAGGCATGAAAGACACATCCTGCAGAAGTTCATGAAAAGAGGAAGGAGGCAGTGATTGTTATTATTTTTTCACCCGTGTTTTTCTATCCTTTTTGGAACCTTGTATAAAGAGCTCTTTGGCACTATTTGTGGTCGTGTTCCTCCACAGCTGTTTTAGGCCACCCTTTTTTTTATCATTTTATCTAACCAGCTGTTCAGGCCGTGAGAGATTTAACTGTGATGCACACACACACATTTTCAGATACTCATGCAAGTAGTTTACACTCTAAATTTATGAGAAAATAAAACCGTTAAATGTTTTTTTTTTATAATGTCTCAAGTAAGTTATACTCCCTGAAGTAAAACTATTTAAAAAAATCTTTAATGGAGGAATGTAAATGTAAAGTGGTGTTTTATTGGACTATCAATCTCATAATTTTTCTCCATAACAAAGATTAAGGGAATGTATCTACAAAGTATATGCTGCAAGAACAACTTGATTTAAGGGGCTACTTTGATTGGTGTAGTTTGAGGGATGATTGTGCTCAGATGTCAGAGTGAATTCCTCAGTTTCCTAATGATAGAAAACGTACAATGGACACTCTGTGGTACGAGGAAAGGGTAAAGGTAAAGGGGGCAGTTAGAACTTCAGTAAAAGGATAAAGGGAAACACAAGTGTAGTTCTTCATTAAAAAACCTTTCCTGCTGCCAATCTTAATATAACTGCCTTGAACAGTGCCTCACTTTTGCACACATGGATTCACTCTCTCACACACTCCCGTGTGCACTCACACAGGCAAAGTTCAAAAAGATGTAGGTTTCATTGAGGTATAATTGATTGGATTTTAATGTAGCCTCTGAAAGAGTGAGAGGATGGTTGATGTAAATGATTGGCCTCATTTCTCAGTTTAGCTCGCTTTCTCTTGCACTTTGCCATCTCTCTCTCTCTCTCTCTCTCTCTCTCTCTCTCTCTCTCTCTCTCTCTCACTCACTCTCTCCTGTCTGTTTTGGCCTGGCCGGTTGTTAACCCTATGACATCTGGTGCAAACACAGGGACCCATTTACGGCCTAATCAAAACATCCAAAAGTCAACGAATAACAATCAGTCACATCTGGCTCAGCACGGCCAACATCAGTTTTAAGGAATAATATATTTATGTATATATTTTTTATATTTGGATTTGGAACTGCCCTTAAATAGTTTAAAAAAATCATTGGTTTTCTTGTCAAAATCATTGGTTTTTCTTGTCAAGAGATCAATACCACGCAACATGAGGTTGCGTAATGTTGTAGACATGACGTCTAACTATTAAGCAGCCATTGTTGTGCTAAGCTAAGTTTACAGACATCAGAGTATTAGTATAGATCTTCTCATCTAGGTGCTTTTTGTTTCAGTTTTAAAGTAGGATTAAGATAACAATTTTAATATAAAAATATCTAGGTCCACTCAACCTACAGGCTTAGCTGCACCACATTGTGTGTAGCTTTCTGTGTCACAGGACTGCTCTTCCGGTGACTCTGTTCCGTATCTGGTATGAAATGGTGCCCACTTCCTCCCATTGAACCGGACAAAAATGGCCTTTTCTGCAGCCAGGGTGGGAGAACTGGGATGGACAATGGGAAAGCCGGATGGACAGCAGATCAGAGACTGTGGTAAAAGTCGTATATACATAAACACTCAGTGCCCCAAAACCCAGCAATACAAACATAAAGTCTATGCTTGTCTGTCTGGGTCAATGATGCATAAAGCAAACTCCAAAAACGTCACCCTGACAATATATTTATTCATTTTTCTGTGTAGAACTAGAGATGCAAATTCTGTGTTTTAAATATAAGGATCAAGCAATTTAGTTAATATTGAGTCATACGCTTCAAAGACTTCACACTGAAATTATGATTTAACCTCACTGTCATCTACGACTTCCTTCATGTGGGAGCAGAGTGTTCAGTTCAAATGGCTCAGCACAAAATTCATTAATTAATTTAATTACTGGATAACTCACTCACTGAATTTCTTGTGCTTTTTGACAGCAAAATAAGGAAAATATCTCAATATGCTTCAGCTGCAGGGACAGGTGATTATGAAACTGGACCCAACTGAACACAAACAAATAGTGACCTTGTGAAACCTCAGCTGTGAATTGTGCACACTGTTGAGTTTCTACATGTCACAGGCTGTGGTCTGGACATCAGTGGAAGGCCATTTCCTTAAGTGTGCGCCCCCTCCCCGATCTCATTTCCTCCATACCCAAACAAAAGCTGCTTCTCTGGGAAAAATGCTCAGCCACTTATGTTGCTGTGTAGAGCTCAAACATGCTTGCACGCAGACTCTTTTGTCGTCAGCATGTCTGTATACAAGGTACAGAGCACTTCAGCTTTAACATGATTGATTTATTCAAAATAAGCAGTACAAAATAAGTGCACACAACCTAGCCCACCCAAACATTGAAATCAAACTTTCCTTCATGAATCAGCAAGAAATTAAGCTTTGTTGCACGTGCAGAACCAATAGTGAGAGTCACCTTCTAGCTGATTAGTTCCCCCCCCCCCCCCCCCCCAGCATGTTTAAATGGACTGAAGCTGGAAACTCTGAGGGGAAAGACACATGGTGTTTTTCCCAGAGGCCATGCAAATCTGAGGGGTCAGAACACCATTGTAGAGGACAATGCATGGCAGGGGAGCAACCAGGCACTATACAACGAGTCAAATGCAGAATTTGTGCAAATTACTAAAACGTATAGAGTAGGGTTTAATTTACGCAACATGAGGTTAAGAGCTGGTACACAGCTTAAAGCAAATACTACATATGGTATTGTGGTCAACTGATGACTTTAAGGTGGTATAGTCAACAAATTAGAAAATTGTTAACAGATTAATTAAATATAAAACTTTGAGTCAGAATAGAGAAAGAGTTTTGTTTTTGCTTAGAAGATTCCAGCAGGAGCGTGAGGGACATCAGAGCCCCATTTACAATTAGTTTAGAAAATGCCCATAAACACTTCTAGCTGCCAGAGTAACATTTACTGTGTCACCATTAAAGCTGACAACCGAGTGGTGAATCACTTTGCAGGACATAAAACTGGCACTCAGTCCTTCTTGAAATCAGATAGTCTTTCTTGAATCTGCCACTTGTACGTGCTATAAACCCAGACATCATATTTTAGTCATGACATTGTAGCAAAAACTCATGCAAGAGGTCAACATAATTAAAGTCAGCTTTTATTTTTCCATCATAAACAAAAGACACCCCACTGTCTTTAGACTCCAGCTTTCATCTGGTTGTTGGGCGGGAGCGCCTTTCCCAGGTGGATCCCAACAGTCAGCCCATACTCCTTGGTAGCGTGTCTCTCATGGACCTCAGGCTTCAGCTGGAAACCCTTCTCCCCATCAAAGCAGTCAGAGGGAGTGAAGGAAAGGGGTTTTTCTTTCAGGACGCCTTGCAGTCGGGTACTCCAGCCCTCCAACATGGCGCTGCGAGCCTCAGAGGGAACGTGAGACGGCGCCCAGAAGATCTGAGGGGCCAGAACCTGGAAGCCACAGTAGTGCAGGATGCCGTTCTGGGGAGAGAAACAGTTTAAAGTCAAATGTTGTGCTTTCAACAGGTCAATCAAAAATGTATCCTCCAGAGCCAGTTCTGCATTAGTCCCTTCTAGACAACAGTAGGAACCTAACAAACTCTGAAGATGCCCCATTCCCTCCTGAGAGCTGACATTTTCATTCTAAGCTGGTACATACATATAAATGCCAATTAACTCCCAAAGCCTACATTCTGAATCATTAATGCTTAGTTAAACAATATTATGATGCAGTACCTGTAGTGGCCACAGTGTGACATTCATGTCTCCATTAATACCATCTGCACTAAACATGGACTCCTCAGACCCAGTGGTGAAGGACAGCATGGCTTTCTTGTCCTGTGCAGAAAGAAAGTAAAGTTGAAAAAAGTAACAAAACAGCTTTAGACTGGTAATGCAAACACTTGATTTGAGCCTTTACCTTGAAGATTCCCTGGCTGTATCTCTTCTCTTGAGTGTAGGCGTAGCCCAGTGAGAGCACCCGGTCAATCCATCCCTTCATGATTGCAGGAACAGTGAACCAGTACATGGGGAACTGAGAAGTAGGACCAAGTGTTAGTATTGAGCATAGAGAGGCTCAACACGTACTACAGTCACCAAGCAGCTACCTGGAAGATGATGAGGTCTGCCTGAGTGAGTTTGCGTTGTTCCTCAGTGATGTCAGCACACAGCTTTCCTTCCTCCCATGCCAGTTTGGTCTCCTCTGCATAACGGAAGTGATCGGCATTCTTGACTTCTCCTGCAAAGAAAGAACACTGCATTTATATTGTGAAGTTCAATAAAAGCTAAACTTCTCAATGCCAGGGAGATATTGATATACCGGTGATGTCCTCAGCAGTTGCAGTGGCTTTAAACTTCATGGCGTACAGGTCAGATACTTCTACTGTGCAGCTCTGAGCTGCTAAAGCGTTGACAGCAGCGTCTTTGGCTGCAGCGTTGAATGAGCCAGAGCTCTGGTGGGCATACACAATCAACACTTTCTTCACAGCTAAAAGAAGAATTAGAGAACGGAGATGAGCACACATCAGAAAGATAGCACGTTAGACACTAGTACAGTTTGAGATCCAACATCACACACATACTGCTAAATCCCTCAGAAAATACAAGAACACATAGGAGATAACTCACCCATTCTGAATACTGATATCAACTGCAACTGCGGCGCTTTACAGATAGCTGGTGTGTTGACTGAGAGAGCAGATCAGTCTGGAGCAACATTCAAGATGCTGTTTTATACACCACAAGACTCGACACACAGCCTTCTCACAGGTGCTGTCAAACAGCAATCAAGGTCATTAACCAATCACCTGTTCTCTCTCAGAACTGTCATCAAAATAGCAACATATCTTTTACTGAGCTTGGACAGCATTTTTAAATGGGGAGTGGAATTTATCACTAAAAGCCAAGAATATATAGGTTTCTATTGGTTAAACCAGCTACAGATTTAGCTTGTTTTAAACACAGGATGAACTTACAATAATACTCGTAGACATGCATCTTCTACTTCAAGGCAATGTGTGTTTTTCCCATTTCAGCCCAGCCAGAAAGAGAATGATTCTATGGTCTGTCAATGTCTTTGTTTTTGTGACTTTTACACAGTAACCGTGTGGATATTTGAGAGCGTGCATGTCTGTCTTTGCCTGTCTGTGTACAAGATGTTTAAAAATTGTGTGCCAGTCCTGATGTCTTCAAACCACATGAAGCACATGTGGCTCAGTGATCCTCTCACTCTACTGTTTCTGGTTTCCAGCTCTGTTATCCTTAAAATGATTCTTTCTACAGAAAAAGTTGCCTGCGGTCGAGCCCACTCACGAATGTTGCCCTGTAAAAAAAGAAAAAAAGACTCGGCCATGGACATCAAAGGCATGAGACATGAGCTGGCACACATATGGGACCAACATTTTCAGCCACTGTGAGGATGAGGGGTTAATGGACAACTGCTACATATTAGCATATAGGTGTACATGCGTGCAAGCGTGAGTGAGCCTTATGGATACCTATTGTCAGCTAACTTTCTTCCCATTGTCTCTGGCTTATAGAAATTTAGTTTTAAGGGGAGATAGTTGCTTGCCAAATTAGCATTTTTTTCAAATGTGACATTTTGAGGCATTCTTGTTGTTTACACGGCCATGTCATTTTGTCTCTGTGGCCCCTATTTATTTTTACAAGTTGTACTTAATATTGAGCATCTGGCTGCATTTTATCTGTTGTGACGGGAAGGGATCATGTTTTTTGCCGGGAGGTTTGTGTTCATGGTTTGTGATGTATTGAGCAACATCACCCCAGACATATTTTCCGCAACATTGCATGAAGTAATCCCAAGTATGTTTAAACATTTCTGCTACATGTGTGAGGTATTTAGTGTGTGGTACTGAAGGTTTGACCGAATTTAGGAGCTCCTTTACACAAAACCACAACCATGCAGCTATGGAGCACATAGGGACATTAAAGGTAGATACCCACAGAGGCGTTTAGCTTGTTTGTAATTATGATAAATGCTTGATAATAATTTGAAAATGTAGCCTACAGTGCCATCATATGGCCAATGTGAGACGACACTGTTATTTGATCCTTTACTACTGTATTTGGCCAAACTTTAAAAATAATGCTTATATTTACTGCACCGTAGAATATGTTGCAACAGTATGCAGATGCTACGAAAGTAAAATAATACATTATTTAATTTAACATTGAAA
Organism: Myoxocephalus aenaeus; assembly: GCA_038501785.1. Lineage (NCBI taxonomy): Eukaryota > Metazoa > Chordata > Actinopteri > Perciformes > Cottidae > Myoxocephalus > Myoxocephalus aenaeus. Next base: position 2,418,562 of record JBAMJR010000154.1, read on the forward strand.
GGGCATGAACAGAATACTGAACTTGAAGTGCAGTGTTTGGTTGACCTTCAATATGTCACTGTAAAGAGGCAAAGTGGTGATGGGGTGAATGCTGAGTGCCTTTTTGCCTCTCTGCTGTGGAGCCTGTTGAAAGTCAATCCATTTTCCTACTTAAGTATAAAGAATTTGTCTTTCTACTTTTTACCACTGGATGTTGACAGTGCCTATTATCTTTTCCAGTAAATAGATTGTTTGTATGCCGTTCATGGTTTAATCACAGTTTGTGAATATCTGCCAGAGCTTGGGGGGGAAAGTGAGTAATCACTATCCAGATGGTGAGTCATGAATTGTGGCTGTTTATTGGCAGGACAGAATCATTGTAAAGCATGCAAACTGCAGCCTTTAACAGATTAATGTCACTGATCTAATCACTCGAATGACCAAAAGTAAACAGAGCACCAGGATTTACCAGGATTCTCGTAGTGCACGCTCAGCACTGCTGCCTGACAGGGTTACACATTAAAAGTCATTCAAGTGGTTCATCAGCTGGAGGAAGGTCTTGCAGAGACCTCCAATAGTTTCTTTGAAATACATACCAGACACTTCATCTGAATAACTAACACAACCCAGTGATCAAACACACAGAAATGATCAGCTATTATCAGAAATTATAATGATAAAAGCAGATCCTAAATAAAATATAACTCTCCCTGAATCAATTTTCAACGTTACCACCAACCCTGAAGCCGAGAGATATCACCTGAAACTCAGAACTTGTACTGTCCGCTCAACAACCGTTGATGGTGAGTTCATCGTCACAAGTTAAATTGTGTGTGACTGAGATTGAATTACAAAGAAATAACTCCTGTGAAATAACCTTTCTTTAGTGAAGTGGTCCTACAGTATGTACTAGTCCACCAGAGAGCAGCATACACCAATAAGTGCCACGTTGTATCACCTGCAGACAGGAAACCACTATTTCTCATGACATCGGCATGGTAGCAGGTGCGCCATTGTTCGGTGTTTATATCAAGTTTTCAATTTGAATGTGAAATAGAAGTTTGTGATTCTCAGTAATACAGTACGAGTGGAAGTAGACAATGTGTGACTTATAATTGGATCACAGTCCCTGCCAGGAGAGGAACGTTATGTTGCTGTAACTTCAGGTTTCGTGTGAGACTTTGAAATGTGAAACTGGTGATTAAAGGTTCAAACAAGTGTCTGTCACTTCAAAAGAACATTGAATGTAATGAATCATTTGCCACATTTAATTGTTTCTTTCCATATCAAGGGATTCAACAATGAAAGCCTCAAGAGAGGAAAGTGCAATATAGACTTTGTGGTGGAATTATTGGTAACTACTATTCACAAGCTTCGGATGAGATGTTTAGAATAGAGAGTGAGTATACGGGAGGAAGGAAAGATGACTTCATTGTATTATGGCAATTGTGGAGAGATTCACAAGTTGAAGGTTACAGAAGACAGATAAGAAAGTGTGCTTGTTAAAGAAATATAGGTGTAACTTTGAAGTTGGAAACCAGATGGGGGGGGGGGGGGGGGGGGGGTGAAAAAGGAATGTGTTAATAAGGGAATGCCCATAAATCATGCAATTTCTCGGGAAGTTTACAGATAATGAGTAAAACAGAGATGCTCAAGTAGTTTCAGGAAATAGGAGCCTCACAAAGGTTCTTGCCATGCATAAGCACAACATAATTATATTGAATATAATATATGATATTCAAACCTGCAACAATTATAACTGCAGTATTTCTTCCACTACAACTTTCTCTCACTTTAAGTTCCTCACACATTTGGATTAATGTTAGCGTTTCACAATACTTTCCTTATTGCTGTGTATGCTTTGAGGTCAGCGGCTAAACCATTTTCATAAAATGATATTACCATACATATTGCATCTGGCCTGACTTGTGACCAGGAATATTCATCAGTTTGCATTCCTGGCTGTTTATATACAGCAGACCAATAAACTTCAGTTCAGTTATAAAGAGGTCTGCTGTTGCTGACACCTGTGACTGTGGGTTTCCTGGCAACAGATGGTCCCAAAATAAGGAGAGATGCACACCTATTCTACGACAAAACAGAAAAGGAAACACAGCGGAATAGACACTGACAAGTCAAAAGAAAGAATCATATTTTGGTCTGACTTTGTGTCCTCCTCTTCATAATTTTTTATATTTTTTCCACTTTTTAGTATTCATTCCATTTGAAATGCTCCCTGGCATTGAAGTTTTGGTGTTTTGTCAAGGGCAACATGTGTATGCTATGCTAACTGCTATACAGTCAAAATTAAATAAATAAGCAACACATTTTTGAATCCCATAATCTTAACGCTCACCTTTTCGTCTCTTCTGTCCTCGTCGGGATAATGCGTCACTTATTATATTTGGTCAGCCAAGTAGGGATTCCTGAGCCAATGCCCCTGAAGGCAGCGTGGTGAAGTGATGTTCACTGTACTGTGAAAGTGTCTAGCAGCAAAACACTGAGTTGCATTGTTAATAGAGTGGATGACAGACCAACCTTGTGCATATCTATGTAATGTCACAGCAGAGGCATGCACCGAGATAAGAGTCACTGTGTCCAGAGTAAATTCTCTGACTGAATGAAAGTCTCCCTCTTCATCAATAACATGTCTTACGCTCTCCACTGTCCATCAAATGCCCCTGAGGAGTTAGAAACAGGTGTCCTCTGTGAAATGGCAGAAGGATGCAACACTTAAATTTTAACTCAGACATTTCTCTGCTATTCTCTGGTGTGAAACAAATCCATCTACTCTGGTTTTCTGTTTAAGCTTCTCTACTATCAATTATACTTCGTAAATGGTCTAAATACTGCCTCATCTTGCTCCTCTGGGAAGTTCTTCCTATTACTTTTCAGTTGGGAATGTTGTTCCCAGGCCTGAAAACAGAACAGAAGTGCCAATATTTGTGTTACGTTGTTTGCCTAACATTCACAGAAATGTGCGCAGCGTTGCTTTCCTATCAGTCACAGAACATTAGGACAGTTTTTCTCCTAACTTTCAGTGTTTAACATATGGAGCCCAGTTAACCGGATGTCTCCTTTACCTGGGGTGAAGGGAGGATGGCTGGCGTTGGTGGGGCTGATGCAGCATTTGGGAGGGGCATAACCAGTGGGGACAGTAATTATGGTGTTATTTCTGACAGTGTACGAGGAAACATATTTCACCATCGCCACAGGGGTGAAGGCCCATTGGTGATTTATTCACAATTACCATGTTCATAATGGTTAGCGCCAGTGGTGTATAGTAACGAAGTAGAAATACTTCGTTACTGTACTTAAGTAGTTTTTTGGGATATATGTACTCTACTTTACTATTTATATTTCGGTTTACTTTTACTTTTACTTCACTACATTTTGCAAAGAAAACTGATACTTTTACTCCGATACATTTCCCATGAAACCTTCGTTACTCGCTACAAAATCAAATCTATCTTTAGAAAGAAAAAAAAAACACATCCGGGACTGTGGTGGAACACAGACTCCACGAAGCAGATTTTGCGAATCACAATATTCTGCATTTTCCCTCTGAATCCTCTAGTCCAGCGCTCCCAAACCTTTATGTGCGACACCTGACGTGTGTTCGTTATGTCCAGTCTACTGACTCTACTGCTAACTAAACCTTTAGTCCAGTCTACTGCTTAACTTATAAACCGCTGCACCAGGGGCGTCGTTAGGCCTGTTTTAGGGGGGCTGAAGCCCCCCCAAAATGTCCTTCAGCCCCCCCAAATAATTTGGCTTGAAAAAGAAAAATAATTTTTTTTTTATTTTATTTATTTATTTTGGTGATGTCATTAAATGAAATCATTGTTTCTCACATGGACAAGTTATTTATAACTCTAACATTCTACATATGTGAGTGCGTTTTGGTTTGTATGTTTTCTCCCCCTTCAAATTACAATCCAATAGCCTATCATCATACTTAACTTTAGGGCACTAGGACCTTGGGGAGGCTGCTGCGCTGGCTTTCTCACTCTGCCAAGTAATGTCTCTCATCAACCACAGCAGGATTACAAAGTAAACTCAAAGTTTAGCTCAAAGTAAACTACACCAAGGAGTTTAGCTCACAGTAAATGATGCACGGAGGGAATGTAACTACAGGTAGTTACAGAATTCAATTCAATTCATTTTATATAGCCCAACATCACAAATGCAAGTTTGCCTTGATTATAGTGAATGTGTTGGGTGCCTTCCATTTCAGCCCATCATACAATATTTATTATTTGATAATCAAGATGTACTTGAAATGTTTTTATTTGAATTTTTGTCATTCATGTTTTTTCTCTCTATTGAATGCTATATTAGACACTGAACTAGTTCATCTTTATCTCAGTGATAGTGTCCAAATGAGCGTAAAATATCACTGGTTTGTAAAACACGGACAACAAAATAGATGTAAATGTTGATAAAAAAATCGTATTCCCTTCTGCTCAAAATAAAACAAGTAAACGACTCAAAAGTTGACACTGTCAGGTCCATTCTCCATCCATTGGATTTGGGAGTGACACGGATATGAAAGCTAGTTTATCCGTCTTTCCTTTACAAGCAGGAAAATTATTTCTCTCTCGTTATTTGAGAAAAGTTCATATTTGTGTTCAATACGACCCTGACATTCTGTCTCTTCTGTTATCATATACTAATGAATGCAAGCAAAACTACAGAGCAAAATCACACTCTTTCTGATTGAACCAATCTATGAACTGTCGGAAACAATGGACATGTAGGCCCAATCCCAATCTCCACCCTAAACCCTCAAACCCTGAACCCTCAGGCACTCACTGACGTCAGCTGCTAAGTGGCTGAGTGTGAGAGGCTGTGAGGGCTTGAACTGGTGTGCATATGAATGGGACAGCACTTTGCTGCAACATCACATGACCACGTACAAAAATATTGTGTACAATTGTGTATTTATTTTATACTTTTTAGTCACTGATTTGAACGTCAACCTCACGACGTAAGTCATTTTAAATGATCTATTTACTCGTTTTGTCAAAACGAAATGTTTGAATGTAAAAAAAAATATTTATATATATATTTTTTGCTTGCTTTCCTCTGATTTCATGTGTTTTTATGTTCCATCTTTAATCCGTAATGTTGTAGTGTATTTCATCGGGCTGAACGCCCACGTGTCTCTTTGTTTACCCTTTTTTTTTTTTTTTTTACGTCTTCATGCTTCCATTGTGAACTGCGTGTTTAGCGTCACATTGCTATGAACTGTGGGTAATTCCCTTAGGCAAAGTCAGCATCTAATGCTGACTTACGGAAAGGGCTCAAAATGTCTGCCAGAGAGCCCTCAAACACTCTACGTTGTGACAATGGGACACCCCTAAACCCTCACGGACTTCGCGGGAGCGCGCCTCAAAGTCTGTGAGTCCGTAAGGGGACTGGCCCGTAATGTAATGTAATATCCGCGGCCCCAAATGGACCCCAAAAAGAAGCCGCGCGCTGCGCGCGCACACATGCCAGTTCTCTAGGGGCTAAGCCCCCCCTTTCTGTGAATCCTAGAAACGGCCCTGCACTGCACAAAGACAGGATGTTGGAATGGAAGCAGGTTTTCATGCTTTTTTGGCGATCTCAGGATACTTTGCCTTGGTTTTAATCCAGAACACCGGCAGAGTTGAAACAGACTTTTAAGTTTCATTTTTAGGGTAACGTAACATATTGACATGTGTCAAGAGGTTCCGTCTGAGGTTACCACAGACGGATGTATCTGGTCATTTTTCACAATAAAACATTTTTCCGGACTTGATTTTTTTAATTTAACTTAAATTTTTCATTCATTCTTTCTGTTCCGGGCGGAATGAGCACACTTATAACCACACTGTTACAACTCCTTCATAGTGTCATATTGCTTTTTAGAGAATTATGATAAGTTCATAGTAGATGCAAAAGTATACTTAGGTACAATATATTATGTTGAACATAATATATATGGATGGATCACAGCCAACCCAGTTATTTTATCAACACAACTCCTTGTCCTTGGTCACGGTGACCACAGCACTTAAAATAAACTTCATAATTCTCAAAATTCTGACCCATTGCTTTTTTATTAAAAGCATGTACTTGTAATACTTAAGTACATTTTATATCAGAAAAATACTTTTGGTACTTAAGTACAGAAAATATCAGATACTTTAAGACTTTTACTCAAGTAGTATTTTAATAGGTGACTTTTACTGGAGTAATTTTCCAGTAAGGTAATCTTTACTTTTACTCAAGTACGGCTTTTGGGTACTTTATACAACACTGGTTAGCGCTGACATTTTCTGAGAGAAGCAGATCAAAAACTAAATGCCAGAACCACAAGATCAGAATGTATTCTGCGCCATACATGCGTTGTAATAAATGACACTAGACCGAGTAGCCCTTATTAAAACAGTCAATTTTCTAGCTTTGATAAATACACCATTTGTATATCAGCCCTCTTACGCTCCAAACACTGACCCAATAAGCACTTAGCCCATTAAAGTACTGCAATTGGCAAAAAACTGACCACACCTAATGTGGTTGCAGATTGCCAGAGCTTTCAAAACCCTCTTCGCCAGCCAAGGCTTCACAGATAACAGGATGTAATGAGCGCTCACTGTTTTACTGGACAAAATGTGTGGAGTCTTCCTAACAGAACTTAAGCGCTAAAGAAAAAGTAAAATCTGTAAAACAAAAATACTGGCACTAGAAGTCCTTCACATCATTTCTTGGCTCTGCCACTTGTATTCAGTAAAAACTCATGCAAGAGAGGTCAATATTATTAAAGTCAGCTTTTATTTTTCCATCACAATAAACACAGAAGCCCCGCGGTCTTTAGACTCCAGCTTTCATCTGGTTGTTGGGCGGGAGCGCCTTTCCCAGGTGGATCCCAACAGTCAGCCCATACTCCTTGGCAACGCGTTTCTCATGGACCTCAGGCTTCAGCTGGAAACCCTTCTCCCCATCAAAGCAGTCAGAGGGAGTGAAGGAAAGGGGTTTTTCTTTCAGGACGCCTTGCAGTCGGGTACTCCAGCCCTCCAGCATGGCGCTGCGAGCCTCAGAGGGAACGTGAGACGGCGCCCAGAAGATCTGAGGGGCCAGAACCTGGAAGCCACAGTAGTGCAGGATGCCGTTCTGGGGAGAGGAACAGTTTAAAGTCAAATGTTGTGCTTTCAACAGCTCATTCAAAAATAAATCCTCTAAGTCTGTCCCTTCTCGACAACAGTAGGAACCTAGCAAACTGAAGATGCCCCATTCCCTCCTGAGATATGAAGGTGTCATGCCAAGGTCACCATTAAACTCCCAAATCCTGCATTATTAATCTGTTATGCTTAGTTGAAGCAATATTCTGATGCAGTACCTGTAGTGGCCACAGTGTGACATTCATGTCTCCATTGATACCATCTGCACTAAACATGGACTCCTGAGACCCAGTGGTGAAGGACAGCATGGCTTTCTTGTCCTGTGCAGAAAGAAAGCAAATTAGAAAATAGTCAAAGAACAGCTTTAGACTAGTAATGCAAACTGCTTGATTTGAGCCTTTACCTTGAAGATTCCCTGGCTGTATCTCTTCTCTTGAGTGTAGGCGTAGCCCAGTGTGAGCACCCGGTCAATCCATCCCTTCATGATTGCAGGAACAGTGAACCAGTACATGGGGAACTGAGAAGTAGGACCAAGTGTTAGTATTGAGCATAGAGAGGCTCAACACGCACTACAGTCACCAAGCAGCTACCTGGAAGATGATGAGGTCTGCCTGAGTGAGTTTGCGTTGTTCCTCAGTGATGTCAGCACACAGCTTTCCTTCCTCCCATGCCAGTTTGGTCTCCTCTGCATAACGGAAGTGATCGGCATTCTTGACTTCTCCTGCAAAGAAAGAACACTGCATTTATATTGTGAAGTTCAATAAAAAGCTAAACTTCTCAATGCCAGGGAGATATTGATATACCGGTGATGTCCTCAGCAGTTGCAGTGGCTTTAAACTTCATGGCGTACAGGTCCGATACTTCTACTGTGCAGCTCTCAGCTGCTAAAGCGTTGACAGCAGTGTCTTTGGCTGCAGCGTTGAATGAGCCAGAGCTCTGGTGGGCATACACAATCAACACTTTCTTCACAGCTAAAAGAAGAATTAGAGAACGGAGATGAGCACACATCAGATCAGAAAGTTAGCAAGTGTATCAATATACAGTTTGAGATCCAACATTACACACATACTGCTAAATCCCTCAGAAAATACAAGAACACATAGGAGATAACTCACCCATTCTGAAAACTGATGTCAACTGCGGCGCTTTACAGATAGCTGGTGTGTTGACTGAGAGAGCAGGTCAGTCTGGAGCAACATTCAAGATGCTGTTTTATACACCACAAGACTCAACACACAGCCTTCTCACAGGTGCTGTCAAACAGCAATCAAGGTCATTAACCAATCACCTGTTCTCTCTCAGAACTGTCATCAAAATAGCAACATATCTTTTACTGAGCTTGGACAGCATTTTTAAAAGGGGAGTGAAATCTATGTACCACTAAAAGCCAATAATATGTAGAGTTCTATCAGTTAAACCAGCTACAGATTTAGCCTATGTTTAGATAGGATATGTTGCAACAGTATGCAGAGGCTATGAAAATAAAATACATGGTTTATCGTAACATTGACAACACTAACCTATCTATGGAGGGATTACCAAACTGGCCTATCAGGGGTCAAGAGGCCCGTACGCCAGGGTGTCCGTTGTGACTCTTGATCACATTTGTTGGAAAAAGACGGGGCTCAGTCAAAAGTAGGGATGTTTTAATCTCGTCTTTTTTGCCCCTCATTTGGTGAAAGTCCTGTCATACAAAGACTCTAAGGATACCACATCTGATCCAGTTTCATTTGTACCTATAGCTTAAAAGGCCCTTCCTAAAGTTTTGTATAGTATCATATGGTTTCATGTATAACACCTGTGGGAATGGATGCCCCGTCATCGCCAGCATGAACAGAATACTGAACTTGAGGTGCAGTTGACCTTCAATAAAAAAAATCACTGAAAAGAGGCAAGGTGGTGATGAGGTGCCAGTTGAAAGTCAATCCATTTCCCTACTCAACATTCATTATGCTGCAGTGTCGTCACGTCGTGCCAGTTATAGTTTCATGGGAGATCAGGGCATGATTTTTTTTATCTTGTGGGCAACCAGAAAAGGTTTAATGGTAGAACAAGCCAGACTACTAAAGGATGTGATGCAACTGACAATAGGACGGACAGGACCAGAGTTTTCTTCAACCAATGTCTGCTACCGGCATTGTCATTCTACTCAAAATCATAATTAAAGAAACGTGTATGTTCTAAAAATGCAGCCATTCATATTTGAATCATGACATTGAAGAAAAAAAAAAAATCATGCAAGAGAAGTAAATATAATTAAAGTCAGCTTTTATTTTTCCATCACAATAAACATAGAAGCCCCGCTGTCTTTAGACTCCAGCTTTCATCTGGTTGTTGGGCGGGAGCGCCTTTCCCAGGTGGATCCCAACAGTCAGCCCATACTCCTTGGCAGCGTGTTTCTCATGGACCTCAGGCTTCAGCTGGAAACCCTTCTCCCCATCAAAGCAGTCAGAGGGAGTGAAGGAAAGGGGTTTTTCTTTCAGGACGCCTTGCAGTCGGGTACTCCAGCCCTCCAGCATGGCGCTGCGAGCCTCAGAGGGAACGTGAGACGGAGCCCAGAAGATCTGAGGGGCCAGAACCTGGAAGCCACAGTAGTGCAGGATGCCGTTCTGGAGAGAGGAACAGTTTAAAGTCAAATGTTGTGCTTTCAACAGCTCATTCAAAAAAAGATATCCTCCAAGTCTGTCCCTCCTAGACAACAGTAGGAATCTCGCAAATGCTGACAATGCCCCATTCCCTCCTGAGATATGAATGTGTCATGCTAAGGTCGCCATTAAACTCCCAAATCCTACATGCTTAATCTTTAATACTTAGTTGAAGAAATATTCTGATGCAGTACCTGTAGTGGCCACAGTGTGACATTCATGTCTCCATTAATACCATCTGCACTAAACATGGACTCCTCAGACCCAGTGGTGAAGGACAGCATGGCTTTCTTGTCCTGTGCAGAAAGAAACAATTAGAAAAAAGTAACAAAACAGCTTTAGACTGGTAATGCAAACTGCTTGATTTGAGCCTTTACCTTGAAGATTCCCTGGCTGTATCTCTTCTCTTGAGTGTAGGCGTAGCCCAGTGTGAGCACCCGGTCAATCCATCCCTTCATGATTGCAGGAACAGTGAACCAGTACATGGGGAACTGAGAAGTAGGACCAAGTGTTAGTATTGAGCATAGAGAGGCTCAACACGCACTACAGTCACAAAGCAGCTACCTGGAAGATGATGAGGTCTGCCTGAGTGAGTTTGCGTTGTTCCTCAGTGATGTCGGCACACAGCTTTCCTTCCTCCCATGCCAGTTTGGTCTCCTCTGCATAACGGAAGTGATCGGCATTCTTGACTTCTCCTGCAAAGAAAGAACACTGGATTTATATTGTGAAGTTCAATAAAAAGCTAAACTTCTCAATGCCAGGGAGATATTGATATACCGGTGATGTCCTCAGCAGTTGCAGTGGCTTTAAACTTCATGGCGTACAGGTCCGATACTTCTACTGTGCAGCTCTCAGCTGCTAAAGCGTTGACAGCAGTGTCTTTGGCTGCAGCGTTGAATGAGCCAGAGCTCTGGTGGGCATACACAATCAACACTTTCTTCACAGCTAAAAGAAGAATTAGAGAACGGAGATGAGCACAAGTCAGATCAGAAAGTTAGCACGTTAGACACTAGTACAGTTTGAGAGCCAACATTACACACATACTGCTAAATCCCTCAGAAAATACAAGAACACATAGGAGATGAATCACCCATTCTGAAAACTGATGTCAACTGCGGCACTTTACAGATAGCTGGTGTGTTGACTGAGAGAGCAGATCAGTCTGGAGCAACATTCAATATGCTGTTTTATACACCACAAGACTCAACACACAGCCTTCTCACAGGTGCTGTCAAACCAGCCAGGTGATTGGTTAATGACCTTGATTGCTGTTTGACAGCACCTGTGAGAAGGCTGTGTGTCGAGTCTTGTGGTCTATAAAACAGCAACTTGAATGTTGCTCCAGACTGACTTGCTCTCTCAGTCAACACACCAGCTATCTGTAAAGCGCAGCAGTTGACGTCAGTATTCAGAATGGGTGAGTTATCTCCTATGTGTTCTTGTATTGCTTACTTTCTGATCTGACTTGTGCTCATCTCTGTTCTCTAATTCTTCTTTTAGCTGTGAAGAAAGTGTTGATTGTGTATGCCCACCAGAGCTCTGGCTCATTCAACGCTGCAGCCAAAGACGCTGCTGTCAACGCTTTAGCAGCTGAGAGCTGCACAGTAGAAGTATCGGACCTGTACGCCATGAAGTTTAAAGCCACTGCAACTGCTGAGGACCTCACCGGTATATCAATATCTCCCTGGCATTGAGAAGTTTAGCTTTTATTGAACTTCACAATATAAATGCAGTGTTCTTTCTTTGCAGGAGAAGTCAAGAATGCCGATCACTTCCGTTATGCAGAGGAGACCAAACTGGCATGGGAGGAAGGAAAGCTGTGTGCTGACATCACTGAGGAACAACGCAAACTCACTCAGGCAGACCTCATCTTCCAGGTAGCTGCTTGGTGACTGTAGTGCGTGTTGAGCCTCTCTATGCTCAATACTAACACTTGGTCCTACTTCTCAGTTCCCCATGTACTGGTTCACTGTTCCTGCAATCATGAAGGGATGGATTGACCGGGTGCTCACACTGGGCTACGCCTACACTCAAGAGAAGAGATACAGCCAGGGAATCTTCAAGGTAAAGGCTCAAATCAAGCAGTTTGCATTACCAGTCTAAAGCTGTTTTGTTACTTTTTTCTAATTGTTTCTTTCTGCACAGGACAAGAAAGCCATGCTGTCCTTCACCACTGGGTCTGAGGAGTCCATGTTTAGTGCAGATGGTATTAATGGAGACATGAATGTCACACTGTGGCCACTACAGGTACTGCATCAGAATATTTCTTCAACTAAGTATTAAAGATTAAGCATGTAGGATTTGGGAGTTTAATGGTGACCTTAGCATGACACATTCATATCTCAGGAGGGAATGGGGCGTTGTCAGCATTTGCGAGATTCCTACTGTGGTCTAGAAGGGACAGACTTGGAGGATTTATTTTTGAATGAGCTGTTGAAAGCACAACATTTGACTTTAAACTGTTCCTCTCCCCAGAACGGCATCCTGCACTACTGTGGCTTCCAGGTTCTGGCCCCTCAGATCTTCTGGGCGCCGTCTCACGTTCCCTCTGAGGCTCGCAGCGCCATGCTGGAGGGCTGGAGTACCCGACTGCAAGGCGTCCTGAAAGAAAAACCCCTTTCCTTCACTCCCTCTGACTGCTTTGATGGGGAGAAGGGTTTCCAGCTGAAGCCTGAGGTCCATGAGAAACACGCTGCCAAGGAGTATGGGCTGACTGTTGGGATCCACCTGGGAAAGGCGCTCCCGCCCAACAACCAGATGAAAGCTGGAGTCTAAAGACAGTTGGGTGTCTATATTTATTGTATAATGGATCAAAAATAAAAGCTGACTTTAACTATATTGACCTCTCTTGCATGAGTTTTTGCTGCATCTACATTCTCATGATTCAAATACGAAAGGCTGGGTTTAAGAGTTTTTCCTTTAGTTTTTTTTATGTTGAGTAGAAAAGCTGCTAACTGTAATTGGTCTTAAAAAACTCTGCAGTCTGTCATTGTCAGGTCATCATATCTTTCAGTAAAAGACACACTGGCTTGTTCTGCCAGTTTCTCAAACGCTACCCGGCTGCGAGCAAGAAAACCTTCTGCTCTTACAAAGCTGGTGCCAACACCACGGCAGGATAAATTAAACCTTCAACTTTCATCCCCAGTCAGACCTGCACAAAATTAGCTTTTGAGGTGCAGCAAGTTTCATTAAGGTTACAACCCAGGGACCTTATCAGCTTTGAATGTGAATTATTCTAGCTGTGAAACGACTTCCAAATAAGTCATTTTTCCTGGATCCCGTTAGACGTCAAGGAGCACCTGTATAAATAGAAACTGGCTATCCTTGCCACAATGGCTACCTACACAAATCCCAATACAGGGAATGGCTAAAAGTTAAGGCAATTTTATATCCCTCAGGTTGGACATCAAGACTGACAAATACTAACCTGTGGCCTTATCACCTTAAACTTAGTATGATTGCAGGAACAGTGGGTTTACAACAATTACCAAACATACACCATGAATGTATCATTAAGCAAAGGCAAGACACAAGTGGAAGACAACACAAGTCGCTTAGTTGCGCTCAAGTTAGTGTGACCAGCAGTAAAGGAAACTGAAGAATCCGTGATACTGTACAATGGCGACACATTTACAGAATGGACGCCACAGGCATGCCCATTTTGGGGCTTAATTGACCCAACTACACAAGATCAAATATAACTTGTAGCAGTCGTGGACTATACCGAGACAGAGCATACCAGTCTGAGAATTGGTATAGTCTAGGGCTGCAACAACGAATCGATAAAATTCGATTATTAAAAGAGTTGGCAACGAATTTCATTATCGATTCGCCGTGTCGTGCGATTATTACGCCACTCAATAAGTCGCAGAGATGTTTGAGCGGGGAAAGCACACGGCTACCAGTACCGGCAATCATAACGGGGAACGTGAGGTCTTTGGCAAAGACGTGCTGGTAAAGACCGAGGGGGTCTTCCATGAGTGCAGCCTCATGTGTTTCACGTAGACATGGCTACACGCGGATTTTCCGGACCACAGCACGTCGGTGCCCGGCTTCAAGACTGTTCGGGCGGGCAGAGACGTGATACTGAGCGGTGAGAAGAGAGGTGGCGGGACTGCAGTGTATGTGAACGAGAGGTGGTGCAATCCCGACTGTGGGTGTGAAGGAGCGTTTCTGTAGCCCGAACATTGAACTGTTAGCCATGGGGATGCGTCCGTATTATTTGCCGAGGGTGTTCACGTCCGCCATTGTTGTCGCCGTTTACGTGCCACCATTACATTTTGAGCCCTTTATGAACCCTTTCCTAAGGGAATTACCCACAGTTCATAGCAATGTGGCTTTAAACACTCAGTTCCCAATGGAAGCATGAAGACGTAAAAAAAAATACATTTACACTACAACATTACGGATTAAAGATGGAACATAAAAACACATGAAATCAGAGGAATGCAAGCAGAAAATATATATTATATATTTTTTACATTCATAAAACATTTCATTTTGACAAAAACGAGTAAATAGATCATTTAAAATGACTTCATCTCGTGAGGAAGACGTTCAAATCAGTGAATAAAAAGTATAAAATAAATACACAATCGTACACAATATTTGTTTATGTAGTCACGTGAAGTGTTGCAAAGTGCTGACCCATTCATATTTACACCAGTCCAAGCACTCACAGCCGCTCACACTCAGCAGCTGACGTCAGTAAATCCCCAAGGGTTTAGGGTGGAGATTGGGATTGGGCCAGAGACTGACAGGTTCGTACAACTCCAAGTGTGGACTGAACACGCACCGCCTCTGAGATCATACACCTGATCACTCCGCAGGTCAATAAAATAGTACCATTACAACGCTGAGGAAGCAGTGGACACCATCCACTCCACTGTGTCTGGACTGAGAGTCAGCCTGGTGCTTTTGACTATCACTGGTGACTTTAACCACACCAGATAAAGCTCTGCCAACTTTTCAATATGTCAACTACACACGCGGAACAATAAAACTCTGAACCTACGGTATGCAAACGCTAAGGATGCATACAGGTCTGATCACAACCTGGTCCTGCTGACACCCAGGTATGTTCCTCTGGTGCAGAGGCTGCCTGTGACCACCAGGACTGTGAGGAGGTGGTCTCAGGAGGTTAATGACACCCTGCAGGACTGCTTTGAGTCAACGGACTGGGATGTGCCGTGTGGACCACATGGTGAGGACATGCATGACGGACTGAATCACAGAATGAAGCAATGCTTTAGTTTCAAAGCAGAGTCAGCGAAGAAAAAAAAGATTAATCGATTCTTAAAATAAGCGTTAGTTGCAGCCCTAGTCCAAGTGGTGTAGCCTTCGTAACATTTGTTTAATTGGTCTCTGCCACTTGTACGTGCTATAAACCCAGTCATTATTTTAAGCATGATATTGTAGATGCAGCAAAAACTCATGCAGGTCAATATTATTAAAGTCAGCTTTTATTTTTATCACAATAAATACAGACGCCCCACGGTCTTTAGACTCCAGCTTTCATCTGGTTGTTGGGAGGGAGCGCCTTTCCCAGGTGGATCCCAACAGTCAGCCCATACTCCTTGGCAGCGTGTTGCTCATGGACCTCAGGCTTCAGCTGGAAACCCTTCTCCCCATCAAAGCAGTCAGAGGGAGTGAAGGAAAGGGGTTTTTCTTTCAGGACGCCTTGCAGTCGGGTACTCCAGCACTCCAACATGGCGCTGCGAGCCTCAGAGGGAACGTGAGACGGAGCCCAGAAGATCTGAGGGGCCAGAACCTGGAAGCCACAGTAGTGCAGGATGCCGTTCTGGGGAGAGAAACAGTTTAAAGTCAAATGTTGTGCTTTCAACAGCTCATTCAAGAATAAATCCTCCAAGTCTGTCCCTTCTAGACCTAGGAACCTAGCAAACTGAAGATGCCACATTCCCTCCTGAGATATGAAGGTTTCATTCTAAGGTCGTACATGAATGCCATTAAATTCCCAAATCCTACATGCAGAATCTGTAATGCCCAGTTGAAGCAATATTCTGATGCAGTACCTGTAGTGGCCACAGTGTGACATTCATGTCTCCATTGATACCATCTGCACTAAACATGGACTCCTGAGACCCAGTGGTGAAGGACAGCATGGCTTTCTTGTCCTGTGCAGAAAGAAAGCAAATTAGAAAATAGTCAAAGAACAGCATTATACTAATAATGCAAACTGCTTGATTTGAGCCTTTACCTTGAAGATTCCCTGGCTGTATCTCTTCTCTTGAGTGTAGGCGTAGCCCAGTGTGAGCACCCGGTCAATCCATCCCTTCATGATTGCAGGAACAGTGAACCAGTACATGGGGAACTGAGAAGTAGGACCAAGTGTTAGTATTGAGCATAGAGAGGCTCAACACGTACTACAGTCACCAAGCAGCTACCTGGAAGATGATGAGGTCTGCCTGAGTGAGTTTGCGTTGTTCCTCAGTGATGTCAGCACACAGCTTTCCTTCCTCCCATGCCAGTTTGGTCTCCTCTGCATAACGGAAGTGATCGGCATTCTTGACTTCTCCTGCAGAGAGAGCATTGCATTTAAACTCTGAAGTTCAATAAAAAGCTAAACTTCCCAATGCCAGGGAGATATTGATATACCGGTGATGTCCTCAGCAGTTGCAGTGGCTTTAAACTTCATGGCGTACAGGTCTGATACTTCTACTGTGCAGCCCTCAGCTGCTAAAGCGTTCACAGCAGCGTCTTTGGCTGCAGCGTTGAATGAGCCAGAGCTCTGGTGGGCATACACAATCAACACTTTCTTCACAGCTAAAAGAAGAATTAGAGAACGGAGATGAGCACACATCAGATCAGAAAGTTAGCAAGTGTATCACTATACAGTTTGAGATCCAACATTACACACATACTGCTAAATCCCTCAGAAAATACAAGAACACATAGGAGATAACTCACCCATTCTGAAAACTGATGTCAACTGCTGTGCTTTACAGATAGCTGGTGTGTTGACTGAGAGAGCAGGTCAGTCTGGAGCAACATTCAAGATGCTGTTTTATACACCACAAGACTCAACACACAGCCTTCTCACAGGTGCTGTCAAACAGCAATCAAGGTCATTAACCAATCACCTGTTCTCTCTCAGAACTGTCATCAGCATATCAACATATCTTTTACTGAGATTGGACAGCATTTTTAAATGGGGAGTGGAATTTATCACTAAAAGCCAAGAACATGTAGGTTTGTATCAGTGTTCTTTTATTGGGACTCCATGCTTGACAGGTCGTGGTGGAGGTCTTGCCGTGGTCTGGAAGAATCTGCTTTCCTGTCAAATGCTCAGTGCCTTTTTTGCCTCTCTGCTGTGGAGCCTGTTGAAAGTCAATCCATTTTCCTACTTAAGTATAAAGAATCTGTCTTTCTACTTTTTACCACTGGATGTTGACAGTGCCCAGTATCTTTCCCAGTAAATATATTGTTTTTATGCCGTTCACGGTTTAATCACAGTTTGTGAATATCTGCCAGAGCTTGGGGGGGAAAGTGAGTAATCACTATCCAGATGGTGAGTCATGAATTGTGGCTGTTTATTGGCAGGACAGAATCACTGTAAAGCATGCAAACTGCAGCCTTTAACAGATTAATGTCACTGATCTAATCACTCGAATGACCAAAAGTAAACAGAGCACCAGGATTTACCGTGATTCTCGTAGTGCACGCTCAGCACTGCTGCCTGACAGGGTTACACATTAAAAGTCATTCAAGTGGTTCATTAGCTGGAGGAAAGTATTGACCTTCAATAGTTTCTTTGAAACTACTATATGGCATTGTAGTTGTTGTGTTTTGTCAAGGGAAACATTTGTATGGTATGCTCACTACTATAACGACAAAATTAAATATATAAGCAAAATACTTTTTATAATCATATAATCTTCACGCCCACCTTTTCGTCTGTTGTGTCCTCGTCGGGATAATAAGTCACTTATTATATTTTGTCAGCCAAGTAGGGATTCCTGAGCCAACGCCCCTGAAGGCAGCGTGGTGAAGCGATGTTCACTGTACTGTGAAAGTGTCTAGCAGCAAAACACTGAGTTGCATTGTTAATAGAGTGGATGACAGACCAACCTTGTGCATATCTATGTAATGTCACAGCAGAGGCATGCACCGAGATAAGAGTCACTGCGTCCAGAGTAAATTCTCTGACTGAATGAAAGTCTTCCTCTTCATCAATAACATGTCTTACGCTCTCCACTGTCCATCAAATGCCCCTGAGGAGTTAGAAACAGGTGTCCTCTGTGAAGTCTGTCTCACTGAAATGACAGAAGGATGCAACACTTAAATTTCAACTTTCATCAAACATCATACAGGCATTTCTCTGCTACTCTCAGGTGTGAAACAAATCTATCTACTTTTCCATTTAAGCTTCTCTACAATCAATTATATTTCGTAAATTATCTATTTACTGCCTCATCCTGCTCCTCTGGGAAGCTCTTCCTCCTACTTTTCAGTTGGGAATGTTGTAACGGCCTGAAAACAAAACAGAACTAAGTGCCAGGTGGGAAGTAAAGCTGTATACAGACTTGTTAAGGTTGTTTGTTATGTTGTCAATGAACAGAAGAGAAGGAGACATCTTAATTTAAATTATAGCACAGCTCTTATCTTTACTTTACCTTTGCAAAGTGCATGGCACAAACTTACCACGTTATTTAATTTCCTTGAAAGAAGAGCTCTAATTAAACCACGAAAATATTTGTAATAATTTATTTAGTGTATTATTAGAAAAGTTATTGTTGTCATGGGTTGTATGCTTGTCTGAAGAAAACGTTCACAATGTTTAGCTGACCAGCTGTGAAAAAAATTATTATTGATTCAACTAAAATAACGTTTTTCTGCTAACTTTATCATTTGTTTTACATAATATTTGACTCCTGTATCTTACCTTTCCTTGCAATACCTTCAATGTGTTGCCAATAGCAGCACACCATCATCCTGTCCACCCAATTGAGACATTGGTCAGTCTGTGTTTTCTTCTTTGAATCAGATGCCTTTCATTTTAGTCCTATTTCCCAACTGACACCGTGTCGGGATGAAACTATTAAATGAGTCATGCATAGAACATGAACAGCTAACTAATATAACGGATCAATCATTGAAATTAGACATCAAGCAAACGTGACTTAACATTCCTGTCTCCAGCTTTTTAAATGCAGGAATTTGTTACCTTTCTTTGTTTTGTATCATTGTTCAATGAGTACCTTTTTTTTCTTCCTTGATTGGCCAAAACAAGCAATGAGACTTTTGGTGTCTGAACTCATGATGTGCATTTATTTTGTGTTCTTTTATTTAAAAGACGTAAATGATTTCTTCGATGAATCACCAAAATAATCAACAATGTAAATAATTGTTTGTAGTTTGCTACTTGTGTCTGTTGTGTCTCACCTCTCTTCTTCTCTTGCACGAGCCCATGGTGATGAAGCTGATTGATTAGATGTCATCTGATTCCCAATCAGCAGAAACAATATATGACAGCAGATGGGAACCAGACAGATTGGAGCGCTGAGGGGTGGGACAAATTAAGATTAAACTTCTTCAGCTGGTTTACGCATTTACACATTTTTCAATTACACAAGAGGGTTGCATGGCAAAGACATGATAGACGGTAAAAGTAATAGAAAAAAAGAGGAAGTAAGGAGGAACGGAAAGTTGGACGGAAACATGCAGTACTTATACAAACACAAACACAGGTGGTCAACACAAACCTTTTCAACACCAATTTACAGTCATCTAATCTGTTGATTACATCCAAAATAGGGTTCTTGCATGAAACAATCTTCCTAAATGTTGCATTCTCCTGAATAACGGCAGGAGAGCGGGGTTGGTTTTGGACAGAGAGACAGTTTGGACAACGATGTGCCTCTGCTCATACTCCACCTCAGCCTCTTCACGTCCAACCTCAAACTAGAGACAATCTAACCATCCCTCCATTTGGTACTCATAGTTTTGAAATCTACAGGGTGTACATACATTTTTGGCTAATTTGTTACATTTCTTCTACCGTATTACTATTATTAATATATTGTTGGAAAGTTTATGATCTTTCACTTGATTCTATGTGTTAGTTTTCAGATTGTTTTGTTGGTAGCTAATCCAAAACATGTCTACTGTCCCTGGGATGGTTGGGACCGCTGTAGATCCAACACGTTACAAATAAACAAAAAGCAGACCAAATCAAGACAAAGGCTTTTAGCAATTGAATAGGACCCACTGTGAAGTCACTGAGTGAATGTTTACTCAAAAGACAACCAGTCAGAGACCTTTTTGGGGGGCCAAATTCTATATCTCAATGGTATATCCAAATGTAAAAAAATGTCATATGTTTTCTTTTTCTCAAAGAAAATTGTGACGAAGTGACATTGTTAATATACGGTGTTCAAAATTAGACTGCAGTCTTTTAATTTCAATCATGTTTTATTTTTTCCCAGAACACAGTGTCCCAAAATGCACTACTTGTACATTTACAGTTTGCAGACACCTGACTATGTCGAGGGATCAAGTTGTTTTCATTAGTGTTCAAGTAATTGTGATTAATAGAATTTAATTTGTTCATGCAAAAGAATCCTCACCAACTTCACTCTCCTCAACACATCCGGATGGGTCCCTTTTTTTTTTTTACCGTGGCTGTTTTCACGTTTCTTTTTTTTATTAAAATGTACACATATGATGTTTGCAGGACATTTTTCCCTAACGTTCACAGAATGTTCGTGGGACGTTTATTTCCTAAAAACTGAACCACAATATCAGAATATATTCTTCTGTGACGGACAAACAAATTATGTATAATAAAAGGCACGAAGCTGAGTAGCCCTTACTCTGTGTCCATTTTCTTGCTTGGATACATAAACTGTTTTGATATCCAGCCCTCTTACTCTCATCCTCCTTCTCCAAACCCTGTAACCCCATCAGCACTGGACCCATTAAAGTACTGCAAATGGCAAATAATGTGCTCTGGTGAAATTAACAGCTAATGACCAAACCGAATGTTTTTCACTGTGATTTACAGCTATCTGTAATCTTCTATTTCATTGAGCTTTTAATACTCATTACCAGCCAAATCGTCATAGATACGACACAATTGTTCTTCAGACAAAGGATGCAATGAGCTCTCACTGTTTCACTGTGGATTTTTTTAATGAACAAAATAGGTGGAGGCAATTTTTGTTTTGACGATAAGACTAAGCCTGCACTTTTTTTTCTATTTAGATACAGGTGCTCACTTGACCTTATACTAACAAGATCCAGGGAGAAATATGACGTCATTGGATGGAGTGTCACATCTAGTGGACTATAATCAATTTACGTTCATCGACAACAAGGCTGATAATACGTTCAGTGGGTTGTAACCTTTATAATGAAACGTGCTGCGCCTCAACACAGCTAATCTGTGCGCACGCCGGAATGAGGATGAAAGCTGAAAGTGAAAGCTGGAGGTTTAACAACACCATGCGTTATCCTGCTGTGTCGTCACTTCTTCTTTTTTCACCTTAGATCAGGATGTTTTATCTTGTGGGCAGCCGGGCAAGGTTTGATGGGAGAAACGGGCAGATCAACAAGCCAGACTGTCTGAAGGATGTGATGCACCTGACAATATGACGGACAGGGAGGAGGACAGGAGGGACTGCGGAGGTTTCTTCACCCAATTACGGTTACCAGCATTTTCACTCGACTCAACATCATAAAAAATTGAAGAAAAACAGCATGGAGGCTGGTGGGAAGATAACTTTACGTGCTGCTGCTGCAGTGACTCTTCATTGGGTTTGGGATGCTGCTTTTTTATGTGAGGCTCTTGAGACAGTTGGCTCTGTTGTTTTTTAATGTGCAAGGTAAGTTAAAATGGCATGTACTTAGCCTGCACTTTGCTCTGCAGCGCAGTTCCAGAGGTTGGAGCTGTTCGTATAGACTCAGCTAGTTGCAAGCTTGAAATATTCTGAGTAATTAAAACAAAAAACGAATATATATTTAAAGACGGAAACCCTACCTTTAAAGTACTCCTGCTGCGCCAAAACCGAAAGTGAATCTGCTAAGAATCGCAGCGCTAAAAGAAAGATATTTTGAGTTGACAATGTGTTTAAAAAATATATATTTGCCTTAAACAAATACGGAAAAGTAAAGTTCACATGTCAGAATATGATCTGATGCTTTTCGATTCTTCAATTGTCTTGAAATTAAAAGAATGGAAGTTCAATACTCGTTATCTTACTAAATGGCTTCATAAATCGCGTTTGTTTTTGTAGTCTTATTGTTTCAGTACCTTGGACAGCACCGGTCTCTGCAAGCATCAAATGTGTAGATCCTCCACTAGGGGATACCATGAGTCCCTCATATCTAACACAATATATTCAAAAATATAATATATCATAATGTTGTTGATCATAGTTTGTAGTTAATCTGAATCTAGTAGTATGTTTGTTTCTGAACTGAAATATAAAGTAGCAGAAAATGGAAACAGTCAAATAAATTACAAACTCCAAATTGTACTTGACTCTCAACTCGATGCATTACATGTATGCATTGACAAAGAGCACGCACGTTTTTCTGTCTGAAATAACCCTCAATGCCTAATATTTGGACATTGTATTTGTCTCAGTTCCTGGCTGGCAATTAGTCGTTGAAATCGAATCTCTAGATGTCATTTCTACACTCACCTAAAGGATTATTAGGAACACCATACTAATGCTGTGTTTAACCCCCTTTCGCCTTCAAAACTGCCTTAATTCTACGTGGCATTGATTCAACAAGGTGCTGAAAGCATTCTTTAGAAATGTTGGCCCATATTGATAGGATACCATCTTGCAGTTGATGGAGATTTGTGGGATGCACATCCAGGGCACGAAGCTCCCGTTCCACCACATCCCAAAGATGCTCTATTGGGTTGAGATCTGGTGACTGTGGGGGCCATTTTAGTACAGTGAACTCATTGTCATGTTCAAGAAACCAATTTGAAATGATTCGAGCTTTGTGACATGGTGCATTATCCTGCTGGAAGTAGCCATCAGAGGATGGGTACATGGTGGCCATAAAGGGATGGACATGGTCAGAAACAATGCTCAGGTAGGCCGTGGCATTTAAACGATGCCCAATTGGCACTAAGGGGCCTAAAGTGTGCCAAGAAAACATCCCCCACACCATTACACCACCACCACCAGCCTGCACAGTGGTAACAAGGCATGATGGATCCATGATCTCATTCTGTTTACGCCAAATTCTGACTCTACCATCTGAATGGCTCAACAGAAATCGAGACTCATCAGACCAGGCAACATTTTTCCAGTCTTCAACTGTCCAATTTTGGTGAGCTCTTGCAAATTGTAGCCTCTTTTTCCTATTTGTAGTGGAGATGAGTGGTACCCGGTGGGGTCTTCTGCTGTTGTAGCCCATCCGCCTCAAGGTTGTGCGTGTTGTGGCTTCACAAATGCTTTGCTGCATACTTCGGTTGTAACGAGTGGTTATTTCAGTCAAAGTTGCTCTTCTATCAGCTTGAATCAGTCGGCCCATTCTCCTCTGACCTCTAGCATCAACAAGGCATTCTCGCCCACAGGACTGCCGCATACTGGATGTTTTTCCTTTTTCACACCATTCTTTGTAAACCCTAGAAATGGTTGTGCGTGAAAATCCCAGTAACTGAGCAGATTGTGAAATACTCAGACCGGCCCGTCTGGCACCAACAACCATGCCACGCTCAAAATTGTTTAAATCACCTTTCTTTCCCATTCTGACATTCAGTTTGGAGTTCAGGAGATTGTCTTGACCGGGACCACACCCCTAAATGTATTGAAGCAACTGCCATGTGATTGGTTGATTAGATAATTGCATTAATGAGAAATTTAACAGGTGTTCCTAATAATCCTTTAGGTGAGTGTATTTCTACTTTTCTTCAGGATCCTTCCAGTCTGAGGACAGAAGCAGGATGCTTCGTCCTGACCAGCCCGAGTCCAACCTGCCCTGGGGACAAACGGACACGGTGACCCTTCTGAACACGTTAAATGTGCAGTGTGGGTCCGTGCCAGCCGATTCCGAGGACGGTAACGGGAAGGCGGGCTCCGCGCACGTGCCCGCCCTCAGCAGGGAGGAGAAGAGGCGGAAGAGGCGCGCGACCGCTAAGTATCGATCTGCGCACGCCACCAGGGAGCGCGTCCGCGTGGTGTCTTTCAACGTGGCCTTTGCAGAACTGAGAAAGCTGCTCCCAACACTCCCACCGGACAAGAAGTTGTCCAAGATTGAGATCCTGCAACTTGCAATTTGTTACATCTCCTACCTCAACCACGTGCTGGATGTTTAGGAGGACCAACAGGACTGAGGCAGGACTTCTGGATATTGATAGCAGTAGATTTGAGGAATGCCCTGGGGTTATAAGGTCACATTAAACTAATGGCACACGGTAAACTGCCATGCATCTTACATCACATTCATATTTCATCATGGGAAATAGTTGCCGGACTACAGGCTTACTGTCATCAACAGGATGAAAAGAGTGGACATATTTTGAAAGGTGCTGCATATTATATTTGTTAGCCAAACTAAAACATTGCAATGCTTGACCCTAAATTTGTTGCCAGTTATGTGACTTTTCTGTGTGCACCAATTTGTAAATATATTTATTTCAGTTACACAAAAAATAGTCTACTGGACGTTTGTGTGCTTTTGAAATTCAGTTTAATTAAATGAAACTGGGACAGCCTAAAAATATAAAAGAGACCGGTTTGATGCTGTTTATAGTCATCTTACAATACTTCTGAACCCAGAATATTCCTATTTGAAGGCCTTATTATTAGATTTCATTTTCCAAGCTTGTTTTGTAGTTCTATTCATTTCAAGTGAAGCCATAAAGGGAAGCTATTGCATAAGCTGTTCCTCTACCACATTGGTGAAGTCTTGGTATTTGTTGGGGTTTCATGTGTTTCTCCAGACAAACCCAAAAAAAAAACATATTGCAGCCATCCGTCTCCTTCCTCTCTGGACACACACGCACATAAGTGGACATACATCAAAAGTATGTGCATGAGTAAGGTGAATGTATACCAACATAAGAGAGCTAACTGTTGGCTCACTGTTTTGGGATGAATGCCAACATGATTTGATTAAGATGAATTTTTGTAACTAACCCAAAATATCAAATATCAAAGCAAAGCAGTCTGTTACACTATCATGTGTGGTTCCTCTGAGTGTTTTTTTTTACATTATGCCCTGCTTTGCAAATTCCCAAAATATGGCTTTTATATTTTCTTTCGAGATCAGGCAATGGATACAAACTCTAGCACGTCCCTTTGACTTTTCTCTCCATTAGTCAGAAGCCGTCGGTGCTCCCTCTCTCATCCCTTTATGCGAGTCTCTGCGGTGTAATGTGGCCCAGGGGGTTGAGGTATTGTTCATGTCCACTCCAGCAGTAAGAGTGACAGCCCTTTGTCTGCACACTGCACAGTCCACACACTACACACTCTACACACGGATACAATAGATATGTTGGGAGGAGAGGAGGACAGGCCAAGCCTAACATCAGATTTTAAGATAAATGAGGCAGTGGACGCTGTACAGGCCATTCATAGATGGTTATTCATATTCTGTGTAGTTTTGGCCAAAGTGGGTCAAATACTAAAACTAGGAAAGAACTGTAAGCTATTTAAGTCTGCATACAGCTCGAACACACGCCACCGACTGTTTGGAAGGAGCAGCACTGCCCTCTGATGGAGATAGGGGGAGATTTAACTGTTAAAAGTTAATTCTCTATATTTTAAAGAAAAACTTGCACAGGTTGTCTTTGAATGGGCCTTCAAATGTATTTCAGACAATTGTAGGGGCATGTTTACCTTTATACCTGTAACCGCCAAGTTGTGTGTTTTGTTTATGTCTTGAGCCATTGAAAACACTGCTTTTTTTGCATTTAGTAGCTGTTCTGGAGCTTTCGATCACATCACATGAGATTCGTCAGCAGATGGAGTTCAGTTGTTATGAAATTGTAGTTGTTCAAACGCCCGTATTGTTCATATTATCTAATTAAAAGTGTGCATAATAATGGTGATTTGATCTGTTAAAGATTGAATATCAGCAAAAGCTCTATAGAACAGTTACTAAGTGGACAGTGGGGTGAGATTATTTTGTCAGCTGCAGTCATGAATGTCAAGAATAAACTTGCTGTATAAGCTGCTGTATTTGCTTATCACTGATATTAATCATGTTGTTGTTTTTTGTTTTTTACAAACACCACCATCTTACCAGCTGTTACCACTATGGATTTCTGTTGCTCTTTTTATACAGTGAAAACTGCCTCTTTCCTTCACATTATGTCTCTGTTGGCTGCAGGGCTGAAATGTCCTTAAGTAGCCAATATATGGAATTTGTGGCATATTTATGCCCTCCACAATCTCTCTGTTTCTGACAAATGCGCCGCTGTAAAGTGTTTGACACCAACACTTCTATGAATTATATTTCTGGGATGACATTTATCCGGTGTGTATATAAGCACATGCATGCAGGACTTTCCTTTCAAGACAGGGCCTCAAGATCAGGCATTGAAGCTGGACCCAAGGCCTTTATCACGTCAGACACTGCTTTAGTCATGCAAACACACCTTTTCCCAAATAATTTACAATCCCCACAAAATAGATACAATACAGTGAACCTGATGATCTTAGATATATTGGAGCACTCGTAACACAGTGCAATACAAATATGTTCAATACAATTATGTTTTTAGTTTTGTTTAGCTTTTTCTTTTTTACAGAGAAAGTTCAATGAAGCACCTACAAACTAAAACAAATTGCATCTACTTGTTCTCCCTCATTGAATATGCAACTTTCAGAAGTTTCACAGCTGGGTACAAGATGTCTCCTACTAAACTGAAAAGTAAACGCTCAACGTATACGAACTGTGGTTTCATGTTTCCACATCAAACTTTATTGGACCACATTGGCCTCCGCAGTAGATATGAGGCACACATGCATCATTCTGTGTGAAGCTCAAACGGAAGAAACCCACATTTTTTAAAAGAGGGTGGTTTATTATTTAATTCACAGGGAACACTTCCTGCTTGTAGGTCGAAGTCTGTCGTAAAGGACGACCTCTTGTGGGCTACAGCTGAAAATACTGGTTTGCGTGCACTTGAAGTGTGCGGTACCTCCATGCTGCCTCCCTCTCTGGTACTGCTAACCACAATGGTCAGGACCGTATGAGGGAGCTGCCCCTGTCAGTGCAGCACAGACGCGCCTCAGCAGCAGCAGCGCAGAGCGCCACATTCACCGGGACACTGATACCGAGACGCCAGAGAGGAATATGGCACGCGTCTGACACACAAAAAGGTAGGTAAATGAATGTATTGTCGCGATGCTGCGTTCATTTCACTGGGTGTATATCCTTGCCAAACGCCTGAGACACACGCAGCCCCTCGCAGGAATGACTGATGAAGTTCAATGATGCCGTCGTGGAAAACAATGGTTTCCTTCTCATCAGACGTGCAGCCTTTGGTCATTTTTGCCCATATTTATGTTGAGCCACCATCGTAGGCTGCATTTGCCCTTTATTTAGACACTGCCCGGTGCCGCAAACACATCGGAACCAACGTAATGCATGCACTTTATGTGATAGTTTATAATCTGCTGTGGTTACTGGTGTTCAGGATGTGACTGAAACCAGATCTATTGTAACTGAAACTGCATCTGTGTAATAGAGAAGGAGCATCACATCCTTGGCGCTCTCTTTCAGACCCAGAAGCCTGTAAAATAAAGGGCGTATTAAGCCGCCGCTGCAGGGCGATGGTGTGTGTCGCCATCACCAGCAGCTGCCTGAGGAGCACACTGTGCACAGCTGGATGAGGTGTTACTATGACTGAAGCCGCCTCACGTGCCTCCTCTGACACCGCCGGTGCTGTCTTTACCAGTATCTCAGACTCATGATGCTGCAGTGAAACTGTGCTGCACCTGCAGCCATGTATTATTGATTAGTGCTGATAGGTCCTGAGCAGAGAGGTGTAAGGGCACTTTGAGGTATGGGAACCGCTTGAATAGATGACTCATCCCCTGGAAGCCATTCTTGCCATGGATGATCAAAAGAAAGGGTTGTCAGCAAGGCTTTTGTCATTGCTCTCTTTTAAACCATGTTATTCTCTGGCTGGCAGGGCAGACTGCCACAAGTGTAATGAGAAGTGGAGCTGCCTTTAGGCTACTAAGGTGTGTTAGGATCCTGCTACGCTTGGATAGCCCGCTGTAATGCATGGTGCATTTTAGAGCAGTGTACAGAAGTGTATTTACAGCACAAAAGCACTTTCTTAAGGTGGGAATGTACTGAGTTATCTCTCACCACCGCGCTCCCTCTCCTTCTGCTGTACTTTTCTTTAGTTCCACTTGAGCGGACCAGGGGAAACTAAGTTTGCATTCCAGAGTACTGTGTCAGGTCTTAACGTTCTCCTTTTACTGTGCTGTGTGTGTGTGTGTGTGTGTGTGTGTGTGTGTGTGTGTGTGTGTGTGTGTGTGTGTGTGTGTGTGTGTGTGTGTGTGTGTGTGTGTGTGTGTGAGAGAGAGAGAACAGCAGGGTGGGAGTAGCAGAGACTCTCTAGTCACTCAAAGGTCACAGGTTTGTTCTCTTCACATATCTGACAAATACCTTTGTGCCAAGAGTCAAATGTCAGAGTCATACAGCAAACAATGGAAGGAAAATACTAGTGCAATACATTCCTAATGACATCATATGTCCCAGTGGTGAGGCCCACAAAATAATTTCCATCGGAGTTTCTTGTCTCCGCATCTTTGGCTCCATTTGTGTGATTTTAGTCAGTTAACAGCGATGTTACGATGCGTTAATCAGCAGCTGTTTCTCTGGGTTATCCGAAGTCCATGGAGGGATTGGAGATTGTTATCACCAGAAATAACACTGGCACCCACTGTCACCCATTGTTTGATTTCAAAGAGCTCTTACCCAGCTTACTAGCCTGTGTTACTCACGTGTGTGTGTGTTGTATTTGCCACTTTCAGAGAACGTGTTTTAGTAAAGAAAACACATATACAGCTGAACCGATTTGTCCAAATGTCAACATTTTTGTCACTATTTGTCTCAGGTGATAGTAAATTGAGTATTGTTGGTTGGACAAAGCAAGGGATTTGAAGATGTCACCTTATGCTGTCACTTTAAACGATAGTTGCATGGTTATCCGTTAGTAACAACGAATGAATGATAAAGGAAATAAACTAACACAGCAGACTGCCGGCTGCTGCATCTGCAGATTATGGCATAATGCCACCAGTGCAGGGTGCACATGAAGGAAGCACGAGGGCTAATGGGTGTGAAGGAGGGCACAGATGCCATGGTAACCAGGCCTCAGCATGTGCTCTGGATGAGCTACGAGGCTGATCTGTGTCATTTAGGGTGCCAGCATTGCATTGAGTATTTAATGCAATTTTTAAATTCCACACCTCTCTTTCTCTGCCCGTTTTGGAGGCCGAAGTCCGAGAGGCCGAGGGCATTAAACAACAATCTGTCATTTGCATGTGTTATTATTAATTATGGAGTTGGATCAGTGGGGAAAAATGCCACAACAAACCTAATCCATCAG
The DNA here is from genome assembly GCA_038501785.1 of Myoxocephalus aenaeus. Taxonomy (NCBI): domain Eukaryota; kingdom Metazoa; phylum Chordata; class Actinopteri; order Perciformes; family Cottidae; genus Myoxocephalus; species Myoxocephalus aenaeus. The sequence continues at coordinate 2,447,892 of JBAMJR010000154.1, forward strand.
ATGTTACTGGTCTCCCACACATATGTGTTGCAATAGTGCAGTCTGTTTGCATTCTCTCTTTAGGATATATCAAATTTAAACAAGCAGGTCCATGATACCACGCGTGTCTGTAGCTCTGAGCCCATGTAGTTACAGTAGCCCCCACTGTGCAACAGTGTCCATCACTAAACAAACACATTAACGAGTGTTAGTTTTACATTAGTGTCACTTTCTGCCCTTGTGAACCTCTTCTCGGTGCAGCCAACCAGAACGGTCTGCGGCGAAGCAGCTATACCTCTCAATAGAGAATCCGTGAACCACACAGAGTCCCTCAAAGAGGACGACTACATTTTGGGATGGACAGACTCAGAACAAGCGTGAAGCCGCTTGGCTCTGATGCACCTTGTTATCTTTTATTCATATAGTCATCCGTTGGTTTGTAACTGATAGTTTGTCTTGCCCCGTGGCTGCGATTTTCCACATGGCCTGGTTCACTATGCCTCTTCAGGCCCGTCTCGTGGATGAGTGGCTTCTCAGAGGAATCATCCTGGCCCACATACCACTGCCACGCGCTCAGAGATCCGCACTCAGGGGGTTAACAGCTTTTATTCAAATCATTGCCTCATTCATTTAACCATATGGGCGCTCGGTGCGATGAGAAGCCATTGTTTGCTCTTTGTGCCCTCTCACTGTGCCCCCCCACACCCACCCTCACTCTCTCATAGACGCATAACACAAATTTACTCCCAGCAGGGGTGATTGATTATTGCTCCTAGATGGGGCCTCCGGTGTTGCCAAGGCAACAGTGGACGCTCCAGATGTGGGTTAGAGATGAGAGATATGACTTTCCTCTGTCAAAACTCTGGTTTGCGTTTAAAAATGTATGCTGCGACATCAGCTTTGATGTTGTGAGTGGTATGTTCAAGTACAATATTTATTGAAGTCCTGCATAGATACACAGCTCTGCCTTGTTCATCACATGCTCCCCTGCGTCTGAGTCAGTGGAAACCGATGCTCTGTTACTGTCGGTGAAACTATATTTTTTAGTCACCACACCATCATTTGCTAATTCTAGCTTTTGTCCAGCCAATGTAATCCAGACAGTGGTAATTTCATTGCATAATATATGCATTGCGTGACAATCCTTAATGGAAAGTAAGTGGTTCCTCATGTGCACCATCCACATTTCCCATGATGGGTTCTGGAAAGAGAGAAAAACATTCAACCCCATCTTTATCATCTTAATGGGAATCAGCTACATTGCAGCTACACTTTTCTCACCATCACTCACATACTAATATGCTGAATAGGCTGCTTTTACTCTTTATATTCACCGTCGGCTACAGAGACGACAAATAGCCTGTAAAGGAATAATCCAGGTTAGTAAAATGAGAATGGCCTGGAGCTGGTGATTGGAACATGGTTGTCAGGACAACAGCTGGGAGACAGACAGTAGACTGAGGTCTAAATGAACGGTCGTGCATGGTGAAGCCCTGAGACATCCTCATGCATCACACAGCAGGCGTTCAAGCCCAGGACGGGAATAACGTCCATGATGACTGAAACCGGAACTACAGAATGGAGAGTTAGTTCTCAAATACTGAGAATGTACAACAGCTACAGTATTAAAGAGGGTTGTATCCTTGTTTTATTCATTCAGTTATTTTATGGTGGATTTTGATTTATTTGACTTCTGCATGTGATTTCTTGTCATTCTGAAACTGGTCGCTCTGGTCTCCTTTTTCTCCCTGGAGCTCCTGCAGAATGTTTGTGGGATCATAATGTAATTGTTTATTTAATCTATTTAACCAGGAAGTCTCCTGAGATGCATTATTTCTTTTACTAGAGAGACCTGGCCAAAAGGGCATCATTAAGACACAGTCACATAAAACACACACGCAATTGCCTTTAAGGGGCATAACGGAGCGAGCGTGGCTATTTTAAAAGTGTGACATTCTTCATAAAACGTGTGAATGTGGCATTTGAATGCCTGGTTTTGCCTTTATTTTCCAAATAAAGTTTGTCTTGTAAAGTATTCCAAGCCAGTTTGAATATAACAAGCATGTAGTTTTGAGGTTCAGAGCAGATTCTGAAGGCAGGTCCATACATTCAGGATAGATAATATTATGTACCTATCAGCACAGATAATACAAATGGATGATGAATCTAATATTTTGATGACCTGTCCTTCTGCTCTCATTTGAAATACATTGAATGAGTATCAGTACGAGCCTGTATGGCCTGGCTAATATATCTAATGCAGTGGTTCTCAACCTTTTTTCAGCGATGTACCCCCTAACCAGCGCAAAGCATTTTTGGTTGAAAAAACAATGTAATACACAGCGCTGTGCCATAAGTGTCTGATTTAATATAGAATATATACAATTCCGTTTAAGAACTTACACTTATATTATTGAATATTTATTACATTACTTTTTTTAAAGGATTTTTGAATTGATACTAATTTTATATATACATTTTTTAAATCTCAAGTACCACCATTTGAGAACCACTGATCTAATGCATTATTTGTTGAACATTGCATGTTTTGATGCAGCCCTCTTACCCTCCATCTCTCCTCTTGCAGGTCAATGTGGCTCCTGAAGCAGCTATCTGGGGTCGCTGTGGATTCCTGAGGCCCGTCTCTATAGCAACCCATTCCTCCTCCTGAGTACCGCTGCCAACTTACCCTCTCTGCCACACGGCAATTACTCCTCATCCCCCCGGCCAATTGCCGGCTTTGAACTGCATTGGGATGGACACTGAGTCGACCCACTCGGGCTACTCCTATCACTCCAGCCGGTCGGGGAGATCTAACCGACATGGGTATGTCTCCTGTCCGGCCGCCTTCTTCTCCACTGTGCATCCGTCCATTTCTTCCTTCCCGTTACACGGAGTTCTGCTCTATCACAAACTGCATCTCTCGCAGCAGCTTTTGCTATTGCATTTCATGTAATTACTTCAGTGCACATTGAGTTTGATGTGTTTGTCTTCAGTTTGGTTGTGTTGGTTGTAGCCAAATGAATCAGACTCAGAGAGTCAGAAAAGTGAGAAGCAAGAGATTGAGACAGACAGAGCTTGTGGATTAGGGTCGTCACAGCTGAGTGACTCTAGCCTATTTCACTGATTTACACGGCCTCTTCTGCAAATGAGAGAATCACTGGAGTCCTGTTCTGTCCTCCGTATTCATTTCTATGCCTTTCCACTAGTGTTTAGGGCTGTAGTTAGCTATTGCGTTCACTATTGAATACTCTGTTATTGTCCTTATGTATTGTTTAATCATTTGGCCTGTTTGTGTCAGCTTGTTTTGTGTGTGTATTTGTGTTTGAGTATTTTTTGCTTTTGCATTTTGAAATTAAAATAAATGATTGATCGATTCAGATTTTTTGATCGATAGAAAATGTATTTGCAGATATTTTAATGATTGAGAATTTTCAGATTTTCTTTGTCACATATGAGTTATTCATTATTATATATTAATTAAGTTAGCTGAATTTTGGGGTTGAGGACAGTTGGTCGGACGAAACAGGAAATTTTAATCCATTCAGGGTAGTTGAATTATTTTCCAACACTCTATTTATAGACAAAATTATTAATCAAGAAAATGATCTCCATATTAATCAATATTAGGTATATAACCACTTGAGACTATGTTTAAATGATCTTAACTTCCTGCGTCTATATTCCTCTTGTGTTTGTTTGTTCAACTCCAGCGATCGAAGCCGTGAGCGGCACAAGGCCAGCAGTAAAGACAGCGTTCGCTCTGAGAGGTCCGTCGTCATCAACCCCCCTGACACGCCCTCCCAGGACTCCCCCGTTCACAATGGAGAGCCGCTGCCAGGAGAACCCACACCAACAGCAGAACAGGAAGATGAGGCCCAGGTATTTTACATGGAAGTGTTATGGAACGGATCACGCGTCAAAGATGGGCTGTTTTGTAGAGAAGTCATTTATTCCTTCAGAAACAAATCGGAAGGGCCAGTAATCCATTCTACAGTATGAACTCGGCTCCGTGACCTTATAAACTCGTCCTCAGAGCAGCTGGCTGCCCATTGCCAAAGCGCCTAACACATAATAACAATGGTGACAAGGGATCAAATAGGTCAGAGGATTAGACTCCATCTTGTAGGCTTGGACGGATTTATACGGACAACACTGTGTTACTGTGTGTGTGTCTGTGTGTGTTTGTGTGTGTGTGTGATACTGGGTATAACTGTCATGCATGATCGCTTTGAAAGCATAGCAAATTGATATCAGTCATTTCATAAAGCTGATTTTGCTGAGCTCTGCAAGCAAAATAGGTTTTTAAGTAAACACAGGGAAGCAAAATGCTGTGATAATGCAGCTCAAAGACAGAATACATATGTAGCTAAATCGATGCCGCAGAGATTACAGATGCATTTAAATGGTGACCATTATTTAACGTAGTTCTTATTTTGAGTTGGATAAGAAGATCGGTTACACCGTCTGTCTGCTATAGCCAGCAGTTGGTTAGCTTAGCTTAGCTCAAAGACTGGAAACAGGGGGAAACAGCTAGCCTGGCTCTGTCCTAAAGAAAAATGTTTTATCCACATACCAGCAACTACAAAACCCACTAATCATTTATTGTTAATAATCTTCACAAAAATCTAAATTGTAGTTTTACAGAGGGTGCCAGACTATTTATTTTATTATTTTATTTATTTTTGCCAAGAATACCTGGCATAACCCCCAATAAAACAGCAACTTGTTGTTACATCTAGTTTTTTGTGTGTGTATTAAACAAACAGGATATAACATGTTGATTGGTGCGCTTTAGAGGTGCTTGTCGCTGCTTTTTCTATAGCTTTAGACAGAGCCAGGCTGTTTCCAGTTTGTATGGGAAGTGAATTGTCTCCTAGCTCCAGCTTCATATTTAGCGGACAGATAGGAGACTTTTATCGATCTTTTCATCTAACTCTTAGCAAGAAAACATATTTCCCAGAATGTCAGTGTATTCCTTGAAATGCAGATGAGCAGCAATGAAAGTAACATTTAAAAAAATAGAGAAAAAAAACAACTAAATGAAGGGAAAAATAGTTATTTCTCTTTAGAAAGAACTCTGCCTTAGGCTACCTTCACAGGCTCTGACCTACTTGAAATCTATAGTGAAAAGAGCCCATTTTGTCATTGTGTATGTTGGTTTGTGTGTAAGAAAAAAAAGAAGAACGTGTGTGTGTGTGTGTGTGTGTGTGTGTGTGTGTGTGTGTGTGTGTGTGTGTGTGTGTGTGTGTGTGTGTGTGTGTGTGTGTGTGTGGAGTATCTGAGGTCTGAAGCTGCCTGGAAAAGATGAACTATACAGCATAGAGCATATTATTTAATGTGAATATGATTTGGACATGCCTTCAGCCAGACTTTCTGAAATTTTGGAGAGGTCTGACCTATTTTGCTGTCTCTGCTCTGCATTCCCTTCTGGCTGGGCAGCCACATTCCACGATGTCATGTGATTGTCAGCTTGTAATTTACGCCCATTGTCCGCAGTGTAAGGTAACCTGCCATTGTATTGCATTCGCCCTTCAGACAAATATGTCCAAATGGCACAGCGGCAGCACCATCATTACCACCACCAAAGTCCACCCCAGCCAGTGTTTTTTGGGGGGGAGAAGCTCTGTTAGATGGCAGAGGTGCTGTCACACTAACGGGCTCCAGTGCAGAGAGAGATTCCCACAGACTGAGATTAGCTTTAGCATCCAGCCAAACGCCACTTTGGGGAAAGCTGATATGAATAATCCTCCGTGTTTACACGGATGCCTATGACATAAAGATACGGTCTTGGACCACAGCCTCTGTGTGTGTGTGTGTGTGTGTGTGTGTGTGTGTGTGTGTGTGTGTGTGTGTGTGTGTGTGTGTGTGTGTGTGTGTGTGTGTGTGTGTGTGTGTGTGTGTGTGTGTGTGTGTGTGTGAGTCATAGAGAGAGCACCAGGGCTGTCACTGAGACTGTCCAATGCTGCTTCGTGAGATGTTGTTATTTTGTGCCAGAAGGCAGTGAATTCAAGTCACAGTGTTAGCTCTAGGAATACCAAAGCGTATGGGGGGGAAGCACATTTGTTTTTTGCATTTCACACTTTGCTTCTTTGCCCTTTTCAATGAATAGTTGTACACACACACCTACTCATAGCTACTACGCTTGCAGCTTTTTATGTAATAAAAAATAACCACCACAATTGAAAGAATGGAGTTAATTGTAGGAAATCTGCCAGACATTTTGTCCCGTGGCTCCTACAGTATGACTCACTTGAACACAAACACACGCACAGTGTCACTAATACACTCGCAAACACACCAATGTGTAAATGTCATTTTAACCTCCGCCATCGGGGCTTAGCTATTGTGTTTGGTATCTGGCAGACTGTTTGGTGTGTGTTAATCAGGATGTTGTTGTGTTGTTGTGCTTTGGGACGGTGGAACAGGCCTAACCATAATCCATATTCACCCCCTGCCAGATGAAAAGACTGCCAAGCCAGCAGCAGTCATGCTACCCCCTCCCTCTTCTGTAACCCTTCTCTGTTTCATTCTCTCTCAGTTACTCTTTCTCCTCGCTTTACTGTATGTGTAGAGATCGGGCCTGATTAATGGAGCGTTAATCTTTGGGATTAATCCACTGAGACTTAATGGCTGGTTTTAACTGTGTATTAGCTCGGTAAGTGATACACTGTTTCTCTCACTGGAGGAGACATGAGTATGAACGCTTGTCCGCGTATAAACCATCTGTGCCTATTTACATAAACTGTTAAAGATTTTTAATGACTTTGTATGTATGCATGTCGCAAAAAGTACTGGTGTTACCAATACCATTGACAATTACTCTTTAATATTCAAGCGTCTCGGTTAACAGACATTCATTTTATTATTTATAGCTGTGATCTTCCTACTTTTCCAACTTAACTTCCTTGCAAAAACTCTATTGCATATAGTTAAGCCTAACCAGCTGTCCATTTTGGTCATTTTTTTTAAAATACCGGAAAATGAAATGTCTTCCTCCTCTTTCAGCCGGCAAAAAACAAAACTGTGCCTCAGAGCTGACATCTGGTGATGAGTGACACAAACATTCTGGTTTCTCTGCTGACTCTTAGCTTCTCTTGAGCTCTATAATCCCCCCCACTGTGTTGTAAGTACAGCCAAACTCAAGATTTAGTCACTTATAAGCATATTTTTCTGCTTATGTTGTCAGGCAACAGAACAAATGTACAGTTCTGATCTGATATTGGGTCAGTAATACCTTTTAAAACAACAAACAATAATTCTAGCTCCAATCACTGAGAAGTTAAATTGCTATTTTATGATTGCAAAAATCCAACTTGTCCACATTATTGCATGCAGCTTCCACTCTAACAGACATGTATTGGGTGAGATTTTTTTTTTTAAAGGCATTCTGTGGACAGAGGGCTAACATTTAGCAAAAATGTCATTTAAGCCCCCTTTGGTTAATCTAGAAGACAGCGTCAACTGAGCAAACTTTATCTGCTGATGAATATGAAATGCTGTCAAAAGCAACTCCAAAACGGATGTATAATTACACTTAATTGGATATTGTTTTTGAATTCCCACTTGTTCCCTTGAACCCTGTTAAAAGAGAGAGTGAAAGAGGAGAGATGTGAGAGGACTAGAAATGAGATTGGATACTAAATGGAGTTGACACTGCACTTAGCTGACCTCTGGCCTCACACATTACTCTGGCAGGCAGATACCCAGAATGAAATGCTGCTTCTGGACCCTCCCCCTCCTCCTTTCTTACTTCTATTCCACACCTTAAACTACTGCCACCCTCCCTCTCTCACTTTCCCTCCCTCTCCTCTTCTCCTGCTCGTTTATCTTCTGGCTCCTGTTGGCATCCCCTCCTCCAGCATGGCGGAGTTAATTAGCTGTGAACAGCAATGAAGGACCGAATTCATATTTATGCACCGTGTTCATGCTGCATTTTCCTGATTGGAAATATGCAAACGCCACCTCAATTTCATATTTCACATTTCACAAACAGCAGCAGGGTTCACTTAATCTGCAAAGGTTTTATTAACTTCTTAATAAGACACAATTTACAGTGGAATACACACTCTAGACCGGTGAGATTTAACCGTCTTCTGTCTGCGTTACCCACAGCTTGTCTGCTTTCCCAGCAGCTAGAGCAGGCCCTTGTGGCTCTATCTTGGGTTTTACAGACTGTTTGATGTGCTTAGGTGTGTGTGTGAAGCCATGAAGGCTTATCTGTTCAGCTTGTCTTTTTGTCTAGCCCTCATCCTTGTCTCTGCAGCTGCGTTCCTGTGATTGGTCGTAGTTGGAGAGATATACAATGCGGTGACACTCTGGGGAACAATGAATTGCTAATTACTTGAATTAATCACAGGCACACAAAAAAAAAGAAATACCTCTTTAGAGCAGTTGTGTCATTCATTTATACTCCCTGTCGCTCTTCCTTGGAAATATGAATGCTAAAAATGACCCTGCTGGCTGAAAGAAGAAAAAAATTGACTCTAATTTGCAATGATGGGCCTGGAAAGCTTCAGCTTTTGTGTGTGTGTGTGTGTGTGTGTGTGTGTGTGTGTGTGTGTGTGTGTGTGTGTGTGTGTGTGTGTGTGTGTGTGTGTGTGTGTGTGTGGCATCTTTTTCCTTTTTTACAACACTCCCAACCTGTCAGTCTGCATTACTTCAATGGGACTTTAAAGGCCTGTCATAATGAGGCAAAACTCCAAGAAAATGAAACATCTCTAAATAGCTTGAAGGATTTGCTGTGTGAACGGTGCATACAATCCATGATTGCTCGTGCAAAGACGGTAGTAAAATACCATAATGGAGGCATTGTTGCATGTCAGATGCAGGTTTATATTTACCAGTTAATTTGTTTCTCACTTTGCTTTGTCTATTTTGTCCGCCATTTAAAAATGACAATGGTACCTCTTGGGGTTTCGAGGAATGCAGATAGTTTTCCTTCTCGTTGACCATGCTATATGATATCTGATATTTTCTTCCCTACCCCAATTCCAAAAGGTGAACAGTATGTGTTTTGTTTGCGCTCACAACATTGACATTTAAAGCTGCACTGGCCACTATTTTTATCCACTGCTTTCAGTGGATCAAATAACTATGGGTAATGTGTTACTCATACAGAGAATTATAACTGAAAACTGTGTCCCTTAGCTCTTCAGAGTCTTTTACGATCTTCTAGTTCATTGCTTTGTTTTCCAAAACAATGCTCTCATCCACCTTGTATCCAGATGCAGTAGGTAGGTAGGTAGGTAGGTTTTCAGCAAACTGACATTTCTATGAATTCCTACACGTTGCACAGTGATGGATGTATGAAAGGAAAACTGATTTGTTCACTTAATAAGGCAAGATAATATGCCACAGGGCCAAAAACCTCAGTTAATGCAGCTTTAAAGAGACGTTTTTACATTTTTCTTTAGTGTAATTTGGGTGAATCAACCCTTTAAGTGCCAACATAGACGATCCAATATCTCTAACTATACAGCCATGGCTTGTAACATACTCCTCCTTTGCCTTTCTTTCTTTCCTCCCCCAGGATGATAACTGGGGGGAAACCACCACCGCAGTGACAGGCACCTCAGAGCTCAGTATCTCCCAGGAGGAAGTGGTTGGACTTGGGAAGGGATTGCATGATCGGACCGAAGGCTTCCGACGTTATCTTCCCGTGGCTGTGGGCTTATGTGTCGGGCTGCTGGTGCTGGCCACTCCCCTGGCCTTCCTGCTTCTTCCGGCTCTAATGTGGCCAGACAGGCTGCAGGCTTGTGGCGCGGCCTGTGAGGGCCTCTTCCTCTCCATCGCCTTCAAGCTCCTCATCCTCCTCATGGCCATGTGGGCCTTGTTTCTCAAGCCGGGCCGTGCGAGCCTGCCCAGAGTGTGTGTGTACCGCGCCTTTCTCACCACACTCATACTCCTGCTTACCATGTCGTATTGGCTCTTCTTTGGGGTCCGGATCCTTGATGCACAGGTGGGTTCGAGATTTGTCTGTAACTTGTCGTTGCTGCCTATCTTGCTCTTGAAAAAGAGTTTATTAAGCTCAATAACGGTTAAATATAGGTGGAATACAATGAAAGAACTGTTTTCAGTAAACCAGTCATGTGTCTAAGCAGGATGAGGACTACCACGGCATTGTCCAGTTTGCTGTGTCCCTTGTGGACTCCCAGCTGTTTGTCCACTACCTGGCCGTGGTGCTGCTGGAGCTCCGCCACCTCCAGCCCTGCTACAGCGTGCGTGTCCTTCGCTCCACAGACGGAGAGACACGTCACTACAACATAGGGCAGCTTAGGTATGTATATAGTTCCTCATGAAGCAGGAGGATTAAAGAAGAAACTATAAATACATGTGAATATGACCCATCTGTACGGTACACATTTACACACACACACACACACACACAGGCACTTGGTCACAGTCATACACTGATGAAGCATGTGGGTAACATCCCATCATCCACAGGGAAGACTGGCACAGGCAGTAATTGAGTTACTCATCAGCCTCCTCGTCTAGTTGGCTCAAGGCAAGCTGTTCTATAAAATGAGAGGAGGGATGACAAAGTGCACACAGGCGCTCGCCCTATGGCTGTCTTACTTTATTCCTGTAGTGATCGAGTATATGACTGCAACATATCTATGAGACAACTGCCTTAATTAGATACGGTTTGTGTTATGAGGCGAAAAATGTAATGGGTTTTTTATTTGCATGAAAATTAAAAAACCTTGACAGGAGGCAGAAACAGACGAAGGATACATGTTGTATTAAATTTCACACATCGACAAGTCATCAACACATCGGACAATGTTGTAGAAGTGCAATGCTAAAAAAAAAAATCAAATGAAGCAACAGTATAATAACACAGATAGTGTCAGCCGTGATGTAAATTGTGTTTCTTCTCTGTCTCTCTTTCATCTCCTGCAGCATTCAAAAGGCTGCTCTGTCCATTTTGGAGTATTACTACAGAGACTTCCCACTCCATAACCCAGCCCTTCTCTCTGCCTCCAAACACCGCGCTGCCAAACACCTGGCCGGGTTGAAGGTCTACAACGTGGACGGTTAGTCGCCTCCTCTTTTCAAATATGTACCTTCTATATTTTAGAGGATTTCTGTTGATGTTTCATTGGTTCCCAGGGTCCAGTTTTACTTAGTCTGCTCTAAACAGTTTCACATATGCAAAGGCCAATTCATTTTAAGCCTAAAGAGTTCGCCACCCTCAGACTCAGTTTGAACCGAGAGCCCTGTTTCCATAGTAACAAGCAGGGACACCTGCTGACCAGTGGCACCAAACGACAAAATAGCTGGAAAGCGTCAATCATAATTGGGGTTTTTCTAACAATATTGCATAGTGTGTACTGAGAAGGTGGACAGTTTGAAATATGCAGCCGTGAGGACGTCGCCAGTCATTTCTGTTTACCTTAAAGAAACTACCCGCAGCCTGACTGACAAGTAGCAGATGCACTGAGCCACATCTCTGCTGCAGGACTGTGTCGAGATTTTATGTTTCCTGAAATGTTTGTGTTGTTACACTTTTCACTGAATTGAAATAGTCCTTGGAACTGTTGCAATGTTTTCTGCTGGAGTGTAGAGTATGTAGTGTATCGCTACTCTGATCCTGCGAATAAGACTTAAGATAGTCAAGAACTAGACAGTTTTGTGCAACAGATTCATCGAGACGTCTATCGTAAGTCTGACTATTCGTCGGCTCTAAGCCACAGTCAAAGTCTTGTTTTTGTATGTCAGGACCCTGGTTTACTACAACCTCCGCTCCTTCTGGTTTCTTCATGTGATGTTTGCTTTTCCATCTCCATCTCTTCCATGAGCAGCTTTTAAAAACAAACTGAGAAAATACCTTTTGGACAGTAAGTACAGATAAAGGTCCTCAACAACACTCCACCCAGCACTTTATCACAAGCCACTAATTTCACGGTTCAGTTCCCTCCATCTTTACAGCACTCTGAAGCCTCCGCCCCTGACATAATGTATATATTGCATTCGCGGCAAGCACTCCTACTACTACACACACACACACACACACACACACACACACACACACACACACACACTCCAACTGTGACGCTACAATACTCTTGATATATTGCCTCCCTGCACCCACATACACACACCGTGTGTATGTGGCATATTGCACTCTTTCCTGCTGTTAAAATGCTCCTCTACTCACGACCCATAGATCCCCGCCCGCTACACAGCACAGTGGATTTGATGATCAATGGCAGGGATGCAGTATGGGATATGTTGTCCTCGTAGCACCTTCCATCCACCCCCCTCCACCCCCCCCCCCCCCCCCCCCACCCCCCCTATCAAAGTGCAGCGCAGAGGCCTCTAGGGGGCCGTGGAATTTCAGGCCTTAAATAATTCATCAGAGTAACGCTCATTCCTCACATACTCCCACATCTCTCCTTCCTCCTGCTCAGCCCGTCTCCAGCTCGCCTCGTGCCCCCACCCCTCTTCTTTCTTTTCATTTTGCACTCGCTCCAACCCCCACCCACCCTCCTCTCTTTCTTGTTCACAATCACTCAAAGTTGCTCTGCTCATAGCATTAATATGTAGGCCAGAAACTTAAAGAGGCTTGTGTTTACCCATATTTTGAATGGAAAATATTTACAATTCTTCCTGTTCAAATATTCTGATGGCACTCTCTATCCACAGTATACAGTAGAATAGTTTTTCATCCATATTTTATTGCGACTTTCACCATCTCTTTCTCACCTGCACATGTATGCAGATCAGATTATTAATGATTTATATCCTTACCGGACCTGCAGCGTTTACTCTCTATAACCTCCCCCAAACTGTTCTGATCTTCATTAATATGTACCAGACCTTACTCCCCCACAATAAAACCCCAGGAACTCTAATATACTGCTGTACAAGCTCCATTAGCTTCATGAGTTCGTCACACTAACCAGTAAATTCACAGATCAGACGAGAAATATGGCCTTTGAAGTGTAAAATAATGAATATTTCATCTCCACTGCAATATAAAGGTTTCTGCATCAGAGAAACATAGATGCTTCCAGTGGAATTTTCTTATTTTCTCAGTTCTATAATTAACATTCTCTGTGACTGAGACACATGCATTGGCAGGATGCCCCAGATAAGAAACAACAATTAACAAGACTAAAATATTTCTCCAAACTATACAATGGACGTAATACTGAAGAGGCTGATTCATAGCTGAGCTGTCCTCCCATCTGACCTTTTCTCTCCACGATTCAGATTGAGATACAGTCCATTAATCAGAGAAACTGCTGGGGCCAGGTGCTATTTTCTCCTGCTCAAACTAATATAGCCAATTTGCTTCTGTCCTCCCCTTTCGGTGCAGCTCCGGGGAACACGGCAGGAGCGCAGCCTGGTAATGGGAATCAGTCACGAGCCATGGTTACAGCTGCCGCCAAACGCAAAGACAGCGCCCACAATGAGCTGTACTACGAAGAGGCCGACTACGAGAGAAGAGTCCGTAAACGTAGGGCGAGGTGAGTCACAGGAACAACCGTGATCATGTGGGAGGGCAGCTTACTGATCTGTAGACTCCGTCAGACATGCAGCTCGGTACGTGAATGTGATCGGTCTGAATGCACGTCTTGTTTAGCCTCCTTTAGGGATGACTTTTTGACATATCTGTCTGAAAACAACAGTCAGGGAAAACCAGGACACATTGTGATATGCCAATTTAAAGGCGTTGTAGAGATTCTTCTACTGTCAGAAATGTGTTTTTTCCCCTCTTGGCAGAAGAACAGTTAAGTTAAAACCCTTGTACAACATGTTTAATCAAACCTGTAGTCTCCCTTCCTCATGTTTATGATTTAAATTCATGTAGTTGGGCATATAAAAACAATATATAAATAAGATGTATATATAAATATCCAGTCCCAACTTAATGTCTCTTTAATTTATACTATATATATATATATATATATATATATATATATATACTGTACTATTCTAAAATATACAAGTGAGAAGCGAGCATCCATCAGACTCACAATTGCTACAATAGCTGAAAATAGTTACAATGTTTTGGCTCTTTCTATAACTATCAAGTAATAAAGCTGCAAGGAACATTTATGTAACAGACACTATTGTGTAATGTCCAAAACACTAGATGAAGCCAGCTGTATTAGGTCTTCCAATGTCTGAAAAGGACTTAACAGTTGCACTAGCTGCCTCAAGCTAACTGTGTATGTTACCTCTTTGCCAGGCTGGTGGTGGCTGTGGAGGAGGCCTTCACTCATGTCCGCCGGATGAAGAAAGAGGATGAGCGTGCAACACCGTCTGACATCATGGATGTGCGTGAAGCCGCTCTGGCTATATTTCCCTCCATGGCCCGGGCCCTGCAGAAGTACCTCCGCACCACCAGGAGGCAGCACTGCCACAGCATGGAGAGCATCCAGAAGCACCTCGCTTTCTGCCTCGTCAATAACATGAGTCCCAAGGTGAGTTTGGCTTTGAACCTCTCTCTAGATAACTGAAATATTGTAATGTCAGAATATCATTTTGTGTTAATATGTCAAGCCACATAAATCAGTAAACTAAGATAGTGGCACTCCACAAAAAGAGAAATCTCCATGTTTTTCCAGATCTCAACAATATAGTAGTATCATGTTGTTTTTGCAATTACAAATACAAAATTATGCAAATGCCGACTGGAAATATAACCATCTAATAGATTAGATAAATGTCCTTCAAAAAGTGAACACGGAGCGTCATTGTCTGTGTCTGTGTGTCCAGGCCTTCCTTGAGGCCTACCTGGCCCCTGGTCCGACCCTGCAGTACGGCCCTGAGCGCTGGATGGCTGACCAGTGGACTTTGGTCAGCGAGGCATCCGTCACCGGCGGCGTAAAGGAGGGGTCAGAGTTCCTACTGAAGTGTCTTGACTTTAGCTTAGCCGTGACCATCAAGGGCATCCCGTACATTCGGCTGACTGAGGAGTACATCGACCCCAAGTCTCACAAGTTTATACTGCTGCTCCAATCAGAAACCTCCGTTTAACACAGTGGACCAGTGCTGCTGATCTGGACTTACGGGACTGTTACAATTTTTCAACAGAATTTTTCAAAAATAACTTTTTGTACTGTTTTTTTTACTTATGTGTATGTCATTTCCTCACATAGAGTATCGTTGTGTCCTTGTCTTTGTCACGGTCGACATGAAAGCAGTAAAAGACAGAAAATTGGAGAGAATATCCAGTTCAGGTGTTCCTCTGTGCACGACCTTCACAAATGTTCTTCCTTTTATTTGCATGTGCCAGTGTGAGCCTTCATGGAGGGGAGTTCATGATTTAGGAGGAGTGTGTTTGATTTAGGAAGAAAACAACTTGTGTATTGAGTGTAGTGTACACTTTCTCCTTAGCGTTACTATAGTGACCAGGATATAACACGCAACCATTTTCACAAAGAATTGTCTTTTTTCTGTCTCAGCAACGATTATTTAAATATCCCATATTACAGATGTATGTACAGTATTTATATGTGAATATACTTTATCTCTCCAGACTTTTTATATCAACATGTTGCATTGCTTGAATGTTTTTTTTTTACCTTGTTAAAGTTATTTTACCTTGTCTGTATTTGTGGAGATAAATGGACTGTAAATACATGAAGACATGTTTGTTAATGTCAAAATCACTGGAATTTATGGGACTGAATGCCAACCACAGTACAGCTGCATATGGATGGTCTAGGGAATAGATTGTGAACAAACCCATGTGACTTCTTATTATGTATGTACAGTTAAGTGTGTGCGGTATGCACTGAACTATTTGTCGGCTTCATGTTTGGACGGCTTTGAGACTCATGTGGATGACCTGTAATATCTTGTGTTAAAACCGGCACCTTTGTGCTGTTTAATTCCAAAACATATTCTCCTTTTCTCACCTTGATTCATCATGAGATGTATTATTACAGCCCCATCCACATAATATACATCCTGCAGCATAAGACCATGCATAACCTAAAGGAATATTACTTCAGCAATTTTACAATATTTAAGACATTGAGAGATTTAGGTCCCTCTAACTTTCTCATCAAAATTAATAGTCACTTATCTCATGCTGGCAAATGTTTATATCAAGTGTAAATTAACTCAACCCAGTGTCAGTATTTCTGCTTCCAGTATTTTGTCCCAGTGGCCCACTGCTGCCACCTATCTACGGCTACTGGAACAGCAACACTGTCCTGCGCGTCAATCACATTTGTGTGAGTATTTGATCTGTATTTTTAAAACCCTTTGTATTTATGAGGCCTGGTACGTTGTTAAATTTATATCCACACAAGTGTTACTGTGGTCACTGATGGTGTAGTTTTGTTTAGGCTTTTAGAATGTAGATGGTTGCAAATAGTTCTTGACTACACATGTGCCTCAGTTATAGTTAGGATGTGCTCAGCGTACATGTGCAGTCGTGTGTGTGTGTGTGTCTGAATGTGTGAATGAGTGAGCGAGAGAGAGGGAGAGAATGAGGAAATGAGAAGAAAAGGGAACATAAGGAAGAAAAGAGGTTGCTTTTCCAAATGCTTTGTCCTCGTCTTCTTTTATACAACAGAACATGTAAAATCACAGGAGCTGTGTCAAAGTCACATTTGTAAAATGAAATAAATATTTGTATCAACCTTTTCAAGCCATTTGAGTGCTGTATTTTTATGTAATAATGATTGAGTGTGTCACTTGCTTTATTACTGTAAGAAAAGTCAGCCTTTAGTAGCCTTTTTAGTTGATTTTGTGAGAAAAAAAACTGAGTTCTGGATTCTTTGGTTTTGTTTTCTTGACAGTGTCTGCTGTTGAGGAAAAACGCAGCAATATGAGCGTTGTCGTTGACAGGCAGTTTATTGGAGTCTTGATTGCTCTCCAGACAACTAAGCAATGATGTGAAAGTTATCTGTTGTGGTGGATGTGTATCACAGGCTGTGATTAGTTCAGGTAGGTTATGGTGGCGTAGCATGAGATTATTAGCAGTAATTACATTTAGGAGTGGACTATATATTTCACCAGTTGACCTGCTTATCTTATGACGTTACCGGCTAAATGATCTTATTATATTGTCCTTTATTGCTGTGTGTGGATTCTTTATTGACTGAAAATATGTGCCAATATGACGTTAACCACCAGTACAACAAAGGTGCACGAATATGTCCTGGTGGCACAGCCATCTATCTGTGGATGGATGGATATATCAAGAAATCTACTGAAATGTTTTAAACTGTGTTTTCTTTCATTGAGTGTGCAAAGGGAGACAAGAAGAGAGCAAAGAGTAACAAACGAAAAGAGAAAGCAACAAAGCAAAGTAAAAGCGCAGGAATGCAAGCGAGGAAGAGAAACATGAGGAATTAGCATTCTAATGAGCTTTGCGGAGTCAATCCAGTGGTGTGATGACATTATCTCTGTGTGCAGCTGCTGCCTTCCTCATTATTTCAGGTGAGAAATAAAGATGATGGAGAAAGAGGAAGTAGATGAAAGAAGAGATACGAGGTTTGCTATTGTAAATGGAGACTGTCAGCATGTGGTTTTACTATTTCAAAGCTGTAACCCCTGGACAGAAAATACACCGAAGGAAAACCGTACATCGAATCTTAAATTGTATTACCGGCAAAGAGGGTGGTGAGTAAAAGCAAATGGGGATGCAAGGTTTTTGTAGGGTCACAAACCAATAAGGTTTGGAACCACTCATATCACTCATACCACGTATACCACCCATACTAGTAAAGGTATACAGTGGAATACAATGGAAAGACTCAAGGAGTAATGTTTCTCTGAGGATTACGTGTTTCACAACATACAGAAGAAATTAATTAGATAGATGACAGATGTTTGACATCGACAGGCCTTTATTATTAGCAGTTATTTATAGATATATAATTGATTGTCGTGTGTAATGTGAGGTAAATGTCTGGTCCATATTTTATTTGAAATCCCAAAACCCATTCAAGGCTTATTTTACATTGTCAAAAAAAAGTTTAATCTTTTTTTCATTTTACATTTTTGGATATTAAATAGATGTCTTATTATTATTATTATTATTATTATTATTATTATTATTATTATTATTATTATTAAAAATAATTATATTGTTTATTTGTAAAAAGTTATTTTACAGTACAATCATTTGTCTGAGATCCATGTTAAACTTTAATCCTGAAGCAAAAACAACATTTACTAGGATTAGGCTCATCATTTTACTCATCATCATCATCGTCATCATCATCGTCGTCATCATCATCATCATCATCATCATCATCATCATCATCATCATCGTCATCATCATCGTCATCATCGTCATCCTCATTGTCATCTTCGTCATCTTCTTCGTCATCATCTTCGTCGTCGTCATCGTCGTCGTCATCGTCCTCAGTGTTGACTTTGCCAGAGAGCACGTCCTCAATCCAGTCCTCCAGCTCCTGTGCGCTGGGCAGATCCTCCTCGTCCTCCATCTCCATCCACACGCTGTCGGCCTGCTCACAGACAGAGAGGTCACACTCATCACAACACTCATGTCACGTCAGGCCGGGCGGCAGGTTGTCAGGGACTCACATCTGTAACGTTGACAACTCCAATCTGTGGTCGGAAGAGGTCCACCTTGAAGGTCTTCTCCCAGTAGGGGATCAGCTGAAAGCGGTCACAACAACACAAAAGGATCACATCAGACCTGCAGCGTGTCAGATAAATCTATCCATGTTTGTTTTTTTGACAGCTCACCAGAGGAAAGTCATCCGGGTCAATCCAGATGATGCTGAGATCAGGTAGGTGGGTGTTGTCTCTGGCAACTTCCTTCAAGATTTCCAAGAACTCAAAACCATCTGGAATCAATTGATACAAAACTCTGCTGCCTTCAGTAAGTATTGACTTGGAGAGAGAACAAACAATTTAAAGACACAATTTGACATTTAGAGCAATATTCTTGTTGCTTTTTTTTGTTTAGTTTAGTTTTTTAGCCTACTTTGTCTGAAGATAACACCATCTGCCTACCAGCACTCTCTCAGCTGGGCACAGTGAAGTATTTCCCCCTGTTTCCATTCTTTATGCTGAGCTAAGCTTCTCCATAATGCGACAAACATTAAGTATGTGAATAAGTACTATTGCTTTAAAGCCTTTGTTGTGTGTCAGTTTCTATATTGATAATTACATTTTCTTCCATTTTTATGATCTTCCATTTTTTATCTTTTCGTTTTAAAATGTTTTATTGCTTTCAATCTATTTTATAAATGATTTTGTCTTTCATCTGGTTTATTGTTTTTCCTCGTGGCATTCCCCTCCTGTTGTCTCATTGTTTATTTATTCTGTCTTATCATTAACTCATCAGTCATTAACCTGAAAGGTGCTATACAAATAAAGTGTGATCGATTTGATTGATGATTGAATGTCACAAAAGTAACCAAGCATTTGCTGTAAAACTCCAGTGTCTAGATCAAATATGTTTTCCAATCCAATAAGCTAACAAATAGTGGTATAGCATGTAGCATGCCCTTACCAGGGTCTTCCTCCTCTGCAAAAGCCACAATGTGGATGCCCTCAATGTCATCCTCCTGAGGAGAAGAAGACAAATATAAGTCATACGTGGTATGTTATTGTAAACAAAATTCAAAGTTGTTTATGTTATCTTCAGCCGGACAAGCACCACTCACCCAGGTCTCAAACATATCTTCTGCGCGCAGCTTTCTCAGTGTTGGTCTGATGGCACAGAAAACACATTGCATGTTAAAGTGTTCATACAATAGACCTTAAGAAAGAAGTTGGTTAAATAAATACACATTTGTCTGAGCATTTAATTCAACGTTGTTTACCGTCTGTGTTCAGTTATGAATTTGACCAAATCCCCCTCTGAGTGAGGCTTTCCTGGGATGGTGACTGGCTCCTCCATGAAGGGTTCATAGAAATCCACCTCATTCAACTTTAGGGTCACCTCCTTGGCCACCTGAGGCAACGAAGACAGATCCCTCAAGACTAATAATGCATCCATTTGTTTGTTTGTTTGTTTGTATGTTACTTACAGATTTCTCAAATGTGGCAAAGAACTTGATGTAGGGCTGGAACTGCTCTGCAGCTTCTTTAAATGCTTCATAGTCTGTGGATGAAAGAGAACAGGGAGAAATAAGTTATTTAGAGTATAATGTGTTATTTGATTGCGTTATGTTGTAAGAATCAATGTTTTAGTCACACATCTGTTTGTGCTTTCTCTGGCTGCTGTACACGTCATATGCACATTTGGGAGCGGAAATAGCTGAACTTTGACCGGTCAGAAGGGATGTGGCTGCAGCTCATCACTAAAAGTAAACTACTCTCGACTCAGTTCTCCCACAGCACGTGAGATGGAAGCAGGCAGTGGCAGCTGTGTGCGCAACAGTGATAAAAATGGATCTGTTAATCCGTGGAGATAAGGGGGTTGAAATGCATTATCAAGGACATGAGCCACAGAGAGTGCATCACTAACCCAGCTAATAAGAGTTGTGTTTAGAAATATAAATAAAAGCATATCATTCATGCCAACAGCTCTCACACACTCACGCTCAGAGTCCTCGCTCTTGAAGAAACCAATGATCCGGATGTCTTCTTCCATCCTATCAAAGGCTTTCAGCTCCAGAGCATTATCTATCACCTCCACTGGCTCCTCCAGCAGCTAGAGACATACAGACAGAGAAGTACCGGGGTGAGCTCGTAACTGTGTCAAGTCTGGTGTTGATTGGTGCTCGCAGCTCAGAATCCGTCTACTCACGTCCAACAAAAACTCCACCAGAATGTTTGCAGAGAGCAAACCGTCAAACTCAATCACCCGATCGGCCTTGAATACATAAACGCTGCCCTCCTCCTCCAGGCCTGTGATTGAAGCAAATTACATGTCAATACATACATTTAAAGACGGCTCCAAAGGTTATTTGGCCCTTCAATAAATCTGTGATAAAGGCAATCGTCTCTCAGGACTTGCAAATATCAATTGGATAGCGGTTATGCTCTATACCCACCCAGTTTCTTTGCCACTTTTGCATCTTTGTGGGAGTCGACCATTCCAAAGCCAATGTCTTTCTCCTCCATAACCTGAGCTGCAAGCTGCAGCCAAAAGAAAGAGAGCATGAAGGAATAAACAGTAAGATCAGGACTGAACACATAAGAAGAAGAAAAAGATTGATTTTCGGATTTGTAGTTTTGGAACAAGTTTTGGAACAAAAGTTTTGGAACAAAATCCCAGTTTAGGGGCAGATTTTCTGAATAAAAAAAATAAATGAATAGGAGTGTGACTGCAGTGTTAGGTAAGGTCTAACGGAAAAAGAAAAAAATACCAAAGTTGGTAATATGACAGAGGTACTCAAGCTGCCCAGGGGCCACGGAGACACAATTACATAATCAGTCAAGCTGCCTGAATCTAAATATAGCCAAAGCTACAGTAATAGTTCAGGCAATTGTTCTGTCAAGTACTGCAGGTTAAGGGAGAATCTCCTGCCTGAAATTATCTTAATAATAGAGCAGGCCTATATAAAGTATGACGTTCATGTATGTTTGGTCTCCAATGCACAGGGAAAAGCTCTGGTTGTATTAAAGGAGAGTTTTGACCACTAGTAAAGGCATCCAGCAAGGTTTTTCACAAGTAAGTCCCTGTTTGTTGCACATTGCACAAAGACTCATGCACGCATGTGAGCGTGCAGGCCATGAGATTCTAACCTGCCATCAGTTTTAGGCTATGCCACTGACAGTTGTGGTGGTAATGTACAAACAAACATAGCAATAAACCAACAATGGCAGTGAAGAAGTAAGCAAACAGGGATGTAAACAATGCCACCATTTGTGTGTTTAAGGAAACTCCCCAGGGGACCTTTAAAGGAACAGTGTGTAGCATTTAGGGGGGTCTATTGGCAGAAATGGAATATAATATTAGTACGTTTTCTTTTTTTTTTTGTATATTCACCTGAAAATAAGAATTGTTGCTCATACAGAGCAGATGAAGAGGAGGAATCATGTTTTTACAGTAGCAAACACACACAGGTTGTAAGGCTGCAAAACCTTATGTGAATAGATATTTGGAACAAATTAGCAAATATGTAATGCCAACTTTAACACTAACAGGAGTGAATGACTGTATGGTAACATGGGCCACCTGTGCTGTCAAATAAGCAACGCTAATATCAGGACTGCGCGACTGGGCTCAGGTTACCCTCAGCAGACCAGAGAGCAACTAACCCTCAGCCATGCGTAACATGAGACAGGACACAGTGCACACTGTTTCCGTCTGTGTGGGATTCAAACAAAGAGATTTGTTTAATCTATCAATGATTAGCCAGTTGGTTAGCCGAGGCTGATAACAAAACAACTTCAAGTTTACATTTGCTTTGACTACCAAAGTCAACAAAAATATGACAAAAGAGGAAAAGTGAGTTGTGTCCTTCACATGTATTGCTCTAAAACACAATCCACATGAGCTCTTGGCCAATTTCTGCCAACAGAGGAAAGTCCTACAGGGAAAATTAGAGTGACATAATTCTAAGAGATAGAAGCACACATTGAATTAAAGCAACAGAGGTAACCTTAAGAGACAGCACTGCATCTCACTAGGATTGTGCACCCATGGAGGATATGCTATACTCGTTGACCTTGACAAAACATACATATTAAGATGGAGTTTTTTTATCTTACTAGTTGGCTGTCTGATTATTTGGGCAGTGCACTCTAAATATGTGATATGGGTCCTTTCCCTCATATCACTGCCCACACAACAAACCATATTATTTCCATTATCTTTCTGTCCTACGTCTCTTGAAGCGACAACTGTCCTTTTTTGTGTCTTTTTTACGTCATCACTGCTCATCTCCCTCGGCCCTGTTCCCTAAATGTGGCCACGCACCTCTCTTCTCTAACTACTTTGTTTTCCTCTTCTTATACTTTACCTCCAGCACCAACTCAGTCATCTTGTGTTGTCTCTGCCGCTCCTTGCTGTCTGATATGGGCCCATGGTAGAACATGCATACCATGCTGTACTTCTTCAAGGCTTTCTTGTAATTCTTGTCATTGATGTCTAGAACGCGGTCTTTCCCGTCATAACGTGGGAACTCAAGGCCCTTTGTTGCCGGGGCCAAAGGCACGAGACTCAGGCAAGGGAGCAGGAACAAGCAAAGGGAGAGCATGGTCCACAGCAACCACACAGCCCAGAAAGTCTGCTGTAGTTTGGTGTTAAAGTAGAGAACTGCACAATCGAAAAGGTCACCCAAGCCCTGTGGATAGGGAAATGTAGGAAATGCTACAGTAAGCTTTGGAGGTAAAAGTTGGTCCGTTGATTGCAGTTCTCAAGCATCCCGAACTGTGCAGACAAATCCAAGTTCAACAAGCATCTTCGGGGGCCGAGCAACTGTTTCTCCCCTGTGATCCCTCCTTCACGCCTTCTCTCTGCAGACACAAAGACCAAAGAGGAGTACTGCCGGGCCTGTGAGGTGCCGGGGGGGGTGGATACCATACATAGCTGCGCTCCTCTACCACTACTTGTGCAGGATAGGCCCATTTTTAGGAGACCAGTTGTTTGAATGCTAAAAATAAAGCTGCAAGTGAGAAAGATAGATAGCACGGGGAGGGGGGTGTAGTGAGTACAGTTCTTGCTCCCAGTGATCTCGGTGATGTGGGAGGAGAGAGTTGAGCCCCAGAGATTTGGGGGGTTCAGTTATTTCAAGGCGTTTAATTCCGTGAGAACCTGTTTAGAGACGAAATTGGTGGTGTATTTTAAGTAACAGCTTATGAGACGATCTGCCAACAGGTGTGCAAAGGACAATGTAAACAATCCGTGTGTAGTGGTTGTTGTGCAGATGTGGTCTCATGAGTTTTAGCATGTGCTATCTGAATATATTCTAATCTATATTTAACAGCATTGTAGTTTGATTTTTTTGTTGTTGTCAGAATTCAATGTGCCTTCTTGATTTTTCAACAGTTTTCCCCATTTTGCTCTTCACAAACCTACACATTGACTGTACTCTCAAAGCGTAGATGTAATCTCCACATTCACCATTATTACACTATTGACAAAGCCGCAGCAGCTGCATCTCTATTTTTGCCTTCCTCTTTTGTCCTCTTCATCACCAGCCTCAAGTATAACAGTGCTCTGGCTGCTTGGAGCCTCGTCTGCCCTCTGCAGGCAGAAACCAAGAACCTGCTGAATTATGAGTGTCACACCACTCTTATCTCTCATTATATGAATAATTGATGTATTTGTAATTTGTGATCTTTAAATTTATTTTATTTTATTTTATTATGCAGTGCTTCTCAAACAGAGGTTGAGTAGGTATTTTCCACAGTTTCCAAGGAATATGTGGAAGAATTATGGAGTAGCTCAACTTTGTTTTAAATAATACAATATTATCATTTTGCAAGAAAGGACAACACACACAAATAGGATTCATTGGTGTCAGGCTGATCTTTAGTATATTTATTGTCAATAGCCCGTTTTCACTGCAGACATGTTGACTCGTAAAAGCAGCAATATAACAGGTGTTTTCACTAATAACATTAACGATGCGCACATCTATTCAAGTGTCCCAGAAAGTCATGACAGTGTGACAGCGAAATTTCATATAGATGTAATTATTTCAGGGTCACCATGATTTGCATGAACATATTGGAACAATAAATGTATTTATTTCATGAACAGTGTTAAATAACATTCTCTTAAAATTCAACATGTGTCAATTACATGACTAAACAAAGCTAAACCACTAGTTAGATACACAATATCTATTTAACCGTATTATACTGATTATCAATTTGAATAAGCATGAGCAGAATTCACTGAAAAAAGAAAGGATAAGGACCACTTTTATGAAAACCTGCTGTGCTTCTACTGTTATTGGTGATAACGATGATCTGCTGAGAGTTAAGCGTCTTTGCTTCACATTATCTAGCTGCAAAGTTGGTGACAACGTCGCCCTGTTGTAACTGAGCAGTCCAGTCTTCCTTGATGTATTGGTGGTAGGGGTCATTTGAGTGCTCTCTCCTCTTGGATTTGACTGTGCTTACCAGCATGGCCACTATAATGAAGGCAAACATGCCGATCATCACTGCCAGATACCAGATGACATTCCTGAAGTTCTCCTCAGCCAGAGTCTTGTCCAAAGCGTTGGCTGCAGCTGTCATGTTACGCCTCCAGTTGTCCAGGTAGTGACCCAAAGCCTGGGTCAGGGACCCGTCCAGGTGAAGGGTCAGGTTGGACAAACCAGATGCACTCATCTAGTTGGGGCGGAAACAAAGGATGTTTTTCTGTCATTTCAAAAAATAATTAAAGATAAATTCCACTTGTATATTAAGTAAATTCAGAACTTCAGCTTGTGCATACTCAATTTAAGTACAAGAGAGGAAAATCTATTTAAAGTAACCCGATTACTATGGGCAAACAAATAATGTACAGATTTCACTAGAAAAAGTCTGAAAGGAAGTGTCTGGCATTTAGAGGATCTATTGGCAACATGTGAATATAATATTATTAATTAAGTTAACTTGATATTTATACCAACATACAGAGCAGGTCCTCTTCACTGAGTCGGCCGCCATGTTTCTACAGTTCTCAGAAGACAAAGCTAACACTGGCTCATAGGGCCATTCACATGTTTGCGTCGGCCACCGTAATTCTCTTACATGCTTGGCAAAACTGAGTACAAAACTGTAATTTAGTATCAGCAGAAACATCGTCGCAAAGGAGGCCCATATTTACATGAAGTCCAATAAGGAACCTCAGCTATGGTCTAGAAATCAGTACTGGGATAGGGAATGTAATTATTTAAAGCAGCATGCAACAAGTAATGGAGCTCTGAAAAAAAGCCAAATCCTCAGTGCCCAAACCTTTAATTAAAGTAATATAAATAACACAAGAAACAGGTTCAGCAGCCAACAATCATTATATATATAATTATAATCTAAACTTAACAGAAATGAAAAATATGCTATCTTTTCATCTTTACTGTACCAACCTTCTGCCAGGTTTTCAAAGGCCGAATAATGAAATTAGTCGCCTTGGACACCTTGAAGTGAAAATGGAACAAAGCAAAGAGGCACTAACAGAGAGCACGGCTGCTTACAGTAAGAAGCAAAGTCTTCAGCTCACAGTAACACACCGCTGCTCCTGCTTTGTTTACTTGTTTTATCTTTTCTCCTTGATTTTGAGAGTGTGTGTGTGTGTGTGTGTGTGTGTGTGTGTGGGGGGGGGGGGGGGGGGGGGATGACCTTGAAAATGTAAGGCATACAAATTACAAATTGTCAATGTGCCTGAAAAAGAAAAGAGTGCTGAAAGTCATTATAACGTGAAAAACAAACACACACACACACACACACACACACACACACACAGACACACACAAATGCATACACATTTATGTTCAAATAGCAGCAACAAAAACAGGGCAGAAAATCAAATAATCCAAGATTGACCCAACTGGTTTGATAGTGGCTGGCAAGTGTTTATTCACCTGCAATTCCTGATCTGTCCACACGGTGGAAGCACCCGACAAGGGGACATGACTGCAAGGCTAAAGCCATTTCACTGTATCTCTCCCCAGATGGCAGCAACATGCAGCACATTTTAGACTCACAGGTCTTTCTTCCTATTCTGTAAAAAAAAGTGAAAGGTCACTATTTGGTTAAAGGAAGGAATTGAACTGGAGTCTGAAGTTAAATACGCAATCACTGTCAGTCACAAAGGAGCACACTGAAGTCATGAGAGATCCATTGTCCTGCTCAAGGATACTTCAGGGTGTTATCAACAGACAAGAATGCTTGAAACTGTGTGCTGTGGTTGAGGGGGCCGTGTGTGTGTGTGTGTGTGTGTGTGTGTGTGTGTGTGTGTGTGTGTGTGTGTGTGTGTGTGTGTGTGTGTGTGTGTGTGTGTGTGTGTGTGTGTGTGTCCCAAGTCACATTGCTGGAGCTCACACCACTTCTGTTCTAAGTCCTACATCATGTGTTTCGCTATGCAGTGCCAGTGGGTGGACGCCCTGCTGACTGACTGCTCTGTCCAGTGGAGCAAGAGAAAAATGGAACAGTGTGTATCAAGTTTCAGAGCAGAATAGACTGATGAGGAGGTGATTCATCCAGCTATTATCCTACCTCCATCCTACCTTACCCACTGCCTTTTCACAAGCACCCTTGGTGACCTGGTGATAAAGACACAGTGTGAAAACACATCAATCAACTACAGCTCCTTTGTAAATTAGTAACAGTTGTTGTGGTCGCTGGAAATCATTTGAGCTTTAAGTTAATCATTATCTAAGTACGTTTCTCTAAGTACATCTGCTGCTTGGAAAATTTTGCTTTTTTAAGCGCTTTTATCTTTTAACCCGTGGCTTGCATGCACAATCTGTATTTTTACATCACTGAGGAGAGTCTATGTGTTACTTTAAAAAAAAAAAAAACTTCAACAGATTATAATGAATATAAAGAAGCTTCTACTTTTCCACCGATAGATTACTTTATTTTAGTTATATGCAGAAGCATACAGCAATAAAACAGTGATATCAATAATATGTTATAAATGAAATCTAAACAGAATTGATTAAATACAACTAAACTCTGTCACTATCTTAATTATGTATTGCTATTCTACACACAAACTCCTTGGAAGGTCAAAAACATTTCCAAAATAGGCAACAGCATCCCTTTCAGAGGATTGATCACAAGACAATTATCCCCATCTGTCGCCTAATCCTCCATTTCAGCTTCATGCGGCTTTGGTGGAGCGAGGGTTTGCTTGTCGTATAGTAGTTCTCAGGTAGAAGTTGTAATAAAAACGGTATTACTTTATTACTCACAGTGTCCCCAGTATCTGTTGCTTCTCTTAAGTCTAGGATTCTTTCTATCCCTATCTGGACATCCTACATACTGACCAGTAAGCCAGAGGCAGACCAGGCAGCATGATCACCTTGACCTTAACGTCAACCCCATTTCCCCTGAGTTTATAGTGCCAGACATCTGTGTCCACTTGGCCTTCTCAATAATTTCCATCATCTTTTTCATTTCCTTATTGCACAGATCAATCATGAGGTCACACAGTGATGTATCCTTACATTTAACCCAGTAAACTCTTATACTCAGTATTGATGTTCCCCTGCGGTGGTTCCTATTCATGATTAGGCCTTAGGATCTTCTTTTGGAGGAGAAGGATCAGGTATTTGTAGCATGCCGGTCAAACCAGCTCTTCCTTCTTTTCGTTTGGCTCTCCTGGAGTGGGATGGTCTTGTTGTGGTTCTTCCTCTGGTTATTTTGCCTGTGGGCTTTTCTCCTCCTGCTTCTGTGTTTTCTCATGGCCTTTGTCAGGGCTATTGTTTGGCCTTCTCTTAGGCCAGCTCCAAGGCTTCCCGAATCCAGTATCAATGTCCGTTGTTCTGGGCTCTTTGACAAGACACACACCTCACTCTCCATGGCAACTCCCATGGTATCCTTTCCCCAATAGAGTATGGTGTTTTGAGAAGGTGGGAGTCAACACAACCATGAGAGGACCTTGAGCATGCAGCCATAACTGGCCATTCAAAAATATTGTGCAGTTTGCTGTCGCAGAATACGAGATTGGCCACAGACAAAATACTCAGTCACGCACAATCGCACACACTCACACAAATTCTCCACATGCTTATGCCTGGCGGACATGATTACCACGGGAAGAACACAGCAGGAGGGTTACAAATAAAAATAAAAAATTCTCAATTGGCTCAGTGTGATGAGAGAAATGATACAAATACCGAAGCATAACATGAAAGCACTGATATAACTGTGAATGCTGATGTACTTACAACAGCCTTTACCTGACCTTTAGGGGTAAAGTATTTGGTTTTCAGTCCAATATATATTAATGCAGCAAGTCATGTGGGCCCGCAGGGGCATGTTTACTGGGAGATTTGCTGGCTCAGGCAACCATAACTAAATGATTTTCCGGAGTTGAACCTCTCTGGCAGCCCCTAAATTGTACCCGTATTGAAAGACTTAAACCCAAAACTTTAACAACAAGACTATAACCAAATTTCCCCTTGGGGATGAATAAAGTATATATCCTATCCTATCCATCCTATCAACTAGCTACATCCAGAACCATTGGATTTGATGCCTCGGCAACTTGCTGGAAGCAGTTGACAGCATGTCAGGAAGTGCGGCCTTTGACGATCAGTTCAGGGCATCAAGACTTCCTTTTACATCCCCTGCCAAAAGATTACCACCGTAAAAATCCCAAACAGCAATAATAAGAAGACGACATTTAGGTACAAAGATGAGTCACTGCAAAAACTGACACGGATTACTAATAAGTTGTAAGTAAAGATTTGTTTAAATTATAATGTTGCTTCAGAGGGGAAAGTCCTGCTTAGCATGCTTCCAGGCAAACAACTGACATTTTATCCATTATGCTGAAGACGGTTGTATATTCTAATCTAAAATATGTCACCTTTAATTCTGTGAACATAAAACATTTGTATATATAGCATCAATATTTATATTACCATCAAATTTGCATGCCTGTATAAAAAAAATAACCATACAATATATAATGCCATCAAAATTACATTTGAAAATGTTTCTGATGTAGGTTACACATATTGACACGTAAAACCATCATTATGATGTTGTGAAGTTATTTTGAAGAAATAGGCGAAAACACAAAGCATGACCTGGATGCCAGTAATTTTCCACAAGGATATCATTAACTTCCTTTAGTAAAGAGGGCGTATGAGTCAGTAGAGGTGTAGGCAACGTGTGTAAAAGACTGTGAATGATAAAGGAAACTCAAATTTGTTTGAATTTGACAGGGATGTCAAACTCAAAGTGTGTGTTGTATCTTTACCAGTAATGTAAAATAACAACAACACAAGATAGCCAAGCTCCTGGACTGCAGCTCCAGACCTACACCAGTAGGTCAAAGTGTCTACTAATTCTGTGAAATGTTTTTCTTTTTCTTTTTCTGGCAACTGTTGTACAAACGTTTAGCAAATATCTGATTAACTGACTTATTCAACTGCCTTGGTCAAGGTTGCCAAAGCAGCTGCAGGCAGGAAAAGTATTTCTCAATTTGTACCCAACTACACACTACCCTTTTGCATTTCACTTTGTTGCAATGGAGAGTCATCGGTCAAAGGTCTTTAAATGCAATAACATTGATTGTGTCACTCTCAAAAAACATTGTACTCGTCAACACATTATCAAACCATTTGAATAATTACGCCATTGCTTAGTTTTTCAGTTTGGCCTCTGTGCTTTCTAAAGTAGCGTCAACTTTCAAGTTTGCTTGACTGAGGATAGAGGAATATATGGAGCAAACTGGTAAGAAGTAGAGATTTATAAAGCACTACACCTGGCTTTTTGGTTGGATTAATCTTGTGTTAAGAAATTCCTTCCTACCTATTTTGAGTTTTGAAGACATCTCCATCATACATGAAGAAGTTGGAGAATATCACCGACAGATAATGCAGTGATACAGGATTGTAATAAATGTGTCGATACCATAACCAGTGGCGGCTGGTGAATTTTTTGGGGGGGGGGGCGCAGTTGGGCGGCGCGGTTTAAATAGCACTCCACAATGAGAAGAAAAGAGGTTTGGAGTAGAATATTCTAAAAAACAAAGCTTTATTTCAAGAAAACACAGTGCTCAACACTGTCCAATAACAACTATCAACAAACTGTAACTTTGGGCATGAGAGGTTCAGAGCAGAATGGTTTAAGAAACATTCAATGTGGTGGCCAGAGCAACTTCAGGGAATACATTGACGTCGCATTCAAACTGGGGGCCCTGCAGTAAGGTGGCACTGGTGAGGTGGTCTTTGAAGGCAAAGCGTTCCCTGGTGTGTCCAAGTATGGTGTCACAAACCTACAGATAAATATATAGAGAGAGAGACAGAGACAGTAAGATAAGTTGTGGGGAAATATCTACTACAAACAGGCTTCATACTACAGACAAAAAACTATGTTTTGTGTGTCTTGATGGCTCAGCAACATAGACAAAAGGCCAGGAGCCACCTTGATGGCTGTAGCTATCACTCACTCACTCACTCACACACACACACACACACACACACACACACACACACACACACACACACACACTAACTTGTTGGGGGTTGAATTGGTATTTTAGATAAAGTTATAGCCTGATATGATATCCACCCAAATCTAACAATGTCCAACATGTGTTCTGCTGTGGGAAAGATAAAACATTAAACTCTAACACAGGCATCTGCTGATTTTGACACACTGAGGCTCCAGCTAACAGCTCCGGTTAGCATGTAGCTTGGTGCATGTAGCTTCACTGCTTTGCTGCTGAATTTTTAAATCCGGACGTTCGGGTCCCAACTCTTTCAGCCTCTTCTTGTCAACATCTGATCGTGGATTAAAAGGTGTTTCGCGTAGAGATACCACAGAGTTTTCAGTCGCCATACTAACATAATCAAAGTCTCTGCTGTGTTGCTGTGTTGCTCGCGTAGCTACGTGGGAGCTATATGGGATGTGAGGGAATGATAAAGGTCTCTGATTGGCCGAATAGTCCAACCACGTTGCAATAAGAAACGATGTCATTGGCTAGGGCGCAGATTCGTGCGCCCGAAGATTCACGTTTCATCCGCCAATGAGAAGCTGTCCTTGCCGTCACGAGGGTGAAATGTTTGTTAGCTTTCCATAGACACACATTTGGGCTTTTCTCAGTAATGATGAATGGCGATATATTATATTTAACTTAAGTGGTTGTTGACAGGGGCTTACGGTCTCCCACACACATTTAGCGCGTCAACACGGTATATTTCGTATTTAAATTATTTGATATATAATGTTTTTTGACAGTATATATTATATTTTTTTTTTCTTCTTTTTTTTTTTTCATCCCAAAATTTTAGGAGGGGCGGCGCCCTAGCGCCCTCTATTGACGCACCGCCACTGACCATAACCATGCGACAAATTGTGAATATGGGTCCACAACTAATCAAATCATTTTGCAATTTCCTGAAAACAGATGTTTAGGCTTCCTATTACTTTGAGACAGCTTATAATCACACGATCAATCAGGAATGTTTCAGGTGTAATATTTTTTTTATACAATTCAAAAAAATCACCTGACTTTAGAAGAAAGAAAGAAAAAAAAGACACATTAAAGGGCACTTTATTTAAAATGGATGTTCATGTTGAGCAAAACTGACTTTGTTAGTGTTTAAAGAACATTTATTCTCCAACTATACCTTTCTATACCCAATGAATACACGTTTTTGTTGTCTCAACAAGAATTATATTTTAAGTCAGAAAAACAACAATGCATATTCTCTGTGAGAAAGAAAACTATGTAAAGCACCTTCCCATAAAGCAATCATCACTTAATCCTCAAAAAAAAAAAAAATTAGAAAGTGAAACAGAATTCTTTTTTTTCATTTTAGCATTGCATACTAAGACACATTTGGTAAAAGATGTTTATAAAAATTAAAAAAAAAGGGGAACTTGAAACAAGTTGAATTGCACAACACTAAAGGTACATTGACACACAGTAGATACACAACAGCCACTACATGAGCCCTGAATTACAGCATACACAATGTTAGCATAATGCAACAGACTCAACCCCTTTGAACAATGGGAACCATGCAATGAGATATTCATAAAGTATACATGGATACAGAAACATGATCATTGGTAGTGGCTTATTGTTACTATACAAGTTAGGATACTTCTCAAGATGAAAAAGCGTCACAATTTATAATATTGTGCTTCTTCTCTTCATTTCCTGTGCTACACCAGCAACTAAGCCTACAGTCGCCATCAACTAAAATAGAGCGGGGGGGGGGGAGCATAAATCACAGAATACATTTCATTTTCACAGAAAAAAAACAAGTGCATATGTCAAATAAGGCAAATATTAAAGTAATAGAGCACACAAAAACAAAAAAACTCTGAGCCTACATATTCTAAATGTAGGATTAATACAAGCGCTATACAAAAAGGACACACACTAGTCAAATAATCTTCAGTCATTAAGGAGCACAATTGTTTTCACGTGGCAATGATTTCATCATTTAAAACAACGGATTAGATCCTTGTTAGAGCTACAAAAGACAATTGTATTACAGAGAGAGCTTCTCAATTCTTTGAAACTAACAATTTAATTTTCAAACAGCCACCAACCCCCCACACAACTCTCACCTAAATAAAAAAAACATTCACACCAGTCCACATTGGATCCGTGCAGAGTTCAACTAAAGTGAGAAGTAAACATACATGAAGATGGCCAAACAAGAGTTGATAAACAGACCCACATTGAGGAGAGTTTTAGTTCTAGGTGGCTCATACAGCCTCTCTGCAATGACTCCTGCATCCTCCCACGCAACTTTTTCCGTCGAGCTCTGTGCCCCGTCCTTGTAGCCACAAAACCATTTCAGTAAACACATACACCTTCCAGTCTCTCCATTAACATGACCGCTTTCCTTTCTGATCATCTCTACCCTTGCACTACCAAACTGTTCTGGAGGGGTCGGGACAGGGGATGTTTCCGTACTAGGGGTTTCTGGGTCATAGTCAGCGGATGGGACCAGGGGCATAGCATGTGCCCCATCCAAACACTTCTCCTCTCTGACATCTGGGAGCATTTCTTCATGGAGACTGTTGTCTGCACTACAATGGTTCTTTTCAGTCAACCTGTAAATGTCCTTTCTGTCCTTGGTGGGAACCGTTTCAACGTTGCGGAGCCCCCAGAATGTGGTGGTACGGACCTGCTCCTCATCTGGTGGAGCGGTGCAGAGGCTGACCACCACCGCCACAAACCCTGAAATCCAGAACAGCCCAGAAGCAAAATACATGTAGTGAATATTAGCAATGAAGGCGGGCCTATCATCTGGCTGGTCACAGCGAGGCTGGCGGTAGACAAAAGCTAGGACCAGTCGCACGATACCGAGTGCGAGACCTGTCATCCCTCCGCAAAATGCACCCATCTCATTGCACCGTTTCCAGAACACACCTAACAGGAAAAGGGCAGCAATCGGTGGAGTGAGGTAGCCAGCAACCTCCTGGATGTAGAGATATGTCTGTCCACCTTGCATTTCAATAATAACAGGGACCCAGGCAACGCTGATTATCACCATGAGCACAACAAACAAGCGGCCCATAATCAGCAGCTCGCGCTGAGAAGCCTTGCTTCGAGCAGTTTTGTATATGTCCAGTGTGAAGATGGTGCTTGCGCTGTTGAAGATTGAGTCTAGATCACTCATCAAGGCCGCGATCATGACTGCCATCATCAAACCCCTGAGTCCCACAGGCATCACCGCCATGACCAGGCGTGGGTAGGCAAGGTTGGAGCAGCCGGCCTGAGAACCACACACAGACATGCAGTGCTCTGGCCCGATGCAGACGAGCTCGTCCGCAAACAAGATGCGGGAGATCATTCCTGGAATGACAATTAGAAACATGGGAAGGACCTTGAGCAATCCAGCCATGAGCGTAGCGCCCTTAGCGTGAACAATGTTCTTTGCTGCAAGTACTCTCTGAACAATGACCTGGTCTGCACACCAGTACCAAATAGATGCAGGGGTCTGGCCAAGAAGGAAGCCTGGCCATGGGACGTCTTCATCCAGGGGACCCCGAAGGACACGTAGAGAATTTGGTTTAGGTTGAATATTGCAGGAAGGTGAATAGGTGAAGTTTCCGCTGGCCATTATTGCAGTAACATTGGGAACTGCCAGCATGTACTTAGTTCTGACACCTTCTATTCCACCAACTTTGACTATACTAAGGATGCTTAAGGTTAGGGCTCCACCAATCATCAACACTGCCTGAAGTGAATCTGTGTAGAGTACAGCCACCAATCCACCAGTGACAGTGAGCAGTGCAGTCATACTAATGAGCAGGAAGATAGACACATAAATGTTCCAACCCAAGGACTCTTGAATGAAGAGAGCTCCAGCAAATAAGTCCACAGACAGCTTGGTAAAAATATACAATAATAAGGACAAGAAAGCTAAGTAAACCTTGAGCCTGTTGCCACCAAAGCGTTTCGACAGGTACTCAGGCATTGTGTAGATTCCCGAGTGTATATACACAGGGACAAACACCCAGCCAAGCAGCTGCAGAAGTAGAAGGGCATTAAATTCCCATGCTGCAACAGCATAGCCACTTGCGGCACCTGACCCAGCCAGGCCTATGAAGTGTTCACTGCCAATGTTGCTGACGAAGAGTGATGCACCTACCACTATCCACGTCATAGAGCGTCCAGCCAGGAAGTAGCCACTCACAGTGCTGCGATTGGATTTCCACATGGCAAAAAAACCAATGGCTAATACCAGGACAAAATACATGGCTACCACAGCGATGTCCAACGCCTCCATTCCAGGAGCCATTTTTTATAGATTATCTAAAAATAAACGTTTGGAAGTAGAGCTCACAACTATACAAAAGAAATAATACAAAAGTAGTAAATTACCGATTTAATTGTTTAAAACGGAAGAATGGAAATGCTTTGTTTTGGTTTGCTGTCGGGAAGTTGTGGTATCCATCGCCAGGTCAAAATCACTAGTTGTGCTTCTGAGGGGTTTATCCAACGGCATTGTGGTCGTTCTAGTTTTGAAAGGACGACGTTGTAGGCCTCTCTCTCTGGTCTACAAAGGCCTGAAGTTCAAATTTCTGAAAGACAGCAAAAAGAAAGAGCCATAATTTGAGAAGAGTAATACACCAAACACAAATGCTTGAACGTTTACAGCCTCTCTGAAAACAGGATAGAAATTGAGGTTAAAAAATGACTTTAATGTCTTTTAATTAAAAGTCTTCCAATAATAATTTAAAAAAAGTCACTATGCAGCCAAATGGTCATGTTCGGTGATAGATTAAAGTATTAGATTAGTATTTATATTGATGCATTAACATGTAAGATGCATTATAATGTTATTGTTGTATTTCATTTACTCAATATATATGAATGTGGTGAAGAAAGATGTACAATATTTCCCTCTAAAATGTAGTGCAATAGAAAGTAGCATCAAAATTGTACTAAAGTACAGTATTTCAGTAAATGTACTTGTTTTTTCCCCATTACTGTTAAGTTAGTTAACGTTAGTTGAATGCTTTGTAATTAAAATTCAACAAATATGTATAGATCGATCAAATTAAAATCCAGGGGAAAAAAATGCCATATTCATGGTGATGAGCACATCTGTTTTGTCTCACACACACACACGCACACGCACACACACGCACACACACACACACACACACACACACACACACACACACACGTCTGACCTCTTGTGGTTGCAGCCGTCCACGCATGGTAGAAAATAAGCGTGCGCTCCTCCTCACAGGCTTCATGTGTACCCCTCCCTCTCAATAAAAAGAAGTGTCCGTCCTACCATGTCACCGTCAGGGGCTGCACGTGTTCACCACAAACTGTCCAGGAGACTCTAAAACACAGCAATGTCAGAATAAAGAATAAGGCGCGTTGCATACGCACTTCAAAACAACCGACCGACCCCCTGAACCGGTTGAGGTCAACGCATAAGGCTGACCTCAACCATGGGAGAGCTCCGCGACTTTTGGGTTTACAACACCGTCAAGGTACGAAGGTAAATATAGGCCAGGTGTCTCACCAGACATATTTGTATCGACGCTCGTTTGACGCAGATAATTATCGTCATTACCGAAAACATAGCTCCGCATATGACCACATATTTTTATATATAGCGTTAGGTTAGGTCAAGTTAGTCGTTACATTCAGACCCGCTGGCACCATTGTGTTAACACGGACACATACTAAAGACGCACGCTACCTTGTTTGGCTAGCAGAGGCTAAATGTACTACTACGACTCTCCTCGCCCCAGAAGATGGAAGATACAAATGAGGAAGCGACTCCTTCCGGACGACCCGTCTCCCCGCAGGATAGCTGCCTCCTCGTTTTGACGTTCACAGTCCGTTTTCTTAGGAGCGGCTAACAGACGCCAAACCAACGCCACCACTCTCCTCTTGCTCCTCATGCGCGCTCGTTCAAGCCACGCCCCCCTCACCCCACGTGAACCCATGGGTGGAACACACCCCGGAATACGCCCATGGGTTGCTTGGGTGCTCGTTATTCGACCTTCATGTTTACACAGACTAAACAATAAAGAAGGGTGAGTGTATTTTAATAAATTGTCATTGAAAAAGGGAAAACACACATCTTCCACAACTTGTTTTAGTCAGGGAATTGACCACAGGATTAATTTACTAAATTTAAATTGAATAGAACTGATGGGGATTAAACAATGAAAACTCATTATAGTACTTCACTGGAAATGAAGATGCCATTTCTAATCTGGGAACATCCAGAACCTCTGAAGCCTCCCTATGCTGTTCTTTTGTCAAAAGTCTGGTCAAAAGTACTAGACAGTGGAAGGTACTTTCTGATTTATTTTCCTCTTTAACTTTCCTTTCCTTTAGTCATAAAAAAACCCCGCCAGAGACACACTTGCGCCCGCTGCTGGAACATTATGACCGAAAACAGTGTACAATTCTCTGATTGGTTGTGACGAAATATCACATGTTAAATTTTAAGGAAAGTACCGAAAATACATCACCACATCAGCGAGTAATGTCTTTGGCTCCATTAATAAGTTATGTGTTCTGTCTGCTTATCTACTGATTTCCTCACACTATTTCCACAGCTTCATACTTTGTATTATAAAGGTCAACATGTTTTAAAACACTCTGCTCTGCCAGAATGTCATCTGTACTCTTCCATCTTATGGCATGAAACGGAACTGAAGCTTTAATTATTCCCTCATATCGTTTGACGTTTTGTGTGTGTGTGTGTGTGTGTGTGTGTGTGTGTGTGTGTGTGTGTGTGTGTGTGTGTGTGTGTGTGTGTGTGTGTTAATTAATTGAATGCATGCATGTATGGTTGAAGCTCTTGCAAATTTGCGCTTGTTGTTTCAATAATTTTTCATTTGACAGAATTTACTCAGCAACATATTTTTCCCTCACTAAAAATGTAAGACAATGATTGCTTTGCTCTTGCTCAACCATTCACACATAAAGACACTGCAAGCAAATCAAATGCACAGAAATTTCCATACATTTTATTGTTACTATATTTTATTATACATATATTATATTTGTATTTACAGAATAAATCATGTCATCACAGATATTTTACAAATATTCCCAGAGAGCGAGCCAAATTTACACAGACCAACTCAACCTCCAATGAATCATGAGTCCGATCTACTAGATTGGGCCCCAAATATGTTGGAGGCGAGTTTTGATTCGGCCCTTCTCTAAAGTGGTGGCGACAGCGGTGAGGAAAAACTCTCTGTCACAGGAAGAAACCTCGGGCCCTGGCTCTCTGGGAGAAACCCCTCCTCCTAGGGGCTTGGTGGGGACCTCGTAGTGGGTGGGGTTGGTACCCTGATGCTTTGGGCGATGTCACAAGCTGATCGTCTTCCCTGAATGCCTTTCGCCATCACGGCCTGCAGAAAGACAAGCAGGAGAGAAAGAACACACTTACCCGTGGTGGAACAAAGTCCCCCCGTCGTCTACCGACTCCTCTACATCTGAGAACACACACAAAAGTAACCGGTTAAACTCAAACAACTTCAGTCAGTCAGCTTGACACCAGGGCGGAACGACGTCCTCTTACCCGTCTTTGGTAAAAAAGGATGTAGGCTGAACGCTGACGCAGCACACAGACGGTTTCCCCCGATGTACGCGAGACGCGTGAATCGTCGAAGGTCAGCCCGGGTCCACATCTGGATCCGGCCCGTTACTGATGTAGTGTCCTATGTAGGTTAACGTTTGATTATGTCTCAAGAAAACAACCTTCACACATGATAGCGTGTGTCAATTATTGGATGCCTGGAAGAACTCAGTTCAACAACTTCTCTCGTTCTCTATATTTATTTACTAAATGATCACAAGCAAAGTAGTAAGCGCTGCAATTGCAAAAGCAGTGAGTGGTACAGCCAACACGCAGGTTGGGCAAAGAACAACTGCCCCACCACGGAAGTGGGGCCTTTCATGCACAGTTTATCGTCACAGGTTCGTCTCGCCTCGTCCTAACATCTGATTCGCTCTATCCTGTCCAGAGGAGGAGAATCCCGTGTTCTCATCTTTTCTCACAAGACTGGAACGTGCAACGACCAGTCTGCTTCCAGAATGTCAATATACTGATAAACAGTTGTGGGTGTTGAAGTGCGCAGGCGTGTGACTAACTTCCCTTGAGAACTGGACATTTCATAGACACAACAGCTGCATAGCTGTGTTATACTGACCTCGCTAACCTGAACTTTAATAGACATGAAGAGTAATACAATGAAGAATATCTACAGAATATAAGGATTTATATTATCACACAACGGTGTCTTTCAAAAGCGATATACAGTAAGTACTTAGCACAGGGAGCCATACATGCTCGTTTCAGTAAGAAGCACATGGAAAGATGTAACAAAACACACAATTGCTCTCCAAGCTGCTCAGTTGTAATAAGGAGAGTAACCGTAAATAGGCCAAACAGTTGTCCTCATGATTTTACCGCTGTTCGCTTCGGATCCGAGGTGGCTGATGACGCTGACCAGGCTGTACCAGCCATCGCCAGGGAACACAGTTAGCAGCAGTTAGCTACACACACACACACACACACACACACACACACACACACACACAGACCAAAATATCCCCCCACTCTTTGTATTTGACATCGGGTTGAGTTCTGGGTCATTCAGCTTCTGCGGCCTCAGTGACGGGGTGAAGGTGAACCGCTTCAGGTGCAGTGTCAGCACTCTGTGGGCGGGAAATAAGAAGAACATAATAGCCGGTTCCAACAGATCATCGGACTCAAGCAGTTCATTGACACTCTGAATTAGACGGTTAATGGACGTCACTCACCTGGGCAGTGTCAGGAAGGCCTTCTGCTGGCTGGATGCGTCGGCACCGCATTCACATCGGTAGTCCAACGCTGTCTTCTGAACAACGACAGAGACAACGTGCGGTCAGATATGCACTGGAAAGCGAGGACAGTAGTGTGTGTGCAGTAGTGTGTGTGTGTGTTATGACGGCAGGTGTCTCTGACCTTCAGGTAATCCTGGAGCATTTCCTGGACTGAGCCTTCCGGTGTTGGGTCGAGAGAGAGGTTGGTGAATTCCTCCTCACCGGAGGATCCGGCTCCACAGCTGCTCATGAAAGGGACAGTTCACACAGCTATTAGTCACGCAAGACACTCATCATGATTACTTCAAATTGAGACAATCATTTTATTTGGATTATATGTTTTCTGAAAATGTGTGTTTTAAATATATAAAATAAACTCTGAGGTCCTTGCAGGTCCTCGTGTTCTGCATCTTGAACCCCACCACCAGAGTTTAGGAGATTTCAGCAGGACATAAAGTGTTTTATAAATAGGCACATGGTGGAGCTGTCCACACCAGAACCTCATAGTTTCTCATGGCAAAGCCTTCCAATATTTTACTGGAATCTTTCAATCATTTGTTTATGACATTTTACTACGTTTCAGTCAGGCAAGACCTAAAACATAAACATGAAGGTGAAAATGAATCAATGGAAAGACGAAATAATAGTATTATAAATAATTACAAACATTTTGGAAAGTGATTTAGTCAACATTACAAGCCTTTATTACAAGCAGAATCCTATATTGCAATCTTTAAAATTAATCATTTCTATTGATACTTTGAACATGAAGCACTACGTGGCCACATTATCTTTTGGCAGTTTTTGTACAGGCGGGTTCAAATAATGCAGGAGCTCCACCTAGAGACACGAACATGTATTTTACAGTGGGTGTACATAATATGTATTATATGGCTAACAAAGTTATAAACAAAACCTCAGGTGAAAAATTATTATTTTCAGAAAAATT
Source organism: Myoxocephalus aenaeus (assembly GCA_038501785.1). Taxonomy (NCBI): domain Eukaryota; kingdom Metazoa; phylum Chordata; class Actinopteri; order Perciformes; family Cottidae; genus Myoxocephalus; species Myoxocephalus aenaeus. Next base: position 2,488,661 of record JBAMJR010000154.1, read on the forward strand.
ACACTTGACATACAGATTAATATTGTCATGATGACATCGTTATAAAGAACTAAGTTGGAAAGACAAACAGATCCAACAGTATTTGACAATATGAGGATTCACTATTATAAGATGAAAGTGTCAGATATTGTGACAAATTATGCTTAGTTATTCACTCAAATTAAAAATAAAATTGGTGGCGATTGGAACTTGACATTTAAAGTTTATTTCAAATTGGTAAGAAAATTACTTTCAAAATGGATACAATCTGTATTTGATCAAAAGCAGACATGTTGACTTATTGTAGAAGAAAAAACACAGAGTTTTACAGTTTTTTTCAATAGCTTTGGCATTTTTTTTTTTCTGAACTGTGTCAGTGCAATTGTCACAACAGCTTCATCGCAGCTATATTGCATCTCTGCAAATGGTACTAACTCCCCCAAAATAGTTCATCCATGTCTCAAAGGTGTCAGTAAATTGACCATTGGCAAAAATAACATTGTAAAAATGTTTAGATTTCCACCATCACTGATGCTTACTATATATTGCAAGAGGTTTTACTAGCTGAATGCTATTGTGTATTGCATAGGGAAACGTGCATGTAATATACTACAAACTGAAAATGTATTTTTGATCTTTCATGTAAAGTCATAGACTTTATGACATATGCCAAAAAAAAATGCAACAATGAAAAAAAACACCTCCTGACACTATACATAACACCAAACAATGAAAGAATGTTGTGAAGTTGTGAGTAGTATCAGTTTTACTGAGAATCAACTCATCAGTTTTGATCATTACGCCATGTGCAAGTGGTTATTGTGCAAAATGTGAACAAATACTCTTTTGCACACCTAAACCCTTGCATTTTGTTTCAATGAATGAATGAATGTGAACAACAAACAAACTGCTCAGGAATTTTGGAAGAAGATTATTCAAATTCAAAGATTGAGCCAAAGTGAATGAAAGAAAACTGTAAAATGTATAAACTTTGGTGTCAACAGAAAATAAGAACTAACGATAAAAGCCTTTATCTAGCCTCGTAATTCCCCAAAATTATTCTTATTAGTAACACTGAAGTGGTTTTGAGGACTTTGTGTCTGTCTATCTGTCTATCTGTCTGTGGACAGATTTTGTCAACGTGACCGTGTCACAAACGTGCAGTCATGAAACTTTACAGGTGTGTAGTTGAGATCAATATGAACGCTGAGTTCGAAGAGTGGTGTGATCTGAACTATGGCACCAGAAGCAGGGGGAGGGGAGTGGCCACTTTACACCCTGGGCCGATTTGGTTTTGGTGTGGTCACATCTCAAAATGTTAGTTCTTAATGTGAACTGAACCTACATTTACATAAACAGTTTGCACCCATTATATCTGTTTCAAAACCTACATTATTAGAGAACGAGGCTGGCTAGAATATTGACTTTCACATTCATTCATTCATTTTTTCCACAAAGTGATGTTGAGAGAGGAGAACATGTGCATTCGAGAACTTAGAGCAAGCTTTGCTTAAGTCAAAGACACATTTAAGCAGACAAAGTAAGAAAGTATCCACAACATAATTATCATAGATATATCAATATTTGTATGCCAGTAAGTGTCAATAATTTACAGTACATTGTTTGTCCAGAGTATTGAACTCTCAAATATTGATAACATCAGCCCCAACATATTGGTGTGTGCTTTACATGTAATGACATGTCAAACGCATGATGTGAAAAAGTCTCATATGGAACTGATTAACTAAGCCTAATGTCATTGTATATATATTTAAATTCAGTGTATATACAATACAACGTCCAAAAATAGCCCATTAATTACATATTTAACAAAAAAAACTGGTCATTAATAAGACGTTTTTTTCTTTTTTTGTAGTGACAAAAAAATAAACGTCAAAATAAAACAAGTTAAGGTAAGGAGGTTGTGTTTTGAGGTTGCAGTGTAGTGTGCTGTTCACTATCACGCAAGTATCTGACGGAGAGGTGAGAGGCTTGTAAACATTGCACATCCTGGATTATACCAACGCCTGAGGGGAAGTTCACGGTGACATCGAAAGCTCAATTTTAAAGCTGCACGAAGAAAAACTGGTTTATCTTAGCTCCAGGCGAGAAGATAATTTAGATTTTGACAGAATTAACTTTCTGACGACGTTTTAAAGACAAACATCACATGTATTTGGGATACCTCCCCCCGCCACACCCCTTCTCTCCGTCAGGAAGTGAACCTTCCGTCCGCGTTCGGCTCTGAATCAGCTGAGTTGGACGATCCCTCCCCGCTGTGGTTGTCGCCCCATGGTACTCTGTGGATGTTTAGTGACACACTCATCCCGAACAAAAACAACGGGGTTAACCACCTCTTTTCTCTGAGCGTGAAGGATGCACCATGATGGCCGGGCTGTCGCTTCTTTGAGTCGAGCTGCTCTGAAGCGAGGGCGCCTCGGCGCATCTTGGTCTTGTTTCGCAATTGGTGAGTCACTGATGCACCTGATAGCTAATGTTAGCTAATTCTGTTTACGGCGGTGCCCTAACGGTATATGTTGTCTTGTTATAACAGGATACCTTTATTATTTATTCGGACACTCTAAAAAGGAAAATATGATGTTTAAATATGTATTTAACGTGACGTTGTTTATATATATATGTATATCTTATAGGTTTCCCCTAGTTTCAATTTGAGTATTGACGAAAATGTGCATAAGCTAGCTGCACACAAACATAACCTAACTGTACATATATGTACATTTAGCTTCACGTTTCCCAGTCTTGGAAGCGGTGATGTTAAGAAGCAGTTACATAATACACTCAACTCTACTGATGCTACAGTTCCCTCACAGGCCAGAAGCTGCAGCAGCCAACTGTTATTTGGCCGCAGTCTATGTGGTCTTCTCTTCATCTGCCATCTCGCAGCGAACAGCGTCACATTAAAGTCTGTGGTGGCGCAGGTGTGAGTCAGGTGACGTAGTCTACTGCGGGGCTTGTTGGCGCGTGGGTCCACCCTCAACGCACACACTGCTGCCCAACAGCACAGCTTGTAGAAATGCATGATTTGATTGCACTTGCTGTTTTGCTGAGACACACAATGAGGAAGTGAGAAGGTGCTTTTAGTTCTGCTTGGCCACACGTCATAACCTACAGCTGTCACCTGTGATTAGGCTGGATTGTGAGGATCCTCATTTGCTTGAAGGCTGCAAACAAATAAAATGTCTCTTTGCAGGAAGAGTTATGGTCCATCTATGGAGAAACATCTGAACAGGGTCTGTGTAGATTAGCACAACCATTTGTTCTTTAGCCACTCCTAATTGTATATCATGGCTGTCAATGTGGAAGAAATTGTTGGAAAACTAAATCCACTGGTGTCAGGCCGGGCCAGGATTTGACTGATGTCATGAGCACTGCATTAGGGTTTTAGGGATAGAATGTTTTTGATGTCATTAGTCTGTTTTTGTTAGAGATACCTAACCACTTGGCATGTATTAACGATTTGGTTATAAACTCATATTTAAGTGACTACAAGACTATTTATTGTATGTAAAATGTGTAACAACAGGTGGTAATCGGTGCATGTATACACTATACTGAAAAGAGCATGGTAAAAACAATTTACAAATCTAATTTTCACCAAAATGAAAAGTTTCAAATATAACAGTTTGCTTAATCTGCCATATCACCTGAAAGCCAAGGTCGTAGGAGAATGCCTCCCAATTAAGGAGAGCCTTATCTGTATTATAGACCAGGTTGAGTTCATCTTATTACAAATGTATCATCATCATTTTTAAGAATAATTTAGGAAAAAGTATCACAAATCATATCACAAATGCAATATCGGTCAAACAATTTGCGGTAAGACTTTTTTTCTAAATTGTTCAGCCCTAATTGGGACTAAAAGGATATTGGAGTCCCCAAATTCCCCAAAAGGTTAATGAAGGATAAAGTGATACATATTTACATACATTTTCATGTGATGTTTATTATATTATTATTATAGGGTTTTATAGTGTAATTTAATATTTTTCTGATCTCAACTGTATTTGTGTTGTAACTATTACTACTAGATCAGTTTCAGCTCAGCTCAGTGATGCGTTTTTGACAATCAGTCACCAGAACTATATCCTTTTCAAACTCTATTGGTTTGGCTAAAGTACGAGAGTGTTATTAGTACATGAAAGTATTTTGAGAATCACTGACACCTCGTCAGTGATTCTCAAAATACCTACCTGCTGACTGTTTAAACCTGATGAGAACTGAAACTATCTTGAGTCTCTTCATCGCTTGGACATTTCATTTTCACTCTACTTTTTCTCTACAAGAAATGTGTCACTTTTTATTTTCATTGTTGACCAACCGTAACGTATTCATTGTGTTACATGTATTTATTACCTATATTTTACTTGGTAAAATGTAAAAGACGCCTACTTCCATGTAAACAAAAACCTAAGAGATGTCTTCACATTGTACATTATTTTTATTGAGCAACAAATAACGCACTGTATTCATTTTTGGGGGAGGGGTATTTTAAACTTAAACCAACAAATGTTGAGTATTTGTATTTCATAAATGACTTAGAAGATTAATCAGTAATTTCATTTTCATTGATTAATATTAGTTTTCTGTCAAGAGGATGATAGTTTTACCACTAATACAGAGTTGCCCTGCACGTGTTGTTGGTAAAGCTCCTCTCAGCTCAGGCACGGAGTCCAGATGTCTGTGCTCCTCTAATCCTGCCTCTACTCCCCGACCCATCTCTCTTTATAGCTTAATTCAAATCCACACACACACACACACACACACACACACACACACACACACACACACACACACACACACACACACACCACCGCCTTTGACATGTGCTTGAAAGTGAGAAAGCTACTCCTTCTATGCATTTATTATTGTTGGACACTTTGTTGTTTTTTTTGCCTATGTTGCCTAAATTAACATTATTTTCCAATTCCCACCTGAATTTTTTTTTTAAGCTACACTAATTAATATTGATTAAAAAAAAAGATCATATAATAATACATTTAAAGAGAAAATGGCTGCTCATTGCTACGAGCCCACAGAGCTTCTGAGGTCCCGAACTTTCTGGAAGTTTGCTTTGGTTTTATTGCCTCCAGCTTTACTGTTTACTGGTTCGGTCTCACCGCTCTAATCAACCAACCTGGCCATCAACCAAACAGCAGACAACGTTACCATATGCTAGTGGCCACAGTGGAGCATTCAGCTGCTAAAGTGCCAGACTGGAGTTGGTGGAGATCAATATAGACTGTGCCCAGTCCATAACTTGTTTTTCTCTGGAAGTGCATGCATGACCACACAGTTTGTTAGCAGGACTCCTCCCTCCTCAGCCTGAGAGACAGGTCAGTCAGATAAACACCGACCAGTCATGAATGAGGACATTTGTCTCCATAGCCTACGAGCCTTTATTCATCAGAACAGAGCTAATTGGCTAATTCTATTTGCCAGAAACAAGCCTCAGAGGGACATCCAAGAGGCGGCAGACTTATAATATTGCAGAGAGCTGATTGTTCTTGTGATAAGTATACTTACTCTCTCTCTCTCTCTCTCTCTCTCTCTCTCCTCAAACCATCTTGTTTGTGTCCCCTCTCATCCAGAAATAGTGTGCTGAACATGCTGGGATCAGACTGATGCATCATGGATACTGAGGAGTTGGAACTGCAGAGTGACTACCGCTATCGGAACTATGCAGCGGTCATCGAGAAGGCGCTGCGAAACTTTGAGTCTTCGAGTGAGTGGGCAGATCTGATCTCCTCCTTGGGCAAGCTCAATAAGGTACGTTATGTTGCACCGAGGGGACTAGGATGCCTTAGAAATACTGTAACTGCTAATATCTCCATCTGGATCTCTCATTTCAAGCTACAAATGCTCCTAGTATAAAACTAAGTTTGTCAAAATGTATCTGAATTCAGTTTACGCATTAGCAGGGGGGGGTTTTGTCGTTATTTTGCGGGTGTCAACTTCACAGCTGCTTCTGTGAGTTTCAGTTCTCTGTACTTATGAGGAAGTTCTTGTTTCTTCTTTAAACTCACTATCTCTGTTATACATCTCTAATGCTGGAATGTTCTAGCTATTTGTTTTGTGTTTTGTGTTCACTTTGGAGTTTCTGTGTGTGTGTGTGTGTGTGTGTGTTGATGTAAAATAATTGGTTCTTAAAGTACAAAGACAATGTGAAGGAAAAAAGTTATGTTATACATTACATTTTAATACAACTATATGTACATCTCTTCCAGTGTGTCTCTGTTGGTACATTTATTTAATTTAAGGGTTATGCCAAATTTTAGCTTAATATGTAAACTTTTTGTTCGGTGGCCAACAGTTTTGTTTGTCTCTTTCTTGCAGGCCCTGCAGAGTAACCTTCGCTACTCCCTCCTGCCCAAGAGGCTGATCATAGGGAAGCGTCTCGCCCAGTGCCTGCACCCGGCTCTGCCGAGCGGAGTACATCTCAAGGCTTTGGAGACCTATGAGGTCATTTTTAAAATCATTGGAACAAAATGGCTTGCCAAGGATCTCTTTATTTACAGGTGAAGAAACTGCCATGAATCTATTATTGCTTTAAAGGCAGAGTTCGCCTGATTATGTGTGCAGCCTTTTATTTTACAACTTCTGTGTGTGTTTTGGTTTTCAGCTCAGGATTGTTCCCACTGTTGGGCCATGCAGCCATGGCAGTGAAGCCTATGCTGCTGACACTGTACGAGCGTTACTATCTCCCACTGCAAAGAGCTCTGCTGCCCAGTCTTCAGGCCTTCATAACAGGGCTGCTGCCAGGTCTGGAAGAGGGATTGGAGGTTTACGACAGGTACATAACACATACTTATCTCAAACTGTTCCTTTATTCTCATTTATACATTTAAAGTATACGTCTGACAATAATCATATTTTTCTTATTGTCAACAAATCCCATTAAAAGACCGAAACCTATAATTAAGTGATCCTTCTTACAAACATATATTCTCTGTAGCCAACAGAGAATATTATTCATCGGGCTCCATTGTTGTCTGAAAATAATTTAAAACACATCAAATACCCATGTTCCTTCATGATGATGAACATGGGCACTGTAGTTTATTTTGATTCAATCCCACATAGACAATCCTGCTGTCGTAGATAATTAATTACAGAATGTTTATTCATCTGCAGCTGAAAATAGTCCCCAAAAATATTGTTTTTCTCCTTTTTAATTAGAGAAGCCTCAGCTTGTGGGCTGAGAGCCACAAACAAGGTTGGGAAGTGGGAAAGTATTACTTTTGTTAAGATTTGTTGACAGCCTTTTTCATAACAATATGGCAAACGAGCAGTCCTTAATCCTTCTAACGGGAGCTGCTTGGTGTGCCTTCTATACTGAAACAGCAGAAGAATTTGATCAGAATTGATTGGTATGACATCACCAACCAAAGTCAGCCTGCCACTTATTAGTGGCATTATTGTATGGCTGGAACACATGTCAATGGGTTGTCTCTACGTTGTCATCTCTCTCTCTCTCTCTCTCCAGGACGGATGCCTTGCTGCTCAAGTTGTCGCTGCTGGTGGGTCAGCAGGTGTTCTACGGTGCGCTGTGGGGCAGTATGGTGGTTACCCCCATGGTGCGACTGCCCGCCTCGGTCTTCATAGTCACACATTTTGACTGCAAAGCTTCTCTGCGCAAGCAAACACACATGCTGGGCTACGACCACCGACTGGTGGTGAGTGTCTGTGTGTCTGCGACGTTTTTGTAATTTGGACATATTTCAGTCTTGTTTCAATTTAGTTCTAAAATCTGTTCCATCACCATCTTTTGTGATCTGTATAAATGTATGAGCGTCTCGGCCTCTGTGTGTCTCCAGATGAAGTCGGTGTGTCTTTCTCTGCAAGACTCAAATGTCCTGGTGCAGAGGAACATGCTTGAAATCCTGCTCTACTTTTTCCCCATTGCTGCGTGCTTGGTAGGTACACACATAAACACACTTACTTCCTGCTTTTCTGGACAACATCTTTGGTTCCATGTGATCAAAGTAAAATGCAAAAATTATTAGATTCTGATTATTGAGGGGAAAAACAACTCACAAAAAAACATTTTGTGAGTTGTCTCCAAAACTCCCTCTTTAGTTTACCTTCTTTTCCATTAAACATACGGACTGTCCTGTCGTCACGCTCCTGTTCTTTTTATTGTTGTTATTTGGCCAAATGTTACTCTGTTTTGTTGGTTTAGGACCCAGCGGAGGCCAGTATTGCCATGAGTGGGAAAGACATGATAACAATGGTATCTGCAGCCGCACTTACACTCCTCCGCAGAGACATGTCCCTCAACAGACGCCTCTACGCCTGGCTCCTAGGTGCCGATCATTGGAGTACATTTCAGTAATGAATTACACACTCAGTTTCACAGTTAATTCAGGCCTGTTTGTCTCTGTGTTTTCAGGAATCGACAAAAAAGGAGCAATGGTGGCACCACACCCCACCCTCTCAGCTACCACAGAGGAACATACATCCTTTTACTTCAGCACATACTCAAGAGATTACCTTGTGCAGGTAACTCACTCATGTGTTGGCACACACCAAAATCTAAAAATACATAAATATGTGTATATTTTTAGTATAACCTGATTCGTTAATGTTGTCATAAGCGTACTCATTTTCCTGTTGAGAGTTAGATGCGAAGATCGATGCCATTCTCATGTTTTTCATGTCTCTGGTAACTATAAAGCTAGAGCCAGTGGCAGGTTAGCTTAGCTTAGCATAATAACTGGAAACAGGGAGAAACAGCGTTACTGGCTCTGTCCAAAGGAAATAAAATGCATCTATAAATGCCTCCTAAGCTCATCAGTTCAGACTTTATTTATTGTTTGTTTAACCAACCCATAAAAAAATGGTTGGGGTTTTATGGGAGTTTATGTTCGGCACTATTTCCTGGCCGGGAGCAGTGACTTGTCGTGTTGTCACAATGAAGTTCCAGGCAACCAGAGGAAGACTCCAGGAAGTGACTGCGTCACATTACTTTTTATCTAACTCCCTGCAAAGAAATTGAATAAAGATATATTTCCCAAAAAAGCTAAACTAACAAAATGTAAAAATTAGCAGAAGCATAATTCATAAAATCTTGGTCCGGTGTGTCTGTTTTTTTTCTGTGACTTCAGGCTCTTATTAGCATCCTAAAACAACAGGATGTGGAGAGCAACCCAGAGAGTGTGATTGGGTACCTCAGGCCCTTCCGCATCATCATCAGCCTACTGGATAAACCGGAGATAGGTCGGCAGCACACAAATACGTCAAATTGCTGAATTGCTTGATCCCCACTCTAAGTTAATGTCTCGGCTTTACTCTAAGCTTGGTCCACTGATAATGACAACGTTGCTGCACAGGTCCAGTGGTCTTGAGCAGTGTGTTGTTGGAGGTGGTCCGAGCCTTCTACAGCTACTGTCGAGAGATGCTGGGGGAGGAAAACATCACCAGCTCAGCTCTCTGCGGCAACCAGCTGGCCAGGTAAAGAGCGATAGATGCTAGGAAAGTTGCAAGAATGTTAATTGTTGAATACACATTTATTTAACTGAACGTGTGACAAAATTGCAACCGACATATATGAGACAAACAAAATATGCTTTTCTTATGTTTTCTGAAACAGTACAATAAAAGAGAATAAAAATGCAGCGGAGATCATAAAGACGGTGAATATGCTCGTGACCTCCATGAACAAAGAATACCTGTGGGAATACATGACCCGGCGCTTCTGCACTTCTCTCAGGTACCATTTATAATGGAGAGTTATGCATGTTAAAAATGTAAACTATCAGGTGTTGACTATTCAGTACATTGTGCCGACTCAGAGACATGCAAGACTATAGGGAAAAGTCAGCATTACCACAGTAAACAATATAACCTCAGTAATGTGAAAGAAAGCCAATGTCTGAATTGAATAAATTGTTTCCGTGCAAAATGAACATTGCCAAGAACATAAATAAAATGTGCGTGATTTTTCTTTTTTTAACCTCAAACATCAACGAACGATGATCACTGTTTTTAGTTCTCTTCCTTTACTCAATAGTGACAAAGATGACCCACCAACACCTCCTCGACAGGAGCGCAATCACCCTGCTCCGTCTGTCACCGAGATGTCCAATCTCCTAACGTTCCTGCTTGACGTTCTCCCTCTGGTAAACAACTTACACACACTTGCACACCTTTAGTTCCCTATTACGAAACTAAATTGATGCAGTGAATCATTCTAATAATACAAATAAAAATTGTTTTGCCAGATAAACTGAATATTGGGGTTTAATATTTTGGCAAATTCCAACGAATACTACAAAAGTAGACGAATTGAAAAGCAAATTGTTATTATTTTGACAAAATAGAGAAAAAGGAGAAGCATTTGCTTAGTTAATCCTTTTTGCTACTCAGTTACAGTGAAGTCTAAACAAATATTATCTTTCACTAAGCGTTATTTGACCAAAGTCTGACTCGTACACACAAATTTGTAGACACTAACTGTGTTTTACTGGTTTGTTTGTTTTCCCACAGGAGCTTCATGCTGACATCCAGTCCCAGTTCCTCCCTGAGATGTTGGGTACCATGCTGGGGACCCTGCACAGCCACATGGAGTTTGTTAGCCTGGAAGATGTCACACAGGGTCTGCGTGCATGCTTCAAGGTCCTGAGCAAGATCCAGATGCCTGTTGCTTACGTTGACATTGAGACTGGAGCACAGACAGATGACATCGAATTACAGTCACCGGAGGAGGAAAGCAAAAAGACTCAGGTTTGGCATTTTATTGTCTGTGCCAATGTGGTTTATTTTTCATTTATGTTTTTGATGTTTGACTGTGATCTTATCAATTACACTCTATCTAGGATATAGAGAAGGAGGGAGAGAAATATGTCATTGTTGGTGATAATGGCCATGGAGATGAAGAGCTGAACAGAGATGGAGGAGATGAGGCGGAGCTTGCAGATGGTATTTACCCAACACTCAGGTCTGAAGACAGCGGATTGGGCATCAGCGCCTCACCTTCAGAGCAGCATCTCCCACCAGGAATGGGGATGGGGGAGGAGGAGAATGGAATTTCCAAAGAAGGCGAGGGAGTGTGGAGGAAGGGAGGCAGTGTAGACACCATGACCCAGTGTCTGCAGGACATCTTGGCCTTCATAACAACAAGGTAAACTAATGAGCATAACCTACATGGACCTCCTTTTATATAATGTGATTTCTAAATATTCTCACTTCTACCATGTTGTAGATACCTGCTGGTTCAGGTGGAGGATGTTGGAGGACCGGAGGAAAAACCTCAGCCTGACCTAACGGCTGCTCCTGTGGATGAGAAGACATTCTTGCCGGGCATGGGGGGACGTGAAATTAAAGACAAACTGACTGAACTGTTCACTCCACACAGGCTTAAATCCCGCCCTACATCTGAGGCCGAGCTCCCAGCAGCCCCCACAGACAGGAAAAAGGAGCGTGGGCATTTAGGGTGTCTGGACTGGGCAGCTGGCTACATGCCCCGTAGCAGGGCAGAGATCTCTGAGGCCTGTCGACAGGCCTTCACCGCCACCTGCCACCTGCTGCTGGAGTGTACCACCTTCCCCGTCTACCTAAGTGAAGAGGAAACTCTGGTTCTCCACACAGACATGTTTGGTCACACAGGTCAGGACATAGACGTTAATTATCTAGCTGAATTATTACTACTGTCCGCTACGTACTTTTTAAGTTTTGGCTTTCCACAGATCGTGATGTCGACAGCTTGCCATTGTGGTTGAGGTCCTTGATGACACTGTGCTGCCTGTCCAGAGACTACAACATCCAGCACACCGCAGTGTCCACCTTGTTGGAACTCATCAACCACTCCCAGTCTTTGGCACTGGTCATCCAGGACAAGCACAGACGCTACCAAGGCTCTGACTCTAACCCTCTGAGTGGGCAGCTGCAGATGGTCACTGTGCCACCCATCTCACCTGCTCTGCTTCATGCCATAGACGAAGGCACCGATTTCTATCAGGTTAGGTCATAAAAGGAAAAATGTTGGTGTAATTCAGAGCTGTAGTGCAAACGCAGTATTCATTTTTTGTTCTTCTTTTCGCTGTTACTCAGAGGGTGTCCCAGGTACTGTGGAACCAGCTTGACACAGAGCGGAGAGAGCAGCACATTTCCTGTGTGGAACTCTTTTACAGGCTTCATTGTTTGGCTCCATCAGCATCCATCTGTGAAGACATCATCTGTCAGGCGCTATTGCACAAAGACAAGGTGTGTAAAATGTCTGCACACACGCTGAAAACATTTAAATGTTCTCCCAGCATGTGTCAGTTTATCTGGGACACATAAACAGAGCTACTAGGAAGTGTGACAAGCCAAATGTTTGCCTTGTGTTTGTCCCCAGGCTGTTAGGCTGGAAGCACTACACCGCTTCACAGTTCTGTGGCACCTAACCAGGGAGATCCAGACCAACAGGACCATGTCTCTCAACCACTCCTTCGATCGGTTAGTACATAGTTGAAGAGTGGTGACAAATGGAGGGTAGTGTCACTGTGTCTCTGTAATTTTATGAATACTGTACTGTACATTCTGTCTCAGTTCTCATCTTTATATAGCTTACAACATCAACATATGTGTCAGTCCTCCTCTGATAGTGGATGAACCTGCTACACAAGGAGGCCTTTAGTGTCTTTGCAAAGATGCAAAGTGAGAACTAGTATGACAAAGATCAGCTTCCTGCAAAGGTCCAACAGTGTGTGGAGTGACGGTGCAATTGCACTTGTGTCATAACAAATATGCAGCAGTAATAAACTGCCCAAATGCCTGCTTTGAATATGTACAATCTAAATGAAATATAACATAATGAATAACATTTAAAAAATAAAATTCAGATAGTCAAATCTGCGACATTGCATCCTTCTTTGTATTATTCCTATTCGACCGATGAAGGCATGAGTTTCTCTTTGTGTTGTGATCCTGTATTTACCAAATCTGACTGTTGGATTGTGTGTCTCTCTCAGGTCTCTGTGTGTGGTGGTGGACAGTCTGAGCTGTACAGATGGCTCAATAAGTGCAGCATCTCAGTGCTGGCTGGTCAGGGCTCTTTCCCTCGATGACGTGATTCGGGTCCTGGAGCCGATTCTGTTGTTGCTGCTTCACCCCTCCACTCAGCGCTGCTCCATTCAGAGTATCAAACAAAATCTCACTGCCGGTAAGTACTTTTTGTCAGCGTACTTTGCATATGCTGTGGAAGTAAAAATTCCAATAAGATGAACTTCTTTGGTTTGGCTGTATATGTGTTTTGTTTCTTAATTGAAGGTAACCTGAAGGTTCTAAGCAGCAGAAGCCGAAGCTCCACCAAAACATCTGGGACATCTGCGGATTCCATGTCAACAGAGGTCACCACCTTAAATCTCATGAACATCGTGGACCGGGAATCCCTGTGGGCAGAGTTAGACAGTGGCCCAGAGTTGGCCAAACCACCGGACATTTTAGTGGTGTCTAGAAGTGAGAGTGAAGAGACAGAGGAAGAGCAGGAGGAAGAGGGGGAGGAGGAGGATGACGAGGAGGAGGAGGCAGAGAGTGAACACACGGAGTCAGCTGACACAAGTGGTGCCCAGGTATCCACTGAGAACTCCAGCTCAGGCTCTGTCCCCTACCGCTGCATTGAGGAAGGAGGTGTGGTCAACGGCCTGCGGCGGGCAGAGTCCGAGCACACGCAGGCATCTGACTCACTGTCAAGTGAGGACGAGGAGGATTTAGAGCTGGAGGCCATGGCCAGGTCTCGCCTGTTAAAACAGGAACGTGAGAAGAGAGAGGCCATCGACTCTCTGTTCCGCCATGTGCTTCTGTATCCTGTGGCAGGCGGCTGGCGCCATCTGCTCCAAGGCTTGGCACTGCTCGACAGCCTGCTGCGAAGCAGTGCTGAGTGCCCTCTGGTGAATGCCCTCGCTTACACTTCTCTAGACACGAGCTCTGCTGCACATCTAAACCTGGTCTCGAACCTCCTGCAGCGCCACCAACAGGCTCAGGATGGCCAGGGCTTCTACGGCTGCCTGCTCTCCCCTTCTTCCTCTCCTTCTTCCTCCCCTTCAGTGGCCCCGTCCTTGCTCATTGAACTGCTGGTGTCCCTGTGCCTGCGATTCCTGCGCTCTCATTACCCTTCCTATCTGAGCCTGGGTCCTCTTGACCTGCAGGGGAACAGGGAGGTTCAGGTGAAGAGTGTGGCGGTGCTGACCCGGCTTGTGAACCAGCTTGGCTGCATGGCACGTGGACAAGAGGGCACTGGCCCCAGTGTGGAGTCCATCCGCAGACTCCTCTCAGGATGTAAAGTGCAGCAATATGCTCTGCTGACACTTTCTGCATCCATGTATGTGAGCCAGAGGGTATCGGACAAGGGACCATCCAAGGGTGTGGAGCTGCTGGACGAGCAGGGAGGCCTGTCAGAGGAGAGTCTGGTGAATCTTGGAGCAGGAGGTGGACAGGAGCAGTACCCCTTCCAAATGGAATTATTGAGACTCCTCCAGGCTCTCATAGTCCTGGAGTCCCATTTGTGGCCTGGTGGTGCAGCTGTGTCGAGTGGAGCATCTGGCCAGCCCGGGGAGCCTCGTGAATCCCCAACTGCCACCACCCCGCTTGCTCGTGAATGGCACACTGCAGTTCTCTTTCAGCAGTCGATCAAGGCAGCCCAGTATGTCCAAAGCCACCCCATCACGGCCCAAGGAATGTTCGTTTCTGCCGCTGCCAGGGCTCTGCAGCCACAGTACGGCTATGCCATGCACCCCCACTGGGTGTCACTGTTGTGCTCCTCTCTGCCGTACTTGGGTCGCTCATTAGGCATCATTGTGGCTCCACTCATCAGTCAGATCTGCAGGAACTTGGACGAGCTGGTCAAGCTGTACGAGCATGATGGAGGAAAGACAAATCAGAGGTAGACGAAGCACCGCCGAAACACAGACTCTCGCTGACATAGTTGTGTCCACTGTAATGATTTGACAATTCTTTATTAATGTTTAGGGTGCCAGCCAGGTCTCTCTCCTGACATGTAATATGTTATATAAGTCAACCAATAATCAAACCCACAAAGAACCCATGACAAAACCCCTCCCAAAAAGTAAATCAATTCATGGAAAAGTAGTTCTCACTTCACAAGCACCATATAAAACGGTACAAAGACACACTGCTTAGTTTGCCAATAGTTTTTGTTCAGCTGTGTTATTAGTTATATGTGACTTATGTGTGAATAATGGCTTGAATCTAATTTGATATATGATATATATTTACAGTGAGGACACTATTGTGCTTTTAATTTGATATATGTTTCTGTCCTCTGATCAGCCTGAC
The DNA here is from genome assembly GCA_038501785.1 of Myoxocephalus aenaeus. Taxonomy (NCBI): domain Eukaryota; kingdom Metazoa; phylum Chordata; class Actinopteri; order Perciformes; family Cottidae; genus Myoxocephalus; species Myoxocephalus aenaeus. The sequence continues at coordinate 2,503,937 of JBAMJR010000154.1, forward strand.
TGGTAGGAGGGAAAACATTGCTCCTGACTACCCTCTGACTCTGCTCGAAGGCCTGACCACCATTACACACTATTGTCTACTGGACAACAAGAAGGTGGGGAATGAAGCGCACACACATATATTTACCTCTTATTTATATATATATATATATATATATATATATATATAGAATGTAAAAACCCATTATGCTCTCTCTTTCTCTCCGTTAGTCCTTGGTTGCCTGTGATCCCGTGGATGTCCGTAATGCTCGCAACGCCGTCATTGAGGCACTGCCGCACATGCTCAGTAGCATGGCATTGTTATGGGGCGTGGTCATGAGGGAAGAGTTTCAGAGGCGGGCATCGGACACTGCCCAGGGCAGCAGACACACTTCTACCTCTGTCTACTTTAAAAGCACCAAGGTGTGGAGTGCATACATGCATATTTTCTTTTGTTTGTTTTATGCCAACACAAATGTATGGAATAACAGATCTGTGCCATTTATGGTGTTTGTGTTGGTTAATTCCTGCACTTACACGTCTTCTCCTTTTTAGCCATGTGCATGTGTTATAATGGAAAATGTCATCCGTTCACGTTGTGCACATGTTTAGATCCTACGGCAGCGGATACTGGAGTTCCTGGTCCCTCTAACTGGGCCGTATGGGATTCAGCTCATGGCTTCACTGGGAGCAGTGTGGAGCAGCAGACGGAGTAAAAGGAGACATAAAAACAAAGTAAGAACGGCAGTAAGTTTCTAGAAACTTAGAAAGGACAGTCACATCTAGCTCACTGAAAAGCTTTAAGCAGCTTGCATTCATCACACTCCTGTCTTCTTTAGGTTTTACCAGTGGCCAGTGAGTCTCGTCTAAGCATCGTGGCTCTGGTGAAATCATTGCACACCTTGCAAACAGATGCAGTCCTACAATTGGTCAAAGAGGTGGTGAAAAAGCCACATCAGATCAAAGGAGAGCCGGTACACAAACTCACATACTGTACATACATGCACAGCTGCTCAAAATGTGTATTCTGGAGGTTTCTGATCTTCAGTTTCCCTAAAATTGACTGTACTTTTTCCTCCATCAGAAGTCAACCCTAGTAGATATCCCCATGTTACAGTTCAGCTACGCCTATATCCAGAGGTAAGTAGGAAATGGAATGCGTGTCTCCACCCATTTATTAATAATATTGTATTATATTTTTTAATACTGTTTCTCTGTGTAGCATTTCAGCTCAGACTCTGCAGGAAAACGTGGCTCCTCTCCTCAGTTTGTTGCGGGAGTCTGTTCAGCTCAACCTGGCCCCGCCTGGACACTTCTTGTTGCTGGGGTCAGTTTTTAATGCAATTAGTTCTTATTCAAGGTTCAAGGTCAATTGCTTCGCTGTCATTGTACAATACAGGGTTGCACAACAAAATGCAATTGCAGTCCCTTTATGCTCCACAAGTAAAACAAAGCAAAAACAGTAGTTCATTTTTCTATGATATTACAGAATACTTTCACACAGACAGTATCAGGGCATACAATGCACTGCAGCCTATGACACTGACAACAATCGGCCTGCTCGCTGTATTCGCTCAAACTTGTTTGTTAACATTTGCCAGTTTTTCTTTTGGAGAATCTGATACTCATCAACGGTTTCTGTCTTGCAGAATACTCAATGACTTTGTCAATAGGCTCCCTAACCTGGACAATAAAAAGGACACTAAAGATCTGCAGGTATGATGCATGTTGTAATGTTCTGGCTGTGATTGAGATATTGAGCAAGTGAGATACTGTGGTGATGATTGATTGGTGGTGACATTATCGTGCAGGAGGTAACTCAGCGGATCCTCGAGGCTGTGGGTGGGATCGCAGGGTCATCTCTGGAGCAGACCAGTTGGCTCAGTCGCAGCCTTGAGGTCAAAGTTCAGCCACAGGTGTGCGCTGAAGCAGACGAACTTGATGACGCAGAGTTGGATGGTGATCATTATGGTAACTTTTCATACCTTTGACAAATACGTGCAGGCGTGTGACAATTGACCTCATCTGCAATTCCCATCCACTGGTTGAGAACATGTGGTCAGCAGAAAGGATGAGTTCAAAGAAAGGACGGTTAATGCATTCAAACAATGCTTTTGTACTGCGCTCCGAGTAAATATGTATTTACTGCCTGACATCATATATGTCAGGCAGCCAAATGGAATGCTCCACCAAATTGTTTTGGGGGAGTTTTTCCTGATCCGATGTGAGGTCCCGGGACAGAGATGTTATGTGTACAGATTGTAAAGCCCTCCGAGGCATATTTGTGATTTTGGGCTATATAAAATAAACTGAATTGAATTGAATCAAGGTAGAGGTGTGTACATATTGTAAATATAGGGCACTGATATAGTTTTTTTTTTTAGGTGGCTGTTAGAAGAAAAATATGTTCACTATTGATTAACACTGTATTTCATGTTACTTTTAGAATCATTAGTACGGTTTCATTAGTTAGTTATATTATTAATAATGCAGTGACTTCGTCTGGAACACTCACATCTGGTACATGCTTACAACACATCCTTGGCTGGTCATCTGATAGAGACAGGAGACTGAAATATCAGTATGTCTCTAGTTTAAGAAAGGTATGTCTTGAAGCCTTGTGACTTTGGCCCTGGCAAGCCAATCTAGCGAAAGACATGTAATGACTCATGATGGAGATATGAAGACGTCATGTGGCCTTCTGTCTATTGATATTTAAGAAGGTAGCCCTTTGCTTATTCTTCGAGCAGTCCAGGATACGCAATTGACATATCATGTTGTGTTTCTGACTCTGTTCCTCTTTGCAAAGAATAAATGTCCTGATTAATGATTTTCCCACCAGGGGTCAAGTACATTTTTCTATCAGTGGCTGATATACGTTTTGCTGCTGCCCCCATTCACAGCAGTATATTACTTCTCTAGCCTCAGGACTTCCATCTCCTGTACATAATACATTGAGTATGAATAAGTGTGTCATGCTCGAATGGCAGGAAGTTATTTCAGAAAGGCTCACATTTTTCTTATATGGTGAAACATTTCTATCCTAATTGTCACTTGATTGTATATGCACATGTTGCTCACTCCCAGAAGTATTACAATCTTGGTAACAAGTGATCTCTGTATTCTCTTTCTCTTGTCAGAGTCAGTGGCTCAAGCCAGCACCATGGTTTCCTCTTCTGCTCCCTCAGCTTACAGCGTCCAAGCTCTTGTACTCCTGGCTGAGGTAAGTTATTATTTATTTTGTAGGTTTATTTATGAATATGTGACTCTTTCTGTGTTTGTATTGTTTAACACATTCTCTTACTGTATAGGTCTTGGCACCACTTCTGGACATGGTGTACCGCAGTGATGAGAAGGAGAAAGCGGTTCCTCTCATTTCTCGCCTCATGTACTATGTTTTCCCTTACCTGAAGAATCACAGGTAACTAGTGTGCAGGGCTATCTCAAATGCCAACAGCTTTGGTCTGTTTGGTCTCAGCAGACTTCCTTTTACTGGTGCTTTCTTTCCGCTAGTGCCTACAACATGCCCAGCTTCGAAGCGGGTTCTCAGCTGCTGAGCAGTCTGAGTGGGTATGCCTATACCAAAAGGGCCTGGAGGAAAGAGGTCTTTGAGCTCTTCATGGACCCCCTCTTCTTCACTATGGATGTCTCCTGTGCTCCCAGGTTAGTATGTTTATTTGTTAGACACACACAGACACACACTCATAATAACTCAAACAAAGTAAATTTTTGTGACAAAACTTCATTTGAGCAATAGCAGCCAATAGAAAACAGATGTAAGTGACAGATACAAAGAGAACATTAATTACATTATAAGATAATTACTTAAAATTATAAAAATGTATATGTGTGTGTGTGTGTATGTGTATGTGTATATATATATATATATATATATATATATATATATATATATATATATATATATATATTCAAAGATTAGTTCACTAATTGGAAGATCAGCAGTTCGATCCCCGGCTCTTCCGCATATGGAAGCGTCCATCGGCCTGCCATCAGTGTGTGAATGTTGACATGGAGTGTAAAGCGCTTTGAGTGGTCGGAAGAATAGATAGATAGATGCTCTATAAAAGCTAGTCCAATTATCATTGTAACAAATAATATAATTACGGTTAAAAGTTAATTGGAGCATCAAAAAGTGAAAATCTAAATTCTTTCAAAATGTGTGGGGTATTTCATGATCAAAAAGTAGATGAGAAATTGTCCAAACATTCAGGATATGGAGCTTATCAAGTGGACACTATAGTAGAAGAAAGGGAGAGTCTTGGTGCTTCATATTATGACACAAATGAATTGAAGATCATCAATGTCTAATGTCCTTTTCTTGACTGCTTTGTTCTCTATAGTTGGAAATCCATTATTGACCACCTTCTGACTCATGAGAAGACCATGTTTAAAGACCTGATGAGTGAGTATAGCTTCTAGGAATTGTTTGTAGTGATGTAAAGATACAATTAATCAAAAAATGAGACCTAATCCGTGACACAAAAGGTATTGTTTTACTTTTAACATCTACTGTAGGTCATAAAATGTCAGGGAACAGATACATAGCAATCTGGGAACCCATCAGCTATTGTTCTGACAATAGATAAGCCTCTGGGGGCAAGTGGCTATTTCGGGTAGTCAGCAGAAATCTGGGCCAAGACGACCTTTTATGTGCGATCCTCATTGTTTACAGTCTGAGTAGAGCTGGAGTTGAGAGATGAAATGTACGATCAGACTGTTACAACTTGCCAGTTTAAATACTAATTTTAACCCCCCCCCCGCCCCCCAAAAAATGTACTCATCAGACAATTGCTTATAGGTTTTGAGATTTTCGGCCATTCGTTCGGTCTCTTTTGCTCTCCACACGCACCGTTTACCTGCATTCAACAAAAGCCTACTCAAACAGGATCGGTCAATAATACAGAGCCTACAAAGAGAAACCACTTCCAATACCCAAATCTTGCCAGCATCTGTTTAAAAAGTCCCTTCTGGAAGTAGTGTTTCAAATTTAAAGATACGTTGTTGATTATTTTCTGTTGCAAACTCTATTTATTTGTCCTGTAGGCATGCAGAGTGGCTCCCTGAAACTGTTTTCTAACGTGGACCAGAAACCCATGCTGCTGAAGCGCCAGGCATTCGCCTTGTTCAGTGGAGAGGTCGACCAGTATCATCTGTATCTGCCTCTCATTCAAGGTGCAGTGCTGTTACTGGATATTTATGTTGATTTTATGTAAATCTGTTCAACGTTGTGATAGAAACAGACATTCAAATTGACTGTTCTGAAGTGACTATAAAGACTTCCTTCCCCTCCTTTCAGAGCGTCTCACTGAGGCTTTGCGGATGAACCCTAGTCCTAGTGTTTCAGCCCAGATGTTCCTGATGTTTCGTGTTTTCCTGTTGCGGATTTCATCCCAGCACCTCACATCTCTTTGGCCAATCATGGTCACAGAACTGGTACGATCCCATCTTCTAAGAGACTAGCTTTATACATTGCTCCAATACTGTGCGACTATCTATTTTGTTTATTGTTAACAGAAACTTATTTTTCAACCTGTTTTTTCAGATTCGCGTATTTGCTCGTCTCGAGAAGGCCATGCAGTTAGAAAAGGACGTCTCAAAGTGAGATGATGATTTTAGTCACAAATTCCTATTTTATTGACACTCTGTTGATGCTCTAAATCAAAATACTTTTCTTGTGTACCACCTAGGCTGGCTAAAGTGGTGCGGGGAGCCCAGGACAAGAATGGACCAGTGAACTTCTCTCAGGCAGAGTTGGACATGTATCTGTCGGCCTGCAAGTTTCTGGACACCTCCATGGCTTTTCCTCCAGAGAGGATGCCACTCTTTCAGATGTAAGAGTTCAGGACAAAAGGATTTAAATGCTTGCTAGCGTATGTCTTTGTATAAGTTGTGATGTTGTGTTTGTTATTTTGTCATTATACTATTTTCTGTCTTACCCTGTTCCATGGACAGGTATCGTTGGGCATTTGTCCCTGAGGTGGATGTGAACCGCTACAGTGGCCCAGAGACTGCGCTGATAGAAGGCGAACAGGAATGCACTCCCCATGTTGTCAGAGTACTGGAAAGGATACAGCAGCGATATGGTGTAAGATAATACATTACATTTAGTCATTCTCATTTAAGAGTCTAGGGTGAGATAATACCTGGGTTAAACATTACATGTAAAACGTAGAGTTAGTCATTCTCATTTAAGAGTCTACAGTCTCGATTTTTGAAGGTAACGTGATTTTTCTTTGCAAATGCTGTCCCAACCATTTCAAACCCTTGCAACTAGTATTTACGAAATGACATCTTAGCAATGAGCCCAGTGCATTCTGGGTGTTGTAGGTTTTCTTGCTTTTGAGCGAGAGTTAATACCACAGCCCGTTTTCTCTGGTCATGGAGCACAAATTTCAAAATATATTTTGCCTTTCTACTGCATCGACAGCCTTACTTTCTTTTCTTTTTTTAAAGACCATCGTTCTTGCAGTGAAATACTTCTTTAAGTCCTGGATTTCGGGGCTTCAACCCTGATGTGTCATCGTTAAAATTGTGTCATCTTAGTTCATATTCCAGTGTCTGTGATAAACTCTGTTAATATTTTCTTACAAATAAACCTACAAAGTCCAAAAGTTGCATTCATTCAAGTTGTGTTCTGTGAATGACCTCATCTCAATCTGATTATGATGTCTTGTCTTGATATTCCAGACACTGAATGGGCTGAGTGAGGAATCTTCCACAGATCATTTGGAGTTCCCCCTCCTCACCCAAAGCTCCCTGTCCTCCATCACCCAGCTGTGGCCTTTCCTCCGCACCCTTTGCTGTTCCTTCCAGGGCCCTCCTCCCTACAGCCACCCTGTGACCCACCTCCCAGTAGCAGACTACCCAGCAGCCAGTGCAGTCACAGTCATGAAGAGACTGGAGTACATCACTGAAGAAGAGTTCCTGGACTCCATGGAGAGTTAGAACTCAAGCAGGAAGCTTTCATGAAATAAGTCCTCTTCTCAAGCTCTTTGACTCGCAGCCATACAATTGGAATACTTCAAATAGGCACAGCCGGTGTAATGTGAACTATAGGAAAAAAAGGAAATGTTTTTAATGTTTTAACTTGTCTGATCTCCACATAAATATGTGTAGCTCTGAGGTGCTCTCACACTGAATCTGTATTGGAAAAGCCAAGGGACTTTTGTTGTAGTTATTTTAGTGGGGGTTTTGGTTATCTGAAAGAAAAAACCACATGGTAGAAGTATTAATTACAAATTACTGTGGAATGCTGGTTTCTCTCTCAAGGACGAGTATCATTTGGGTTGCAAAATATTTACACATTTAGATTATTATTATTATTATTATTATTTTATATGGTTTTAGTTATAATATTTTATAATTAGGCACCATGCACCTTTATAATAACATACGTTCCAGTAAATATTTTAAAGTTTGACACCAAATAGCAGATTCACTGTGAAGAACCTCATTCAATATTGTTGATGTGATCTTTTGACTTTTTCATAACCTCTAGTGGACCACATCTTCTGGTGCGTGCATAATGTCTGTCTGACTGAGAATGTGAAATGGACTGTATATGGCTGCTGTTAGGTTCTTTCTCTTTAAGTGTTAGTGGATACATCATTACGGGACCTCGCAACCCTTTCGCTAAGATTTATGTTAAGAGTTGTATGAGTAAGTTACTGAATGTGATTTGTGTACACCTTGAAAACCCTTTGAAATATTATTTGGTGTGCCCTGCTAAAATACATGCTTGCCATTTCTGGTGTTCAAGGGAAATCAGTTTTTACAACTGCCTCTTATCTTTTTTTTCCACAGTACTGAATGCTTAAGTAATTTATTTTGGATGTTAAAAGGACCATGTCATGTTTTGAATTAACAGAATAAAGACTCATTAACTCATTTGCACTTTATTATCTGTATTCACTTTATTGTTGGACAAGAGAGAAACGTGTTTTCAATTCCTCTGTATGTTTGGTACATGTTGAGAAATTGACAATAAAGCTGACTGATTTAAATTAAATATTAAGCTTAAAACTGTTTTCACTTTACAGCTTCGGTTGCTTGTTTCTTGTATTTGTGTTGGAGAAAATTAGTTGACTGAAAAACTGTGACAAAAATGTAATGTAATTGTTGTTTCTCTCCCCGATTCTTCCTGCCCACATGCTGAAGTGTCCGTGGGCAAGACACTGAACAAAAAACCCTCCTGCCATTTACCAACAAGTGAAGTGTTTTGTTTCCTGCACATCATTCACATAATATTCAATGTCCCATCCCTGCACACAATCATCACAACCTTTTGGCCATATGGCTCAATGAAGACCATCAGCGGAAACATGTGTTTTCCATAATACGGTTGTTCTCCACACAACAAATGTTGTGCTGTAAATCCTTCAGGAAGAGCTGGAGGATGTGAAAAGCCAAAGAAAATAAACAAATAACTGCACAAATGAGGTAGAAAGTGATGGGTACAATTCAGTTTTACAACACTGGATAAAAAAAATATGTTGCATATAGCAGATTAGTAATGTTACAGCTGTAACAAACTCACACATAACGGATATGAATGAATAATACACACTAAACACATCTGGAAAAATATAATTGCAGCATGTTTTTTTCCGCTAAAATTGCATTGCTTCCCTTTCAGAAAGCTGCAAGCAGAAACTCAATGCAGCATTTTTGATATAATACTGTAGACACTCATCCAGTGCAAACATCATTCTCTTCTATATTTTGGCTTATTCTCACTGAAAATACTGTGTCGTATAGTTGCCCAAAGTAATTAGTGTAGTTGTGAAAACAAAATATTAACTAAATGGTTACATTCTTTTTTGTAATGTATTGTGATTTCTTTCTTTTTTTTATACACATATTCCAGATACCAACTCATAGATTTGATTGACCTGTGGTGAGCTGAAAGTTCTCATCAGGTGATTCTTTCAACCTGTGTGAATAGTTATCACCAAAAAACTGTATAGAAGGTATTGCTATGACTTCTTAGTCAGTATTGCAAGTGTAGTTTATAAAGGTAGCGTTATTCATTTGAACAATATTGAATCAGAAGTGATCCTATAAGCTAGGCTTTAAATGACAAACGCTGGAATTACAATTTTCAAGCCCGTCAAGTGATGCCATGGACCCACTTGAATAGTCCTTATTTAAATAATTTGGTCCTAAAAGTTGTAAAATGCACGAATAGCCAAATCCAAGGTTATATAATGGTATAATGGTGGTTTGGACCGAGGGCTGGGAGGCGGACTTAAAGGAGCAGTACGCTCCTCTATTGGCCCCACGGTTTAAAAAAGTTAAAAAAAAAAGTAGATGTCACGCGTCATAGTATTGGCGCGTGACATATGCCCAGACAAATCTGGTCTGCCGAAACAAGACTGTAACCCTCCAACCACGCAGCTCCAGCTACACTGCGCATGCGTGATACTCCACACCTGTCCGAGCCTTCATTTAACTGTCCCTGCAATGGATGCGGAGGATCGCCGGTGTTACACCCCAACTGGTTTTCAAACCTACTGGTTTCCCTACGCGTGCGTGCGTTGTCTTCACTTCACAGCTGCAGCGGTTTTCTGTCTGGTCACCAGATTCGTCACATATTCACACACACATATTGCTGGAGATCTTCACGCCACATGTCATATCCATTGCAGCGATCGTGATTGTATAAGTGAGCACTGCATCACAACCACGTATGAAGAAACACATTTAAGAAAATATATATATATATAAAAAGATCGTAACGACCTGGATTCGATCCCTGTCCCATGTACTGAAAGACGGTGGCTCAACCTAAAGCGCCACCGATTATTAAAAACAATTAAGTCATTTAAGGTATTAGTCAGTATGTCACATCTCCTCTGTGTCCAGGGAACCTCTTGGTCTAGGTGAGCTGAACCAACTGGTTACCTCGGGCGGATATTACAACACTATCTGGACCTCCACACATGGTGTTGCCTCTTCTGCAGCCAGCACTACTTGACTACCAGCAGGCCTACGATGGCAGAGAAGTTATCAGCTAATCAGCAAGCCGCACAACACTGTGTTATCTTGTGTGTTTTACCATGTGTGTGTGTACGGGTCAATCCCAATCTCCACCCTAAACCCTCAAACCCTGAACCCTCAGGCACTCACTGACGTCAGCTGCTAAATGGCTGAGTGTGAGAGGCTGTGAGGGCTTGAACTGGTGTGAATATGAATGAGACAGCACTTTGCTGCAACATATCACGTGACTACATAAAACATATTGTGTATTTATTTTATACTTTTTATTCATTGATTTGAACGTCATGAGAAGTCAACGTCACGAGATGAGAAGTCATTTTAGATGATATATTTACTTGTTTTTGTCAAAACGAAATTTTTGATGAATGTAAACAAAATATTTATAAATATATTTTCTGCTTGCATTCCTCTGATTTCATGTGTTTTTATGTTCCATCTTTAATCCGTAATGTTATAGTGTATTTTATCGGGCTGAACGCCCACGTGTCTCTTTGTTTACCTTTTTTTTTTACGTCTTCATGCTTCCATTGGGAACTGCGTGTTTAACGTCACATTGCTATGAACTGTGGGTAATTCCCTTAGGCAAAGTCAGCATCTCAAAGTCAGCTGACTTACGGAAAGGGATCATAAAGGGCTCAAAATGTCTGCCAGAGAGCCTCGAGCACTCTACGATGTGACAATGGGACACCCCTAAACCCTCACGGACTTCGCGGGAGCGCGCCTCAAAGTCCGTGAGTCCGTAAGGGTGGAGATTGGAATTGACCCTATGTCTTTCTTCAATGTGTTTCTTCATACGTGGTTGTGATGCAGTGCTCACTTAAACAATCGTAATCGCCGCAAAGGATATGCCATGTGGCGTGAAGATCTCCAGCAATATGTGTGTGAATATGTGACGAATCTGGTGACCAGACAGAAAACCGCTGCAGCTGTGAAGTGAAGACAACGCACGCACGCGTAGGGAAACCAGTAGGTTTGAAAACCAGTTGGGGTGTAACACCGGAACATCCGGTTCATATCACAGTTTGAAGTCAAACTTGTTTGTGTTGACGCACCACGGAGCAACTTTTTAGGAGCGAACGAGGCTCTGCCGGAGGAAAAGGCGAGCGTCGACATCTGAGCGGCTCACAGTTTGCAGCTCTCCATCAGTGTGGCTTCAACGCCTCCTAACGACTTCCGTAGTCACGGAAAGATGGCGGCACAGACGGTCCGAGGTGTCCCGCTCAGCACGGTCAGTGGAATAAACTCTTTATACATATTGTGACATTCAATGTGATGCTATGTGGCCAACTGTACTACTGCGGGTTTAGCTAGCTATGTGAGCGACTGTTTCAACAGCCCCGTTGAGTGAAAACAGACCACGTATTTACGTTAATGCTCATTTATAACCACGTCAGACTCTCCACCACACAGGCTGTGCTCTATACAGCGACCTATGCGCATCTTTACGGGAACCTAACTGTAAAGTAAGTGAACTCTAGGTCAAATGGGTTATTATTCTGCCTGTAGATCACTTGTCTTATCGAAGACACTATTGTAAATTGGTTAACAAAAAAAGTTAATATATATAATAATATTCATATTTACCACTTATTCAGTTTCACTTTCAGTTGTATCCGCCCAGACAGCATGAAACATAAGTGTTATGACTCATCTGTCAAATCATTAGCTCCAGAGTTTCTCTTAATACAATCCACATCTATGTACATTTTCAAACGTGCATTCGTTATTATATTGGTAGGGCTATGGCATACAACAACTCATAATACATAAAAAACACAGAAATTACAGATTGTTCTGGAATTATGCTCGATAGTATAAACTTTAGTTTGTTTATGTTGATCCCACATTCCTCAGTCTCTGTTTGAGAAACCTAGAATCAATTAAACAAATAATGTATTTGAATGAATATATACTTTATTAATCCCCAAGGGGAAATTTGTTGTCGGAGTAGCAATTTACAGACACAAAATAAAATATAAAAACAACAGGGATCTTCAGTGTCCTCCTCTCCACCACCTGTTCCGGATAATCCTGTTTGCAGCCAATGATGGAGCCGGCCTTCTTCACCAGTTTGAGTCCGTTGGTGTCTCTGGCTCCAATGCTGCTCCCCCAGCAGACTATGGCGAAGTACAGGGCGCTGGCCACAACCGACTGGTAGAACATCTCCAGCATCTTGCTGCACACATTGAAGGATCGAAGCTTCCTCAGGAAAAAGAGTCGACTCATCCCCTTCTTATAGAGAGCATTGATGTTGGCCTTCCAGTTCAGTCGGCTGTCGATGGAGACACCCAGGTACCTGTACTCCTCCACCATGTCCACGTCCTCTCCAAGAACACTCAGAGGTGTCGGAGCCGTCGCCGTCCTCCTGAAGTCCACCACCATCTCTCTGGTCTTGGCCACGTCCAGAAGCAGATGATTCTCACCGGCCCACTCCACAAAGTCACTCACCACTGCCCTGTACTCCTCCCGTCCATCCCTAATACACCCGACCAGTCATCGGAGAACTTCTGCAGATGGCATGACCCCGGTCCACACCTCCCTCATGTTGTTCTGCTGGAGTTTGGCCTCCAGCTTCCTCCTGTAGGAGTCCTTGCCCTCCCTGAGCTTCACCTTCAGGTCGCGCTGGACTCTCCTGAGCTCATCCCTGTCCCCAGACCTGAAAGCAGCTTTCTTCTTACTCAGTCCGTTGACTCAAAGCAGTCCAGCAGTACAGACACAGTTTTTGCATACAAACACACATATTCTATCTTACTTTGTTTGAAATCATGACTCCTCTTCCAGCGTCCGTCTGTTAACTGGAATCTTCTGCAGTGCTCTTAAATTAAAGGGGGAATGCGTAGGATTTGCGCCAGAAAAGCTTTAACCTCTGGGTTACAGAACGGACATCACGTGTCATTTAAGTAGCGTGGTGGCAACTTTACCATACCCACTGTTGAGTCTTTTTAAGCTGAAATTATTTATATTCAGGCTGTGCCTAGATCAGTGTGGTCACATCCTGCTGCCCTCAAGGTATGGCCTGTCCACATAAGTACTTTCTTAACAGGAAAGTAAACAGGAATGCTACCTAAGCATCTGCTGCATGACCTATGAGTCACCCAATGCAGGCATTGAGAGTATGCACGATAACAGCTTGTATATCAGTTCACTTCGATAAGAATGTAAAATACAACTAAGAATATAAAATTGCTATTACAGTAGCTCATACGCTCTACACACTCAGAGAGATGTTTTTCAAAAACAAAGTGTCCTGACAAGGTCATGTCTTTTGGCCTCGTGTGGACGGTGCACCCACGCCTCTGTGCTGCGCTCAATGTCCCCTTTGTGTGTCCGAGTGTCGACGTACCTCAAAGTCTGGCTCTCTCCCTTTAAGGCCTGTGTAATGCAGCCAGGAATATCCGAATCACAAACCGAATATCTACCCAACGAACAGATAGTTGTATATTTGGGTGTTTAAATCCTTTTTTGTTGTACTAAAAATAAAATTTGTGTAACTATTGTCCTGTGATCTTTGCGCATATTTCTGCACCAATTCTGACGTACATTCGGCCAGACTTGCCCCCTTTCAATGCAAGTGAGCCTCATTGCAAAAACAGTCCAATTTACAAAGATCAGCAGCTGCAATCCATTCTTAATGAATTCACTGCGAGTTTACAGTGAGGAAAAGGGACTCTAGCGCTCAGGAACACTCCCACTTTAGGCCACAGGGGCTGCCAAAGTCAACACAAAATGAAAGTGCCTTGTAGTAGCTTCAGGGATTAAGGACACTTTGATTGAATTTGAATATGTTAATGTATGAAAATAAGGTCACATTGATGTAGGCTAACTATTCTGTACCTATTCATTTGCTCCCCTTGCAGCTTTCTCCCAAGTTTCTTCATACAAATTCCACCAGCCACACCTGGCCCTTCAGCGCCATCGCTGAGCTCATAGGTGAGTCATCATCACATGGTTGTGTTATAAGCGAAATGTGCTGTTTTACTTAAGTTTCTATATTACCACATAGTGATGTCTCCAGTTGATCTGCATGACTGGGTGTCTTGGATGACATAACCAATGATGATCCTATTTAGCAGATTAAACTAGTATCGATGTTTAAGTGCATTCAAATACAATTGAGACTTATTTTTCCCATCACCAGGAAGATTTACATGTAATACTTAAAGCATTAAATATCTCTTTCTCAGTAATCCACAAGATTCTTCTCAGCAAATAAACAACCTACTTGTTATGTCAACCCATGTTGTTTTAGGTTCTGGCTGTAACATTAAAAGAGAACATCAAAAGAGCCGGATTAAAATACCAACATATGACCTTTGATTAAATAGTGTTGTAACGTCGATCCAGTCACCACTAAATAATGATTTGTTAAAGTCCAGGTAAAGCAAAAATAAATATGTGATCTGAGTTTCACACCAGAGAAACATGAGTTTCTCACCACCCAAGTTTGAATGATTAAAAATGATCTGCAAGTATATAAAATCAGTTTTCCCACCCTGTGAAAACCATCAGTTTACCAGTCTGATACCGTACGATATAGTTCAGTCTTTTCACATGTTTTCAGCAATTATTTTTCTTCTTTTTTTGTTCTTCTTTTTTTTTACCAGGACTTTCATGTATAAACTGTATGGAGGAATTTAGTTAGCACATTTTAAAACCAGCATATTTCTGATTTATAATTAAACACGTGCTGCCTGCTTGATTCCCCTGTTTCACTGGTATATGAAAGCTTTTGAAAAGCTATAAAGTCATGAAATATTGTATCAAAACTGAGACCAGTGGCTAGACTGTAATTCAAATCTTAAGTTTACCACAGTACAAAACTCAACTCATTGCCTTCTTTGTTGTTGTAAAAGTATACTGTATTTATTGAGTACATTTTATTTTTACTTTACCATCTATTGTTTTATTTTAAAATGACTATTGGAGCTCTGTAGGAAAACATAAATATGTGGTGCATATACTAGATTTCCTTAGCACTAAAAGCTGCCAGGTAGTGCTGAAACAAATTAACTAAATTGTTTCTTTTAACAGACAATGCCTATGATCCAGATGTCAATGCCAAACAGTTCTGGATTGATAAGACTGTCGTCCATGGACATATTTGCCTCAGCTTTATGGATAATGGAAATGGACTGAACCATGAAACAATGCATAAGATGCTCAGGTACTTATGGAAAATGTGTAATGGTTCCTCTGGACAGTGACATTGCACTGCCAACATTGGCATCCATAATGCTTCACATTTTTTATAAGCAAATGTTGCTGCATTGATGTGTAAACCATGACATGACTCGTATACTCACAAAATAATGTATCCATTTTCCCACTCTAGCTTTGGGTACAGTGACAAGACTACTATAAAGGGTGTAAAGCCAATTGGAATGTACGGCAACGGTTTCAAGTCTGGATCCATGCGTCTTGGCAAGGACGCCATCGTGTTTTCCAAGTCGGAGAAAGCTTCATGCGTTGGGATGCTCTCTCAAACCTACCTGGAAAAGATTGGTGCTAACCAAATAAGTGTACCTATTGTCAGCTTTGAACAGAGCGAGAGAAATAAGTATATCCTTCATCTACTACATTAAGGCACATTACATCATGTTGCTGAAGTCTCATGAATTGTCGACTGAATCGATTAAATGAAGACTCCAGTGAAGTTGTAGAGAAATCTGAAGTACGCTCACAGAGTTTAACCTATTGATGTCAGTCTGGAAGATAATTTCATACGAGTCCTTTTGTAGTTATTCATTTTTTGTATGTATTATATTTGGGCTGGATAGACGTATACATAGAGTTTTCATGAGTTTGACATCAGACTGTCATATTTCCATTTTTCATTGCAAGTTGTCCTTAACTGTGGCTTTACTCAGTGTAAAAGAGGAGCACAAAGCCAGCCTGCAGGACATCCTGAGCTATTCTCCTTTCAAGACACAAGAAGAATTGCTTCGTGAGATCAATGCCGTCAGTTCCAACTCGTCCACAAAGAAAACTGGCACGCGGATCATCATCTGGAATCTCCGCGGGTCGGTCTAGTTCCCACATAGAAACGCATGTTTTATGTTTTATTTCAGAAACCAGGTGCTAATGCCTGTGTGTGCCTCAGATTTGTACAACAATCAGCTAAAGAAGATGTCGCAATGTTTTCATGTATGTTTATGTTTTCAACAGGACAACTACTGGAACAACTGACTTTGATTTTAACACCAATCGTTATGATATCCGAATTCCAGCTGATGTATACGAGGAAATTAATACCACTCAACATCCAGACAGGGTCACTTCGAACATCCCTATGAGTTTTTACTCACTGCGGGTAAGGAGCAATAATGTTTACGTCTTCAAACAATTCTTAATGATTGAGTTATACCTCAAGCATCATTGTATATGCCTTATCCCCACACCGTGACACATTATATAATGTTAAGCATACAAGCACCAACATTGAGGCCAATTGTGGTCCAATATGCAACTTACACAAGTGTCATGTGCCGTCTTTAAGCCTCCAGGCCACAAACACTGAGAAACCTTTCAGTGAAGCAGGAGACATCTTGGGTCCAGCAGTTGAATCTTTGGAGTTGACCACATTTGCACATTCACAGATGTAGTTTTAATATTTTTGAACAAAGTAATTTCACTTTCTGTTTAAAAACCTTATCAGGCACATCTTAAAACATGTGTTATTGTTAAAGCTCAGCCAGCTGTTTAGTGGAGTCTATTTAAATGTAGGTAATCTGTGTTCTCTCCAACAGAAAAAATGCCCTGTAATATTTAAACTTCTCTTTATCACTTCTCATTTGCATGAGTAAATAATTGATAATTGTGTTTTTTAATGGCTGTAGGCCTATTGCAGTATTCTGTACCTGAAGCCGAGGATGCAGATCATCATTCGTGGTCAACATGTGAAATCTCAGCTCATTGCTAAGAGTCTTGCCTCCATCAGAAAGGACCACTACAATCCCACTTTCGTGGTATCCTTTCATCGCAGAGTATTGATACATGCTTTTAGTTTGAGACATTTCATATGTGCACAGGAAGTGTTACTTGAGTTTTCCTTAAATATTTTTTCAGCATAAACGTATTCCTATTATTTTTGGCTATAACACCAAAAGTAAAGACCAGTATGGCATTATGATGTATTACAAGAACCGGCTCATCAAAGCCTACGAGCGCGTGGGCTGCCAGCTCAAGGTGAGTTGTGTTGTTTTGATGAGCTGCTTGTTTGGTGCACATGTCGTCAAGGGTTTTTATGAATGTTAT
This sequence comes from Myoxocephalus aenaeus, assembly GCA_038501785.1. NCBI lineage: Eukaryota > Metazoa > Chordata > Actinopteri > Perciformes > Cottidae > Myoxocephalus > Myoxocephalus aenaeus. Next base: position 2,521,189 of record JBAMJR010000154.1, read on the forward strand.
TAACCAGTGTTCATGTTTCTGAAACGTCGCCTGCTGCAGGCCAACAACAAAGGTGTTGGGGTCATTGGGATCATAGAGTGTCACTTTCTGGAACCTACCCACAACAAACAGAGCTTTGATGAAACAGATAAGTACAGGTAATGTCACCAAAGCCAACTTCTGTTTTGATCACGTGATTATGGTTGGAAGTGAATTTCAGCATGAACCTTGCACACAAACAGTATTTGTAAAGTATCAACCATGTTACTGGATTATTTCTCAGCACAGGGTCAGTAATGCAGAAGTCTGATTTCTTGGTACAGGAAAACTATGCTCAATTTGGGGACTAAGCTGGAGGAGTACTGGAATGAAATGTGCTACAGGAGAAAAAAAGAGCATCCAAACACCACCACACCATTGGAAGATGCCATGTTAGTACATTCTGCAGTGACTGACATCATGTGTTCTACACGCATATATGTCTAACCATGTTGACTTCCGACATGCTCTAATACTCGTCCCTATCTATGTCCTCAGGGAGCGCCCAGATCAAAACTGGGTGCAGTGTAATGACTGTTTGCAATGGCGCAAACTCCCGGATGGGATCGACTGCAGCAAGCTGGCAGAGCAATGGTACTGCCGCATGAACCCTGATCCTCAGTTCAGGTAACCAGAGCATTATGGAAAAACATGTTGCAATAATTGTAATCATAAACCGTCATAAATGAAAATGCAAATCTGTTTTTGTAAAAATGACAAACTACACAGTGTAAAAAAAGTATTTCTAGGTCTACAATATATTTGTTACTGTTGTACTACATCTAAAAATAATTGTAGCATAATTTACGAGAACCATGTTTACACTACAACAACTTTTTTAGGTTTTTCTATCACACAAAAAAAATCCAAACATGTTACTAACACACCAGTAAGATAAACAGATATATACATTCTTGAATCAAATGAATCATACATATATGACTCCAACTTGATCTACAGGTGAACATCCCAAATTTAACAAATGTCTGTTTTGGGTCTGATATAACAAGTTTTGACACATTTCTCTATGTATTGATGAATGGAAGCGCCCAAAACACATATTTGCATTATTGCAAATATGTGCAAAGGTATTTTGTCCGAAATAGGTATTTTGTCCGAAATAGTTTAACCCAAACGCAGCTCAGACTCTATTTTCTATCTGTTTGCCCTCCTAGGAGCTGCCAGGTGGAGGAGGAGCCTGAGGACTCAGATGATGATCAGCCTACATACTGCAAGACCTATAAACAACAGTGAGTCCCATTTCACTTAAAAACACTGCCATAACATTTGCCCCAAAATGTAATTGAATATGTAGACTCAATAAGAAATGCATGTTTCTGTGTTAAGCTGCCAAAAGCAGCCCTAATACTTTAACTGGTCCAGGCTCTGGTCCAGGCTCTGATCATCTCGCGACTTGACTACTGTAACTCCCTCCTGGCAGGTCTACCCGCTAACGCCATTCGACCTTTACAGCTCATCCAGAATGCAGCTGCTCGACTGGTCTTCAACCTCCCGAAATTCACCCACACTACCCCGCTCCTCCGCACACTCCACTGGCTACCGGTGGTCGCCCGCATCCGCTTCAAAACATTGGTACTTACGTATCGTGCCACGAACAGATCGGGTCCTATCTATATACAGGACATGGTAACACCGTACACCCCAGCTCGGGCACTCCGCTCGGCTTCTGCTAAACGACTTGTAGCTCCGTCACTACGAGCTAAACACTCAACAAAGTCACGACTGTTTGCTGTCCTGGCTCCTCAATGGTGGAATGAGCTCCCCATTGACATCAGGACAGCAGGAAGTCTCTACATCTTCCGCCGAAAACTAAAAACGCATCTCTTTCGACTACACCTTGAATAAGGAAGGTAGCACTGTACTAGCACTCTAGTAGCACTTGATGTCTCTTATTTATAGCACTTTGTAATTTTCGAAATTTAACTCTAGCGAAGAAACTGCACTTTATTGATTATTGATTATTGATTGTTGTTTTTCTGAGTTTGTACTCATGATTGAATGCACTATTGTAAGTCGCTTTGGATAAAAGCGTCAGCTAAATGACATGTAATGTAATGTAATGTAACTGAGCATACTAAAGGAAGGGCCTTGCCTTCCCTTACTCCTGTGGTTATTTTTATACAGGGAGAGGGAAAACAAAAGGATTCAAGAGAAGGAAAGACAAAAGGTAAAAACACATTCCATACTTTAAATCACTCTGCATGCTTGTGTTGGTTCCTCCACATGGTGCCTCTAACACCTCAGCACCATTTAGAATAAACTGTTTGTTAGGTTTTGTGATTCCAAAAAGGTTAACTCATGATTAATAGTGTGTTTGGGAATTTTTATTTTTCTAGGCAGAGGATGCTATAAAGCGCCAGCGGGAACAACGTCTGGCTGAGCTCAACAGGGCAAAATCGGCACCAAGACCTCTGCAGGTTGGGAGTGACGTCTAAAGTTGATACTTGTGTAGATGCTTACTAAAGACAATCATTGTGTACAAATTATAGAGTTTATAGTTTTACTAAATAAATAGCAGGAAGTAGATATGGTGTAGGTTTATTAGTAATTTCCAAAAAACATATCCCTGTCTGAACACATTTCGATGTGGTTTTTAGATGCAACATCTTTGAGCTGTTAATCATGTCTCAAATCACTTTTATTATGCTGAATGTAATGTCTATATTGTTTGTCTGTGAGTTTATTGGCAAGTGAGTTTCCTCATTGGGAATTAGTAACTCTTTCTAGTCTCATTTTTGTTGTGCTTGTTGACAGACTGCCCATTCCCCCTCCACCCCAACTACCCCGACGAGTAGGTTTCCCACTATAAGACCACAAAGGGGGGCCGCGAGGGCTGGATCGGCTCCTGTTAGGGCCCTTCCCCTGTCACAAGCTGGTAAGGTGTGTGTGTGTGTGTGTGTGTGTGTGTGTGTGTGTGTGTGTGTGTGTGTGTGTGTGTGTGTGTGTGTGTGTGTGTTAAAATGTCTGTTGTATTTTTCTCTAGCTTGCAGCTCCTCCAGTAACGATGGTCTTCCAGTCATTTCTAGTGTATGCTCATTGTCAACAGGCCTCAGGTATGATGTTGTTTTTTATGAGCTTAAATATATCCATTTGACTTTGTTTAAGAAGCATATTTATTGAAGCTTTGTGTGCATTGCAGGGGGAAAAGAGCACCGCCTGCTGCTCTACAAACTTCACCCAAAAGACCAAAAAACCATGGCAACTCGGATACATCCACATTCCTGGATGTGAGCCCACAGAGCTCCCTGTCATTGCTCGTCGATAATAATGATGATGATGATACTGATGATACTGATGATGACATTTTCATCATGGAAATCTCCAGTACCCCCAAGCCCAAAAATCCAGGCTGTGATTTGACTCGAGTGAAGATGGAGCAAAGTGATGCTGATGTCGGCATGCTTTTGGAGTGCAACGATGCTGTGGATGACGCCCCGGAGACGAATGTTGCAGGAACGGGCCCTGCAGGGTCTGCATCTGTGGGAACCAGTTCCTCCCCAGCACCCCCTCCAGGGGTGGCCAGCAGCACCACCCAGACAGAAGGACCCAAAGTGAAGAGTGAAACGAAGGACCAGATGATTACAGCTGAAGGGGAGGAAAGAGCAGGGCAGAGTACATCCACCATGAGTGGTAGAGAACAGAGTTCAAATGTGGACATCGGTGTCGGTCCTGTTGAGCAAAGAATACTGAAACATGAGAACAGCGGAGACACTCACAGTGCATGTCAAGGCAACCAGACCTTGCAGAACGGAGTGACTCATCATCTGGATAGTGACGAAGAGGCGGTACTTCCCTGTGCGAATGCCTTTGATGTGACAGACTCTTCACGTCACTACCCCAGTGTCACTGAGGTACAGGACCAGCAGGACCAGCTCCTCGAGCTGATGCAGGCTACCGCCGTGGAGAGAGACTCCTTTCAAGAGCAGGTCCATAAACTGAACTGCCAACAGCAAGACATGCAGAGCAGACTGCAGGATCTGTCTCAGATCAATGTAAAGAAGGAGTGTTCTCACCAGGCCAGCCAGACGGAGGAAACCGAGGCGGGGAAGGACTACAAAGCTCTGTTTGAGAAGGCCAAACAGAAAGTTGATGAACTGATTAAGGACAAAGAGCTTTTACTGATGTCTACTGAGAACAAGCCTAGTGCTGCCCAATGTGAAGAAAAGGACATTGATGAAATTGCACTGCAAGTGGACTGTCTGATGCGAGAACTGGATGACGTAAAAAAGGAGAGGTGTGAACTGCAGACACGGGTCAGTGTTCTCACTGTGTTTGGAACTTAAAGTTCAAGAACAGTGATACTCAACAAATCCCATAACTCAACAAATATTTTCAAACAACAAATCCAAACATGAATCTAACGGCACTTTATTTATAGATAGTAATCATAAATAATGAGTTGTGTTGAGGTTGTATGTTTATATATTATCATTGTCTTTTGCACAATTTACTCTCAAAATACATTTGATTTTGACCTGCATACCCTCCCTCCTTTACTCTTTTTCTTTTCTCCTGGGGATCTCCTACGCCGACAGTTGGACAGTCTGGAGGAGGAAAGGGCAAACCTGGCATCCGAGTGTGAAGCGCTCAGGTTGAGCCGGCAGCAGGAGAGGGAAGAGGGAAGCACAACACCCATAAACACTGATTCTACGGATGCAGCGAATTCTTCCCTTTCAAATTCAAACTCTGATGCACAAAGAAGGTTGGATTGTTGTAAAATCACTCTCCTTTCACGTTGCATGAATTGTCACTGAATTATCGCTATTTCACAAAGCCATTGAGGAACTTGGCAACCCAGAAGTAAATCTGATTTCTCTTTTCTCTCCTCCCTTCAGTTTGATTGAGCTGAGGCACAACATCGGGCGCCTTCTCTTGTCCTACGTGCCGGCTCTGGACCTGGGCCAGGTGAATTATCAGTGCAATGTAATTGATGAGATCCTTGAACAGGTTATTTCTGATGTGGAGTCCGTCAACCGGGTGGGGAAGATGTACAGAGAAAAAAATTAATAAACAACTCATACGATCATGGAATGAAGAATTGTACTCAACCTATAAATAATGACTACAGACTTTTATGATCATTTGAGATGAAAGTGTATTATGTTATTCTGTTTTTGTATTGTTACACAGTAAATGCAACACTATGAAAACTGCTATAAAATACAGATACATCAATACAACCACAATGTACATTAATAAATGTTACAGGCCATTCACTTTGCAGGTGAGATTGTGGGTGGAATCATAGAAGCCCAATGCTTTGTTTTCCACAAAAATAGGCTCTGTATCTGATTTTGTTTCTGTTTTACACTGAAAGCTACCTGTTTTCTCTTTGATATAAATTAAAGCATATTGTATGTTTTCTATTAAATATATTTTTATATTTCCTGTCTTTGCTCTGCGAGGAAAAGCTCTATGGAACATTATCATTGGTGTCCTGGTGAACCTTCTAGACTTCCAGTACATTTCTGAGTGACACAAACTGAAACTTACCTGAAAAGGCTGTGCTGCTTGTTTGAGCAATGTAAGCAACCATGATCATAGGTGTACGAATGTATCTTTTATTTAAATAAAAATATTAACACCACAGTGTAAAAATACTCTCTTCCAAGTAAAAGTCCTACATCCAAAATATTGCTGAAGTTAAACTACAAAGGTTTTTGCATAATCCCTTAAATGCCCAAACAGAAATGTTGTATTGATGCATTATTGTTTAAGCATCATGAATACTGCAGCTGGTAAAGGTGGAGCTCATCTGGACTACTTAACACACTTCATGTCATAATCTATAATAATAATAATACATCACAATGTATCAGTTGTTTTATAATAAATACTGATAATACTTGGAAAGTAAATAGCAAAAAAGTTGAAAAACATGTAGTGGGACACAGATCAATATTAGCTTCCAAGAGGTAGTCTAGTGGAGTAGAAGTATACAATGGAAATAATCAACTAAAGTCCAAGTACCTCAAAGTTTCAAGTACAGTACTTGAGTAAATATACTTGGTTTCATTACACCACCGACCGTGATAGAGGACTCAATCAGCATTTTGTACCTGCAGGCTAATACTTCCCCCCCTGAACGATACATTATCTTCACACAGAAACTATAAGTGTCAGATTATGATTTTGAGGTTTATAAATCACACTGTGTGGGGTATGACATGGAGATGTGTATATAATGTTGAGCTTTATTTATTTAGGGAGGCTCATCTCTTTGCTTGGCCAGAGAGAACAAATTGGATGTATTCGGGATTGCAAGTTGAACAGACACAAAGTAACACATAGACATACAAAACCGTTTATGCTGATTTTAGATCTCATTAAAGACCATTGTACGTTTTTGTGTAACACACTGGTGAGTGTGACCTTTTGTCTTAACGCTCTGGTTATGTGTTCAATGGTAGTGGCATCAGCAGGAGCATACATGAGCTCTCAGTATCCTGTGTAATAAAATACCAGCTTCCTAGTTCAATACGACTTTGGAGGTGCTCAGAATGAAATACGGTGGGGTTGACATGCGGAAGACCAAATTTACATCACATTTGACAGAAAACTGAAATTAGTTTATTAATTATTCATTTTAAAACGTCTCTAATGATACACATGAAACTGTCAGCTCAATTAGAATCGCATAAACTATATTACAGGTTAATACGTGAAAAAGATATCTACATTAATAATACACCTCACGGTAAAGACAGACAGACAGACTCCTCCCTCTCCGCGTTCTCGTCCAATCACTGCAGCCTATACGACCGGAAGTTTGGAACGAATTGTACGCGGGAAATTACTCTTCAGCTGGTCAACAGGGGAGGTAAGACACTATAATTTACCTCGAAGGAGCTTCAGTTCCAACAATAAACAGATATGAGTCTGTTGTATGTGTAACGAAGATGTGTGTCAGCAAACAACAGCTCTTGTCGAGTTACAAGTTTACCCAGTTTTGTCATTGTAGCCACACTTCCTCCCAGCAGACCCGCGAAATGAGTTGCTAACGGTGCTAGCTAGTTGTAGCATTAACTTCCAGTGACTTATGTGGCCAAAGTACGTCGTTTTATCAAATTTCCTATTGGAGCTTTCCACACGGGCTCTCTGTTGTCCAGCATGAGGAGATAACAGTCTGTGTTGCGTTAGCTGCTCGCTAATATCGGTCCATTGGAAACTGTCGGGAGTAACGTTGTCACATTGCACGCTTTTTCCCTCCTGAGGTGTCGGATATAAACAATGAAGGTGGTAACGTGTGAGATCGCGTGGCACAACAAGGAGCCGGTCTACAGTCTGGACTTCCAGCACAGCCCCGATGGACGCATTCATCGGCTGGCCACAGCTGGAGTGGACACTACAGTCAGGGTGAGTGGAGGTGGATGGACATGGCCAATGCAGTCATGAACCAACGGTTCTGTGTGAAAACATAGGTGTCAGACCAAGAATCTTTTTAATGACCATGTGATGTAACCTCAATATGTGCATATGAATTTGTCAAGGAAAGGCACAGTGTCATACTACACAAGGGAAAGTGATAGCGTGTGTCAATTATTGGATGCCTGGAAGAACTCAGTTCAACAACTTCTCTCGTTCTCTAAATGTATTTACTAAATGATCACAAGCAAAGTAGTGAGCGCTGCAATTGCAAAAGCAGTGAGTGGTACAGCCAACACGCAGGTTGGGCAAAGAACAACTGCCCCACCACGGAAGTGGGGCCTTTCATGCACAGTTTATCGTCACAGGTTCGTCTCGCCTCGTCCTCACATCTGATTCGCTCTATCCTGTCCAGAGGAGGAGAATCCCGTGTTCTCATCTTTTCTCACAAGACTGGAACGTGCAACGACCAGTCTGCTTCCATAATGTCAATATACTGATAAACAGTTGTGGGTGTTGAAGTGCGCAGGCGTGTGACTAACTTCCCTTGGGAACTGGACATTTCGTAGACACAACAGCTGCATAGCTGTGTTATACTGACCTCGCTAACCTGAACTTTAATAGACATGAAGAGAAATACAATGAAGAATATCTACAGAATATAAGGATTTATATTATCAAAAGCAAACGTCATCTGACTGTACAAACTAACTTTATTATATTAAATGCTCTATGGACAATTGTGCAGGCCCAAAGAAGTGAGATTCACGCTTTCTGTTGAAGAGATCGTTGTTTTTTAAATAATTTTACAATTTCATATTGACATCCTTAATAGGATATTTGGGGGGATTTTTCCAGGTCCTCAAATAGGTGAATGTGTCACTCTAATGCTTATTTCAGTAATCAGATGTATCTAAACCTGTTGGTTCTACAAAATGTGTCCTACCAAACATACACCAATGGGTATAATACAGAGCAATGGAAACGTTTTTTTATTTTTATTAATACAAATACACCATGTTTAAATAACATTTTAATGAAATTTCCGTTTACCTTTTAAACAAGTCTCCTGTTTTAAACTTGAATAACTTCCAAATCACAGATGTTTACAAAATATTACATTGAGTAAAAGTAGGTAGGACAATAGTGTAACCTACAGCTGTAGAAGGCCACAGCTGATTTACAGAGTGTGTGTTTAATGACTTTTTGACCTGGTGTTGATGCAGTTGTGGCGGGTGGACAGCGGCCCAGACGGGAAAGCAGTGGTGGAGTTTCTTTCTAATCTGGCTAGACATACCAAGGCCGTCAACGTAGTGCGCTTTAGCCCCAATGGAGAGATGCTTGCCTCAGGAGGAGACGGTATGTCACACATTGTAGTAGTACACGTATGTCAGATGAAATATGTCATTATCTGAAATGCACTGATGGTGTTAATCTCAAAACTGAACAGATGTTTTAAATACAATGGCCTTTTATAATCGTGATTTTTTTTTATTTGGTACAGATGCGGCAATTCTGCTGTGGAAGCTCAATGACTCAAAGGAGCCTGAGCCGGCACCTATGTTCCAGGAGGAGGAAGATGCTCAGCTGAACAAGGAGAGCTGGTCTGTGGTCAAGACTTTAAGGTACGCAGCTGTCAAAAGCACTGGGTTGGCACTGTTCAGGGTCTAAAACGGTCATTGTTTCTCTGTATATAATAGAGAATAAAAAATAATCACATATGCAGAAGCAGTGTCCGATCTACTGTAGATTTGTATTTAGGTAATGCTAATTTTCCAACACCAGTTTTGATTGACATTTGATAAATATAAGGTATTAAAACCTGACTTACTTTTGCCGTAATCCAGTTCAGTGTTCCCAGGTAGCACATTGCGTTGTGGGGAGTTAACACAAGTCTATGATACATACACGGTTTGTTCAGAAAGATACTCTTCACAAATTAACTCCACTCTGAAGCATGAATGCATTCGGCAGACATAAACTGCTCTCGTTAGGCTATTAAAGAACTACATGCAAGTACAAACAAAGAGGCTGTGAAGGCGTGATGACGTTTGGTCATGTAGCTACTTGTTAGCAACCACCTTTTTTTTAAGACACGTAAAAGCTTAAAAATATACAAGAGGGGTATTTACTGACGTATTTTATATTGTTGAACAAAATGTTAAAATCTCTTCTGCTTGCTTGCTTCTAACCACAGACCGTATTTCATGCAACTAACCAAAAACAAACACCCATTTACTTCGAGCCGAGGGAACTGGAAGAGCAAAAATGCAAACTCGTGTCTAGGTTTAAGGACTCCTGCAGCGCTTTTTTTTTTCTTTTTTCTTTTTATACGACCAGATCAAATGATCCCCAGATTGATAATATTTCTGCCCTCTATTATAAACCACGAGCTAGGTTTTTTTTGTACGCGTATCAATGTCTTGCTCAGCACTTAAAATCACTAAGATTAGACAACATTTCCGAATTATAAGAGAACCATTACTTTATTATAAATACAATTGAATTAGTTTGTGAGCTACTTGTTTATTCCAATTTGCAATTTTCTATCTGATTGGTGTAAATGTGTAGCAATAGTGTGATTTTTACAAAGACATTTCTTCTTTGACCTTTCTTCAGGGGACACATAGAGGATGTGTATGACATCTGCTGGACACGGGATGGAAACTTCATGGTGTCTGGGTCTGTTGATAACACAGCTATTATGTGGGACATCAACAAAGGTTTGCTTAGACTCAGATATGTGTATTCCATTCAGTTTCATTTGTTCTATTTGTATTTTAGTAATATGAATCCACGGCATACTTTAAAATAGATAAGAGAATATCTTATTTTGAATTGATCATGTTGGTTTCAACTGTTTTTGTGTTTAGGACAGAAGCTGTGCATCTTGAATGACCATAAGAGCTACGTGCAGGGGGTGACCTGGGATCCTCTGGGGCAATATGTCGCCACTCTCAGCTGTGACAGGTAGAAAAACAGAGATTCCGACAATGGTCATCCCTCATGGGCCCATGGTGGATCTCCTCTTCATCAAATGAATGAATTTGCTTCATACTTAAGATGCGTTTCCCTCCCCTTTTTAGAGTGATGCGTGTGTACAGCACTCACACCAAAAAGAAAGCCTTCTGTATCAGTAAAATGAGCTCTGGGCCACTTGCAGAAGGAGAGGTCAGTAGAAATGTTGCTTTTAACTACTCTGGTCAATTGAGTCGCTCTGTATTTCTAAATGTGACTACGATTCTGAATTTGTATTTATATATTTGGTCTTGTTTTTAACTTTCCTACATATACCCACCCCACGCTCTATCACAAACATAACTATATACACAGTATATTTGAACCAAGGGAGCTTACAATTCTACTATTTCAATCAGGAAGATGAAAAGCATGAAATGTTAGTCAAATAAAATCTGCTCACACTGGGGTTATATATTCGATCCATTTATTCCAAATTTGATGAAATATGTTGTTTTGGATCCTCAGAGAATAATGCAATCTTTCCATTTTACATGTTTCCAAAAATCATTCCATACTTATCTTGCATTTTAGGTGATACTGATTTAGTTTCATAAAATGTTCTTTATTATACAAGGTGCTTTCTTTATTAGCTTGAACAAGTGCATTTTACAATCTAAAGATGGACCCTTTTGCCTTTAGAACTGAAGTCTGATTTCAGGATTTTGTAAAACTCCCATTCTGCACTTGTTGGTCAGCTGGTCTGCACTTCTGATTGAGATAATATTTCTTTTGAGGTGTCTGGAAAAAATAATTCTGCTCTAGGCCACATGTGTTTTGCGAAGACTGAAAGCTGTGTCCTGCACTTTTGTGTGTAAATGAGAGATGGGTTGTAAATCCTTGCTTTATCCATGATTAAAATATTGTATCTCCTCTGTTGGGAAGAAATTCTGTATCGTAGGCACACAATCTGAAAAGATTGAACATGTTCTTGATTCCACATCCTTTTTAATGAGATTTGTCTGGGGATTTTTTATCACTTCCTGTTGGGCTGCAATAATTATTATCAGCAAGTAGAAGAACATTTGTAGTTATTCCAAATTCTTATTCCTTAACTTCTTCTGTTTAGTCATGTATCTTTTTAGAATTAGCCAATTTTACCTTTTGCATGTAACATTTTAGGATTCTTTTTAAATGAAACCAGCTCTCTGTTCTCACTTATGCTCCTGTTCTGTTGACCGAGACATATTTGTCTTCCCTACTTGGTCTTAAATTATTAATCTGCCCTTGTGCCAAGTGAGGTAGACGTGTAACACTCTCTGTGCTGCATTTCTCTTTATCGTTGCAGGTCAAGCAGTACCGAATGTTCCACGATGACAGCATGAGGTCGTTTTTCCGACGGCTTTCATTCACACCTGATGGGTCTTTCTTGCTCGCCCCAGGTACCTACGCTCAAAGTGTGGCTTTTACCCGCTGTTTATCTGACAACATTTTATTGTTTTAGTTGAGATCATTTATATAATCTAATATCTATCTTCTGTTGTCACCCTTTGTAACCTCAGCTGGGTGTGTGGAGCTTGGAGAGAATGTCATAAATACCACCTACATCTTTTCCAGGAAGAGCCTCAAGAGGTAACTTGTATGACATGCTGTGCCATATCTGTTTATTTTTTATTTTTTTAGAGTAATTTCTGGCTGTAGTAATTCCGGTAACTGATATACAACTGTGTTTTAGGCCTATTGCCCACTTGCCGTGTCCAAGTAAAGCTACTCTGGCTGTGCGCTGCTGCCCCATCTACTTTGAACTGAGGACCAAGACGGAAGAAGGCAAGAACATTCGCACCATTAGTTAACAGACAACAATGATAATGAAGCCCTCCCTTTTTTTTTTTTATTGTCTACACCGTTTGTTTTACCATTTCTCCTCTGCAGACGGTTCAATCCAGGTTCTCCCCAACGTATTGCAGTTGCCGTACCGCATGGTGTTTGCTGTGGCATCTGAGGACTCCGTCTTTTTGTATGACACGCAGCAGACGATTCCTTTCGGCCTGGTGTCTAACATCCATTACCACACACTCAGTGATCTTACATGGTAAACTACGGCTAACTTCTGTTCTCTGCTTTTGTAGTGCTTTGTCTTATAGCAAAGCACGCTTTCGAATAGTCATCTGTGGGAATGAATTATGGTGGATGTCGTGGACCTCAGTGAAAATAGTTTTTATTTGTAATTTATATTCATTTATATACATATACGCATTACAAACTGAACAATTGGTGAGAATATACTATTGCATTTGGAAAATAAAATGCAGCCTAAATTGTGTGAAATATAATGTTCTCCCACACGACGTAACTGCAGCGTGCTGTCTGCCTCTCCCACCACCGAAGAAAAACGTTCTACTCCGCTGAGTCCCTTTTACGCTGGGAGGCACGCTGCGCTAAACTAGCTCACCAGGAAAACCAAGAGCCGCACGCACTACAAACTATCCCCACAGCAGTTAGGCAGTTACACCCTACTGATTCAAACGGGGCTAAAGCAATCACCACTGTGATTGGTACATTTATACCCACGGATATGAGACTACTCTGTAATGTAAAACGCAGGCTTTACGAACATGCTTAATGTAATTAAGCTCCGTTGCTCTACTCCTTCCCGAGTCCGTTTAGCGAGCTAATGTAACTATTCCTGTGACTACTGACAATGTCAGGAATATAGGTAATGCTGCTGGACCCTAGCCACAGATGGGATGCTTTGCCCATGTCAATAATCCAGCATCTCAGAAAGCAAAGGCAGTGCAGCAGAGCTGTCGCCTCCCAGCAAAAATCAGAGAGATTAAGAAGTCTTGAACCATATGTTTTAGCCTTCCACCTGCTGACACGTTTGTATTGTATCATCTTCAGGTCCCGTGACGGTTCCTTCCTGGCCGTGTCCTCCACAGACGGCTACTGCTCCTTCCTGTCCTTCTCTCCTGGGGAGTTGGGCACTCCCCTGAAGGAGCCCCCCACCCTAGAGGTTTTTGTCCCGAACAGTGGTGTTGAGAAAAAGGGCAAGAAGTCCTCAGCGGCTAGGACCTCGTCTCCTTTGACCCAGACACCAAGCTCAGCCCCGACTCCCACATCACAAACCAGCCTTGGCAAAGATGTCCCCTCTGTCACTCCCCCAGAGGAGGAGAAGAAGAGCACCCCGAGTGCCAAGTCAAAACCTCAGCCCCGTAGGATCACCCTCAACACCCTGGAGGGCTGGGGGAAGCCCTCCACCGCTAAGACCACACCTCCTTCAGCACCTCAGACTCCATCATCTGCAAGCACCAGCGCACCCTCTCCTCCCCAACCCTGTGTCACCCCTCTCACCCCTACCAACTCCTCCACAACACAGCCGCGCATTGCCCCCCTCACTCCCTCCACCCCTAAAGCCCAAAACGGTGCTAATAATGCTGGCTCCACCACTCCTAAGGGTGCAACCACCCCAAAGGGTCCCACCCCAAGGTAATGCAAAAGTAGTTATGTTTTGATTCTGTCAGAGTGAGCGAAAGGGAATTAACGTATTATATATTAAGTTACAAAAATCTTCACAGTTGCAAGAAAAAGCTACATAAAGCATCTGAATAAATATTTAATATTTATCAAAGACCAGTAACATTTGTAAAAGAATAAGACCAAATCAGGTTAATCGAATTTCGTTGGAGGATAAACGTGTTTTGAGATGACATTTAAAACGGTTAAACTCTGAGTGACTCTTTGGTGGAGCCAATTAAGGTCCTAAATTTTACAGGAAGCCGGTGTAGTGAACACCTCACATGGGCACGCTGTAACGTTTTAGAATGGCCTTGAATATTTTTAAATGGCATCAGACTGAGGAAGTAATAAAAAGAGCATACTGTGTCCTCCTAATGATTAAAGTAACTAAGCGGATTATCTCTAAAGATGCTGTTTAAAAGACTACTTGATGCAAAAAAAGGCAGTGATATTTAAAATGTGTTCACTATACTTTTAAAAATGCAGGAAAATAGGAGAATAGCTGTAGTGGGCCTGTGATGTTTTTGTCTGTTTACATCTGTCTGTACTGGCAGTGAGAACAAAGCCTGTCTGGTGTGAGGCATCCGTTAGACCCCCCACTGACTATAAAAAAATAATCACTGACTGACTGTGAGACAATGGCAGGTCTGCACATGCTTTTGTGTTTGCCTTATATATCTGTAAGTTGGAGTGTTTGCCGTGGCTAGTTTTGCTCGTTGTCAATTCGACTGAATCAGAAGAACAAAAGAGAAATTGAACAAAGAGGACGTGATTCACGGTAGACAAGAGTAGAATGTACCGTTGTATCTTGTGCTTGTGTAATTTCTCATCCTTGAAGCCTCTTTACCATTCATCCTTTTTGTTTACAGGAGAGTGTCTCTGACTCCCGTTGCATCCCGATCTCCAGCTATCAGTTCACTCTTTCGCACTCCCTCCGCCACTGAGAAGGCCAAACATGGTGAGTGAGTACAACTACTTTGGCTGTTGTCCTTCATGTTGCAAATATCACACAAAGAAAACGATATGAGACCGCTGAATAATCCACCCACCTCAGTCTGATTTCTGTTATGATGTATCGGTCCAACATTACCTCAACAAAGGATATCCGACAATACTAAGAAAAGCCAGTACTCTCTTTTTCACAATTTCAAAACCAATATTCCTATAATGAAGTCCTTACAATCACTTCATGAGAAGTAGCATGAGGCTGAGGCCGCTCCATTTCATCAGGGAAGAATCTGACCAATAGATTTGTGCATCACTAGTTGTAATCAGTGTATTTTTCTCAGAAATTGTGCCTCGATAAACAATATAATTTTTTTAGAAAATCCAACACTTAAATGATGTCTGCTCTTTTGTCTACAGTTTGGCAGAAACTAAAATTGGGTTTTTCGGCCAAAGTTGAACCAGGGATATTGGGTCTGAACTGTGATCAGTGTTTACAGCGGACATAAAACCTACCATTCGCTTTCGTGTTTTCTTTGCAATAAATTTGGCTAACCTAGGAGTTTGTTTAAAGTCTTTATTATTATTTTTATTATTATAATAATAATAATAATAATAATAATAATCTCAATGCTCATGTTTCTCACCCAGTCAGACTCCTTTTATTTTATCCTGCAGACCAGATCGGTTCATCAAATCCAAACTATTAGACCCAATACTTATAGTGGTGCCCTGACTTTTAATGTGTTCATGACCAGTGTGTTAACTAGTCAGTCGATCTGCTACATGAATGACTTATTACATACGGTTTCTTACATCACAGCAGAAGGCAGACAGAACCAGGCGGTCATGTGTAGCGCTTGTGTCGCTGATCCAGTCACTTGTATTTCTGCAGAACGTCCGTCTCCTCCCACTGATCCAGTGTGCCAGCCTCCAGAATCCAAGCGGCCGAAGACCGGTGAGCCCCCAGTAAAGACCAGTGCCACCCAGACTTAGTGTCTAATGGGACCAGTGTGGTGCTGTGATATCAGAAAAGGGCACATACAGCAGAGGGTGACGGTTACAGAAGCGTCGGTACAGAACCACCGAGGCGCCTCATGGATGCTCCTCCATGTTGGTCGACATGGGCTGTACTTGATTTAACGAGATGAAGCTTTAACCCCACATAATGTGTCGTTATAAAACCAACCGGATTGCAGTAAGTGCCCTTGAACTAATACTTATTTTAGTCGTGTTTTTGTATCATACAGTAAACACGTAATTGTATTATATTTGATTTGTTTTACATTTAGATGCTCAAGTGTGGTTGTACCAAAGGGAAGGTTTGTCTCATTTCTTTAAAAAAAACATGTGATCGTGAAACTAAAACAGTTCAAAACCTGAAGAAGAAAAAAACACAAGCACTTCTAGGTTTAGTGTCTTGTGAGAGCTTTGAATACACAACCAATCTTAATGTGATGCATCCCATAGCAACTTGAGTGTAAAGTTAACAATTGTCTTTTTCTCATTGTCTAATAAAAGATGTTTTGTATATAGTGAATGTTTAAGTGGTTTGCAGAAAATATTCATGCTTTCTTAACTACAAGCAGTTGAGTGTTGTGTAAAGTGTTATTTTTTTAATTAGCAGAACCTTCATTAATGAGCCTAAACTGATGTAAGGTGTACATCTCTTGAGCCATCTTTACGATCCTTGTGAGAACCAGGCTGATGTACAGAAGAATTAATACTGCCTGTTGGCAAACAATGCTGCAACGTTTGCTGAGTAGATGTACATCCATGATATGTTTGGCTATTTGTCTTGATACATTAAAGATTTGTAAACATTGAGTCTCAAAGAAATACATCCAAAATACAGAGGATATTACCTCCATACAAAGTACAAAACAATGACACTGATTCAATGCGTGTAATCAAATCTACAGATTATTGACTCAATGCAGCACATTTACAAGCTTTTCTCCTTATTTTAACGTTACTGTGGTAATTGTTAATGACATGGCTGTGGTGTTTGAATGTTAAACACGTTCCACAGTACCGTTTTATGTATTTTAGATGATTACTGTATATGTACATGTGAGAATATACTATAAGGATTGTAAATTTACAAGTAATTAGAATACACTAAGGTTTGGTGTCTTGAATTAAAAACAAACGTGGTGCCAAATACAAGCAGTGAACTGATGCAGTGAAGTACCATCGCAGTCATGTTGGCCTTGCATGAATGTAGAACTAGGGCGAGACTAGAGTTCATCCCCTATATTAACCGAAGTACACCATATTCAATGTATTAAATGAAAGTCAATGTTACTCTAGATAATTTCAAACGCTGCTTAAATTACGCATTTTTATCATGACCATTGTATCTTAAAGAGATTACCACTGCTTTGGTGTGATGAATACTGTTTGACAGCAGTATTCAATAACTTTTTTTAAACGCTAAAATGACAAATTCATTATTGAACATACATTGTTTTGGTGTTGACATAGGTGAATGGGTAATGTATTAATTAGATACAGATGTTTTCTGTTTCATGTGACATGTTGGGGACAATACAGAGAGTTACATTTTGTGTTCAAAGTTTTGTGAAAACTGAGCCAAAGCAATTGTAATACTGTATTTTAATATTTGTAACTGATTTAAGATTTTTTATATATATATATATATATATATTAGTGACAATTTAAAATCTGAGATCATTTGATGCTGTTTGTTCTTGCTAAATAACGTCAGGTCGATTTGGATAAACTAAATGTCAGAATCTGTGTGTCAAAGGGGAGGAAAATACTCTGATCATATTATTATTTAGCTTGAATACTAGTTTACTGGCGTGCGCTAACAACCTACCTTGCTGCAACGGGAAGACAAACTAACTGAATGGCAGCTCTGTCAGCCAATCACATGTCGCCTGGTAGAATCTCTTTAAAGCTTCTGCTAATGGCCTTTGTGTGAAGGCGGGGAGGACTCGTCTCGGTTAGGCTGCTGATTAGCAACAAACAGAAGGTTACGAGTTTAAGAAATTGGAAAATTTGACTGCCAAGACTGTCTTTGCGGCAACGGGAGCGGCACCAACTGTACCGGACGTCTAACCGGATCTTGTTGTGTCGCTTTTGAGAGCACCCGCCGGCCAACATTGCAACATTTCTGGGCTCGTCGACGAGACAACCTCGCTGTTCGGGTCGTTCAAGTGGCGATGCTGAGCCGATAGCTGCGTCATCATGTTGCTTCCGACTCGAGTTGTCGAAAAGAAATCTCAAGTTAACGCCAGAGGTGAGGCTGCCCGCCGTCATCCCGCCCCGGAGGCCACTCCCGACCCCTGAGGTGGATGGGAGGCGAGCTGCTGGTTCTGGTGCTGGTTCGGTTGACGGTGAACCCGTTTCCGTGGTCGCTGGGAAACTGGTGACTTTACATCACTTGTCTTATTCGTCTTGTTGGCGCGATACTCGCATTCATTACCCCACGTCACGCTCGTATGGACGGGCGAACATTTATTATATCGACGTTGCGTTAGAAACCAAATATGACTAAAAGCTAGATTTATATTTTAGGGGGATGTTCGCCACAACTGTTATGAGAGCGAGACGTGATGCTCTCACTGACAGTTAGGGTGCGTTACACAGCGGGACCCTCTCGTGAAGTGCTGCTGACTCCCATCTGCTGGGGACTTTCTTCGTGAGAAAACGAGCTTTTTAAAAGATGAGAGACTGCGGTTCATTTGAGCTAGCTGGCTAAGGATATGTCGGACTGCTAGCGGGGTGTTTTTAGTGGGCTCGTATCGTTGGGTCGGGGGTCTGTTGTCTGCTGTCACCGCATCCACGTGGACTTTGTTTCAGGTCGGTGGGTAAAGTTTTGGCAAACCCAGCCCGAGCACCGCAGTAACGTCGCTTGGGTGTATTTGTTTTGACTTCCACACAGTGAAGGCGGATGCGGTCCTCCTAAGCCTGGATGAAGTTAAACACGCATCAGAGTATACAACCTGTTAAAATGGCCGGCAACTGCACCCGCACCGATGCCCGTTACGCGAAGGCAGAGACGTTTTGTCCGTCCAAACCTCGGTCTGAAGGGGACAGGGACCGAGAGAGAGCCGGAGGGATGGAGTCAGCCGGGGACTCGACAGGGCGTGGACCTCCCGCACGGTGGTCGCCCAACTTCGAGATGATAGACGGGCTGCTGTACCGCAAGAAGCTGGAGAAGGGCTTCGTCAACTACCGGGAGGTTCTGGACGAGGGTCGGAGACACGAGGCCCTCTCCACCTTTCACCGGCGGCGGCTCGGCCAGCGCCACCTCTCCCTGGAGGAGACGTACAAATGCGTGGCTGAAAACTACTGGTGGGAAGGTATGAACTTCCCTTCCTGCCTTACATCTGACACAATGGGAGGACAGACGGTATGCAGTTCCTGACTGTCAACCAACTTCTGATCTGTTATATATATCTAACTAGAGTTTGTGCATTTTTGTATTGTTTGGAAGTGATTGAATCACTCAAAGATGAAGACGTGTACTTGCACATAATAAGACAGCTGTTGTTTATTGCCCAGGCCTTTTCTACACTTCCACTTGACGCTTTCAGTTGTTTGGACCCATTTAATATTGTTGTCTGTATTCTCTTCACAGGGATGTACTTCCAGATCAGAGATTTCGTCCTGGGCTGTCTAGAATGCCAGCGCACCAAGAAAACAGAGGTATGTAATATGATCCGGTATTCATTTAAATGATCAGACTTTTAACTCTGTTAAAAGTCTGTTCTAATTGTTCTGCATCTCACCAATTATGAGTTTACACTTTCTTGCTCTCATTCTCACGTAGTCTCTCTCTCACACTTGGATGTCTCACACATTGTACTCCTATAATGATGTCTCTATCTGAATCTGTCTTTGCCTCTCAGGAGCCGGGTGGCAGAGGATGTGTCACAAAGACGATGGTGTCCCACAGCGCCGACATGCTGAGCAAGCTGAGGAGTCAGCGGGAGGCGGGGCAGTTCTG
Organism: Myoxocephalus aenaeus; assembly: GCA_038501785.1. Lineage (NCBI taxonomy): Eukaryota > Metazoa > Chordata > Actinopteri > Perciformes > Cottidae > Myoxocephalus > Myoxocephalus aenaeus. The sequence goes on from JBAMJR010000154.1 coordinate 2,540,993, forward strand.
TGACATTACACTGCGGACCAACGGGCGATCCTACGCTGCCCACAGAGCGGTCCTGGCGGCCGTCAGCGACCACTTCCAAGAAATCTTCACAGAAATGGACTCGAGCATGAAAGCAGACATAGATCTCACTGGTAAGATTAGAGGCCATACTGACATTAGAAAACCTTGCTGCTTGGGTTCTGTTTAAGCAGAGCCTGAACCGTGTCCCCAGATGTCCCCAAAAAGGTGCATTTGGGCATTTGAGTGTTCTTTTACTTCTCAGGCAAGTACATCACCAGGAAATGTTCATCCCTGTTCCCCAAAAGAGACTTATCAATATTTAATCTTCCTTTTCTCTGCAAAATGCCATGAAGTAATGAGAACACCCTTTAGAATTACCCAGAGCTCAATGTGACATTCAAATATATTTAGTGACCATCAATTATGACCAAGAAAAACATCCTTACATTTGTGAATTGGTTCCAGGAAATGTTTGGGATTTTTGTTTGGAAATTGATAGAAACAATTATTTGATTATTGAAATAGTTACAGGTTTACCTTCAACCTAGTAATTAATGTGATACATTTATCAATTACAACTTTCCTTGCCTGAATGCAAACATTTTGTATATATGCAGTCACATGACAATTCTTGATTTGACGAGGTTCATCTCTCATTATCATTTAAACAATGGTCTGTAGGAAATGGAGAGCTACAGATGCTCCATATGCTGGTCATTCAGGCAACAGGAGGCTGTGTTTCTTCAATGTCCTTTTGAAACTGTTCTGGCTTGTCACTTCAGTACAAACTATTAATTTGATCTAGAAATTTGGAGTTGGTGGATCCAGACCCTGAATTGGGGACACGGCCATACTCCGTCTTCTGATTTACGCACATCTTTGATGTGTGCCATCCGATAGGAGCTGAAGTGGCCCTGATTAAAGCAGTTGTTATATTGTCTCCACCATCATGTTTACACTTTGCTCCCACTCTGCCTGCTGTCTCTCTGATCCTGTGTTTATACAGTCACTTTCATCTTACTCACTGATTGATCAGGGTTCAGCATATATAATAATGGCTCCCTTTTCTTCCTCCAGGTTTTAGTGAGGACAACCTTCTGTCTCTGCTGGATTTCTCCTACTCCTCCACTCTGTGTGTTCGCCAGGAGGACCTACCTGAAGTCATCGCCATGGCCCGTCACCTGGGCATGTGGCCCGCAGTGGAAGCCTGCTCTGCTCTCATGAAGGAGCAGGAGCAGAAACTCCATCCTGGCAAGGACTTCACCTCAGCCTGTGCTGACACGTGTCATGAGCGCTGCTGCCAGCAGAGGGAAGGCAAAAGGAAAAGGGGTTTTGGATTAGAGGACCATGTGAACAACCGGTTCAGTCTAACGCTAGATGCACCAGATGAGTCTTTAGAAGCAAGTCCGAGGCGAAACTTGCGTAGAACACCGAAAGCCCAAGGCCACAATGGGCTCCCTCTTAGCCCCTCGCACCGAATGAAGCTCATGGACTTCAAGTCTCCCTCTTCCAAGAAAGCTACCGCACCTCGACACACCATAACCAACCCACAGTCACAGAATTACTCTCGCATATCACCATCGAACACCCGTCTTCTCCGCTCCACTCCTGGGGCTGCCAAAGAGGTTCAGAGGTTGCTGCCCATGCCAGAGAGCCCTCGACGAAACAGAAAACCTCACTCCATCACCCAGCTCCCTCGCAACTCCATATCAAGGGTTGTGAAGATCGCTGTGCGCAGCCCTGTGAGGGTAAAGCAGGAAGTAGTGGAGGTTGGAGAGGATGAACAGGATCATGCGAGAGCACAAGAGAAGTACAAGCTGATGAATGTTCTTGGGTTGCAACGGACCGCCCTCCTCCCCAGACCAGAGGATTTGATTGGCTGGAGACAGAAGAAACGACTAAGAAAGCTGAAGGCTAACAACTATTCCCTGACAAAGCGGCGGAAACCACGTTCCACCTCCCCAGGACTACCATATGAGGCTTTGACCCTCTCACTTCCCCTCTGTAACCCCATTAACACTCACCTCCTCAACAAGTCGGTAAAGACCAAGCCTGTGGGTCCAGTCAGCAAAGAGCAGATGACGGCAAAGAGGCCAAAGGCCACCCCGCGACATGTCCCTCCAAGTGACAGGAGCATGCGAAGTCAAGGTGTGTTGCCAGGCCTGTTCCAGCCTGCATCCAGGCCTCCCTTTGGTGGGAGGGAACTCAGACTGTCAGTGAGGAAGGGTGATACTGGCCACCGTCCTGCCCAGCAGCCTCGGCGACGCAACACCAGCAAAACTCTTGCGAGAAACGCAGTCAGGATCAAATCGGAACCGACTGAATATTCCGTCTCAGGCTTTCCTCTTTCATCAAACAATTGCTGTGGCCACACGCCTCACGAATCACTGCCTTCACACAGGACACAAGCCAAAAATACGGTCACCGTAGAGACGGTCAAAACGCTGCGTTACAACAGCAGACGACCAGCACCAAAGGCCAAGCTTAGGCGGGGCTCCACAAGGGAGGTGGAGAAGACGAAGTCTAAGCCCAGAGAGGAGGCTCGGAAGATTGGGGTCATGGATACTAGTCCGACAATGAAGGTTAATGAACCTGGTGGGCTCCAGTTTTCGGAGCATGCGTCGCCGCCGTCCATCTACAACCACCCTCTGTACAAAGTCATCAAAGAGGAGCCTGCCGATCCCGTGCCAGTTGGAATGCCGTACTCTGATCCTCCCTCATCGGACCTCGGCAAGCGCCAGAGCAAGCCCCCCATCAAGTTACTGGACTCTGGCTTTCTTTTCAGCTTCTGTCGGCCTGCAGGGGGGCCAATGGCAGGGCTGAAGAAAGAGGAGGAGAGCGTAGATATCTGCTTGACTCGCTCTGTGTCACAAGTTAGGGAGAAATTTGGAGCGGAGGAGTCTCCCCACAGGGCACTGAGAGCCAGAGGGCCGACCACCTTGCCCGTGGCGAAGAAGGAGAAGAGCGTGAGCCAAAGCAAGGTTCAGAGGCCCAGGCCAAACTCCCGACACCTGGCCAAATCTGTCGGGTCAAAGGCCATAAGGACCATGCCAAAGGTAGATGAAATGGAGGGCAATGATTTATGATAGTGACTGCAATTTATTTAGGGATCATAAAGCATCCAGGAAAAAATCTGAACATGTCATCTTCTACCTATTTCCACAAAATTATATCGTATAATATTTTGAGTAATTTATTCATTATAGCTTAACTTGTCTTAACTACTCATCATTTGATTTCGCATGCATATGATGTATCTTGGATTTATTACATTTTTGTAAAATTCTCCCTTATTTGTCATTTTTTTTTCTTTTTCTTTTTTTCTTTTCTTCTGCATCTCCAGCAGCAAGGTAATCTCCCTCCGAGCAGCAAGAACTGTGTTGTGCAGGATTCTGTACGTCGGGCAAGACTAAAGCAGCTTCGAGGGCCTCGTAGTCAAGTCCCCAAAGTCCCGAAAGCGGCCCATGACTGTGTGCAGTGCTCGACCTCCTACGAGAACTGCGATGCTCTAATCATGCATCGCCTCAGGCACATCGAGGGCAAGCACTGGCCATGTCTGGTAAGCACTGGCTTTCCTAAACCTTAACCTGCAGCCACACAACTCTAAGGGATAGGAAATTATGACCCGAAGTGCCAAAAACCTGCATATTTTAACCTCACCCAGCTTTATACCATGTGATTTAGAGTGAAATCCAGTTGAGTAGTGAGATTCAAAACTGGTACATCTCATCTGAAAAAACTGGGTTGATTGGTTGTAATAAAAGTGCAGACTTTTGTAACTGTGCGGATGAATTTACTCAAGTGATGTACTTGAGTACATTTATGAAGTACTTGACTTTAGTATTTGCCCGTATGCCAATTTATACTTGTTGTTCTCCAATACAGTTTTAGAGGAATTTATTGTACGTTTTTTAATGCATCAAGATTCAGTGACAAGACTAATGTGCATAATGAGTACTTTTTAAGTAATTTTAGCTGATAATACTTGTGCTCCTTTATTCGAGTAACATTTTTTTTTATGTAGTGGTATTGCTATTTTTACTGAGGAATAGTTTGTAAATACGCTGGTTCCCTTCCTTGCATGAGTCAGTAGATTTGTACCACTCTCACGTCTGCATGCCGAATATGAAACCACAGCCAGGAGACTGAGCTAACCAGCCACTCGCAGACTAGCTTCATATTTGTCGTCGAAAGCGAACTTCTCAAAATGTCAAACCATTGCCATGGCGCCACGTTCGTCTCAATATCACGTCTCTGATGTATATATACGCCGCTGACCCTTCGACTCTCTCCGCCCTGTAGCTCTGCAGTAAGATGTTCTTTCGACTGAGGAATGTACGGAACCACATCCGCACCCATGACCCCAAGTTGTACAAATGTCGGAGCTGCCTTGCTGCTGGTTCCTGAGGCAGCTGGAGGGTCGGCTCGAGCAGCGAGACCGAGGTGAGTGAACGTGACACCTTTTCGAGGCCGCGCCGCGCTTCACTAATCGCTTGCTCGTCTTTTGTGACGCCGTCAAAAAAAAAGAAGTGAATTTTTATTTGTTGATGGCATCCTTACAACTAACTGCAGAAGGAGCCGTCGATGCACTACAGTGCGTTGTGATCACATGTGTTGAACATTGATTTTTTTTTTCTTTTTTTTTTTCCCTCGTCTGTTTCTTATCACCATCTTCCAGGATGAAGGCTTTCAGCGTGCGACGCGGCGAGCAGGCTGACGCCGGAGGCACATGATCGATCAGCAGCTTGTACATAACACATCTGTCACACACGAGCACAACGGGCTGTGAAAGGCATAATTACTCTGATTCTAATCAATTGCCGACCGTCAATGATCGCTAATGTTAATTAAATAACCAAACCTAGGTTGCTGGTCCTGTTTGCGTTTCCGTAGCAACAGAAGGTTAAACTTGAACATTACACTCAGGGGGTGGGGACTGCGATGCCACGGTATATAAAATGATTTAACGTCACGGTTGTGTATAAAATGTAAAGTGATTGTTATAACTATTACTGCTACTTATTGTTATTTTTCTATGTATAGATGAATTTTGAGTGCACTTATATCAATGCTTATGTTGTAAACCTAAGAAGTGGTGATGAAGTTTGAAGGTTTGGAATCCGCGGCGGGAAAACTTGAAGCGACGAAAGTGCTGGAGGGAATACTTGAAGTTGGCGGGGGTCCTCGGAGTGAGATGGTCCTTTGGGCGCTTCAGTGGGTCTTTGTCCTTTTTTGGTGTGCTAACGTTTAAACGACTTGACCGGTCGGTCCCTCCTTACGTATTTATCTCATGGCCCGCGAGTCGGGGATTTGACTCCGGGCCGGTATGGTGACACCACTGCATGTGTATTTGCAGGCCGTTTGTGGTCAACTGTCTTTTCCAAGGCTGCCAATTTTAAAAAGGGAAATGTGTCTCGTTTTTAATGTGAATTTCTGACTCTTAATCAACACAGCTGTGTCATTACAGATGTTTTATTGATCTCTTCCACTTTGATCCGAGAAAAGACACCTGTCGTCTTGTTCTACAAAAAATTCCCCTCCTACTGAATAAATGCAATGTATTCACATTAAGAGATATTTAAGTTTAACAAATTGATTTTAGAAATAAATGAGCTGTCTCTTGCTATCTGTTTAAAAGATTTAATAAATTGTTGCCTTTTATATCCTGTTATTGTGGCTTTAATTACATGTTTTATCACTGTATTGTAACTGAGGAACAAAGGACGATGTCGCCAGTGTGACACAATTCTTGACTTCAGTTTTTATGATTTTTAACCATAAAGACAAATTATGTAGAGATATCATTATTTTATTGCCAAAAATGACTTATTTTTGCCCACTGATTATTTTGTAACGTGTCACCTTTTTAAAACGACTTGTATCATGTCTTGAGTTCTTCATATACAGAAGTAGAGCTGAAACAGTCGATTACTTGCTATTAATCTATTATGGTGATTTATTGGCTTCAAGCTAAAATGCAAAACATGTGGTTCCAGCCTCAAATGGGCGTATTTGCTGCTTTTCATTGTCTTGTGTAATATTAAAGTCAATTTGTTTGGGTTTTGGACTTTTTGTTTGGACACAATGAGCCATGAGAACGTGTCCATTGGGCCGTCATAGTGATGATGAAGAACTGGATTGTTTGAATCTACACTGACTGCATTCATCCAGGCAGGATGAGGATGAGGAGTTGTGTCTATGGATCCAGGAGCAATGAGCAAGAGCTTTAGGCCTGAATCACTTCTTTGCATCCTTTCTGACGGATTCTTCCGCAGCAAAAAAAAATGAAGGTTGTGTTATCGCGTGTGCAGCAAGACGAGCTGCGCTACAGACTCATACCGTGATGAAGGCATTCAGACATTTACACAGAAAATGTACAATAACAGGAAGTAGCAACTCATATTTGGATGCATGGGGGAGAAAAAACAATACCGGTTACAAAATGAGGATAGTCAAAATTATTCAAAGTAAAATTAGGCAATTTGAGTTAAGGTCGGTAAGGCCATCA